>NQVE01000135.1:0-1200000 GCA_003260385.1 Cuscuta australis
ATAACTCCCCAAATACCCTATAACATACTACCCCCTTAAGATAACCTTGTCCTCAGGTTGAAGCATGGGAAGACTGTTCTTCAAATCCTCAGCACACTTCCGTACAGCCCCTTGCACCATTTGACCTGTCCAATGGATCAACAACAGTGCCTTGGCTGAGTGATTACATATTTACATTTAACTGTCCTTTGAGCTAGTACAGCTATGGTTTTGCAGCATAGTGATGGAAGTTGGTTCTTGTAACAAGGGGGGTAACTGTGGTTGAGCTGGTGGTGTCCCCTGAAAGGTTCCAGTAGTGGAAGCTGGTCTCCAGGAATGCTTCTTTCTGAAGGAGACCATGCAGTGGAAGCTGAACCTTACTGCTAGTTTTTCCTGAATCTTGTTGCCTCCATAGTTTCTTCTTGAAATCTAGCATAAATAACCATTCTGGCCAAAGTCGTGGGAGCACAAGCTTTTACAAGTGATCAGATTTGAGCTTTCAGACCTGTAGCCAACTGACCCTTTTTTATTAAGCCAATCTTTTGTTCAGCTCCCTAGAGGACGTGTGTTCTGGCAGGGGTGCTATGCCTTGTGGTTTCCATCTGAAACATTTGAAATTTCTATATTGTGGACATTTGTAAATTTTACTCCTTAGCCATTGTCATCTTTAACCCAATAATAGGTTCCAGGTAGCATTTCAACTCTTTGGCCATATAAAAACCCCTAAGGTTATGAATACATTTTATCTCTAGCAACATTTGATTTGCTTTTTACCCAGCAGACCAGTAAACCTCTTTCTCTGGACTTCATTACCCTCAGAAATAGCACGAATTTAGCTGCATCATTCTCAATTAGGGCACCAAATCAGGCATTTCAAACTTCACCTTTTCATCTTTACCCAGGGCTTTTATCAGAAACTACTGGCTTTCATTGTGTTCATACTGGTGACCCCTTTCATATATCATAGTAGTCACATCGTCCTTTATCAATCTTCTCAGCCTCCATATTAAGAATGAACCGTGGCTTCTTTTGAGGGGTAGGTTGACTCTTATATGAACTGGGCCGGCTATCCTCATTTTGTTCTGGTTTGTGTCAGATCCTTGTGACCACCCAGTCACATTACTTCTAGGACTAGCCTCAGGTTTGGATAGCAGAGAAATGTTGGGCTTGACTGGATTAGAGTTATTTGTGACACTAGTTTTGGAAGGAGCTCAGGTTTAGTTGACAGGGGTACACTGCTCATTGGCTGTTGACCAAAGAGTTTGGGAGTCTGTACAGTTTCTCTTGAAATTTCACTGCTTCTATTGTCTTTTCCTGAAGTTTGGCATACCCATTAACTTCAGGTATGGGAGTGGAATTAAAAGCCTCACATATGACTGAAACTGAGACCTAAGTTCTGCCATGAAGCCATCTACAGCCTGCCCTTCTGCCCTAGCAGTTTTTTTAGCTTCAACCCATTTAATTCATCTAACTTGTCTTCTGAGTTCCCTCTATGGATCAATTTATCATCTTTGAATCTTTCATACAAATCCATGATGAAGTCCTCCAATCCACATTAGGCCTAGCTTGTCCATAACTTTCAAACCATGTCTCAACTTTCCCTATCAAATGAGCCAAAGCTAGAGCTACCTTTTGATTATCTGGAAGCGTAGACAGAGGTGATGAATCAACTCAGTTGATTCATAGGCATAACAAAATGGAGATGAAGAAGGGAGAGAGATAAACAGATGAGAGTATATTGAATTATTCATTCATTGGTTCTCAAATGTACAGAGTCAAATGTTTATATAGCCAAACAATACAACAAACTCCAACAAACTAACTCTAACCATTTGGTTACTAACTTCCTAATTACACTGTAACATAAAGAATCACTTTCCAGCTAAAAACTCTAATTTATTTTCCTCTACTTTTTTACTTGACGTAAGTTTCATCTAAACAGAAAACATTGTGTGCATTTTGTTATTATTTGTTATAAGATGCGTCAAATTATTTTTTTTTCTACCCCATTCAGGGGGGTCTCCAGCCACCATGACTGATGCATTTGATGAAGAATCTGAGCCAACGGTTTCAATCGGAGAGTATTTGAAGGATGTTGAAGAACAGGAACTCGTAAGCATATATTTCTATGATTTTCTCTGAACTTTTTTCAATTTATCTTTTTCCATCATCTCCGATGGAGTCAAAATTTCACCATTTTTGGCTTTGGGGTGTGATGGAATAAATCAAAATGGATCTCTAAACTATCTGCGCTTCTTTAATTAATGAAGTAGCAGTTAGTCAAACACTGCAACTTTCAATGTTGAGCCGGGGGGTCTCTTTGGAAACAGCCTCTCTACTTTCGAGTAGGGGCAAGGTCTGCGTACACACACCCTCCCCAGTCCCTACTCTTGTGGGATTTAACTGGGTTGTTGTTGTTTTTTCAATTTGTCCTATGGGGTTTGTCCTTTTTGTGGTTTCTTTTGATCTATGATTGCTAAGCATGCTTGAAAACGGATATCAGTGTAAATTGGTGCCTTAAGATTGGACTTTTATATTACTGATTTTGCATATTGTTACTGGGTTTTATATTGTTATCTCCATCATCTTGTTGAATACTAAGGTATACTTATCTCATAAGGAAAAGAGAGATTCTTTCAAATTTCAAGTTCTCATGCGAATTTTGCATAATATATTACTCCCTATGTTATTGTCTTATCACAACTGCATCATGGTTTATATTCTAGGGTTATTGTCTTAAAAACATAAATACTCCCTCCACCCTCAAATAAAATTCCCAATTTCTATTCTAGGGTCACACTAACTTTTGTTTACTTAGTTGTTTTCATTAATCATTTCATAAAATACCACAGTCATGTCATCTCTTGTTTTGTAGAACTTTTCCGCAATTTAGTCTTTTAATTTTGTTTAAAATTGCACATTTTATTTTGTTATTCTGTTTTCAACAAATGTCCTACATTCATGGCCGTTTTAATCCTTTCAATTGAGAAGGAAGCAGATTTGGTTTTGGGCGGTGATGAAGGAAAGGAATGCACTTACAACAATGGCTATATGAAAAGACAGGCCATCTTCTCTTGCTTGACATGTACACCAGATGGAAATGCCGGGGTTTGCACTGCTTGTAGTTTGTCCTGTCATGATGGTCATGAGGTAATGTCTTGCTGATGGACTAGCATTTATCTAGATGGATTTTTAAGTTAGCACCATCATTTCTCTATTCTGAACTTTCATTTTATTCATTTGTAGATGGTTTGTGTTCATTTGTTATGGCACCTCATATTTATGCATCAATTGCTTCATTGTTGCATATCTTGTTATGTTCTTGTCTTATGTAGAGATTATTTCTTTGAGTATCATTAAAGTGTATGTTGTTTTCTTGCTTTGGCCACAGTTTTTTGTTCTACCATTTGGATCATTTTTAGTGTCTATATTTGATTTTACTCTTTTAATGGTATCGCTCCTGCATGATACCAATATGCTTGTATGATGAATTGCTCCTATGTCAATATTGTTACCAATAAATTATCACCGAAATTCTGTCCAAACAATGGATTAGATCAAGTGAAATTTGCAAGGGATAATACTGAAACTCAATGCATTTCTCTAAATAGTAATTAATACTTTATATTCTACAAATAGGACTCTAAATAATAATTCATTATTATTTAATAATTGTCATTTACTTAATTACCCTTATGAATTAATTACGGAGTATAAAAATTCAAACCCTAGTTCTTCTTTTGTTTCGCTCATCTTCTTCTTCAATTCAATTCATTTGTGTCGTTCTCTTATAGATCAAACAAAAAAATCCCCAAATCCTCTAGTGGATCGTTGCCCCCTCCCCAATTCCACTTTCCTTCTCATTTTTCTTTGCCATAGCACCGAGCATGTCCTTGGTGGCGCTGCCTCTTGTGTCGCTGATTCCCATCGCCGCTATGACATTAATTGTCCGTCCCATGTGGACATTATTTTGAAGTAACTTAGTCGACGTTAAGTTGTTGGAATGTCTTGGTACTGATTTGATAGTCATTAAGAAGAGATACTGTGGAGGACTTTACTATAGAACAGTGTTGTTAAGTCGTCGCCTAGTCGCCGACTAGTTCACGACTAGTCGTCCAGTCATTTTGGAGAGCTCAACTTGACCATCGACTAGCGCCTAGAACAGCTATGTTGCACGGAGACAGCTTGGAGACTTTGAAAATCCCGAAATGCGTGCAGACGACTCTATGACTTAGAAAAGATGAAAGAGAAGAAGATAGGAAGAAGAAAGACTTACATCTCCCATTTCATTGTCGCCGCCATTGACTTACGGACCTATCGCGTTTCACTCTGTCATGCGGATCTCAAACCCTTTCTCTCTTTGTTATTTACGGTTGCCCATATAGGTCATAATATTTGGGTTCGTTCAAACGTTAGTGGGCTTATCTATGCAAGACCTAATTTTTTAATAAGGCTTTTACAAAACTCCCTCCTAAAAATAGGCATATACGACTACTTTTTTACTTTTTTTAAAGAATAAAGTTCACTTTTATTGAACCTAAAACAAAGTTTTTACTTTTATTGAGGGCAAACCTGTGTCATATAAACCAAATATTTTAATATATTATTTTTGTATTGATTAATTGCTATCTTTATGTCGTTTCAGTGGCCGGGATACAGAATCAGAGGTGGAAGTCAAGATTGACTCTCACCTAGTACCTAAGGTAGACAGGTTTCGTTATCTTGGCTCAGTAATTCAGGCGGATGGGGAGTTAGATGCGGATGTTGGACATCGGGTTGGAGTGGCTTGGGCCAAATGGCGGTTAGCTTCAGGGGTGTTGTGTGATCCGAAGATTTCGCCTAGAATGAAAGGTAAATTCTATCGATCCGTAGTCAGACCTGCTATGTTATATGGGGCAGAGTGTTGGGCGGTTAAGAAGACTCATGTGCGTCGTCTGCATGCGGCGGAGATGCGGATGTTACGATGGATGTGCGGGAAGACAAGGTTGGATAGGATTTCGAATGAGGTTATCCGACGTCAAGTAGGTATGGCACCGGTGGAAGACAAGTTGCGGGAAGCGAGGTTGAGGTGGCTTGGCCATGTGAGACGGCGGGATGCTGACGCCCCTGTACGGAGATGCGAGAGGATTACAGTTATTGGGGGAAGTAGGGGAAGGGGTAGACCTAAGAAGAATTGGGAGGAGGTGATAAGACAGGATTTAGGACTTCTCAACCTGACTGAGGATATGGCCCTAGATAGGAACCTTTGGAGAACTAGGATTAGAGTAGCTGGATAGAAGCTCGGTGTTGTAGAGGTTGTTTTGTAGTGTGTTGTATTTGTTGGGAATCTTTTGCTATTGTTTGTACTTGTTGCTTGTACTTGGTGCCTTATCTGTGCTATACTGTGTTCTCTTCCATATTTTTGTGCAGGTGGAGCCGGGGGTCTCTTGGAAACAGCCTCCCTACTTCCGAGTAGGGGCAAGGTCTGCGTACACACACCCTCCCCAGACCCTACTGTTGTGGGATTCAACTGGGTTGTTGTTGTTGTTGTTTGATTAATTGCTATCTTTGTTAGATTGTTAGGCTTGAAGAATTAATGATATTTGTTCCTTACGTTGCCTTTGTTATGTAAATTTATGTACTACCTTTAAACATAATTTTGTTATGGTAATGATACTTAATCGTATAAATATATATTCTCTTAATAGTTATCCTTGGTGAATGAAGAAATATATAATTTTAAAAGTTTCATTACATATTGTAATTTGTCGGCTAGTCTACAGCTATTCGACTAGTCCACTAGTCTCTTCTCCACCGACTTGACTCGACTTGTCGCATTGATAACCATGCTATAGAAAACAGAGGACATTGTTATCCTGAAGACATTGAACTATGGTGGACATTAATGCAGCGTTGTGCCACTGTGTGTTATGCGGCGGCTGCTTGTTAAGGGTGGCGGGCCGGGTCAGGAACAACGGGAGCAGAGTGAATAGAATTATGAATTAGGCTTAAATTAAACTAAAAGGGTAATTTGGTGCATTGATATTATTGATAATTAATTAATTAATTAAGTACTAGTTAGAGAAATAAAAACGTAGAGTACTATATCAAGATATTAGTATTGTTTTAGTACTACTAACGGAATTTTCCCTTAGATGAAAACTAACATATTGGGATTTATATGAAGTTATGGGAAGTGAATGCCGCAACGTATCATGGGTCTAATGGAAACAACCTCGTTTTCTTACAATGGTGAGGTTGTGGACATCGCAATTTTGCTCCTAGGCCCCAACGGAGTTGGGATTATACTGGGTTTTGTAGCTTTTGCTGTTGTCAAACTATTAGTGAAAATGATGCTGCCTTTTGTCTGTATTGCATTTAAAGTGGGGTGGGTTCAACTGCACCTTAATAGTTTTATCATAAATTATTAAGAATAAAAAACCTTCTCTTATGTAATGTCATATGTTGCTTGAAGTAGATTGTGGAGCTCTGGACTAAGAGAAACTTTAGGTGTGATTGTGGAAATTCAAGATTTGGGGAATTCTTCTGTAAGCTTCTTCCAAGCAAAGATGTAGAGAATCCAAAGAACATGTACAACCACAATTTCAGAGGTCTATACTGCTTGTGTGGGCGTCCATTCCCCGACCCAGATGCTGAAGAACAAGCGGAGATGATTCAGTGCTGTGTCTGTGAAGACTGGTATCATGATGAGCATCTTGGTCTTGAGTCTTCAGACATGGTTGTTGGCTTGTTCTCTCTTTCGGCTTGACTTCACGATTCTAATTAATTAATCAATTTGGTTTATCTACTGATAACTGGTTTTCTGCTCTGTTTGCAGATTCCAAGAGACGAGGAAGGGGATCCAGTTTACGAGGATTTCATATGCCAGGGTTGTGCAAGTGTTTGTTCTTTTCTAATGTTGTATCTTCTGAAAGTCTTTGCACCAGTTCCTCAGAAAGATGATATTATGAAGGAGAAAAAAGTGGCCGAGAATGTTCCTCTATCACTAGGATCTTCAGAGGAGACTAATGGAGCAAGTTCTTCACTGGAAACTCTGGTTGAGAACATCAACAGAGGAGAAATCAATGAGGACAATGGCATATCGAATCATCGCAACCAAACTGATGGTGCAAGCCAGAAATGCATTATTGGATTGAAATTGAGTGAGGAGGCTTGTGCTAACCCAGAGAAAAGCAAACCGATGTTTCTCTGCAAAAACTGGAGAGAAGCACTATGCAGGTGCCTGAGCTGCTGTGTGGACCTGTACAACCAGAAAGGAGTTGCCTTCTTGCTTGACAAAGAGGACACAATTGCCGAGTACGAGGCAATGGCAAAGCAAAAGAGAGAGATGTTGGAGGAGAAGCAGAGCTCCGAGTTTCTTAACAAACTTGGCCACGTCGAGAAAATGGAGATCTTGACTGGCATTGCTGACATTAAGAATGAGCTTCACTCTTTCCTGGTATCTATCTCTTGGGGTTATCTTGCATTATATCGTCTTTTAACTTCATTCAAACATATTTCTCTCTCGTAAGAGTTTTCATCGCCATTTGTACTGCAGGGGTCCTTTGATCCATCAAAGGCGGTCACTTCTGCCGATGTCCGCCAAATATTTGAGAATCTTGCAAAGAAACGCAGACGAATGGAATAAACTCTTACTACGGTACGTTTACGCATCGAATATTCATCTGCTGTATAAAGCGCAAAAGAACTGATGTCTATGCAACGGATGAGAAAGCTTTCATGCTTACAAAGTGGTTATCTTGTGATGGGAAAAGTCTTATCTATCCACTGTGTAAAGTCTATTTTGTAGTAGTGGGCAAAGTAACTCACTCTAAGTACTCCAAATAATGTGTTGAGAATAATTAAACCAAACACAGCAAGAGTTTTATTTAATACACCATTCCTTGAAGCATAAGTTGATTTTTATTTACCGAGCACTCAATAACCTTTGACTCAATAAATTCACATTGAGTTAAATAGAAGGTTAAAAACGAGAAAATAAAATTTTTTCTAGTAATTCGGAAAATTCACAAAAGAAGAAAATTCATCTCTGCAAAAAAAAAATCATATTGAAACAACACTAAATGTGGGAGATGAAGTGGGATAAGAAATGAGTTTCAAAATACTCCATCAGTCCTAGTGTATTAATCTAGTTTGGCTTTTTCAAGTCAAATTGAAAGAATTTTGAGTTTAATTTTTGTAATTTTTTTAGTATAAAAATGATTCTATTAAATTTATCTTTTGAGAAAATTTCCAAAATTTTAGTTTATTTTATTAATATGCAATATAAATCGAAGGTAATAAAGGTTTAAAATTTGTTCAGTTTGATTCAAAAATTTTAAAGTGTACAAATGCTTTAGGGCGGAGCTATTAATATTTTATTAAAAAAAGGTCCAATAAGGTCAATACACGAAAATGAAAATATGTTCAATATTGGTTGGTGTATCAGTACATCAAGATTCTCTAAGAGCACTGGGTATACTCATCACGCCCGCCGGCGTTAAGGGGCGTTTAACACCCCGGGGGCGTGAAACACCGCCCCCCTCCGGCGTTAACGGGGCGTGAGTATACCCGCGTCATTAGTTTGACGCGTCGTTGCTTCGTTTTTTCAGCCGCTCCCGCTTTCCAATGGCTATATAGCCGTTACCCTCCCCCCATTAAAAAAAATCTAATTTTGAAAAAAACTATAAAATCCCCCTTTTTCATACATCTCTCTCACACCTCATCTCTCTTTATATTCTCACTAAAATATTTATTATTAATTATAAATATTTATATAAAAAATTTTAAAAATGGGTTCATCTTCCGACGATGAAAGAAGAGCTTTCTTTTTTCGTTGTTTCGCGACGAATTGTATTCAATGGTGGGAAGATGGCCAAGAAGAAGCCGAATCCTCCCGACGACGGACCCGACGCCAACGTCTAAACCGGGATCGAGCGGCCACCCATGCTTCACTTCTAAACGACTACTTTAATAATCCGTGTGTTTATACATTAGAGGATTTTAATAATCGTTTTCGAAGCCGAGAGATTCACAATGCACTAACGGCGGATTTGATCGAGCATATCTTTAGTCGTTTGAATAATTAGTGATTTCTTTGCACTGTTGTTTTTTTTGTTGTAATATTTTTTTAATGAATGTAATTTTTTTTGAATGTTATTTTATGAATGTAAGTTTTTTTATAATGAATTTAATTTTTTTTAATGCACTAGTGCCATTGCGATTAATTAAAATAATAAATTAATTTAAATTTATTAATTTAAATTTAGAAGATGTATATTTAAAAATGTAAAAAATGAAGCCATTTCCAGTGAATTCTTGGTGTAAGTTAAAGCTGACGTGACAGAGAGAGAGAGTTTGAAGCCCCGGTTTGAAGCCCCGGGGCTTCATGACCATTTCCAGTGCTCTAATACTTTAGATACGAGAGAATAAAGTACTACCTCCGTTCCTAAATGTTTTTACAATTTTGACTTTTTTTAGTCATCTGTTTTCAACTTTTGACTTATAATTAAATAAAATATATATTGTATTTTAATTAGATAAAATAATATTTGAAAAATATTTCATATAATTAATTTAAGGAGTATTTGTTTAAGGGCTGCATCATTTAAACAGTAATCACCGTCCAAAGAAAAAAGAGTAGGATCTGGCTTATGTGCAAGAATTACATGCATAATACTCGGCATAGTTATTTTTTATCTCTTATTATGATACTCTCTTCATCCCAAATTAAATTGTTTGTATATTATGGTCAAATTTCATTTAATTTTTTTTCCTATTTTCCATTTGATATAATAATATAGTCACATTTCCACTAATTTTGTAGATCATTTGATGCAGTTTTTAAATATGTAGTTTTATTTTGTATTTTTGTTTTATAAAATGATTTAAAAATAACTTAAATCAAACATCGTAAACCAAAATAGATCATTTTTAAATTGGGACAGAGGTAATACACTAAAGACATAGCAACGATGCTACAACATATGGGTAACATGGGCCTATTGTTCTTCAAAGTGTCTAGAGACAGGGACTTTTAGTAATTATTGAAGTTCTTTTGACAAGAAAGTCAATAATAAATGGAAGAACAATTGGAGGGATTAAGGTGAGGGTAGTGGGTTTCCTTGGGTGGGCACTTCAAGTTTGAATAGAGGGTTCTTGGCAAAGATAAGAAATATTTAGAGTGCAAGACTCGAGTGTAATTTCTGACAATTACACCAGAAGATAATTATGTTAAACATAAAATTTCAGTAACTATTAAGTGCATGTTTCAATTTTTGTCAACAATCTTCGATCATACTGCAAATTTTCTCTTCGCAGTGATCTTCCGAACGGGTCTAAGAGGTCCTCAGAAATGGAACTTATCCTTTTTTAGTATATATTTCTTTCGTCTCAAAAGATTCCTTATAGTTTAAAAAGTAATTTTTTGGTCAATTTCTACACGCTATAATATAAATTTATTTGATTGGGTTCATTTTTATTATGATTAGTTGATTACACTAATTTGAAATATTTTAAAACGTAGACGGTATGTGAAAATTTAAGTGCACCTTACGAAGTGCAATTGAAAATGTGTCATGTAAAGTTTGACATCAAGTATTTCACACAAATATAAAGGGTCCATTTTGTGAGGGAAAGTAGATACTCCCTCCGTCTCACCGTCTTTGTCCACTTACCTTTTGGCACACCATCCAATGCATTTCTTTAATCCATTTTATCTTGTAATTTGTATATTAAAAAATTATAGAAATTATATATTAATAATCTATATGTTAAGACGAATCAAATAAGATCACACATGACTATTTTTAGGCTTACACATTGAGAGAATTTGATGAGTCAAAGTGCTTAGATAAACAGTTCCAAAAGTCAAATGTGGACAAAGACAGTGGGACGGAGATAGTATATAATTTGATATGGGAGATATCAAATTTTATATTTGGTGAAAATAAAAAGGAATATAGTTGATATATGCCCATAGGCTCCATATCTGCAGAAAGTGCAGCAAATTCAATCTCTAGCGCATCTCCTCCTTAGAGCATCTCCAACCTTATCAATATGGCTTGCTAAAATTTATATAATAGCAAGTGAGTCTATTTTTTCCATCTCCAAAGGATGTGGTATATTATAGCACACTAGTCAAAAAGTAAAATTGCCTTGCTAAACATAGCAAGCCAAAGAAATTAATAAAAAATGAAATCAAGGGTCCAAAAAAGTAATCTCATCTACTTTTTTATGTGATCTAAGATTTTTTTAAATGTGTAAGAATTTATAATAAAAAAAATATTCACAAAAATATCAAAAAAAAACAAAATCAAGAAAACAAAAAAGTTTGTTAACAAAAATTACAAATAAAATCTTATTCTACGTTTTTATACCAATGCTACGTATAATATATCTATATTAAAACATTGTTCAACATTTATATTTTGTAATTATTTTCTTATTTAATTTCTCACCAGACACTTTTCATTCAGATTTCAGAATACATATCATTTTTTAAGATTTTAGAATTCATATCTTATTATATTTTCAAAATTCACCAAATAGGTCCTAAGAATAATTGGATATGATGCACAAATAGTTATTATATCTACATGTTTGTGATGATTTCAATTTTTTATTGTCAAGTTCTTTGTCTATGTTTGGTTCAAGAAAATTTGGTAGGAAAAAAAACAGAAATGATTTTTTTTCTCATTGTTCTCTCTAAAATTGGAGTGCTTTGATTTTTCTTTGGTTAATATATTTTTCTTATTTTAATTTTGTTTCCTTATTTTCTGTTTCCCTTATTATATTAATCAAGAAAAATTACAAGTATTTTCTATCTTATTTTTTTCTTTTCACTTTTGCAATTTTTAAATGTCTGACGAAATCAAGAAAAATTACCATATTATTTTATCAAATGTGTGATGAAAATAGGCTAACAAAGTGAATAAAGTTTAACTATGAGAATAGTAAACGAAAAGTTTATTTGTGGACGGAGGGAGTATTTACCTTTGAGTTTTTCAATCAAAATTAGTAAACTTGGATCTCAAATTAAATAATAAGGATATTAGATAATGAAAATTGCACTTAATCTCACTGTAAGACTTAAACTTTTTTATTTCCTAAATAGGACTTAATAATGACTAGTGAGAAGAATAATATCTAAGTGATGTTGGACATTTAGTTGAATAATGACTGATAAATAATGGGGTCCTACATTGAAAAATAAAAATATATGGTCTTATATTAAGAAATTCATTATGTTTTATTTATATTTAAGTAAATTATCCTATTAGAGATATTGATTGGAAAATAAGTTCGTAGGGAGTCGAGTTTTTGCTAGAAAATTGGCAGGGAAAGGATCAAAGAGTGTGAATTACGGCCACCGCCCCCAAAGTTGTTTTCTGTTAAAAACGACACCTCAACCACACATTCTCTCTCTCTCTGTGTTTTCCTTCTTCTCCACCTTTCCCTTCCCAAACAGAGCATTTACAGATCCCTTCTTCAATTTCTGCCACTTCAAACTGAAAAAAAGAAGAAAAAAAAAGCACACAAAGATTAGCTGATCCAACTAACTATGGGTTCTGTTGGGATCCCCAAATCTCTGCCGCCATATGTTTACTACAGTCCCAGCGGCGGCGGCGACTGTTCGGAGATGATCTGCACCAGAAATTGTCTCCGGTGGTGCATCAATCTCTTCCCTCCCCCGCCCTCCGACGACGACGACTCCGGCCCCAATTTCTCCCCTCTCATCATCGTCATCATCACCGTTCTCGCCAGCGCCCTCTTCTTCGTCACCTTCTACACCGTCTGCACGAGCTGCGCCAGGCGGCGGCTCCGGAGACGGCTACGAGACGTCGAGGCCGCGGACCGCCGCGAGACTCCGCCGGCGAACGGTGTGGCGGAAATCGTTAAGAGGGAAAGCCGGGTGTTCAAGTACAAGAAAGTCGGCGGCGGCGGCGGAGGAGCGGTGGAAGTCCAAGACACGGAGTGCCCGGTTTGCCTAGCGGAGTTCGAGGAAGAGGAGAGTCTTAGGTTGTTGCCCAAGTGCAGCCATGTTTTTCACCTCGTTTGTATTGACACTTGGGTCAAATCTCAGCCCAACTGCCCGATTTGTCGCGCCAGCGTCGTTCTAAATGATACTCCTCCGGCGCCGGCGCCGGCGCCGGCGCCTGCTCCGGCACTTCCGGAGTCCATCTCAAGATGAAACAGAGATCATTTGTGAGCTTGATCTGGAGATCATAGCAGAATATATATATATATGGATGATGATTTTCTGTACCCAAAAAATAAATGGTGGGAACCCCACTATGGTTGACACCACACGGATGACAATCTCTATAAGAGAGTAATTTTTTAATCATGATATCCTCATCACACATCCTCATCACACTTTGTACCGTATTTTGTATTTCAAAACTTTATTCTAGCATAAAATGTAGTTGCAACACTGACATAGCATTAGTTTTGTTTGACATAGCATTAGTTTTGTGCTTACATTTAATATCAATGCAAAGGCTTAGGGTACAAAATGAAATATGAATATGGAGTACATGTAGAATTTTCCATAATTTTTCGTGAACTCTGTATTCAAAGATGATTATGGACTTATGGTCCATTTGTATATAAGTTTATAAACGATTGTTACCGGTCGTGTCAACTATGGTAATTTTTAACATGATTTTAAACTCATTGTTTATGACATAGGGAAACCTTATATTACATTCGGATGTACCTAAAATTAGATATATTTTTTTTGACAGAAAAATTAGATATATTTAGTTAATATTCATTTTGAACCAATATAATATTTATTATGAAGCAGCGTATTATTTATTTCAAGCATGCTCTGTATAGTGTGTTTATTCTAAAATAATATATTGTCGTTCATTTTGAAACAACGTAATATTTACTTGAAATATTTTTTAATTACAAGTTGCCATGAGGTAGGGTAAATCTGAGTGTACGATATAATGTGTATGACATAGTTACAATTATTATATGTACATAGTAAAATTTTTAGAGTAATTTATTGAAATAAGAGTAAAATATAATGACTTTCTCAATATAGGACCATATGTTTTTATTTCCCAAAGTAGAACCATTGGTCATTATCTATTAGTCATTATTCAACTAAATGTCCAGCATCACTTGAACATTAATCTATTCACTGGTCATTATAAAGTCCTATGTAGGGAATAAAAAGGTTTAAGTCCTACATTGAGAAATGACTTATGTTTTAGTCTTATTCATTGCAAATTTCACAAATTTTTAATGTGAAAATTAGTAGTTTATGTGCAGGTAAGTGAGTATGTAAAATGTTTGATATCCAAAATTAGTGAATTTTTAGCTTTTTTGTTTGTAAGCATTCTGAGCAACTGTTTTGTTTGTTTAGAGGCACGATGTGAAAAAAAGGATTGCTAAGAAATACTGTAGTAATGAATTAAGTTACTCCCTCCGTCCTAAAATGATCTTCCCAGTCACTATTCACATGGTCAAACCTTAATCACTTTCTTTACCTATTTTCGTTAGTCATTCGATAAAATAATATAGTCATGTCACCTCTTGTTTTATAGAACTTTTAATGCAGTTTCAAAATATATAATTTTTATTTTTTTAATTTTATACCTATAATCAAATAAATTAAATTGAAAATAATTTCAGTCAAACCTCGTAAACCGGACTGGGAAGATCATTATAGGACGGAGGGAGTACATCACTTGTATTTTGTACCCCCGACTCTCAGTATGTTTTTTTGGTAGAAAGACTAAAATAGGACTAAAACATTAAAAATATATCAAAATACGATTTTCATATTTTTATTTTCGAAATAGGACTTACATTACCAAACATGGTCATGTACATTACCAAAAAACTATTGTAATCCGCATATGTACAGTGTCACATTACTAAAGTACAAAGTCCTATTACAGAAAAAAACATGAAAGTCATATTTTGGCACTTTTTTATATGTTTTAGTCCTATTTAGGATAATTTCTATATGTTTTTCGTGAAATCTACACTAAATAGTACTAAAACATACTCCGTACTTAAATTTATTTATTTTCTAAATAGTACTTGAATAATGTTTAGTAGCGGGAACAATGTTCAGTGATGTTGGACATTTAGTTTGAACAATGTCAAGTGACGATTGAATTTTAGTACTATTGGAAAAATTATTACTCCCTCCGTCCCAGAAAAAATGCCTCGTTTACTATTCTGGCTTCTCGATAACTTTTGTTTGTTTACTCGTTTTGGTTGACCATTTGATAAAATAAAATATTTTTGTCGCATCTTGTTTTGTAGAGCTTTTCATATACTTTTAAATAGTGGTATTACTCTACCAATTTGAAATTAAAGTGATTTTAAAAGAGATGATATTTTGCACGTTGTTCGAAGTGTTGCAAATAAATTAGGATGGAGGGAGTATATTTTAGTACTATTTAGGTAAACTTTTACTTTTCAATTACTTGCATGCACAAGTTAACTTCCCTGTTACTGCTCTAGATTTTTAATAAATTTGGTTTATTTGTAAATTTAAATTGGTAAGTTAATTAAATGAAATATTTTTTTGTATCTTGTCTAATAAAGTTTTTGATGTACTTTTAGAATATTACTTTCGTCTCAGAAAATTTGTCCACTTTCGATGTTTTGTAATTAATTTAAGTTGACTTCTAACCTATAATTAAATAGAAAATATTTTGAAAATATTTTGCAAGATAAAAATAATAAATTTTTGTTGCATTTATATATCTAATATAACTACTTATTTAAATGTCAAGCTTTAACTTTTTCATTTTACCAAGACGAATGAAGGAAATAAATTAATTTTAGTTATTAGGGGAGCTAAAATTAAAAGCATTATTTCAGAGTTCAGAATTAGCTCCTCATTTTTTTTTTGAGACATGAGATTTTGGATATTTGCCTATTGTATTAGTAAATAAATATTATTTCCCCTAATTTTAGTTACTTACACTTGTCATTATTTTAAGGGTTCGTTTGGTATAAGAAATTGGTGGAATTGGAATTGAATTGGAATTGAAATTCCATGGGATTCAATTCCATAGAATTGAATTCTGTCAATTTCAATTCAGTTTTTGGAATATCAATTCCAAATCCACATAATTGTTGTGCTACCAAACACCAGAATTGGAATTGAAGTCTTCAATTCCAATTCCATAGTTTGAATTCCATGTACCAAACGGGACCTAATGGGAATTCGGTGTAGTTAATACCATTCGTTCAACAATCAAATACTCCAAGGAACAAATATAGATATACCTAACGAGTAAATTCTATAATTTGTTTTCTATAACCGCATTGTTTCGGAACAGCGTTAGAGATTAGCGTTAGTGTTTTGCATAAAATTTTAACGGTGTAAAAACGTTAACGCTAAAGGCTACCGTGAGATAGCATTTTCAAAATGCTAACACTGATGCCAAACGGGGCCAGCACAAGTTTTCTATATATAGCTATTTGTTATCAAATATTACGTTCGTAATCTTTCATTTATGGGTACCTTTACATGAATAGTTTTTTACCTTCTGTAATGTTGGTGTAAATTTGAAAGCTAAGAGTATAATTCCATATCGACCATATGTCCAATAACGTATTTTAATGTCAGTTTGACGAATAATATAACAATAATAACTATGTGTGTAGACTAGGATTTTGACCAGGGACGATATCTATAAATGATAACTATAGTAGATAACGACTTTAGTTGACAAACACACGCATCATCAGTGACCTTTGGCAAGGGGTATGACATGAAAAAATATATGATCATTGTAAAATAATATTTGTAGGTTTTTAGCCCTCAAATTAACATCAACATGACAGAAGCTCAAAATAACTATTCGTGAAAAGATATCAATAAAAAAAATAATTACATGCGTAACATTCAATAATAGATGACTAAATATAAAAAACGTCTTATGATAACAACTAATTATAGAATTTTTCATAATATACTTCTATTTGCCTAATATTTTATAGAAATATTTATTCTAAGAAAATTCTAAATAGACAAGAGAATATACTTCGTGAATACTAATATTTTAAATAAAAAATTTCTTGTTTCATCTTTCACGTAGTTTTTAAAAAATAAAATTGTTCGGTTGAAATATAGAGAGAAGACGGAACCAATATATGACAAATAAAAAATAAAAGCGATAAAATTAATTTGGACTTGATGGTGTAAATAATTACTTGACCGATCAAACTATAGTAGACCGGGTCTAGAATAGTTTGCTTGATTTGGTAAAGTAAGAAAGGTAAAAACACGCAGATTGACCGGTAGGACTTTAGGTGGAACACATGTAGCCCAATTTATATTATAACGGGGAATGCACGGGTGCTTTTACAAGGGATTTTAGAGAGAGTGAATTCGGATCCCTCTTTCTGGGGTTTACATGAGTATTTATACTAGGCTAAGGGGGACAAGACCACGTGCGCCTACGTGGGGGCACGCTGCTGATGTGGTGCGAGGTGATTGGTTTCGTCCTCGAGCTGCCCTGTCGTCTTGTGAGGGGAATTACTTCCCTTGTCACGTTCTGGCTTGGAGACATTCCTTCATCATCTCCAGCTATCTTCCACTGACATGGGTTGCTACACGCCAAGCCCTTTTAGATTCTCTTCAATTCTGCCGACACTTTCCAACCCTAGAAACTACACCGGGTAATCTCTGAGGGATGAAATCATCGAAGTTAGGGAATAAATAGGGTGACAAAGTAGTTTGACCGGTATACTTTTTCGTGAAGTATACCGGTCATCTTTGGGCCAACAATCACATATCAATTTGCTGATGATTTAAGTCTTCCTTCCGAAACTTTCGAGATTGACCGGTCAACTAATTGGTCTTCTCCTTTGACCGGTCGTGGGTGGAATACACTCATCAGGACTAATGTATTAACAATCTTGTTAGCAACACGAAAAAATCTAAAGTCAGACTCCTAATTTTGTATTCGTAATTTTGTGAATAATTTTTTTAAATAAAAAAGAGTAAGAATCTGTTTGGTACACGAAATTAAAAGTAAAGAATTGTAATTGGAGACAACAATTCAAATCATGTTGTTTGGTAGTACAAAAAAATGTGGATTTGGAATTGATAATGTCAAAAAATAAATTGAACACAGAGAATTTAATTTCATTCAAATCAATTGCATATAAATTCAACTCCTAATTTAATTCCAGTTGAGTCAATTTGTATACCAAAGAGATTCTAAGGGTCGGTTTGGTATACGGAAGTGATGGAATTAGAAATGAATTAGAATTAAAATTCCATGGGATTCAATTTCATAGAATTGAATTCACCAATTCCAATTCATTTTTTACACTATCAATTCTAAATCCACATAATTTTTGTGCTACTAAACACGAGAATTAAAATTGAAGTCCTCAATTTCAATTTCATACTTTGAATTTCATGTAACAAACGGGACCTAAATATATTTTAGTACTCTAATTTTAAAGCATATTGGAACATACATTGGCATAATTTTGTACGGTTGAGAATTATGCGTAAAGGTGAGACGAATGTGTTCTTCATTTAACAAGCACACGTGGAATATGCCATTAGGCCAACAGGAATCATAGTCTGTTTTGATTGAAATAAAGTGGTTGTTTATCTATGGTTATACTACCTCCGTCCCATTTTATAATGCCTGTTTCGGTTTACGATGTTTGACTGAAATTATTTTCAAATCATTTTATATGACAAATGGTATAGAATTAAAAAATAAAAATTACATATTAAAAAACTACATCAAAAGATCTACAAAACTAGTAGTGACAATAATATTTTATTTTATCAAATTGCTAACGAAAATAGAGAAAAAAAGTGAATGAAGTTTGACCCTGTGAATAATAAATAAGCATTATAATTTGGGACGGAGAAAGTAACTTATAAGTAGTCTTTTACTCGTAGAAGTCAGCTAATAACATTATTGTGTCGGTTTATAAGTTGTTTACAGGCAGTAAGATTAAACTAGGATTAAAACATTGAACATATATCAAAATAGGAATTCCATGTTTTTATTTTCGAAATACGACTTACATTACCATACATGGTCATATACATTGCCAAAAATGTATAGTAATTTGCACATGTACACTGTCACATTACAACAGGGCAAAGTCACATTACCATAGTGCAAAGTCCTATTTCGAAAAGAAAAAAACATGAAAGTACTATTTTGGTATTTTTCTCTATGTTTTAGTCCTATTTAAGGTGAATTCTATTACTTATAACCAAGACAAAATAAATAAGTCTTAGCTATTTATTTTTAAATTAGTTTGTCCATTTATTAGTTTTGACCAGATTATTTACAAAATTATCTCTCACCATTTATGAATACTTCCAAATGACTTATCTATCATTTAAGCCATTTTACTTTTATGGAAAATATTTAACTTATAAGCAGTTTATAAATTAAAAACTGCTTACCAACAATAAGCCAATAAGCATCGGCACAAAGAAACATCCTCAAAAATTCTCATTTTGGTAATTGGAACGGCCAAGAACATTTCATACCGAATACATTAGTCTATTAGTCTGTATTTAATTATTCTCTTCATTTCAAAATACTTTGAGCAGATCTAAATTGATTGTTATGGGAGCAGTAGCACCTAGTCAATATTTTTTAAATATATAGCGTAAAAAACTGTGGTATATTAAAAGAGCGCCCCAGTGAAAAAATTACATGTCCCTTGTAACAAAAAAATTCTAGCTTAAAAGAAAAAATAAATATTTAAATAAAAAAGGAAAATATTTAAAATATAATACCAATGCAGTTATATTAAAATATGATACATTTTATATCATATTTTTTAGTTTAAAATTTTTTATATTACTTATTTGAAAATTTGTTTGAAATTATTTTTTTCCCATTTTTCATCATTACAAATAACCTTTAAATTTTTTAAAGGAATTGAATTTTCAGGAACCGCCACAAATCCTACACTTCACGCAAAACGAATTGAATTTTCAAGATTTTTAATTTTTTTTATTTTAAAACTGGTATGGAGACTAAAAATGAAATTTATATATTTAAAAAGTATATCAAAAGTTCTATAAATGAAGATGTGACAATAAAATAAAAGTTCGGTCAAAATTGGTAAACTTTGACTTGAAATTAAATAAAAATGATACTCCGCATTAGATATTGATACAAAAATAGTTTTATCATACTCTGTAGTTATTATATCAAATATTTTCAAAATATTATTTTATCTAATTAATATAGATATATGTTTTATTTAATTATAGATCAAATGTTAAAAATACTTGACTGAAAAAAGTCAAAACTGGACAAATACTCAGAAATGGATGAAATATTATTTTATTAAGTAATCAATCAAAACACACAGATAAACAAAATTTTTCTACTTTTGAACATAGAAGAGCGTAGTTCATTTTGGGACAAGAGAGTAGAAAAAAATATACAAATTATATTTTATCAAATGAAAATATGATAAAATTTTATTATATGAATAAATAACATAATTTATATCATTTTGAAATCTGAGAAATAATATTTATGATTAATCAAGTAATAAATGAGTAAAATTTATATCATAAATTAAATTGAGAGAGTAATTAATCCTAATTATACTCCGGGGTAACATTTATAAATTGGGACGGTGTGAGACTGGGAGTAATTCACGAAAAATTGGAAAACAAATTACCTGAGTATAATTTATTTCTTTATAAAATTTTACTCCGTACTTCGTACTTATATTGCCAAAAACCTAAAAATTAAGCAGCATTATTGTTTGATAAAAAAAACTAAAGTATAAGTAAAACATTGAAAATATACTAAAATAGAAGTTCTATATTTTTATTCCCAAAATATGAATTAAAATACATTTATATTACTTATCATGACCATGTACATTACGTAAAATGCACATGTACAGTACCACATTACCACAATGCGAACTTCTATTTAGGGAATAAAAACATGGAATTTCTATTTTGATACTTTCTCTATGTTTTAGTTTTATTTTGAGTGATTTCTTTTATTGTGACAATTTATTTTTTCTGGGATCCTAACTTTTATAATGACAACTCTCAAGTCCAAATATTTTCAAAATATACTCCGAGTATCTTAAGATACGGAGTATTTGAAAACTAACTTCAAAAGGGCATTTCGTCTATCTTTTTGTCATACCAACTTGTTCTCTTATCTTTTCGACCTTTTCTTCTTAAAATGCTATTAGGTACCATCGATTTTGTATTAAAAACTTTTGAATCCCATCATTTATATTCTGGGGTACATTAAAATATTCAAAACTTACATCGGAGTGTGTTTTCGTTTTTCCTTATTATTATTATTATTTTAAGATATCTCGAGGTATTATTATTAGAGCAAACGGACATGACGGAGGATGGACAAGAAGTCCCTCTGTAGTTAGCTTTCGGATATTTTAAGATATATCTCGGAGTATATATATGTTTTAAAAAACAATGGAACTCGAGAGTTCTTACCACAAAATTGAGTTGCCCGTTACCAGCTTTTGTTATTGTAACTATCGTGAATGATACTCCCTCCGTCCAATAATTTCTTTCCCGTTTCTTATTTTGGCAATTTTTTTTTAAAAAATGTACCATTACACCCTCACTTTCATCCACACTATTTAATTTATTTCATCACATCAACACTTTCATCCACACTATTTAATTTATTTCATCACATCAAGGACAAACATAAAAAGTCTATACTTTTTTTTAACTTTTCATAATCTCCACGCAAGTCAAAACGAAAAAGAAATTATTGGAGGGATGAAGTAGATTACAGTAAGTGTCTGCATCAGGTTGAGAAAAAAAACTACCGAGTACTAAAATAATAAAGGTCCAATTACTTTGGACTGTCCAATAGAAAAAAAATGAATAAAAGCAAAAAATCCAAAACTGCATCCATCAACGCTACCCCACATGCATGCAAAGGGCCAATGCCCCTTAGAGTGCTTTCCCTTTCTCCTCTTCATGTGATAAACACAACATATAGTAATTAATAATATACTATAGCTAGCTTAGGAAGAATTCCAACAATAAAACCAGAAGAATCAGGTCATCATAAGACACAGGCTGGCCGCCCGGCTGGCTTGTATCGAACATTTTCCTTCCAACAACAACAACCTTTCTTCATCAATCATCTTCATCCCTTCCAATCCTCTCTGTTACATTCTTGATCCCTCCATCTTCAATTTACATTCTTGATTCTTCCTCAGACAATAGAACCAAGATCAACAAAGATGGCTTGCATTCTTGTTGGTGTGATTTGAGCTGAAAGCCACCTCCGTTCAAACCCCGTGCCATTAATTGCTCTGGAAAGGGAACTCGAAGAAGAAGAAGAAGATCCAGGGGGTAGGGTAACAATGGAGGAGCGGCAAGGGGACATACGGGTCCCACTCATCTCGTTCTTGTTCTGCATTTTGGTCACCGCCGGCGGCATCCTCCTCTGCATGTACGCTTTCTTCCCGGCTGAATCCCAGCCATGGTTCATCCACGTGGCCTTCTTGCTGATCGGGTCTCCTTGGGCGTTCTGGTTCGTCATGTACATCTACACATGCTTCAAGCGGTGCGCTGAGAGGAGGAGCATCCACAACCGCCAGATTTCCCGGCGAAGCTCTATGCCCACGGCCACCTCCCTGGAGCCTGAAACATCCCAAGACTCCCAACCATAGAATGAGATCTCACATGATGTCCTCTTCTTCTTTTTTTTCCATTCTATATATAATTATTATTTTTAACCCTTCTCTTTTCATTGTTGAGAATGTGATTGTGCATTGTGAAACACCACGGTTCTTTTGACCCCCGCCTTTGGTGTCATATTATGACACCGGTCCATTTTAGTGCTATTCCATTCGATCCAGAAATTGTTCCTACCCTTTGCCCATGTTGGTGACAATCCATTGTCAAATACTCTTTATTTGATAGTTGATTGTCACTAACATCGGGGGCAAGGGGAGAGAGGGGGCTGGTTAAGGGTAGGAACCAATTCAAGGTCGAATGGATCACCTTAGCACCCTCAAATGGACCGGTGTAGACACTAGCCCTTGGTGTCAAAAGAACCTGAATGAGCAGCACCTTGAAACAGATGAAGGATACATAATACAGAGTATATATCTTCCTCAATAGCCTAACGGTTCTTGAGACCACTCCACGCTGGGTTCATTTGCTCGTGTGATATTTTTAGCATATTATGGCGTGATTTGAAATCTGGGGGTGCAGGGTGCACCAATGGGGGAAGGGGAAGGGCGGCGTGTGGGACCCACACGGCGAGGAATGGATGGGTCCAGGGCTAGAGGTGAGGGTGCCACCAAATGTTGTTGTACAATATGATGATGCCACAGTTGAGGGTTGGTTTATAAGGAAACTGAGTGTATTGTGTCACCAATTTGATGAACCAAAGTTCTCAATGAGGACAGAAAGGCTCTCTATTTCCTTGTAGATTTCCCCTGCTTGGGGGTGCGATTTGTCAATGCACACAAACTGAGACAAATGCCCATTCACTTCGATCCAACTGCAGCCCGATTCCTTTCGTACCCGGCGTTGTCTTAGAACAGTTCTAACATCCAACACACTTTTCCACATCCCCCTCGCGGCGTAAGTGTTTGACAAAAGAACAGACATAGAAGATGAATCCGTCTGAAACTCCCTAGCCACGAAATCGCCCAACGTGAAATCATCATAGACTCTGCAACTGCTGAGTATGGTTTCCTGAGCATACTTTGGGACAACATTGGCAGGCAGTTGCTTAACAAACTCAACTGCTTCTGCCAACAAACCAGACCGACCTAGAAGATCAACCATGTAAACACAGTGTTCCTGTTTGGGCAACAAATTCCATCTTTTCTTCATCAAGTTGAAATATTCCCAGCCTTTATGAACCATCCCAGAATGAACACAGGCACCTAGGACTCCTGTGAAGGTTATGTGGTCCGGTTCAAATCCATCTTGGACCATTAGGTCAAAAAGCCTGAGAGCTTCCGTGGCAGAACCGTGACATGCCTGTCCTACAATCGTGGCATTCCATGCAGCCACATCCCTTTTTTCCATAGTTTGGAACACAAAAGACGCGTCTTCTATAAATCCGCACTTAGAGTACATTGAGATCAATGAGCTTAGTATCATGATGTTGGTTTCAAGACCATTCTTGATGACACTGGCGTGAATCGCCCTTCCAGAACCATGGATGGCAAGAAGCCCACATGCTGATATTATGCTTGGAAACGTTCCCTTGTTGGGCCTAAGCCCATTTCGTAGCATTTTGATGTAATACAACAGAGCCTCTTCGTTTTGGAATCCAGAAATCATGGTGTTCCAAGAGGTTACATCTTTCTTGGGCATCTCCTTGAAAAATCTGGTAGCAGTGTTTGGATCACCTTTTTTTATATATGCAGATAGGATCAAGTTCCATGAGACTATATCCCTTTGTGGCATCTTGCTGAAAAGATCAATGGCCTCTTGCAGCATTCCAGCTTGAGAATAGCCATTGATCATAGAGTTCCAGGCAACAATGTCCCGATATGGCATTTCAGTAAACAGTTCTTGAGCCTCCTGTATCTGATTGTTCTTCAGATGACCCTTGATCATTGCTGTCCATGCCACTGTATCCTTTTCGGGCATCTTGTCAAAAAAGCTCCTAGCTTTTACCAATTTCCCAGCTTTTAACAAACAAGAAATCATATTGGTCCAAGAAGCCACATCTCTGGTTCCCATCTTCTCAAACAACCTAAGAGAATCGTCAACATTCGCCCTCTCAGCATAACCTGCTAACATGGCATTATAGAGTGAGATGGTTTTGATTGGTACTATGCTAAACAACCTCTCAGCTTCACTCGGGTTCCCACATCGAAAGTACCCATCGATCATGATTGTCCAAGAAGATGTGTTCCTAATTGGCATTGTATCGAACAATGATCTTCCCTCCTCTATTCTTCCATTGCTCACGTACCCAGAAATCATTGAATTCCAGCAAACAACATTCTTGTCCGCCACAGAATCAAACAACATTCTAGCTTCTTCTAACCTCCCGTTCCTCGCATACCCACTTAACATGGCTGTCCAAGAAACCACATCCCTGCTCGGCATGGAATCAAATACTTTCCGAGCTTCTTGAATCATCCCGTTCCTAATGTACCCAGAAATCATGCAGTTCCAAGTCACCACATTTCTAAGGGGCAATTCGTCGAACAGTTTGCGTGCGGTGAGGACATCGCCTTCCCTGAAACAACTGGTGATTCTCGAATTCAAATCGAACAAAATGCTTGAGCTATAACTCAAGTTACGATTCAGAACATTAATTTTTGCAGACTGTAATTGCACCAAAGAAGTTAACATGAAATTGTGACGCATGATATATTGCTTCACGCTTGGTGATTACGATTAAAGAATGGAGTTGGCGGCCATTGAATTTTAAATTTTTATTTGGGCTGGGCCAAAACGGAAATACGAAATCTATCAAAATCTATTTAAGGCCCAAAATTCTTTTTTCGGTCTTAATTTTTACTTTATCTATCACATTATCTCTATATATTATTAATTTTTCTATCATATCATATTTTTACCGATCACATCTAAAGATTACTCCCTTTGTCCCATTTTAATTGTCTGTTTTTCTTTTTTCTCCGTCCCAAAATAAGTTGCATGTTACTTGTTATTCTAAACTTTTAAGAATAAAATACCTAAACTACCCTTAAAATAAGTTACTTTTCTCCACCTTATCTTCTCATTCATCGTCACCCCTCCTAAAAAGTAATGAAAATTTTGGAAAACCAACTCTATTTTTTCTTTTCCTTAAATATGTCCAAAAGTCAAAACAGACGATTGAAAAAAGGACGGAGGGAGTAAATTGAAACCTTGGTTGTTTCTCTAATTTTCTATCAAAATTCCCTCTTTAGTCTTTTCTTTTCGGGCAACAAAGACGTGACAAACCTTTAATTTATTGCGACAACGTCTCGTTTCAGTAGCAATGATGTTTTTTTCAGACTTGTTCATTTCCCATGTTTTTCGATATGTTCTTTCCAATCGACATTCTCTTCAAATATGTACTTTTCAGTCGATGATGTTCAACACTATTTTTAGTTAGCAACGTTCAATGCTTTCTTGATAGGCAATATTCAATGTTCTTAGTGAGCAACGTTTAATTCTTTTTTGATCGATAATATTCGGATAATATTCGATGTTCTTTTCATTCAGCGGCGATGTTTAGTTGTTCATTCATATGTTCCGACCATGCCGAATGGTCAAAGAAAGTATATTCAGAAACAAGTTTTAAATACGTAGTATGTTGGAAATTCAATTTGAGACGGAGGTAGAAAGTCTACTACAAAAACGACCTAATAGGGAAATAGGCACAAAAATGAAGAAACCGAAATAAAGAGCATTTTCTGCCCTTTCCCTCCTGAAAGCGAAGAAGCAGATTAGAATGAGTGGGGGGGAAATGAAACAGTTCCGTGGGGACTCCTCCCTGCCCGCCGACCACGGTTGTTTCTTCGCCGGAGAAAATGCTGCATCATCTACGAATCTCCTAGATTCTCCGGCGGATGCTCGGTCGTCCTCTGGACACCAGCTTCGGGAAAAGAGCCGCAGAGCTGCTGCTGCGGCGGCGACAGAGGAGGGCGGAGAGCAGGATGTTGGAGACGAAGGAGATGGGCATGGATACGGAGATGTTGAAGTGGACGGCGGCGGCGAGAGCGGGGAACACCTTCAGATACAGCAGCTGGGTGAAGGGTTTTACGACCTGGAAGCCATTAGAAAGAAGCGAATTCGACGGGTAAATGATTTTATTTTTTTAAAAACAAAAATAGAGATTGGAATTGAGGAAGATTTGTCCTTTGTTAATTTCACTTCATTTAAACATTTCTTGTGCTGATTTGTTTGGCTTTCTTTGTGATTTGCTTTGGGGAATTGCAAAATTTTGGAACTCCGCCGAACATCAAAAGGGCAAAGTCGAGTACTTGATCAAATGGTAAGCAGTGCCTTATTGTTCTTTGGGCTATAGAGAGCTCAAAACATTTTTTTCCCTCTAATTTAGGACATGTTTTGGAATAGCTTCAGAGATTAGCGTTTTGAAAAAGCTATGTACGGGCAGTGTTTTCAAAGTAATCTGCACCGTTGAAATTTTATCTAAAATGCTAATGCTAATCTATAATGCTAATCTAATTTTTAAAGAATGAGATTGAAATGTGTAAAAAATCCCTCAAATGAGTTTGACACGCATAACAATGCTTGTACTATATATCTAGTACTTGCTCCGCCCCCCAATAGATTTCCTTGTTTGACTTTCACGTAGTTTAAAAATCAAAGCTTTATGATCAGAATTTGTTTAAAAATCAAAGCTTTATGATCAGAATTTGTTTAGTGTAGAGAAAATGAATGTGAGCCACTCATTCATGTATCTAAAAGGAAACATATAAGGTGTAGTGTGATTTTTTAAAGATGGTCATATTAGGAAAGAGTGAAGTTCTTAGGAGGACGTAGGGGTGTATTTTAGACCATTCATCATACTTTCGTAATTGAATATGGAAGTCGGATAACTAATTTTGGATAAACGAATATAATAAAGTTGATTACTAAATCCGGAAGGAGGCAGTACATATATATATATTTAAACCAGCTGGAAAATAAGTCTCCGATGAGAAACCGTACATTTTTATGGGATAGAGGGAGCAATAGATATACTAATTGTACTGACAGATTAATTGTTCTTGTTATTTTTTTTTCATTTTGGGTGTTGAAAGGAGAGGATGGCCTGAATCCGCCAACACATGGGAGCCTATTGAAAACCTGGAAACATGCCCCGATGTTATCGCTGCATTTGAAAGGAGGTGACTATTGTTATTCTTTTTTTTCTGTTGGTGAAGCAAAGTTATTTTATTGTATTGGAAGAATGTCGTTCTCAATATTACTAACATTTCTTTTTCTTTTCTTGAAGATTACTGTCCCGGAAACAAGGGCGTAAGCCAAAGTCCAACACCATTACAACAAAGAAGCGGCAATATTTCTCTTCTGTCCCTACAAACACTACTTATATCACTGATAGAAATGATAACCAAAGTTTTTCTCCTCCTCCTCCACCTCTTCCTCTTCCCCCTGCTGCTGCTGCTAATAACAATAGTCGTACTAGCCATATTGAAACAAGGCAAAGGCGGCGTCTTTCCATTGCAGTTGCCAAGGGTAAGGCTCTGGCTGCCAGCTCAACAGATGAGCCTGAATCAAGCACGGAGAATCATGTGTATGACAAGCTTTGCAGCGAGACTGATTCTGGAAGGCACCTCCCAGATGAGCTCAATGAAAATCATGAGCAGGATCGAGTTCCAGGAGATTCCGTGCCTTCTAAAAAGAGGAAGTTAGGTCCCATCATGCAGAATCTGAATGGTGACGCTTGTAATGCTGTCCCTGATTTGACGGTAATGGCTCCTGACAGTAATCCGGTTGCAAAACCAGGTTTTGAAGATGGGTGTAGCATTGCTGAGATTGTCAACATTTTGAAATTTGAAGAAGCTTCATCCAATTATACCCCGGATGTTCTTGAAATCTTTGTGGTTAGGAGGTTCGATTCTCGGATCTTTTCTTTTTATGCTTGCCTCTTATGGTAACTAAATTGAGCTATAATAATTCACTTGACTCAAACCGCACTAAAAAAGAATTGTACCCCGATTTTGATTGTGCTTTTGGCTTAATGTATATAGGTCAGATGGGAGGGAGGTGACCGCAAACAAGGCATTTCTGAAGGCAAATTATACTTTCTTGGTAAGAAAATTATCCACTAATTCTCAGTTCTGGTGATTCGCTTATCTTGAACCACACTTATTGTAGAACTTCTTTTTTTATTCATCTTGATTGGTTTGGCAGTTGATTGAATTCTATGAACGATTGCTTCGGGAGTTCCTAAGGTCATGATCTTGATGAGTAGAGAGAGAGAGAGAGATGCCGAGACTGTTGTGGCGAATGTGGAATGGGTACCTGTACCAGCATGTACATTAATTACTAAATGAGTGTTGTTGTACTATTTATTTTGTTTGTAGCATGAAGCTGTGGTAGTGATGTGGGAGATGAAATGTAGGACTTTTTCCAGTAGTTACATGAGATCCAACATTTGAATTCTTGATACAGACAGAGATTCTAAGCAGACCTTTTTTTTATTTTTAATCCTGGTTTTATGTACTATTATGGAATTATTAAATTGTTGTTCAAATGAAAGTCTGTTAACCCATTCTTGTCTTGCTCTATTCTTATCTGTTATCTGATGGGGTTCTTTATGGGAAAAATTACAAGTGTGGAATTCTACTGGTTTTGTTGTTGTAGGTTTGCTCAATTCATGTACCAAAATCAAAACATATTTGGTACTTGATATGTCCTAAAAAGGTGTTTCTTTTTTTATATTAGGAAAGGTTTACATAGTTTATAATGTTTTTTTCTTCAATAGCAAGGGAAGAATAACAGGAAGGACAATGGTGTGTATATAAAGGCCTTATTGTAAGTTATGTACTAACACTTCTCAAATCCGAAACTTTTTTCTTAGCATATCATATATTTATCTGCCAAGTTTTCTACCAAATGCAAACTCATGACTAAATTACAATTGAATCCAATCTACCCTTATATTTAACATACGGAGTATATGTAATTCATAATCACAAATACAAGTATTTTTTTAAAAAAAATATAGATGGGTAATTAGATGGCACAGACAAATTTGAATGGAATCTCAAGCATATCATTTGATAAATAACATATCTGGATACAAGTATGGGTGTGTTTTGATTAGAATGTTTTGCCAAAACCTTTATAAAAGATTAAAAGAACAACTCTACTATGTACAAAAAATTAGAATCTTATCTGACTAAAAGAATCTAATTTCCATCATATTTACATTTTAGAAAAAGTGCCTCCCATAAAAAAAATACGTAGGAACACACTAAGGCCACGCAAGCGGGGTCTGAGAGGGCGAATGTAGGGTCCGACCTCTTTGGGGGAAGGATACTTCCCCTCCCCCGGATTGGGGCATTCCTAGTACAAAATGGGAAGAAATATTGCAGAGTGCTACATTTTTGGATTCTTCGCTTAGCATCTGCTCTATTAGCTTCCCGATGACGTTTTAAAGGGCATAATGGTAAAAGTATCTAACCACTGTGTGTGCACAATTCACCACAAATCTTGACAAGTACATGTCCCATCCTTGAAGAAGTGAAACCTGTTGGCATCTCTCACCAGTATCTCTCTGTTCACCACTTTGGAGATGTACTTGGTTGCAGTATGGCAATCCCCACAAACCCTGAGGTTCTTCATTATTTGCAGAGGAGTCCCCGGTTTAGTGTTTATTAACCCAAAGGCTATGGCTATCCGTTCGCTGTGCCCACAGAGCACGTCCACCTTCTCATCTTCGTCAACATCATGTAACACCCAGTTGAGGTCCGCGACGTACCCATCTTTAGCCATTAAACTGTAAAGTACCCTTAAATGATTCTTGACCTCTTCATGTTGCTCGAAAGACTTGTCTCCGGCGCTGAAAACATAAACCCTGTTGTTTATCTCCACCCAGCTGCATCCAGGTTCTTTCTTCATCCCCCTGGACTTTATAGATTTTCGTATTTTCGTCACTTGGTCCCACTTTCCCAGTGTAGCATACATGTTGGATGCAAGGACATGATAGCCCGGGTCATCCGAATCCATATGGGAGAGATTGTGTAGGGCCCGCTCTGCAGTTTTGGTATCCCCATTTGACCGGCAAGCACTGAGAAGGGCACCCCAAATGGTAGCATCTGGTTGTATTGGCATTGAGAGAATAAACTCCTCTGCTTCGGGTATTAGCCCGGATCGGGACAGCAGGTCAACCATGCATGCATAGTGTTCAAGTCTGGGCTCCATGTGATACCCTCTCTTCATCTGGTCAAAGCAAGACCGGCCTTCTTGTACCATGCCCGAATGGCTACATGCATATAAGATGGAAACAAATACAACATGATCAAGAACGATTCCATGAGTTCTCTTCATTTCGTTGAAAACTCTCAGAGCTTTCATTCCTTCGCCATACATTCCATATGCAGTGATCATCGCAGTCCATGTGATGACATCTCTTTCCTTCATACCCTCAAACACAGTCACCGCGCCTTTCAAGCTTCCACTTTTTGAGTACATTTCGATCAATGCATTCGCGATAGGGATATCTGATTGGAAACCAAGCCTCAGTATCTGGTTGTGAAGTTCTTTACCCTTTCGTTTGGCAGCAAGAATGGAACACAGAGGGAGGGAGACTAAAAATGTGGCCGTGTCTGGATGGATTCCATCAGCTCTCATCTTTCTAACCATTTCGAATCCCATGGAACAGTCCTCTCTACAAGCTGCAATAATGGTGTTCCATGTGACAGTGTCTCTAGAGTCCATGTTGCCAAAATGTTTGAGAGAGTCATGAATCTGTCCACATTTGGCATACATATCCACCAACAAATTTCCGAGAAGAATTCTAGATTCATATCCTCTCTTGATAATGTCACAATGGAGTTCTCTTGCACAATTTATGTTTGCTGATTGTGTACAGACCGATAGAAGAGTCACGTAAGTTGCAGAATCAGGAAGTGTTTCTGTCTTCATCATTTTGAAAATTTCTATTGCTTCCCTCTGGAATCCGTTCTCAGCATATCCATTGATCAAACAGTTCCACGACACCGAATCCCTGCATTTCATGCAGTTAAAAACATCCCTTGAAGCCATTAAGTCACCACATTTTGCATACATGTTGATCATGATGTTGTTAGCCGTGACGTCACATTCATATCCCTTCTTAACTATGCATTCGTGGTGGATATACTTCCCCAACCTCAAGTCTCCTTCATAGCCACAAGCACGTAGAACAGAAGTTAGCGTCATCAAATCCGGTTTATTATATTCACAATCCATTTCTAGAAACTTCTTGATTGACTCGATATACAACCCCAACTGTGAATACCCACAAATCATGATGTTCCATGTGACCGTGTCTCTATGTGTCATCTCACAAAAGAGCTTCTCGCAATCCATCGGCCTATCAAACTTAAAATACATGGATAGCAATCCGTTATTAACCGTTCCATCTTTCTTAGTTCCAACCTTCTCCACCAACCCATGAACGGTCTGCCCCTCTGCAACCTTCATCAGTCCCCCGCATGCCGGTAGAACATTCGACAAAGTAAAAGAATCTGGCACAACTCCAACCAATCTGGCCTGATAAAAAACTTCCAATGATTCCTCCCAATACCCATTGGCACTATATGCAGATATGAGACTATTCCAAGAAACCAAATCTTTCCCAGGCAAATCATCAAACATCTTCCGTGCCATCCCCAAATCACCCATCCTCGCGTACATATCAATCAGAGCATTACAAATGTACAAATCCGACTGGAAACCCAACTCCATCAGGTGATCAGAAACCATTCTTCCCATCTCAGAATCAGATAAACTGCCGCAAGAATTAATAACCGAAGGAAAAGTGTAATTATCCGGCACAACGCCTGATTTCCTCATCTGGGCATAAATTTCCAATGCCAGAGAGAAGCGCCCGTTATGGGTCATGGACCGGATGATGGTGTTCCACAAGTAGACATTTTTGGTATGCGAATTCAGGCGAAAAACAGCAAGAGAAGAAGGTGAATCTTTGAAGTCTGAGTACCTGGAAATGAGTTTGCCGGATAAGAAAACAGAGTGGCGGTGGCCGGAAATGATTATAAAGGCGTGAACTTTGCGCACGTCTCTTGGGGTTTTGGAAAAAGACAAAGCTTTGGATATTAAAGTGTACAGAGAGCAATGGGTTCTTTGAGCTAGCTCGTGGAAGTTGCAGGCGGTCATGGATGAAGCAACCATCTTTTGCAGAACATTGCCACTGATCATTACTCAGTTTCCGGCATCGATATGAATGTGATTTCATGGCCTCATCTATAAAACACATAACCACAATTGGCATATCATTCAGATTCCTTTAGTAAGTTTGGAAAAATTACTCAAAATAATCTCAACTTTACTCGGTCTTTCAAAAATAATCCTTCATTTTCATTTCACTGTGATGCATAATATTTCCAACTTTAATGAAATTTTCCAGTTTTGGGTCGCCGTTAAGTTTCTAACGGAGGGTTAACGGAAATGCCCGTTTTAGGCAACAAAATGAAAGTTGAGATTATTTTTGATGAATTTTTGTTTTTTAATTTTTTTTGAAATTTTCATTTAAATTTTTTAAATTACTTTCTACCTCCATCATCATTTCTTTTTCCTTTTTTAAAGATTAGTCTTAGTTTAAAAAATAAAAAAAATAGATATAAAAAATGAAAAAATGAGAAATGTAACTAAAATGATACAAAAATAATAAAATAAATAAGGTAATCAATGGAAACTAACTTGAAATTGGAAAAAGTAAAATAAAAATATACAGATGGGTTTTAATATTTTAGGCATTGTACAAAGTATTAAGATATCACTTCTTATTTTTTAGAAAAAATTATCTATAATAATTCTAACTTTACCGAACGGCTTGTTCTTTTAAAAAAAATAAGTAGTACATTAAGACTCCGTATAGTGTGTAAAATGATAAAACCCCCGATTCCATATATATTTATTTTATTTCTTACCAGTTTCTGTTTAATTTCTATTGATTACATTATTTATTTGATTAATTTTGTATGGTTTTAGTTATTTTTCTCATTTTCATTATTTTTTATATCTATTTTTTTTCTAAAGTAAGAATACTCTTTAAAAAAGAAAAAGAAATGGAGGTTGAAAGTAATTAAAAAAATTTAAATAAAAATTTCAAAAAAAATTAAAAAACAAAAATTCATCCAAAATAATCTCAACTTTCATTTTGTTGCTTAAAACGGGCATTTCCGTTATCTCTCCACTAGAAACTTAACGGCGACCCAAAACTGGCAAATTTTAGTAAAGTTGAGATTATTATGCATCACAGTGAAAGGTGAGATTATTTTTGAAAGACCGAGTAAAGTTGAGATTATTTTAGGTAATTTTTCCAATAAGTTTTACTCCATATCATCTTGCTCACATAAATAAATTATGTTTGTTCACTATTCACATGGTCAAACTTTATTCAGTTTCTTTCTCAATTTTCGTTAGCAATTTGATAAAATAAAATATTATTGTCACTACTAATTTTGTAGATTTTTTGATATAGTATTTTAATATGTAATTTTTATTTTTTAAATATATACCATTTGTCATGTAAAATCAATTGAAAATAATTTCAGTCAAACATCGTAAACCGAAACTGGCGCTATAAATTGGGACAGAGGGACTGAGGGAGTAACTTTTATTTATATGTCTTCTCATTGAGTATTTGATAAAATAAAATATTTGTGTCATCTCTTATTTGGTAAAACTTCTAACATAATTTTTTAATTTATAATTTTTATTCCTTATTAATTTATCAATTTGTGAATAAAATAATTTTAAAAAACGAGAGATTTTGGTTCGTAACTCCCAATTTGTTATCAAATTAAAGACGGAAAGAGTAATAACACTTTTGACAACATAACACAATGGCCAATGGGCATACAAATTAGTTATTTTTAAATTACATTGGTGTCTTAGTTTAGGAAAATGCTAGTCACAAACTTATACTCCCTCCGTCCTCATAGATCTTCTCATTAGCCCTTTTTATTTGTTCATCATAGATCTTCTCATTACCTTTTTTAATACTTAAAATACCACAACTACCCCCACTTACTTTATTTATTACATCTCACCTACCTCATTTAATACACTTCACCCATTTTCATTAAGAGTATTATGGTAAACTTTCACCTTTTTTCAACTCTCTTAAAAAACCGCAAAAAGTCAAAACGAGAAGATCTTAGGGGGACGGAGGGAGTATTTTACAAACTGCGGGTCGTTTGGTATACGGAATTGACAGAATTGGAATTGAATAGGAATTGAGATTCCATGAGATTCAATTTCATAAAATTGAATTTTGTCAATTCCAACTTATTTTTTGCACTATCAATTCCAAATCCGCATAATTTTTGTTCTACCAAACACCAGAATTAGAATTGAAACTCTCAATTCCAATTCCATAATTTGAATTCCATGTACCAAACGGAACCTTCACAAACTTGTCTTTTGTAGATTTTAAATTAAAATATCTTTTATTATTTGAATGCATCTTATTTTTAGAAAAGTGCTAAAAAGACAAGTTTATAAATTTTGTAAACTGTTTGTTTGTGACTATAGCATTACTCTTTAATTTATACACTGATTTAGAAAATACCCTAATTTACTCCGTCACTTTAACTAAGGAAAAATAAATGACTACAATTTATTTTACTCCGTAAATAAAAACAATTATTTTAGACCTCAAATCAGAAAAAGAAAAATGATTTTTTTCTAGAGAATGGTGAAAGAAAAAGGAAATTGAAGAATTGGTATAGTAGTAGATTCCCATTTAACAAACTTGGCACTAACTTTTCTACATCTAAGCTACAATATATATGACTGGTCCAACACTGAAGATCTTGAGGATGTTAAATAAGGAGTCCCAGAAGAACCAAACCAAAACTAAAAAATTGAAGGAAAAAAATAACACTTTTTATTACTGTAGTTGGTACAACGTAATCCTGCGTCTCGGCCCCCCTTCAACATGAATGGCAATGTCGAATTCACCAGAACCAAACCAGCCAATACTAATCTGGGAACTCTACGAAAAATGCAGCGGTTTCATTGGGTTACTAATGTTTTTGCAGACCTTGATTTACAAGGATGCACTTAAAACATCAGATTGTCTGTTGATAACCTGACAAAACATTATTACAAAGGTGACAGGAAACTCATATTAGAGTGTTTGGTGTTACAGGAGAGGAAAACAATAGTGTCTGTGGGAATTTCGCTCTTACCTTGTTTTCAAGAACAGTGCCGTCAGGGATAACTATCTTTGTTTGTGGCGCTGCTTTTATTACGACCTTCCCCTGCAAACGTTGAACCAGTGGTTGGGTAAGGAACCATTTTTAACTTCCATTCTTTATTTTTGTTTGGATGATTCAGTAGAATCAGTTGTTAAAAATCAAATTTTGGAAGCAAAATTAGCAACGGGTTCTTTTCAGAATCTAAGTGCCCGTTTGGCAACAGCTTCAGCATTTTGAAAAGGCTGTCTTATGGTAGCATTTAGATTTTTTGGCATTTTCAAATGAAATTTCCACCACTAAAAAATTATCCAAAATACTGACGCTAATTGAAAATATCCCTAAAACAAATGCAACATTCAGCTTATTCTGGAATGAGAATCTGCAGAATAAAAAGAATCAGCCTTTTCACAATCCAGGTCATATGGCTCCTAAAACCATGAATTGTGAGGAAACTGGCTATGTATAAAGAGCAGGAATGACCTAATAATAATCGCAAGACCAAAATGTAATGCATTGTGTTCCTAAAACTTCTTTTTCTTCATACCTTGAGAGTGATTCCACTTCCAAAATAAACATCGCCAGTCACGTTCAAGCTGTCAAGCTCCACAATGTTAGGAATGGACTTGAAGCGATTATGGAACTCGCCGACCTAAATGCAATTATTATGGAGATATAAGCAAACATAAAATTGTCAAGAGATACATGTCAAGTTTTCTATGCAATCCACCTTCTCAAACTCGGGCCCCAATTGAATAGAAGGGTCACAAGAGTTTGCCCTGGCAGCATTCCGAACCATAATGCCGTCCACTATGCTGTAAAGATCTGACTGCAGAGACAATCAATGTGAGATTGAGTCCCCTGAAATCTATTGTCAAAAGCAAAACTATTGATTTGCCTGACCCGATAAAGGAGTAAATCTGATGTCTTTCGAAGTGGAAGATATCTTGACATTGGCAAAGCTATAGCAAGTGGTTGGTCAAGAAACTGGAAGAGTGAAAAATATGCCAGTAGTTTAATAAGGCACGATTCAATATGAACCCAAAAAGGAACATTTCAGAGAGTCAGTAGAATATATTGAACCACGGCACTGCGGATGGTAGAAGTACCTCTGAAATTGAGAAATTCTTATCAGTTCTTCGTGCAAGCGGATTTTCAATGAGCTTTAAATTCATCCACCTGTGGAACATATTTGCTGAGTGATGGAATGTTCTTGTTTTGATATTTAATTTAAGGTAACTTGCAAGTTGCAATACCCACCCACCCCCCCCCCCACAAAAAAAACTTACAGCTTCTTAGTAGATTTCAACTGCCCCGCCTGCATTAAAATATAAAAAAAGATTATGTGCATTAGTGTTAGTGATCACATCATAGAAACAGAAGAAAAACACAATCAGAAAATATTTTTTCTCTAGGAAAAAAAATGAAGTGGCATTCAAGATTTTTTCAAGTTGAATGGTAAGAAATCATGTTATACTGTATCAATTTCATGAAGTGTTAAAGATCAGAAGATAACATTTAAATCTATCAGACTACCAGTGAATTTTCTGCAAAGAATAACATTCTCAGATTTCTTTTAGTCTCTAACCACTTACAATTACAAAGAGAATAGCACAACCACTAATAAATTACAAAGAGATTGGGTACTCAACTACTCGCATTCAGAAGCGGTGCATAGTAATCGGTATAGTTTAACCATTAATTTAAAAACACAGAAAGTGATTTGTAAAGAATGGTATTATACATTTATTTCTAGACATGTGGTGATAATCTGATAACACATTTTCTAACTTCGGAATATAGTCAATGCTAGAACAAGTAAAGTGTCTAAAATTACAAGCATGTAAAAGCCACTATTGGGACCATGTAACTTCATTTACTTCTTACGCTGCCTTAGATACGAACACCTCTAGATCTAAGATTGGAGTAGTTGGGTAGACTTGAGAGCCCTAGTAATTTTTCTAAGTTTTTTTATTAGTAGTGTTTTTTGCCTTAGTCTGTAGTGTGCGCTTGTGCTTTAGTTCTAAGAGTCTGTTTTCTTTTTTAGTCATTGTGTGTACTTCGCGCATGCTTCAGTAGCTTCTTTGTTTGTACTTCTGACTTCACGCCAGGGGTTTCTTGTAAATAACCTCTCTACTTCATGGTAGAGGTAAAGTTTGCATACATACACCCTCCCCAAACCCTACTTCTTGTGGGATTCTACTGGGTTTGTTGTTGTTACTTCTTATGCTCTATTATGTTTTGGTTAGTAAATAAACAGCTTGTTTGTGATAGGGTGAAATTCAACAACAATAAAGCTTTTATCCCAAGTGGTGTGGGCATTAGTATATTAGGGTGAAAATCGGGATTTTTGAGTGCATAGATTCCATAAAAAAACAGATGAAAAGGAACACACAAATTTGGTAAAAGAAGAAATAAAGAGGCATGGAGTATATTTTACTGATGGTGCTATGACATTTTTCGAACACCATGCACAATTGGCTTTGAAGCACAATTGATAAACTCATGCCCAGTGAAACATAAAAGAGCACGATGTTACTAGATCTGCAGTCAAAACCAACCTTGATTCTTTGTTCTTGAGCCAAAAGCTCAGAATTTTCCACACCAGAAAAGGTAGGTAACACCTGAGATATCACAAAGAATTAGATGCAGTAGTCAAGTGAAGAACCAAATCTACAGAAGTTCTTCTGTTCGTACCTCAACACAGTATTGGATGTTGTTCCTAACCAGATGACTTAGGATTCCTACATATATAAGATTTTTAAAAAAACATCAACACTAATTCTTTACGATGTGCACATAGAGTAATTGAATGCTGTTAAGGAGAAGAATACTTGGATCCACCAAATTGCCAAGGTCATCGGGCTGCACCACAAGAATATACTCTTTACCCTGCAGTATAGTAACACCATTATAGCAGATCATTATTATCCAACAAACCATAACTTATTTGGCATTTGTGCCTCTGGAAAAAAAAAAGAATAATCACAAATGCATGTTTGGGTTTAAAAACAACTCATGTAATGAAAGAAAAAAACGATGAAAAAAGGACCTGGGACAGTAGCCCATCAAGCTTCCCGTTGTTCTTCAAGGAAATGAAAACTTCTCTCAAGTTGGTAGGGTATCTTGCAATAGAAATTTTAACAATGAAGAGATTTTCATCAGGATTTTCAAAAGCTATACTCAAGTGATAATTAAGCAATACTAAGAAGCATTAACATAAATATTTTTTGATAATGCTGTACACAGTTTGACCTGTTGAACTTCACCAGATAAAAACTGTTAAAACTCCACTTAGTTTTCGATTGACAGACCATTCGAAATTCATGGCAACAAAAAGTCTTTGTCACATGGTAAATTTATACACTCAAGAACAGTTTTGCAATCTTTAACATAAACCAAACTAGTAAAAACAGCAATCCAGATTCTTGGAACATAAACAAATTAAACCGAATATGCTTTCTTGTTACATAAACCAGAGAAGACAGCAGTAGCAGAATGAATGTTTTATGCTTCTATGTCAGCAGGGAAAAGCAAACTCGTGAAAGAGAATGCCAAACATTAGCAACAGTGGAGTATATATTTACATATTCAAATAATTTGATTACTTGTTACTGGATATAGATTCTCTGCATATCGTCATATTCTCATGGTGAGTGTCTACTGTTTTACGTTAGCAATATAATAGAAAAGGTGCTGCCTTTTCTTGAGCATGAGACATCATGGTCATCACCGTCGTCATCATTATCAGCACCTTAACCCCAACTAGGGGGAAGGCGGTGGCACTAAGCATGAGACATGGTGTCAAGTAATAACAAGAATGGATTTAATGCATTTGATGGCTAACTAAGCTTTTTAACGAGATTCTAGGATCTAAGAAGATGCCTATCGTCAATGTATATATTCGTGTACGAATATCCAATATTTCAATGTACACAGTACACATAGCATATGCACATATTGTGCACACACTTGGAAAGACTTACAAGTTATGCCTTTGGCTTGATTTCTTAGAATTCTTGAGCAGATCTCTATCACTAGTTTCATCACGGCTCTGAATCCAAAATATCACTTTTAGCAGATGCAACAAAATATTTTTTTAAAGAAAGGAAAAACAATGTGTGGATTAACCATTCAATGGAATCTCAACCTTAAAATTAGACACACACATACCCGGAGAAAAGTGTGGACGTTTTTATTAGAATGCTTTTCCAATACCTATATAAGGAACTATATATAAGTTTTGATAATGACTCATTTCAAACCAAATGTGGTGACAATAAGAATCGGTCACCTTCTGAATAGCATTTTCTGTGTTAGATGTGTTCATCAGAAGCAAGGGAATGCTGCATCCATATTTCAAATTGAGAGACTACAAGCCAATAACAATCAAGGTTCAGAACCAAGGAAAGTCAAACTTTGCAATAACTTTAAATGTTTGATTCAAATATTAGGTACATGAGTGCAACCTAATGTGAAAAAAATTACCTCAATGTTGTTGATAATTACATCCAAACAAGTTGTGTCATTGGTTATTTCAAAAGTACATCTGCATGTAAAAAAAATCAAAGTGAAGTGCTTTAAGATTATAAGTTGGTCAAAAGTGTCTTAAACTTCTGATTCTATAAACTTCACCACCACTCTCATTACCAACTTACCCGATATTATACCACAAATCACGCACTAAATCATACGTAACACTAATGTATCTAACATAGATGCTTACTTAGGCTCATTGAGGCCCATATCTCCACCCACACTACCAATGAATTTTAAAATAGCAAGTTTGTCCAACAGCTGTTTAATGTCAGAAAGATCTGCAGTAATAAAAAAAATAATAAGCGGGAGCATCATGAATGAATCATAAATGAAATAAGTCTCAGTAGTGAGGAAAAAGAAAAAGGATCAGAGAAAAGTAAAGTTCTACCCTCAGAGAGTGGTTCTAACTTTTCAAATGGGAGAACCAATACATTGTCTTTGCTATCCGTCTTGCTTTGGTCGGATAATTGGACATCCTCTCTTCATATGCATATACAATTGAAATAAGAAATTCAAAAAACAATAAATTAATGACCAGACTTTCCCTGATCAATACAAGAATCTATCACGGCTATCCTAAGAGACAAAGTATTCATGTTATTCATTAAACTCACATTTTACACTTAATCTAATAATGCAACCAAGAACAAATAGAACAGACATTCACTTTAACCCCTCAATTCCCAAAGACTCAAACTCTTAAACTAAGATGGTCCACTGGTTGAAGGAAAAAGAACTTTGATACATCAGACAGAACAATCTCAATTAAAAAAAAGGTTGCTCCTTGAACAAATGTAATGGGACAAATATGAAACCAAAAAGAAAATTACACCCAAACTTCAACAAAGTGATAAGAAAATTGACATAATGGCGCTTACCGAGTTTCGGGTTTGCCAGCATTCAACCTCTTCTGCTCATAAAGAAACGTCTTGGTAATCAAATTGCAGAACAAATAGACAAATCGGGCAGAATCATTCGCCGGCACAGGGTATGTGATCTTCTTAAAAGTTTCCCATGGCGTGCTGGAGTCAACTAGCCCGACAACCGGAATTTGCAGCCTATCAGCCTCGTCAATGACAGAAGACTTCCTCTCAGAGTCGAAAATCACGATGCAATCGGGAGGATGGACGGCGGTGAGGTTGAGCTTCTTGTTGCGGCCCCGGAACTTCCGAGGGCTCGAACTGTTCGTCAAAAAGCCTCCGAGACGCCAGGACGTGTCGTTCCGGCAGCCGATGGTCTTCGTCATGTTGTCGATGATGTCGTCGTAGAGTGAGTTGGTGTTGACGAAGATGAATCGGGCCCTGTTTCGGACGAGGCTGCCGATGAAATTGCAGGCGCTGCGGAGGCAGATGAGCGTCTTGTCGGGGTCGATGATGGTCATGGCGTTGCGGGTGCCGGCGGAGTAGATCTTGAAGTGGTTCTCCGCCACGCGCTTCCCCAGGTGGGCATTTATGCTGAGGAGTTTCTGGATTAGTACTGAGTGCATCGGCATTTCTGGGTTCCGGAAAAATCGACGGCGCTGACTGGTAGTTACTAGATCGACTGCCTGTGTGATGATCGAATTCCGGGTAGAAGAGTCATCACCGGAGCTTAGCTCTGTGCTCGATCGGAATCGAGATGATAAACGGCGACGAACCGACGAATGAGACGCAGATTTGCAGGGTTTAAGAGTTTTTCATTTTTTTTTAACTATCTAATGTTTTTTAAATTAATTTACACAATTAACTTTTTGTCTAAAAACATTAATGTTAAATCAAAAATATTGTTCCTTAAAAAATCGTTTTCATTTCTATTTCTTTTTTTATTCATTTAATAAAATAATAATATGTATACTTGTCATTTTGCAACCATTTTTGTTTAGTTTTTAAATATATTTTTTATATTTAAAATTTTATTTCATTCATCTCAATTTAAATTGTCTGGTCAAAATGAAATCGATTAATTTACTTGATTTCATTGTTTATTTAATAAAATAAATAGTAATGTCAAATCTTATTTTGAATTTGGTGATTTTTTTAAAAATTCTAGCTAGTTTTTACATAAATTCATATAAAACTAATTTAGTCAAACATCGTAAATAATAATATGCTATTTAAAATAAGACATAGTGAGTTTTAAAAACAAATTAAACTAAATTGAAAATAATTTCTGTCGCTTAGCACATATTATAATTCAGAGACAAAATTATTTTTTGAAACAAAGAGAGTATTTATAATTCTTCACGGAAGAAGAGAATTTTATTATAGACTTAGTCGACATTGACATTGTCACATAAATTTTATAGTATATATTTTTTTTAATTTTTATTAATTTAAACAGACATATGTACAATAAAAGATTACTCCACCTCGAAGTATTAGACTTTATAATTCAATTCAATTATGGGGTCACTCGGTTAGCAATAGCCCTTACGTATGATACTCATTTGAAATATTGACAATTTTTACTCTTCCTAAAGTCAAGTAAACCCCACCTCGATTGAAAATAGTGCGAGGGTGAGCTCGGATCAAGCCGTGATGGAAAGGTATACCGAAGGTATTACGTGGGGAAAGAACGGTTTTTCGAACGGGACATCATAGCTCACAGGTGATCAACTAGATTCAATGTCATCTCATTACATTGATATTCAATTTAAGGTAACCAATCCGTTCAATTATTCAGACTCTATAACCCAAACTTCAATTATAGTAAAACTAAAGTACAAATGTTTAGATGTTGTTTCAACTCAATCCCATGTGCCATTAATTTTTAACATTTTTTTCCATACGTGAAATAGAGGGCAAGCACGACCATGCATAATATGTTAGTTAATTTTTAAAAAATCTAATTTCTTCTTTTTAGTGGTCGTCCGATCGAATCTGAAATAAATTTCGAGGATGAAGTTCATTCTTTTAGTTAATTAAAAAATTATTATGATATTTCCCATCCAAAACTAAGTTCTCAACTTCTCATCTCATTTTAATGATTTAGGGATTTTGATTTTTAAATATGAGAAGTCGAGAATTATTTTATAGTACTCCGTATTATTACCATTGTTGTTGTCGTAGTTAATTAAAATTTTCTAATTCTCCTCTTTTTAGTGGCCGTTTGGCTAGATTTGAAGTCGGACATGAAGCTCATCCTTTTAATGAATTAAAAAATTGATTATGATTTGTCTCGCCCAATGTTAAGTTCACATCCCATTTTGATTGTTCAAAATTTTGTTTTTGAATACGAGAAGTCGAGAACTCTTTTATAGTTTTATTATTATTATTATTATTATTATTATTATTATTATTATTATTATTATTATTATTATTATTACATAGAAAAAACCAATTAAACTTATTGTTATTCCATATATGCATGCAGAGTTATGTTCCAATTTATTGCTTCGTACAATACATAGGCCGGAGTTCTCTACTGCAACATGTTGATCTTGACCCACGAGCAATGGGCCACAGCCCTCTTGGTTTATTATTATCCGGCCCATTCTTTTGAAAATGCAAATTAAACGCCTGAATAGCAAATGAGATCATCAAATGACCCTGCAAAATTAATTAATAAATTAATGACCTATAAGTAATTATTCAACACTTCAAACTATTAACAAGTAAATATGGTCTATTTTGAAAAGACAAAAAAAGCTAAACAAATTTAATGGAATACAAATTCAAAAAGTACCAACTTAACTCAGTATATTTAGACAAAAGTGAAACTTAATGTAGGTGAAATTTGGATGTTTTTTTTAGATGGGATGGATAAATTGGTAATAAACAAATATGATATGACTTGTAGTTTAATAATTATTGTAATACGGAATAATACCCCATTCGTTCCATTAAATCTTTAACTTTTCATTTCTTTCTAATTCTCTAAAACACTCTCATTTTCTATTAAAAATCCATTTTTACTCATGTTTTTTCATACTCTACATATCACATCATATTTTTTCACTAATAAACAAGTTATCGCATCTTACTTTGACTCATCACATCACGGATAAAATTGAAAAGTCAACCAAAAATAAACTTTCCTTATTTTGGCCTGGCTCAAAGTCAAAATGAAAAAAAGTTTAATCGAACAGAGGTAGTAATAAATATGGAGTAAAATTAACATCTTTATCCTTTAGTATTTGTCTGGTCTTGATTTTTTTTATTTAAAATTGAAAGAAGTATGGAATGATTTAAATGTAATATGAATAACTTTTTTGAGAATTTGTTTGATAGAAATAAGAACTTAATTAGCTTAGCTTCTTCCAACAAAAATGAATTAGTAGGAAATAAGAAAATGTGATTATAATACTCCTTCGTCCCACAAAACATTACTCATTTTGATGTATTTTTGGTCAAATAATTACACGTTTTTAACATAAATTAAATATAATCTAAATAAAGAAATGTTATAAAAATTTGATATATCAAAACTACATCCTAAGATAAATCAAATTATATTAAATTTATATTATAGTTCAATATATTTTTCTCATAATTTGTAGTCAAAGCGTGTAACTATTTGTTTGAATATTATTGAAAATGCTTTATAGGATGGAGTGAGAGGGAGTAATAAAATGGCCGGAAAAGAAAAGGAGTGGTCGGCGGGCGATATATACTTGCTGCAGTCGACGTCCGGCGAGAGAGGGATAGGGAAGTTGACGTTGCAGTCGCCGGGAAGCTTCTTGGCGCGGTCCAGATCATATTTCACCTGTTTGGAGGCATCTTTAAGACACTGGCAGGCAGTCTTCTTGTCCGCCGGAGAACTTATGATGCCCGCCAGCGATCTAAATCCGGCACAGCACATTACCGGCGGGGACGACGAGCCCCCTCCCGTTAGGTACAACGCGCATGGCTGCATGAGGGTAATCACCGTGGCGCAAGTGATGGCGGCACGCGATGGTGCCGCCGTGAGTACGAGAAGAATGGCACACAGAGCGGCGGGGATCGACGGCGTCGCTGCCGTTGGCCTGGGAGAACCCGCCACCATCATTTGTAGATGTTTAGACTCAAATGTGATTAATTAAGGATTCAAGGTAGAGTCTTATGTCCAATTCCATTGGTATTTATATATTATCCCTTACCTCCATCCCCAAAGATTTCCCTATTGATATGTTTGGGAACATGAATTTGAATTTCAAATCTCGATTTGACTCAAATTTTATACTTAAGGAGTATTCGTCCAGTTTTAACTTTTGAAACTGTTCATCTAAGCATTTTGACTCATCAAATTCTCACAATGTATAAGGCTAAATATAGTCATGTGTGATCTTGTTTGATTTGTCTTAACATATAGATTATTAATATATAATTTCTATAATTTTTTAATATACAAATTACAAGATAAAATGGATTAAAGAAATGTATTGGATGATGTGTAAAAATGAAAGTAGACAAATACTCTGGGACGGATGTAGTATTTGAAAAACTTAAAAAATTTAAATTTGGATTTGGATCAAGAGCAATTCTACATTCACAAACAGGATACTCGCAAACTTCACAAACTTACTATTTATGGTTTAAATTTTTATTTTAAAATTATTTTAGATTATTTAATTTTATTTATTGGAGTTCACAATTAGTAAGTTTGTGAAGTTTGTGACCATTTTATTTGTGAACCAAGCATTATTCTTTGGATCAAATTCTTCTCATTCATAACGAAGCTTAATTTGAAACTCATGCACTTCCCCTTGTTATTTGAAATTCAAGATTTTAAATTTTGGAATTGAAATGCATGAATTGAAATGAATGCTAGTTGCCAAACATTACCCATAAGAAATTATGATGGTTGATTTAATTTATTTTATTTTAATTTATATAAAAATAAATATCTCTTATAAAATTTAAACTATAAATTCTACATTTAAAACTATATCAATAATTCTTATACAACAAAAAAATGAAAACACTATGTTATTTTATCAAATACCCCTAACTAATAAAATTAAGAAAAAAAAGTACTCTGTAATTATACTGTGACTCTGAATGAGTGAATACTCTACTTGCTCTAGACTATTTGTCCATTTTTTATTTTTCTTGCTCAAAATTGGTAATTTTTAATATCAAATTAAATAAAAATGATATTATATTGATACGAAAAATAATTTTATTAGATTTATTATATACGAGTAAAATACTTTCAATATATTATTTTGTCTAATTAATACTTCCTCCGTTCCTAATTTGATTATAAATTAGGAGTTATGAGACAAAGTTTTCATCTTTTCAAACTATTTTATTTACAAATTGATACATAAATAAGAAATAAAAATTACATATTAAAGAATTACGTCAAAAATTCTACAAAACAAGAGTTGACAAGAATATTTTATTTTATCAAATACTCAATGAAAATACACAAATAAACAAAAATTATCGAGAGAAGAGACAAGAAAAATTGTAATCTATGTCGGATTTAATATATTTCCTACGTCTCATAAATATGTTCCCGTTTTAAGTTTTAGGAAATTTTAGGAAGAGATAATTTGGTATTGATTTTCGGGTAAATTTCAGTAATAGTACCTGAACTTTCACTGGAATTTCGAAGTGGTACTTGAACTTTAAATCCTTTCACAAAAGTACCTGAACTTACATAATCCTTTCACTAAAAGTCCATTTACCCGTTTCTAGGTTAACTTCCGGTCATTTGGGCTAAATTAAAATTTTATATATTTTAAAATTTTCAATTTGACCTCATTTCTTTTTTTCTTGTTCTTACCCTCCCACTCCTTCTTAAGAAGAAGAAGAAGAAGAAAGAAAGAAAGAAAGAAAGAAAGAAAGGGGTGAAAGACCAGGCGAGGGCAAATGACCAGCTTGTGACCCGTTCTCTTCCAAAAAGAGTTCAAACTTGTGGTTGTGGCTTAGGAAAAGTTATTTATATTCTAACACTTTTATCTTCCATTCATCCCATCCCTCTGGAACCCCCACACGAATGGATCCACCATCTCGATCTATATACATACCTAATCTATCTATTGAGCCTTTTTTCTTTCTCGTGTATGATTTTATGGGACAAGAAAAAAATGAAAGGGGAAGAAATTTTTGGAACGGATAGAATATATATTTTATTTAATTATATGTCAAGAATTAAAAATCATTGATCGAAAAAAATCAAACTAGACCAATACTCCGTGACTAAAGTAGTACAGAGCAATTACATTTTTTTGAATTATATGAAATCATTATGTTCTTTTAGTTATATTTACAAATAACAAATTTGTGAAATTTAGCAATTTTTGTGAATCTAAACGTGTATCTAATGAACAGACCATACTCTCAATGTTGTTTTTTACGTTGTCACTTAAACTAGCATCATACCCGTGCGATGCACGGGGAGCATTTCTTTATTATAAATATCATTAATTGAACTTTAATTAAGAGTTTATATCATATAAAAAAAATTCCCTTCTAAATACCTTAGGAAATTCTAAGGATAAAGATAATATTCCTATATAATAGTTATTCATAAGGAGAAAACAGACTAAATAATATTAAAACATTATTATCAAGTGATAATACATTACAAATGACACGATTGATAAAAACAAAAACACCTACTCGAAATTTTGCAAAGGGTACACCCCATGATCATCGAACAATAATAACAAACCGTTTGGTGACTTCCGACTCTCTAACTAGTGCGAAAGATTGAAGGGCGCAACTCGATCGTAGACTAAGGCCGGTGTATTTACTAAAAATAATATTGGGGTGTCAAAAAATGATCTGATCCGAGTCGAATACAATTTCAAAATGGGGAACCTGACCGACCCTAAAATCTATAAGGATCGGACCGACCCGGACCGTTATAAATTTTTGAAAAGAAGACCCGCCCCTAACCCAGACCGTTGTAAATTTTTAAGAAAAGGACCCGTTTGCCCACCCCTAATTGTTATTATTGGTGCCCCCATTCAAAATAAGAGAGTGCCCAACGGCCTCGACACCCAACTTTTAAATATTTCTTCTTCTACATGTTATTTGTTTTGTATGTTTTAAGTTTACTTGCTCTATTTTGAATTAGCAGATTTGTGAAATTTAGCAATTTTTTGTGAATCTAAACGTGTATCTAATGAACAGACCATACTCTCAATGTTGTTTTTCTTACGTTGTCACTTAAATTTGGGCTGAAATCATATTCATTGGTATTGTATACAAGCCAGAATTGGAATTAGGGTAGCTATGGCGTAGCTTATTAGTTAATTACCCTAATTAGCAAATTGGTTATTTTCTCCATCCTTTTTTCCCAATCTCGCATTTATCTTTTCGTTTTATGGTCACATCACAATTTAAAAGCATGGCAAAAATCATTTGTTTTTATAGAAATGGCTTGAATTACACATATTCTCCATTTGTCAAAAAGAGCAAAAACTTATCTATCCATTCAATTTGTTTGTTTATTTACAGAATTTCTCAATTTGTTTGTTTATTTACAGAATATATTTATTTACTGGATATATTTTCAACTCAATTTAAAATTGTGATAAAAATGAAAAATAGATTTACTCCTCCATTGTATTACAGTACTAGTATTTTAACTCGTGCGACGCACGGGATCATACAAAATTTTCGTCACATTTTATCTTTCTTTTTAATATCAACACCAAGTACACATATATCTTGTTTTAAAATTTATGTACACCACCTCATGTCTCAAAAATAATAGCACAAAGAACATGAATCTTCAAAACTATATCAAAAAATTCAACAAAAATAGACAGCATATACGTAGTATTTCTTGGTGAAGTTATCAATAAGAACTAGTCAAAAAAATTATCAATTAGAATACTTAATGGAAAATATATACCTCATCCGCCATATAACTTTATTTTTGGTTACTATTCACATTAATAAATTTTATTCATTTTTTTGCCGATTTGCACAAGTAATTAGATAAAATAATAAAATTATGTCACTTCTTATGTCATTGAATGTTTTACATAGTTTTTAACTAAATTAATTTTGTTTTTTAAATTTTAACTTATTACAATGAAAAAAATTATTTAAAAATAATCTCAATGAAGTTCCATAAACTAAAACAAAAAACGTTAGGACTGAAAAGGTATAAGGCCCTGTTTGATACAAAAAATTCAAATTATGGAATTGGAATTGAGGATTTCAATTCATGTGTTTGGTAGCACAAATATTATGTGAATTTGGAATTGATAGTGCAAAAAATGATTTGAAATTAGTGAATTCAATTCTATAGAACTGAATCTAATGAAAACCAAATTCCAATTCAATTACAATTATACCAATTTCGGATACCAAACGGATCCTAATTCAATTTCGTGCACAATAAATGCTTTTTTTAAGGAACGGACACCAAGAAAAATGCAACTGAGCCGAATTTTCACTATACAAATGCAGGAAATGTCATCAATTGGGCTTGAGAATATGGAGAAGGCGGGCCGGGAAAAGTAAAATGCAAAAGAGAATTGAAGAATTTGGGCCGTATAATTAATAAATAAATCACATTATGGGAAAATTAATAAAAAAATTGGGCCTGGAAATGCCCCAATAATTAATGAAACGGGGAGGCAAAAAAAACCCGTCGCCTGAGAGATTCGAACTCTCGCGGGGAAACCCCATGTACTTAGCAGGCACACGCCTTAACCACTCGGCCAAAGCGACGACGTTGTTATCGAACATGGACAGAGCATATAATCCTTTTGTTGTTCTCGTAACTGTCAAAATGCAAGCTTTATAAAATTCTCTCGAGGCTTCCGCTCTCTTCCAAAAATCCCAAAACGTTATCAGTCGGCGCAAAGAGAGAGAGAGAAATGGGAGTTGTGATTATCGACGGATTAACGGTTCGGAACTTCGTGAACGATGAAGATCTGTTCAACCGGGCGATCGACGAGCGGTTCGCGGATCTGGACCTCAACCACGACGGCCTCTTGTCGCGATCGGAGCTGCGGAAGGCCTTCGAGTCGCTCCGCCTCATCGAGTCCCACTTCGGCGTCGACGTCTTCACGCCGCCGGAGGAACTCTCCAGGCTCTACGACTCGATCTTCGCGAACTTCGACGCCGACCACAGCGGCAGCGTCGATCTCGCCGAGTTCAAAAGCGAGGTGAGGAAGATCATGCTGGCCATAGCCGACGGTCTCGGCTCGTCGCCGATTCAGATGGTGCTGGATGAGAGCGACGGCGATAAGAATTTCCTCAAGCAAGCCGCCGACAAGGAGGCGGCGTCTCAGATCTCCGGCTGAATGTCTCAGAAACCAACTATGGATTCGGCAGGTTAACGCGAATCCCCTGAAACGACTGTGTTTGGATTGTAAATTCAGTTGAATAACATGCCTCTGTATATTAAGTAAATAAATTATGCTAAACATTTGTGCGTTTATGATTAATCTTTTAGTATAATGTGATTATTTGTTGTTAATAGAAACATAGATTTTGATGCATAGCTCGGATACAAAAGTATATATAAACCAATCAATCGATAACAATTTCTCTAATATAAATCTTGCGGTTCATCGTAACTGGATGTCTTTAGCTGGGAGGATGATCTCTTCAGGTTAGGGTTGGAAATCGTCGGAGGAGGACGGCCGCCGTCTCCGGCGGGAAGGTCGCTGAGGACGGACATCAGGCGGCGGAAACTGACGGAGCGGGCGGGTTTCGAAAAGACGCCGGGAGAGTTGGAGAGGATTAAGTAGACCAAAAGTTGGACCACGAGAAACAATCCGACCTTCACCAGCACGCCGCCCCGCCGCCTTCCGTATACTCTATCATGGTATCGATTAAGAGGAAGAGGATCGAACAATCCTTTCTGAAGAAATTTCAACAATGAAGAAGGGAAAACGGAGAAGATTTTGTTGGTTGGGGATTGAAGAAATCGAATTGCTAATGAATCACTTGCGTGCAGGATGTTTATATTGAGGTTGAAATGGGTTGAAGATCTGAGTCAAAGGATGAAGGGGCCGGGCCGACCGACTTTTTTGACTTTGACTTTGACATTGACTTAATTGAAATTATCTCGAACTAAATAGTACTAAAACATACGTCATTTTCTAGTGTAGTATTTTATTTTTTTATTTTCTAAATAGTACTTGAATAATGTCTAGTGGCGGAAATAATATCCAAGGATGACAGATATTTAATTTGAACAATTTCCAATGTCGCTGGATATTTATTTGAACAATGACTAATAAACAATGACTAGAGGTACTACATTGTGAAATAAAAATATATGATACTACTTAGGAAAGTCATTATGTTTTAGTATCATTCAAGTAAATTTCTCAAGTAGTGTTTGGAAACTAGTATTTCATTTCAATTCATGTATTTTAATTTCAAAATTTAAAATTTTGAATTTTAAATGACAAGAGGAGATGCATAGATTTCAAATTAAAATTTGTTATGAATGACAAGAATTTGACTCAAATTCAAATCTAAAACTTTTAAATTTTTAAAATATAGAATTTGAGCCAAATCCATATTTGAAATCTAAATCCATATTCTCAAACATACCATAAAGTTAAACTTATTCATTTTAACACAAAGCGAGCTACGGAATGAATTTAGAAATTACCATGTGTTTATTGTATGAAAAATGTTGATGTATCCTAATGTACCCCAAACATGTTATACCACACATTCTATAGTGTAAGAAAAAAATATTATTAAAATTTGTGGTTCAAAATGTTTGGAGTTACGTTTGGGTTATACAAAATAGTGTACCCTTAGCATCTTTCTGTATGTATATATACAATATATATACTCCTTATCTATTTATGAGTAAGAAAATGCACGTTAGACTTAGAACATACACGTTATAAATTGATGTATGCAATTTAGGGGCTGTTTGTTTCAGCCTCTTAATGGTTCAGATGTCTGAATGATTCAGCACTTAATGGTTCAGACTGTTTGTTTCAGCCTCTTAATGGTTCAGATGTCTGAATGGTTAAGAGATTTGCCTCTGAATGGTTAAGTATTATACAGAGTCTGAATGGTTAAAAGTTGTTATCTGAATTGATCAGACATTTGCCTCTGAATAGTTAAGCAATATACTAGCTCTTAGTGGTTCAGACCTCTTACTGGTTCAGCACTTAATGATTCAGACCTCTTACTGGTTCAGCACTTACCCATTCAGAAGTTGCCAAACAGCCCCTTAATAATTTCACATTGCTAATTAGTTATGTTCCTAAAATATATATTTTTTTGTTTCTAATAGCATTTTCAGTCAATGAAATGATAAAAATGACATTACACAAAAACACATAATTACAATTCGAGTGTGCACACTATAGAATAAATGCAAGCACATTTTCGGGTTACCCTCCGTTTTATAAAAAGGTTTTACATTCCCTTTTTAATTCGTCTAAAAAAACATTCTCTTAGAAGAAAAATAGTAATTACGTGTTGTTCAATCTTAGGTTGGGCTTTACTGGATCATGGCCAACATTTGTGTCGAATGAGAACTCTGAACTATACGAATTTAGGGGCTGTTTGGCAACTTCTGAATAGATAAGTGCTGAACTAGTAAGAGGTCTGAACCATTAAGTGTTGAACTAGTAAGAGGTTTGAACCATTAAGAGCTAGTATATTGCTTAATTATTCAGAAGCAAATGTCTGATCAACTCAGATAAGAGGTCTTAACCATTCAGACTTTGTATAATACTTAACCATTCAGAGGCAAATCTCTTAACCATTCAGACATCTGAATCATTAAGAGGCTGAAACAAACAGTCTGAACCATTAAGTACTGAACCATTCAGACATCTGAATCATTAAGAGGCTGAAACAAACAGCCCCTTAGTGTTTTTGGCACGCAAAACATGTAATAAAATGGCATCCGAAAAAAAGATCCGGGTACAAGTGCTCAAACTGTGACATTTCTATGCCCAATGCAGGGTACACACACCGTTACGGTTGAAAAAACAAGACAGTAACTTGTTTATAGCATCATTATAGGTACAAAGTCAACGTCCGTGTGAAGTCGAACTATGGAAATTCTCATCTGATCTTCATCTTATGGCATATATATATGAAGAGAGAGGGCTTGTTTGTTTGTCAACCACCAATATGTATCATTGGCCTGTTTGGTGTTTTTGCCAGGTCAAATATTCCAGCATGAGATGCCTTCTTTCTTCTAACCTGAGAGGATGATGTGGAAGACCAAGGGGTCAACGATGTCACAGATTTGACGAGACTGATAAAATGATAAACCAGACTAAAGTAAAAATAAAGTTACAGAGTGGTAAAACAAGATACTTACTGCACATTGAATGATTTCCCTTAGTTCATCATCACCAGCACCACGGCGAAGAGGAGCCCTCAAGCTAACCTGTGGGAACGAAATACGAAATGCTTGCTTTTAATCTCTAGTGGAGACAAATGACACTGATTTAGCAAACAATCAACACGTGCCATAAAAATGGAAGGAATTACAATTTACAACCCATTATTTTCAACTGATTTGTAATCTAATTCCGCACAAAAAGAACTAATTTAAAATAGTGATTAAAACTGAATTATTGAACTCATCAAGAGCTTTTCTGTTTGGTTTTCAGTTAGAAAGAACAGACTCTAAGGAAAGAAAGTTGAAAGTTCACCTCTGAGGGACCAAAAAGGCACACTTTGAAATTCCCATCGGCCAAAAGCCTCAACCTGTTGCAACCAGCGCAAAAGTGCTCAGTCATTGACGTAATGAAGGAAACGGTCCCTTGATGCCCATCTATCCTGAAATTCTTAGCTGTCTCTGTTGGATGATCCAAAATTCTTTGGAGCCCAGTAAACCGTTTCACCTGTTTGGGAAAAAAAATTGAAATTTTACACCATGCAAAAAAAAACAAGGTTCTTGAATTTATGCCAAGGAAAACAAGGTTCTTGGATTTATGCCATTATACCTTACCACTATGTCCAACATCTCTTTGTAAGGAACAAGCTTCTTCACATTCCACACGTTGCCATCGAAAGGCATGAACTCAATGAACCGGACATTGATCGGTTTCTCACGTGTCATCTCTACGAAATCACAAATTTCATCATCATTGAATCCACGCATTACAACACAATTTACCTGAATTGAAGCAGATTCAAGAAGAGATGAAAAAGTTATATGCAAGATTACAAGCCCGTATGGTATTTTGGTTGAAATTGTAGGAGAATTCGTTGTGGTTGCAGAATTTGTTGAATTATTACTCGTTCAGTCGAATAAAAATCAAGTTAAATTGTCATTTTCAACCATTTCAGCAAAAAAAAACACTAACCTTTTGCATTAGTTTTCTCTCTTATCAACCGGTTCTTTTTTAAATAGTCAATTAAGTTAGTGTTTGGTAAACAATCTAGCAGATAGGCAGAACTCAGTTCTGCAATCAAGGACTAAGATGACTATCCCACAAAAAATATGAGGATAACTTACTTTCACAGGATTATAGCCAAGATCAATGGCAGCATCAATGGATTCCATAACCCTTTCATGTCCTTTGCGTCTAGTCATGAATTCAAATTTTGCAGGGACCAAGGTGTCCAAACTGATGTTAACCAAATTAAGCCCACAGTCTTTCAAGCGAACAAGCTTTCTAGCTAAAGTGATCCCGTTCGTGGTCATAGCAAGAGTCTTAAGCCCTTCCAACTGCGACAGTTGAAGACATATATCCTCAAGATCCTTCCGAATTGTGGGCTCTCCCCCAGTTAAACGGATTTTATCCACTCCAGCGGTTACAAACAAATTTGCTAGGCGAACAATTTCACTATGGGTTAAAAGTTTAGGGTTAGGAGTGAGATCCACACCATCAGCTGGCATACAGTATTGGCACCTTAAGTTGCAGCGTTCCATTAAGGATATCCTCAAATAAGTGTGGAACCTTCCAAAAGTATCAACCAACATGTTGGAGAGACTATCTTTGGGTACACCAGAAGGCAACATATCACCGGAAACCAGCACAGATTTCTCTTTCTGATTATCAGCGACAAAAGCTTTGGCATTGCAGTTAACAGAATGGAACCTTGATATTGTACCAAAATTGTTCTGGAATATAGTAGCAAGCATCACTTCAATATCAAGTTGGAAAATTAACAGCTTAGAAATGGATATGCCATATGTAAAGCCAAAGGGCGTGCTATGGGTACTCACATAGTCTCACCCACTCTCACTCTTTCACTCCACTCTCACACTGAGAATGTAAATCGCACCCCAATCATATTTTGCCACATGGTTAGTTTGTTTTTTTCCCTTTTTCATTTAGAGTTCTACACGTAGCACAATACGACAAGGGGTGCAATTTGCACTCTCATGGTGACTTGGTGAGAGGGCATATAGTACATTTCTTGTCAAACAAATAGGCAATTTTTATATTTCTTATCAAACAATACATTAACAATATGCTTGGTTCAATGAATTCACAAGGAACACCAACAAAAACAACCCAATTATATCACAGGAGAGTAGGGTCCCGGGAGGGTGTGTGTACGCAAATCTTGCCCCTACTCAAAAGTAGAGAGGCTGTTTCAAGAGACCCCCAGCTCAAGCTGTACGGAATTCTCAAGGAATATATAAGAAAATGACTTTCTCTCATTTTCCTTACCAAAATGGGAGGAATTTTGTTTTCCCTCCTCTTAATACATCATGCCTTCTCATTATCTTTTCATTCCAATTTTCTTTTCTGTACCTCCCTAACCAAACAAGAAAAATTGTTTTTCATCTCATTTTCTTTTCTCTTTCAAATTCCTTGAACCAAACGTAGTTTGAGTGTAACTCACTCAAAATATTCACTCAAACAAAATAAAAACAAAAACTAAAAGCATTGGTTTCATCCATCTCTATGGAAGAATACTTCTACACCACTGGTTTCCATTATTCATCCAAAAATCAGTTCCTTTTGGTTAATTTTACTGCAAAATTAGGTCACGAAACTTGCCAACATCCACTAAAAGTTCATCATACAAGCATCCCTAAACATTTCACTAGCAGAATCAAGAAAAGAACACTGAAATCATAAACAAGCAATATTGAAAAATAGTATGCTGCGTACCGCCGGATTGAAGCTCCCACCGCTCCGACAAAGTTGCCACCGGAAAGATCCTCGAACCAGGGGCCGCATATTGGAGACCCGGCGGTTTCTCTGGCCTGGTGAGTGAGGTTTGGTAAAGTAAAGGAGAAAACGAAGAGAGAAATGAACACCAAAAGAGGATGGTCAATTTGCTTGAGCATATTCGGAAGTAAAGGTTCTCTTTGGTTGGGACTTTGGAGTTTTTCCAAAAATATGTTTTTAGATGTAAACTGTTTTTTTTCACAAAGATTGTAACAAAAAGTACTTCATCTTAGCTTTGTAACAAAAACGTACCTTTCACCAGAATTGATACCCTCGGGCGAAGAATTGATGAGGTGGCATCCATGTTGGCATACCCCCATCTTTCTCTCTCCTACGTGTTAATTATACCTTTTCTTCTTAAATTTTTTTTCTTAAAAATTTTAGAAAAATATTTTTATGTTCAATAAAGAACATGTTTCATTATGACAATATAAGATTAATTTAAATAAAATTTTTCATGTATTAAAATTTTTAAAATAACAATTAATTCTTTGCAAACAAGTTTCTTTTTAATTATATTTGGAAAATATAATTTTTTATTAAAAAAATTGAATTAAAGAGAAGATGATGAATAACCTATCAAGATAGCCTAACGTATTTTACACATTCTAGTTAGGCTATCTTGATGGGTAATGCATCATCCTCTCTTTAATTCAATTTTGTTTAATAAAAAATTATACTCCGTATTTTCTAAATATAATTAAAAACACACAAAGCACAAGCTCACATCTTTGTAAAAAAAGTTAATCACATAGAAGTTAATGAAAAATATAAAATAATCATATTTTAAGTATGAATTTTGAAACCATTTAAGTGTCACTTTTGAAAGTGATGAAATATTGGAGGGAGAAAATGGCAACTTAGAGCACGAACAATGGCAAATCATATTCTGGAATGCCACTGACATGACACAGTTCAACCAATCAAGGTTAATCTAGTCATGGAGTGGCATGGCATTGGAGTGGTACACCCTCTAGTGGCAAGTAAACATAATATGCAGTATATCAATTTCCATATCATATTCAAAAGTAGGCCTGGACACGGTACCGGTGCGGTACCGTCACCAGCACCGGTACCGGCAGTACCGAGTACCATCACCGTCACCGGAGACGACCTACCGGTTCCGGGAACCGGTACTGGTACCGCCTCAACCAGTACCTTGTCCGGTTCCCAATTTACGTCACCGGTGCCAGACCGTTTTTTTCTTCTTTTTCTTGCTCATGCGCCCAACAGAAACCTGCAAAAGAAAAGAAAGAAAAGTCAATGGGGGGGGGGGGGCGGCCTCAATCAACGGCTCTTTGAGCCGTTAGAGCCTAGGGGGGAGGGGGGATGGGGATTGGGGAGGGGGGGGAGACCTAAAAATTTTTATAAATACCTCCTTTTTTCATAAAATATCACACTCAACATTTCAATTCTCAAATACTCAATCCATTATCCATTTCTCATTCTCTCAAATCTCAATCTATCATTCTTAATTTCTTAATTCTTATCAATCATTCTTAATTACTTAATTCTTATCTATCTTTTTTAAATATATTATATTTTAATATATAAAATTTCGAAATTATTTGAAAATTTCAAAATTTAATATATCTTTAATATCAAAAAATATATAATTTATATTTTAAATATATTCTCTATTATTTATTGAAATTTTCGAAATTTTAATATATAAAATTTCGAAATTTTTTTAATTTTTCCAAAAGTAATATATTATTTTAATATCAAAAAAATATATATTAAAATGTCGAGGGATTCCGGTAGATGCTCCGTGGATATGGGCGACGTGAACCGAAGATTGAGTAAAGGCAAAGCTAAAGCCACCTCCGACGATTCGACCTCACGCGGACGCGGTTCTCGAGGAAGACACTCCGTCTCTTCGTTTCCTACTGTCCCAGATCATTTAATCGGGGACGCTATAACGGATGAAGAATTCAACCAGATTTATTCTGGTAGAGGAGACGCGAATCTCCCTACTCTTGATAGTCTATTCGAGGATGTTGATGAAGCAGGACTGGATAATCTTGACGGGGACGATGAGCCTACACCGCAAACCAACGACGTCGACGTGGAGGCAGGTGAGCCCGAGACCTCTCGAGGTCCGGACAAAGGTAAAAAAAATATAAATCAGGTTTATTTGTTTATCATTTTGACAAAGACACAAAAGATGGCATAATTTATGGAACTTGTAAACATTGCGGGACCGTCATAAAAATGGGAGTTTCCGGCGGTTATGGCGGTCCGGAAAAACACCTAAGGTCGAGGCATCCCGTGGAGTACGCCAAATACGAGGCCAAAAAAAAGGGACAACAAAAAGTGCAAACCCAAATTTCTCGGTTTGCTAACAGAGGTAAGGGCGGCCTTTTTTGCTTATAGCGACGAGCAAAATAAGCAAATATTATGTGTACCTGTCATGTTTTAAATTTATGTGTTCAACAGGGACTACAAGCTATGGGCGGAGTTTTGACAAATATTAAAGAAGGAATTAAAAAAATTTGGGGGGCTCGTCTTATTTCGAGATCCTGGAAGATGTTCTGTAAGTTTAAGGATAAAAAAGAAATAAGTTTTGCCAGAGATATTAACATTAGATGGAATAGTACTTACAAATTGATTGCACAGATCCTAAGACATAAAGAGGAACTTGCTGAATTTTTTAGGGATGAACTTCGTATAATCATTAATCCTTTTGAATTTGTTATTGTTGAAAAATTGAATGCCGTATTAGAAGTTTTTAATAACGCAACTCTTACTTTTTCTCATGTTTACCAACCAACTACAAATACATTTTTTAAAGAGTGCATTACAATCGCAACATGTTTTCGTGAAAGTATGGCTGATCCAGATTTTTACCCTTATGTCTCTCCTATGAGAGATAAATGGTGTACTTATTATTTGTACATCCCTGATATTTATAAAATAGGTATTATTTGTGATCCACGATTTAAGATTGAAAATTTTAAAATTCTAATTGAGTATTACTACAGTTGTTTTTTAGATAAAAATAGTTATTACTACAGCTATTTAGTAGAATGGAAAAATGAAAGAGATAATGCTATAACTCTTTTTGAGGATTTGTTTAAGGAATATCAAGAGTTATACGGTACTGTACAAGAAGAAACAGCACCACCTCCGCCCCCAAAATCAAAAAAAGATTTTGCCGGCATAGTCGGTGGCCTTCTTGCAAAGAAAGGGAAGCGTGCCCAGTCTTCGACAAGTTCAAGTGGTACAACAGTAAGCTCGCACAACGAACTTGCTATGTACCAGGGTGTGCCATGCGATTACGATGACGACGATGTCGATTTTGACGTGCTCGGATGGTGGAAGCGGAACGAACACATGTTCCCATGTGATAAGTCGTTTTTGGGTTAGTTCTTTTAATTCTTTTTTAGGCATTTTTAATATTTTTAGTCTTTAATTTTTAGTTCTTTAGTTTAGTTTTATTTTAATTTTCATTTTTACAATCTTTTATTTTTCTTTCAAAAATAGTAGTTTTTTAATAATTTTTTACATTTTATTATTTTATTTTATTTTCCCTGACCCAAAATTATTAGATATCTTATTTTTTGGAGAAAATTATAACAAAAAAGCCAAAGTGCAGTTCAAATTTGAAAAGAAGAGATTGAGTTTGGGCCGGAGCCAAAGCCCAACGCTAAAAGAGATCAGCGCACCACTCCATGTTTGAATTCTTTTCTATTTTTAAGTGCGTAAGTTAAGTAATATATTGTCTACGTGCCTATCATACGTGTAATGTTCAATTTGTGTTTGTTCTCTTTTTAATTTTGTTTTGGGTTCTTGGCGGTGTTTCTTGGGCTACCTTAGTTGGAGAAATTGATTATCTTTTGAGCTTGTTTCTCCCATTTTATAAAAAAAACCAAAAAAATAAGAAAATATAAAAACCAAAAAATATTTACTTTTTATTCAAGCCCCCCCCTTTGTGTTATGTTTATAAGTTATATTATAAGTTCTTTGTTTATATAAGTTGTTTTATTATAAGTTTTATAAGTTCTTATCATATGTGCAGTTTTTTTATTTTATTTCGTGACAATGTGTGTGCATGCTTAAATGATTTCAAAAGTACAAACTTTCTCCGTGGGATCGACCCTTACTTGCCCTAGCTATAGTTTTTATTTGATTATATCTCGGGGGTTAGTTAAGGTTAATTTATAAATTTTTAATTTGTTTTGGATCGCACGACAAGTCCCCAACACCATGTCTCGGCATGCTAGCAAGACAAGTGTTGTCCGTCCCAGTATCAACCGTAGTAGTTGAACGAGAATTCAGTGCTGGCGGGAACATTCTAACCGACTACCGAAGTTGTCTTAATGCTGAATCTCTTGAAACACTGGTTTGCAACCAAGATTGGCTCTTGGCAAGACGTCGGGCTCAAGAGTCATCGTACCAACTCGAATCGGAGCATTACATGAATGCAACCACAGATGGAAGTCCGAGTTCTGAAGAATAAGTTATAAATTTTTTTTTATGTTAATGTAAATATGTAATTAATTTTTTTAGGTGAGCGATATAAAAGCTCCTTCGAGGGTTTCTTTACGGTTCTTTACTTCGTCGCTTTTTTTGAACCGTCAGGATATTAAATGTGGTTGTTCTTCAGTTAATGTATTACTCATTTTCAATATTTAAATAACAACTACATTTTTAGATTTTTTATTTCATTCTTTCCTTAAACAATTGCAAATTTATAATTTTATACTTTAAAAATTTAAAAAAAAAAGCAACAAAAAAATAGGGGGGGGGGCGAACCCGGCCGGTCCGGGAACCGGAACCGCCGGTCCAGGAACCGGAACCGGTACCGGCCGGCACGGTGACAGTGACGGTTACATGGGGTGGCGGTACCGGAACCGGAACCGTACCGTGTCCACCCCTATTCAAAAGAGGGGAAAATAGCACATGCAGTAAGACGGATCGAAGTATATCAATTTCCATATCAAATTGAAGAGTGAGGAAGAAAAAAGATGGAGTCCCGACATCAAACAATCAAGATTACTGGCGATGAGATCGAGGTACAGAGATGGGTTAGAGCGATTAAACAAGAGATGGAGTGGTGGCCGGCGATGGTGGCGAAAGAGCACCGATGATTGACGGACGATGGTGCAACGGATAATTTCCCTGGGAAGAGAGAAGAGAAGTGCCCAAAGGAGAGTGACGACCGATGATTGCCCTAGATCCCCTTTCTGTTGTTCCTGTTTTGCCTCGCCCTCGCCACGATATTTGGAGTGGCTCGCGACATCACACGCGATCCAATTTTCGTCTCTCTCGTTGTACCGCTTTACTTTCCACGAATGGCAGGGCGTGGCAATGTAAATCTTTGCCGTTGCCCATGCTCTTAGAAAAAAATTTACAAAAAAATTAGATGTGTTTTGTAACCTTCCAAAAAGGAACATTACCGAGTAATTTATTATTCATGTTGGGACTGCGCGTTCCCTCACCCTAACCCCGCATTAGTATGATATTGTCCGCTCTGGGCCAAGCCCCCACGGATTTGTTTTTGGGCACCTCCCAAAAGGCCTCATACTAATGGGGTTGGGTGAACCTATATATTTTGGTCCATTTTTTTTCCCTCCGGTGTGGGACTTGGAGGAATCCCCAACAAACCTCCCCTCAACCAAGGACCACACAATTTCCGACTTCCCCTCCAGCGGTAATCCATTTTTTCTTTTTATCTGCTAACCATCTTGCACCGCCGCACACTCTTTGCAGGACACGCCGCCCGACTTCCTGTCGGGAAGACTTTCGACGCAAGGCTTGAACCGCAGATCTTTCCTTCGCTAGCCTACACCATTTGATCCGCCAAATCATCTTGTACCGCCGTGACTATAACTTCACGGGACGCGCCGCCCGACCTCCTCTCGTCGGGAAAACTTTCGACACAAGACACCACCTGCAGATCCTCTTTCTTGGTCTTGGTCCTAGTTACACCGTCACACCGAGATTTTTCCACACTGCACAGTCCGCTACTCCCGCCCTCAAGAACTTGGGCTCTGATACCACATGTTGGGACTGCGCGTGCCCTCACCCTAACCCTGCATTAGTATGATATTGTCCGCTCTGGGCCAAGCCCTCACGGATTTGTTTTTGGGCATCTCCCAAAAGGCCTCATACTAATGGGGGTTGGGTGAACCCAGGGCCGGCCCAATAGGGGGACAAAGTGTCCATCCGGGCCGGGCCCAATAATTTTAGGGGCACCAAATTTTTTATTAAGTATTTTATACATATATGTATATAAGATGCCCATTTCAATTAAAGCCCAGTCCACCCACCCCTTACCTTACTTCTATCCCTTACTAGCCCAATCCACCCCTCACCTTTTAGACCAAAAAAAATCAGAAGATGAGCCGAACAAAGAGAGGACCGGAAGAGGCGAAGACGGAAGAGCCGGCTGCCGATAGCGGAAGAAGGACGTCGCCTCTACCGCCGGACGCCGACCTCAACGGCTCCACCCTCCAGGCATTCTATATTCAATTATTCATATCATAGCTTTCTAATTTTGTAATTTTTATTTCTTAAATCTCAATTTTTCTTTCTATGTTTCATTTTTTAGATTTAAAATTTAGGATTAATTATTAGTTTTAAATTTGAAATCTGTTTCTATTTTCATTCCTTAAATATAATGAATTAATGGTTCTATATGTTATTTATTTGTTTTGGATGAATTGATTTGAATTTGTTATTTATAATATATTTATATAAAAAAGACTGAAAATTGAAAAAAAAATTAAAAACTGATAAATTGACGAATTGATATGAATTTATGATTTATAAAAAAAATTAAAACTGAAAAAGAAAAAAACAATTAAAAAAAGAAGTGAAGATGTGATCAACCAATTTGCTCTCAAGAATGCAAGGAGAACTTTTCGAACCCTCGACTAGCTTTTACGGTATTACTATTATTTTTTCATTTATTATTTTCTTCTAATAATATTTTGTTAATTATAATTTGAATATAATTAGTTTACATATGTGAATTTGTTAGACCACTAAGAATAAAACTTTTAGGGCCTTTTTTGTGTTCCGGCCCAGGCACATGAATCCTCGGAACCGGCCCTGGGTGAGCCTATATATTTTAGTCCATTTTTTCTTCTCCCTCCGGTGTGGGACTTGGAGGAATCTCCAACAATTCATGCTCCCAACTTAGAATATTTTTTTGTTGAAAATTTATCCAAAGAAATTACTTTGGAAAAAATAACAGAAACTATAACTAACACTCCGAAGTGTACTCCGCAATCTATTATTCTTCTATCTCTATTAGGATTAGGATCAGCCCTCGTTACTTATATTTATATATATACCCTCATCATGTTTCGTATTTTATCATAAAATTTTAAGATGGGCTTCCTAACATCAAACACGGCGGCACCGCTTCAACCACGGCGGAGCGCCACCACTATGGCGGCCGGCGCGTTCTACTTGCCCAAAGAAAGCAAGAAAAGGCCCCTCGGAGAAGACGCCCACTTCATCTTCCCCGAAGGCCAGACCATCGGCGTGGCTGACGGCGTGGGCGCGTGGTCCTTCCACGGAGTCGACGCCGGAAAGTATTCCCGAATGCTCATGTCCAAAGCAGAAGCCTCCGCCCGTTCTCAGGCAGGCGGCGGCGGCGGGGTCAATCCCATGAAAGCCTTGACGGACGCTTACGCCGGCACGAACGTTCTCGGCTCTTCGACGGCGTGTATTTTGACGCTAACGGATGACGGAGTCATCTCGGCCGTTAATGTGGGAGACAGCGGGTTAGCAATCGTGCGGGCCGGTTCGGTGGAGTACAAGTCCCCGGTCCAGCAGAGGGAGTTCAACTACCCGTTCCAACTCGGGAGAGGCATATGGTCGGACCGGCCGGCTGTGGCGGCCCGGATCAAGGTGGAAGTTCGGCCGGGTGACGTCATAGTGATGGCAACCGACGGGCTATTCGACAACGTTAAAGACGAATTGGTGGCGGAATTGGTCGGCGGCGGCGCAGATGCGCCGGGAAAAGTGGCGGAGCGGTTAGCGAAGGAGGCGCTCAAGATCGCAAAGAGTAAGGACGTGGAAACGCCGATCGCGTTGGAGGCTCGGAAAGCGGGGATAGAATATTCCGGCGGAAAGTACGATGACATCACGGTGATTGTCGCCTACATTGAAGCTGCGGCAGATCAATCTGGAACGATTGCTGTAAATTTGGGAACATAGTTTTAATCTGAATTAAATATGCTTTGAGTTCTCTAAAAATTGGGTATTATATCTTGGTAAATTCTCTCTAAAATATCTAGACAAAGATTTTGGTCACTCTAAGATACTTCATTCTACAATATTCTTCTTACCCTTTTACCCCTCCTTTCATTTGTAGTTCATTTTCCAATTTTAATTTTGATGTGATGATCAAAGTAAAATGTGATTAGTATTATCTGTGATAAATTATACTGTGATAAGTATGTCAATGAACCAATTCAACTAAAAGCTCAAGCTTGTGGTTGTGGTCCAAGAATGTAATTTATATTCTAACAAAGTAGGTTAGAAAAAGTATATATATAAAAGTAGTTTTTAAAAGAAAGTAAAAATAATTTAGGGGAAATAAAAAACGGAAAAAATATATTAAAAAATAGATGGAGTAGTTTATAAAATTTGACAAAAATTATTTTTTAAAATTAATTTGTATAAGTGTGTGTAAGTGTAAATTAAAAAATAAATATTATATATTTAAAATCTAAATCGAAAGTTTTACAAAACAAGAAATGACATAATTATATTATTTTATTAAACCCATTTCAACCTCAATATAAACATCCAATAAGTGTATCAAAAGGAACCTAAATGTACTTAAATTGGGAGTCTCTTAAAAATATATTGTTTTAAGTTTTTGAATAAGTGTAAAATCTGTCTAAACTTTTTAGATCCTACTGTATGCGGGGGTTACCGTATTTGTTTTTTTTTTTACTTTAATATCATCAACAATAATTAGAAGAGTATTTTTGGTATTTCAACTAGTAGTTTTCGGATAATGTTTTTTTCGAGTGGAAAATATTGTAAAACTATTTTACTCATTAAGGTAGAAGAATATTTCATTTACCATTCTCTCTTTGTATTTTTTTTTCAATTCTCATTTGACAATTTTGGTGAATTTATATGTTATATCAAAAGATTTATTTTGAAATATTAAAATTTTATAAAACTTGTCTATATCTGAAGATAGATATTAATAATTAAATTATTACATTGAAGACCATAGGATATCAATTAGGAAGAAAATTTTGAGACAGAAAAAGTAATACCCAGTAATAAGTTTACTTCATAAAAGAATGAGCCATGCTAGGGGTACACCAAATGTGTACCCCATTTGTCCCCCACCTCCTTCTCCACCATTCATTTTTATCTACTTTTTATTTATTTAATTTTTTTTAAAATTTTTGCCCATTTTTGTGGTAACGGAGGGGGTGGGGGACAAATGGGGTAGTGCACCCCTAGCATTTTTCTAAAAGAATATACTAGAACAAAAGTCGGGAGAAAACGAATCCCAAACACCACAAAAGGACTCCAATTCGCCTTTCTAATCAATACGAGAACAATGCTATTACGAGAACGAGGAACAAATTAATGCTCTATCCACTGTAAAATGATCTTCTCGGTCACTATTTACATGTATGGTCAAACTTTAATCATTTTTTTGATTTATTTTTGTTAATTATTTGATAAAATAATATAGTCATGTCATCTATTATTTTGTAAAACTATTGATGTAGTTTTAAAATATTTAATTTTTATTTTGCATCTATAATCAAATAAATTAAATTGAAAATAATTTCAATCAAATTTCATTAACTAAACAGGAAAGATTATTTTAAAACGGAGGGAATAACTAAGATTGAGACATGACGTCCACAATATAATCATTAATAAGCGACCGTTGTGGGGGCGACCACCTCTGAAAAATGGGGGGAGTCTCTGGTGCGCACTAGGATATAGTCTAGCTAAGTGTTGTGTTTGGATCACCGTGATTTACCTCCTCTCACATTTCCGTCAGGTCGGGGGTAAGGAGCGCCCGGGGTGAGCGATTTCAACTTTTGAAGAATTAATAAGTGAACCAAAATAAGCAAAGACGAGAACAAATTGGAAGGTTGGGTCAAGTTTATAGGGGAAAAAGGTTATAACTTACGATAGAAACATGCAAATTGAGCCTTCGTTGGTGTGGATTAAAATTGCATCACTTACTGTGAAACCTTTCCACGTAATAGTTATTTTTATCTCTGAATATTTGTTTAGTTTTAAATTTTTTTTAAAATTATTTTTAATTTTTGACATATGATTAAGTGCCTGTTCTTTAGAGCGAGCTTAAACTCTTAACTTTCAATTTCTTCCAACTTTTCTCTAGTTCGTTCCAGTTTCTTCGAATTTTTACTAGTTTTTTCAAACTATTCTCATTTTCTTTAATCTTTTCCTACTTCCCAAATAATGACTAAAAAATGAGTTTTCATATATCATAACTAGCATTATATTATTATTATTATTATTATTATTATTATTATTATTATTATTATTATTATTATTATTATTATTATTATTATTATTATTATTATGCATGTCACATGTTCATAACTGTCATTTACTTTTCAATTCTCCCATTTTTATTTATCTTATGTCACTATTTTTGTAATTTGAACTCATTACAATATTTTCTTTCATTTATAATATAATTAATACAAAGTACAATTTTATTTGGAATTTTTTTTAAAAATAATTTTAATGAGACTAAACTATGTTCTAAAAATTAAAGATATTTTATTAATTCAAAGTCAACAGGGAAAAATATCAATATTTTAAACTACAAAATAATATTTATACTACTCTTGTCCCTAATTAAATGATATGTACAGTATTTACGTGGTTGAGTAATATTCACTTTTTTACATATAATAGTAATAATAATAATAATAATAATAATAATAATAATAATAATAATAATAATAATGTTAATAATAATGTTGATAAAAACAATAACTATAATAGCAATAATAATAAGAATAATATGTAAAATATACTTACATAAATCTTTCAAGTTCTTCCAGTTTCTTCTACTCCGTATTTTTTTCCAATTTCTTACACTTTGTTCTAGTTCCTTCAAGATTTTCGAGTTTCTTATAGTTTCTTCTAATTTTTTCTATATTTTTTTAACATCTAACTCTTTTAATTTAGCCCTAATTAAAGAACAGACTCTTAGGTAAATAATATTTTGAAAATGTTCTGTATTCTAAATCTAATCAGTTATTTTTGTATAAATATCTAAGCCTATTAATTTTAACAGCAAAAAATAAAAATAGACAAATACTAAAAAGTGAAAGTAATAATGTGCTTAATGTATAGGGAGTGTAACACTATGACGTAACGTTTGTAAATCAAACGACCCCATGCATAATATTGTTTACTCATCACATAAATTAAAGAAATAGGGTTAAATCCCATGCTCATGCTCATTAATTAAATTTTAGGATAATTTATCTAAATATGACTAAAACATAATGACTTTCTTAATATATGACCATATGTTTTTATTTCTTAGTGTAGGATCATTGGTTATTATCTATTAGTCATTATTCAACTAAATGTCCAGCATCATTTGGACATTATTCTTCTCACTAGTCACTATTAAGTCTTATTTAGGAAATAAAAAAGTTTAAGTCCTACATTAGGAAATGACTTATGTTTTAGTCCTATTCAATGCAAATTTCACTAAATTTTAAGATAAACCAACAAAATAGGGTTTCGCCTCGATTTTTCAATAGAAAAAATAATTTAGCAAATTTTAAAATAATCGCTTAAGCACAATAATTAAACTCAAACATATACTTTTAGGGCCCATACTATTATTGTTTAATTTTATATCTGTTAGGATTAGGATTAGTGGTCATTTTATTATATAAATATATACATACTCTCATCTATCTTGGTTGAGCATGCAACACAATCGAGTTTCTTAATTATTATTTCATCATAAAACCCACTCATAATTAGTTCACTCCATAGTATTTTAAAAATGGGCTGCATAACATCAAACCCGGTGGTGCCGCTTCAACCACCGCCGACAGCCACCACGATGGTGGCCGGCGCGTTCTACTTGCCCAAAGAAAACAAGAAAAAGCCACTTGGAGAAGACGCCCACTTCATCTGCTCCGAAGGGCACACCATCGGCGTGGCTGACGGCGTTGGCTCGTGGTCCTCCTTTGGAGTCGACGCCGGAAACTATTCCCGGATGCTCATGTTCAAGGCCGAAGCCTCCGCCCGTTCTCAGGCAGGTGGCGGCGGCGGGGTCAATCCCATGAAAGCGTTGACGGACGCTTACGCCGGCACGAACGTTCTAGGCTCTTCGACGGCGTGTATTTTGACGCTAACGGATGACGGAGTCATCTCGGCCGTTAACGTGGGAGACAGCGGGTTCGCAGTCGTACGGGCCGGTTCGGTGGAGTACAAGTCCCCGGTCCAGCAGCGGGAGTTCAACTACCCGTTCCAACTCGGGAGGTACAAAGAGGCGGACCGGCCGGTTGTGGCTGCCCGGATCAAAGTGGATGTTCGGCCGGGTGACGTCATAGTGATGGCAACAGACGGGCTGTTCGACAACGTGAAAGACGATGCGGTGGCGGAGCTGGTCGGCGGCGGTGGAGGTTCCCCGGGAAAAGCGGCGGAACGGTTAGCGAATGAGGCTCTAAAGATCGCGAAGAGTAAGGACGTGGAAACGCCGTTTGCGGTGGAGGCTCGGAAAGCGGGGAGGAACATCTCCGGCGGCAAGTATGATGATATCACGGTGATTGTGGCCTACATAAAAGCTGCGGCAGATTAACTTGGAGCAATCACTCAAAATTTGTTCTTCTTCGCAAGCTAAAGATTCGTTACACATAATGATTTTTTTTTTTTGGACTTAGAAAATATAAAACCAGTGATTTTGTGTTTTGTAAGAAATGTTTTTTAAAATATCCAAATCGAATTTGTTTTTTGTCCTTGTAAATCCTTAAAAATTAATTCTATATTTGTAAGTGGACCATCTGCAAATAAATATACTTGACCATGATGATTCAATTAAAAAAAATTATAGGGACTGGAAGTTAATGTCGTTCATTTTATTGAGACCAAAAATATATTTAAGCCTTATACTTATTATGAACAAAGTTATCATTACTGCATCAACAAATATAACACCGAGTTTAGGGGAGTAGGAACTCATACCATGTGTTGGGTCTGAGCTGTGAAATAAAACTAGAATGAAAGCTAGCCAAATAGGATATTAATATATACTACATTCAAGACCATAGAAAAACAAATATGAAAAAAATTTTGGGATAAAGAAATTAATATTTTTTATGTGGAGTGATGCTTACATGGTTCCAACATTCACATTTAAAATGTGGATTTTCTCACATTTTTTATGGGCTTACATGTTGATATTTTGTTTGAAAAACGCACACTTCTTTAATGCTACAAATGCATTAACTTTCAGTCTTAGTTTCTAACCTTTTATATTTAATTATATTCTAACGTTAAGTCTTAATTTCTTTCAAGTTTTTCCAAAGTTTCTAAACTCCTTCACATTTTATTGGACTCTTTCAAGATTATTCAATTTGTTTTTATTCTTTCCAATAGTGATTTAAAAATTAATTATTTGAAAGTTGGTACGAATTAAAAAAACAAAACTTATACATTCAAAAATTATACTCCCTCCATCCCATAAAACATTTCTCCTTTCTTTTTTTATCCGTCTCACAAAACACTTCTCATTTCTATTAAAAAGTCACTTTTACCCCTTACTTTTTCATACCCTAAGTATCACATCATACCTTTTGACTAATAATCTATCCATCAAATCATACTTTTACCCATCACATCAAAGGACATTTTTGGAAATTCAATACTAAAATACACTCCCCTTAAATTCCTCCTAAAAAGCAAAATTTCCATGTTTCATGGGACGGAGGGAGTATTAAAAGATTTACAAGATAACAATAGCATTTGTGTATAATTACGCTTACCGTACTCAATGTGAGAATTTATTAAATTTATTCTTGTCATGGGCCGAAAGCCCGTTAACCTCGAGACCACTCAAAGCTCGTTAACCCCTCGGTGATAGTTTTTAGGTTTTACTCTCTAAAGTCCAAACCAATCAGCTTGATTCAAAAAGCCCACAATTACTTTCCAATTAATGGTCAGTTGGTCACGTGGCAACTTCCATGTCATATTGCTCCCTAAAATATAATTCCTCCCTTAGGGGATTTTAGTAGGAAAGATTAAGGTCAAGAAGTACCAACATTATTTTCCGTACATTCGCATAAATATTCATTGTTAAGTAATTGAATAATACTCATTTTCGAGAAACTAAATGTTCATTTTCAAACATAACTGAATTAAAAAAATTCATTTATTCGAAAATAAGAATGAGTTTACAATAACTCATAAATGAGCATTCGCCACGAATGTACAAGGAAACACAGTGGCTCTGTTTGGCATCATCGTTAGAGATTAGCATTAACATTTTGAAAAGACTATCCAACGACAACTTTAATGTTAGTGTTTTCAGAATTAATCTACATTATTAAAATTGTATCCAGAACACTAACACTAATCAAAAATGATTTTCACAAAAAGTCCACGATATATATCGTGTGGGCTAAGAGATAAACTTTCCTCATATACGATTTCTCTAGCAGTTGTCCGATTCTTTAGGTTCAAGGGACTCTTTTTTATTCCTATTTGTCGGTCCAAAAACAATGGAATATTACTTGACCCCGCATTACTTAAGCAGATTTGCAGAAAATACTCAACTTTTCTTTACGAGCATATTATGGTGTTTTATAAAGAAAAACAAATTACGGAGTATTTAATTTAAATAAAAAATAATGAGAAATTAAAAAAATTATATAACCCATATTTAAAAGATATGAAATGCATCAAAAGTTCTACAACACTATGCATTTAGTAAATTTATATACCCGCATTTAGTATAATTGAGTTTTGAAAAATAACTTATTTAGTAAATTTATATACCCGCATTTGTTATTGTTATTAATATTTCTATTATTATTATTATTACTACTACTATTATAACTGTTAAAATAATTTTAATTCAATTCGAATTTATACCAAATTAGATCATATCCAATCAGATTAGGTTAGACCAGATCAGAACTTTAGGAGATTAAATCAGATTGGGCGAATGGAACACAATCATATTCAGGTTCAACACCAAACAACGACAATAAAACTAATCATGTTATGCATTACTGCAGTCGATCACGTCGAGTTCGATCACTTCGAGTTTGAGATGCTTCAAGTTTGGGTAAGTTTGAGTAGAGAACTGCATATTCGTGAACCAATGTCATCGTATTTGGATCGATCAAACGGGTTATGACCTTTATTTAAAAATAACATATACTTCGTAAGTAATTGTTATGACCCATTGTCAATATTAAGAATAAAAACAAAATTTGCAACAGTTTTGGGAAAAAATAAGATACCTATGCAAATATAAATTCATTGTATGAAAATATAAACTCATATATTAAAGACATTAAATTTCATAGACATTAAATTTCATATTAAAGTATATACTTTTGAAACATTTTTATATTAGCAGATTGGTAAGGTGGGTAAGATCGAGTTTGAGTTTGATGGTATTTAACCTTTTTTAGCGGGTCAAATGTTGTGACTCCGGTCAATGAGTCGGATTATTTTTTTTTATGTCCCTGCAGATTACATACTCCGTATAACCCAAACACACCCCTCCTTTAATTGGCACCGGTCAAAGCTTAGAGCCTGTTTGGGAATAGCGTTAGCGATTAGCGTTAACGTTTTGAAAAAGTTATCTACGGGCAGCGTTTAGCGTTAGCGTTTTTAAAGTAATCTGCACCGTTAAAATTTTATCCAAAACGCTATCGCTAATCTCTAACGCTATTCCCAAACATAGCCTTACTTTACTCTATATCAACCTTCAGGTACAGGTAGTAACCAAGACCATTATAATTGGGATTCAACTTTTTTCAAATAAAAAAAGGAATGCTAGGTTCACAAATAAATGGTCACAAATCTCACAAAGTTACTATTTGTGAACTTCAATAAAAAGAATAAAATAGTTTAAAATAATTTTAAAAAGAGAATTTAAACCATAATTGGTAAGTTTGCGAGCTTTGCGATCATTTTGCTTGTGAACCTAGCATTGCTCAATAAAAAATAGAAATTTTTAAAAGCAAAAGATATGGACCATAAGGATTAGTTTCTTTATCGCTTTTCTTTTGGGTCCTTCAAATTTTTTGGCAACAAAATTTTAATGAATGTGAGATTATACGCTCACTTTTTATCTACACCATTCACTTTATTTTCTCACATCAAGAGTAAACATTAAATCTTTTTACATTTTTTAGTTTTTCTTACTTCCCGTACAAAATTAAACCGAAAAATAAATTTTCAAACAGAGAAGGTACATTATAATAAAGGAAATAACATTGACAAAATATTTAAAAAAGAATATTCTCTAAAAAGAGGCCAAATTCTAAAAGGGAATAGCATCAGCAAACATATTCTGCAGATTCCAAATAGGGGAAGAATCAACGGTCCATATTCTCCCAATCTCCCTCGTGGAGTATACTACGGTTGTTCCAAATTTATGACCACTTTAAACAATGTGCAAAATATTATATTTTCTAAATTATTTTTGTTTATAAATTGGTTGGAAACTAAAATACACAAATTACATACTTAAAATTTAAATAAATAATTGTGCTAAATAGGTAATTACAACATACTTTAGTTTATCAAATACACTATGAAAAGCATTGAAAAACTATCATCCAAAACCCTAAATAATAACTAGATTACATTTTTTAAAGATAGAGAGAGTATTTAGGCAAAGAGTTGAGGGGGAACTACGAATAAAAGAAAATCTAGATTAATTCTAAAATTGCTAACGCTAAAATCAATCTTCCTAATTGCCAAATGGGCTATGATCAAATTTTGATTAGCTTTTGTTACTATTTAAGCACTCACTTCATAAAATAATACTTTCATCTCATATACTCCGTATTGATTGGTGTTTGACTTTTTACAATTTCTAAACATATTTTGGATTATATTTGTTTGATCCTAATATTTAAACTTTAATGTTTAATCTCTGTCTTACAGATGTTACAATTATGGAACAATATCAAATATCGACAACGCTCTTGTAAGGTTGGGATTAAAAATTTCGACAAATTTTGAAGTTAAAATACTTGTCTCATTTTTTCGTTCCAAATTTCATAAAGAAAAAAAGGAGAAATAAAATGACCGGAGGAAATTTAGGAATAAAGGAAGAATGGGGTCCCGCAAAATAAATAGACATGCCAAAAGAGCGCGTGTTAGGAAAGGTCGCGGAAAACCTAACCCCAACGCCAAGCAGCGAACCAACTGCTCCTCCGGTCCGGACCGGACCCGACAGGGCGACTATAAATTCTCCATCTTCTCCCCCCATTACAACGCAGCAATCGTTCATTCATATGGGATCTGACGTTTGGGACCTCTTCCTCTAGCGTTCCGTCGTCGTCTTCTTCTTTCTCTTCTGGTTTTCCTGCAAAAATCCGTGGAAGAAGAGATCGAGATTCGTCAGCGATGGGGATATTGGATGCAGGAGTGAGAATCGCCGCGAGGTTCAATTCTCACTGCCCTCAGACGTCGAGGATGTACTACCATCCTCCTCCGCCGCCTCCGCCGCCGAAACAGGATGATTCGGCGAATCGCCGCCCCGACGCCGGAGATGCTTCCGGTAAGAACTGCGCCGCGGCTGGTACGCTCTTCTCCAAGGCGGCCGCAGGGATCGATCCCGCTCATTTCATTCTCTATACTGTTTGAATTTAATGGATCCATTGCAAAGCCATATCATTTTTTGAATTAATTGTTAGATCGAGCGTCACATTCATTGAATATTGTTCGTCCTTTAATTCGATCTGTACTCGAATCATCATTTTTGCTTGAATCTATTCATTGAATCGTTCAATTATTTATTTTGGCTTCGTTCTTCTAAAGTTCCATTGAATCTATTTGCAGAAATTCGTGTTTGAAATTGAATTGGTGAAATGTGAATAGTCCGTAGAAAAGTTCACAGGGTGGTTCCCCCATGTCGCCCAAAGTCAAATTAGTCAATAAAACGTTAAAACTTATTTTTTCTTTGAGCAATGCTAGGGTACACCAAAGAAGGTGTACACCACTCTTTTTTTCATCACACATTTTTATTTGATTTTTATTTATTTATTTTTTTTTTAAATATTTTTGCCTATTTTAGTGGACAAGGAATGGGTGGGGATATATGGGGTACACCTTTGGTGTACCCGCATTTTATCTTTTTCTTCTGTTCGTATAAAAAATTTGCACCTTTTTTTTCAAGGAACACCTCAATAAATCATATTCCCTCAGCCCACAAATAAATTTTACATTACGCATTACGATGTTTGATTAAAGTTATTTTCAAATCATTTTATATGAAAAATGGTGTAGAATTGAAAAATAAAAATTACATATTTAAAAATTATATTAAAAAATTTACAAAACTAGAGGTGACATAAATATATTATTTTATTAAAAGGGTGACGAAAATAACAAAGTGAATAAAGTTTGACCATGTGAATAAAGTTTATTTGTGCACGGAGGGGGCAGGAATTTTACAATGAATTAATCTGTGTGTGCCTGAAATGTAAAGTTTCCTTTAGAAATTTACATTTATTTTTGAGTAAATTTCTAAAATAGTTCTTAACTATGTATCTTCCAAAATTAGTCTCTAAGATAATTAATTATATTCGTGTACTATTATGATTATGTTCGGTAATACTAGATCGAGCTGGGCCAGCCCGCATGCGTGAACATAAACTCGAGAAAAAATTGCTGCTAGGTACCTTCAATTTTGTGATAAGAACTCGTAGGTCTCATTATTTTTCAAAATATACTCTGGGAAACCTTAAAATATTAAAAAAGTGACCTTCAATGTTTCCTTTTCAGTTATCTTGTTCTCCTTCTTCATTTCTTCTTGTTCTCCTTCCTCTTTTGATCTCCTCCTGGCTCCTCCTTTCTTCTTTCTTCTTTTTTTCTTCTTTCTTCTTCTTCTACGCCTTCCCATCCAATCAGTCTCCCATCCCTCCCCTTTTTTCTTCTTCTTTTTCTTCTATTATTGTATTATTATTATTAATTTTATTATTTGTTATTATTATAATCTTTATTTTTATTATTATTATTTTATTTAATTAGTAGTTTGACTAATCTAACTTTTTTAGTAATTTTACTACTCTAAAACTTTAATTGAAAATTACTTTTAGTAATATATTTATGTATAGTTTATAAAATTAAAATTATTTATTCACTTGGTTATAAAATTATCTACACATCACATCAAAGGTATTTTTGGAAAGTCAACACAAAATTATTCCTCCCTTAATTTCAAAGTCAAAATGTGTAAATCTTTTTGGTACAGAGGGAGTAATTAATATGAAGTAATAATAATAAGTACTACGTAGTATTATTTTTATAAAAATTACAGAAGTAAAATTACTTATTAATAAGTGTTATATTTCTAAATAACAATTACTGATTTTTGTAGAAAAGAGTAGTAAAAGTAATAATTAATTTTAAATACTAATAGTAATAGTAATAAATAAAAAAATTAATAATAATAGAATAAGAAAATCATAATTAATACGAAGTAATTATAATAATTATAATGGAAGAAGAAAAAAGAATCCAAAACAAAAAGTAAAAGAAGAAAAAAGAGGAGGTGGGGTGGAGGATCACTTCGGAAGGCAAAGGAGGAGGAAAAGAAGAAGGAGAAGAAGAAAAGAAAAAGAAAAAGGAGGAGGAGAAGAAGATAGAAAAAGAAGAAATAACGGAGAAGGGCATTAATGGGGAAAGAGACGGATTGTCACCCCGGAGTCATTTTTTCAATATTTTAAGGTATCTCAGAGTATATTTTGAAAAATAATGAGAAATGTGAGTTCTTATCACAAAACTAGAAGTACCCAGTAGCAATTTTTTGTAAACTCGACCCCAACTCTTAACATTGTGGACCCCTATTTTTTATGGACTGGGCTAGCTCATACCACAAAAATCCAAACCAAAGCACGTTGTTTTATAGGCGGGCTTTTACGAGAGAGTCGGGGACTCAAGCCCGTGAATGAGAGTAGCTTGAAATAATTCTCTCATTTAAATAATTTCCAACCATATACTCCCTCAGTATCTAAATATTTGGTATAGAAATAAAAAAAATAAAAATTATATATTAAAAAAGTACATGAAAAATTCTTCGAAATAAAAAGTTTTAAGAATATTTTATTTTATCAATTAATCAATGAAAACGTATAGATAAACAAAAGTTTCGCGATTGGTGAAAGAACATGTGTGACAAGTATTTTGGAACGGAGGGAAGATTTATTTAGTTTTTCAATTTTTTTTTTGGAATTTTGGTAAAATGAAACAGTAAAGGATTTTACGGTATGGAGCACAAGAATAGTTTTACTCCGCATCTTCTAAATAAGAGCAATTAGCACTTTGCAATGTCATTTGGCATTGTATGATGAGTATTAATGTCTTTGGAATTATATATTAATTACTTTGCTAGGGATCTTTTAACTTTGGACCCAAAGATCATTTTATGATCTAGACACCTACAGTGTTTCCGTTGGTAAAATTGATTTGTTCTTACCCTCAGACCCTCATTCCTGATTGGCTACAGTATGGGTTGGGGTGGTGGGACATGGAGGCTGCTGTGGTTGCAGGGGTGGGGGGAGAGGTTAGGGGAGTTGAAACCATCAATTTTTTTAACGAAACACCGCAAGTGCCCCGGATAACCTTGAAATCCAAGGTCAAAATATCGTTGGGTAATTACTTTTATATATTTTAAATCTTATTTTGGCATAAAATATTAGAATCTATAGCAAAATGTTCTATAAATATTAATCTTAATGAGGAGGTAATTCTTTAAGACACTGCATATTGGTGTTCTATATTATATTTTGGTATCATATATTTACATTGTTATTCTTATTTTGAAAATGAAAACATGAAGATTCACAAAACTAAATGAAGACAGTAGAAATAATAACTCTCCTTTTCTATATCAAAATAGCAATTTTCCTTATTCTTAACATATTTTATATTACCATTTTCTTTTGTTTTCATTTTTTTCTCTAACCAAACATGAAAAACTAAATTTATCCTTCTCTCTTAAATTTTTTGAACCATAGTGCAAGGATAATGAAAAGTAAAATTAGATATGTAATTCTCTTTTCACTTTATAAGGTAAGGAGAGAAAACAACCAATTTCTCCCTTCCCTTAACCCTCCCTCACCCCATCCCCATCTTTGCACAATGTTCTCTCTCATTTACTCAAAAACAAACAAAAACATTATTTAAAACTAATTTTCCTACTAATCAAACATGATTATAATTTTTCATTTCATTGACTTCTTTTTCTTAACACTTTCATTTGTTTCCTACTTGCCCAAACCAAACATAGTGTTCTAGTTACTATCAATAGAGACTGTTTGCCAAACTACATGATGTTACCAAGTAGGAATTAAAAAAAAAAGAAAAGAAGATGAGCTAGGAATGCTTGGCAAATTATTTCAAAAGAAAAAAGAATGCTTGGCAAATAGGTGAAAAACCGGAAGATTTGAGTTTGAAACACACAATCAGAGCAAGACAAGCAATTTGCATTTAACAAAAACCAACATGTAGAAATACATTTTCTAGTACATGGGAATTATATCCACATTTTGCTTTTGCATCACTCGGTGATAGAGATCGGCTTGCGTGCGACGAAGAAGTACATTGGCGTGAAGATACCTTTCCTGAAAGAAACACAAACTTATAACGTTACTTGCCAATCTATTTAAGGAAAATGTTGTTTTAACTCGGAAATTTCATGGATGACATCAAAAACTTCGAAGTTGACACTATAGAGATAATCGCGCACAGATTATTATGGTCCCTGAAAGAGTCATTGTCAGTTTGTCACCAAAACACTAGTGGTGTCAAATCCGTGGTGTGATTGCAGCATGACCTTCTATCTAACATGTCACAAATACTCATGTTGATTTTGTATCAAGACTAAGAAATCCATCGTAAAAGATCGACCTAACACGGTCATGAGCTTAATACACCGTATGTTTTAAGACCATATTAAAGACTTGGTTCCTCCTTAAAATGTCAACCTAACCGGAGGAATGACCTAATGTCTTGTTTGTATTTTGTGTTTTTTCGTGTTTGTCAAGGGATGGCCTAACAGTTACTCCATCGGTTTTAAATAACAGTTCAATATAACTTTTCACATACATCAAAAACAGAACGAATCTGGACATACGTTGTGTCCAATTCATTTGATCCTTAATGTATGTAGAAAATCATAAAGGACAATTATTTGAGAACGGATGGAGTAGGACCTAACGTGGTGAACAAACATTATGAATAGCCGAAAACAACTCACTTTCCACCGGCAACAAGTCCTTCTGCTGCTTTCTCTAAGAAATCTTGAACCCTTTGACTTCCTTTGGGAGCAACTCCCACATATTCAAGTGCCTTGACCTACACGAAGAGTGTTAACTAGCAACCTCAATGCAGGTTGGTTGTTGGATGCGGCATATTAAACTACAGATCTTACAAGGTTTCTAGTCAAAAGACGTCCAAGTGCTGTTAGACGGAAGCTGCTGAGTGAGATGTGACTTGTATCCAATGGCAAATACCAAGGGATAGGTGAGTTCTCTGCAAGATCACTCTCCCAAACCACCTACATAAATAATGGCATGTTAAGAACAAAGTTAAATCTAACTCAATCCCAAAAGACCTCTCAACAAGTGTACTTATTAAGAGGTTCATTCAACCACAAGTCTCCGCGGCATTAGCGATGAGAGTTCACATAGTTTGAGCCAAGCCAAGCGAAGCCATTTGTATAACAAACTACTCAAAAAAATTACGTATAAATTTGGTCCGGTTCTTTTTTACACTGGACTCCAGTGTCATATTATGACACCGGCCATTTGAGGACCCTACGGTGCTCTGTTGCGCCCAGAAGTTGTTCCTACCTCAAAATAGTGGATTTGTTAAGGAGGTTTAGGCCCTTCTCTCGAGTACGACCTCCCTAGACCCTACTTTTGTGGGATTTTACTGGCCTTGTTGTAGTTGTTGCTAAGGAGGTTAGGGGGTAGTAACTACTTCCGGACCCAATGTAGCATCGTAGGGGCTTGGTGTCAAAAGAACCATGGTGATATAAATTTCATACTCACTTCAAACCCTGCTTTCTTGACTGCTTCAAGACATTGTGTAGTGAGCCTCACATCAGGGAGGCCATTACCAAGCTCAATTTCTAGCTGAAATCATTAAAAACATTGGGGATTTAAAAATAAATCCGCGATGCAAAGAGAAACCTATAGCTACATAAAAGTGACATGCATTATAACTTTATGAACACCTTGATCTTTTTATGGTCTGCGTTGTTAGGGTCATAGGAATCCGTCATGCACCATTCATAAGCAGCAAAACATTGTCCTGGTTTCAGTACCCTATGTATCTCCTTGTAGCACTCAACCTTTGCATGAAAGTCAACCAAGCCAAACCAGAGAAGAGAGAACATTGGGTTAGAAAGAACAGTACAGTAACAGATGAAGTCACTTAAAATGCTAATTAATCAAAGCAAAGATGTTACATACTGCATCTGGTGCATGGCATGTGGCTTCAATTGCATACACGGCATCGAAGCTATTGTCGGGGAAGGGCATTTTCATAAAATCTGCCTGCCATGTCACCAATAACTAATCAACGGGTGTTTGGGACGATGAGTCATTTATAAAGGATTGAATGATTGGTTAAGTTACTGACCTTCACAAAGTCACAAGTCTTGTCTACGCCTGCTTTATGGTTCAACATCTATAGAGCAACTGAGTTAGTAGGGTATGCCGGAATGAAACATGAAGACTACATAATATCTGAAAAAAATGCATAACAGACAAGACTTTTTTAAGCTGAGGTAGAGAGTTCAGAACTTTCACCTTTCCTCTAGATATCTGATATTCATTGTTGTTGAGGCCTGTGACCTTTGTAAGGCTGCATGAAATCAAGAAAAGTATGAGTCTCTCAAGTCCCATTGTCACATAAGGGAACTGATGAAAAAACAGTGTCCTAAGAAGCACTAAACTATTGACTCAAATCTGGCATCTAGGTGGGGCATATGATGTTTAGCTTTAGTGATTTGAAAATGTTATCTAATGGAAGTGTTTTGAGTATAGATGGTAACCTGCACAATTAAAACACTATCCAAAATGTTAACGCTAAATGAAAAAAATATGTTCCCAAACAAGGCCTTAGACAGAGTTGATCTAACACCACTCACTCACCTGAAACGAGAGATTTCTCTTAATGGTCCGCCTACTCCACATCCTACGTCCAAGACCTATGGAGCATGAAGAAGAAAGTGTCACTACATTGGCAAAATTTGATTAAAATAAATTGTTAAAAATAATGGTCAATTTTTTTAAATTGATAATGCTGTACTACCTTCTGTCCGGGCTTCAAATTTAAGTGTAGTGCTAGAAAGTGTTCGTGACGCTTTATACTCTCTTGAAGAGATTCTCCATTCCATCTGAAGGAAAAGAGCAAAAAAAAAGAAAAGAAGAAAGTGTTAAGTGAATCACAAACAGAGTATAATGGAATTTCATCAAATGGATATGAAATAGTGAAAGAAGGCGATAGAAAACGACACCCACCTCGGTGCAAAATGGAATGATTCTCCCCAACCATATTCATAGAAACTAGTGACAAGATCATAGTATTTATTGACCTAAACAAACAGGAACAGAACATTACACCACTTCTACTGCAAAGACAGATTATGTTATGTAATTCATAATAAAAAAGAAAAACAGAGTGAACATTTACTGTTAGAGTGTAAATGCATAGTTCTATTTACTGCCCGAAACTTCATAGAAAGTAAGAAGCAAAGGGAGTTAAATGTGTCATTACTTTAGTTCATCATGTGCCTCAAAGTAAAACATTGTCAATAATAATGACTTTTTTAGCTTCATTGTCAATAATAATGACTTTAATCCAACAAAAGCCATTGAAAAACTTTACGTTCAGCATATTCATACATTCGTCACGGACATTGAAATGGAAAACTACAATCAACCTCACAATTCACAAATTCTCACAACCACTTTAATTCAATCTTCCCGCCATACTATGTCTTACACCATATATCGTCACGGATATCGCATTGTTTACAATAGCCTTTTTGGGGATCGAAATTGAGAAACATACTCCCTCTGTCCCAAATTAGATCGCACAATTCGAAGAACGTGCAAAGCCCTGTGCTTTTTAGATTTAATTTACTTACAAGTTGGTATATAAATAAAAAATGCATCTTACATATTTAAAAACTACATCAAAAGTTCTACAAAGTAAGTGACGACAAGAATATTTTATTTTATGAAATGGTCAATAAAAAACATGGAAACAAATCAAAGTTATCGAGAGATCAGAATGGTAATTGTGTGATCAATTTTGGGGCTGATGGAGTAAAAAAGATTGCATCTTTTGAGAGTAAGAGCATATAGATAAAATCAAGAGGACCCAAAGTGCTTGAATTAATGGTTTGAGCTTAGTGGTACAGTAGTTCATCTTAAGTTGTGGGCAATAAATGCAATAACAGAGAACAAGCAGGAACACATGTGAATGCAATCAATAGAGTCTTAGAAGAAGAGTCTCATCACCATGTCAGTGTAGTTATTCTTTCTGTCCTCCTCTTCACCACCATAGTAACCATGGTACTTCTCATACCTGATCCGATCAACCAAATCAAATCACAATTTAAGGAAACAAGAAAAATCAGCACTGAACAGAGAGAGAAGGAGAGAGGAGATACTTCTCAACGGCGGAGTGAACCTCGGACTTGTCGATCTTGCCGCCAAGCCCAGATGCGAAATCAAAGGTGTTAGACATCTCTCCTCGTCCGACCCACAGCTGCTGTTCCTGCGATTCAATCCAAAAGCCCAATGAGAAAAAACATCAAAAACCCACGACGACAAGCAGAATCGTCACATGCTCTCCAAGAAAAGGGAAAGTCGGATCAGATTCTTTTTAAGGTAAAACGCAGTAAAGATCCAAACTTTAGAGGAAAAAGAAGACAATGCAGCTCACACGTATGGGGAAGCAGAGAGGATCTCGAGAGACCCTTTGGGAGCAATCAGAAATCTGGCGATGGAGGTGTGGAAAGGAGTGTGAAGAAAGCTATGGAGGAGGATGATGGGAATGTTGTGTGGGGAGATGCCACGTGATACGGACCGCGGCACTGTGCGGAATATGGTACTCTACTAAGATTAGGACTTAGGAGTTTGGTCTTCGGACGCCAGCCATATACCAAAGCCCATTCCATTACGAGTAAGGACCCAAGTTTCAACCAATGATCTTCAACCCGGACCGGAGGTCGACCCGACAGGGAGGATGGGTCCCGGGACAATCTGGGGTTAGGGATGACAATTTTATCCGAATCTGACTTTTTTTTAACCTGACCGAAGCATATAATATCCGAATCCGACCGAAAAATTTAATATTCGAAACCGACCCGAACATTTTTAAACCGAACCCGACTGTTGTTGGGTCGGTTTTCGATAATTAAATTTGACCGACTCGACCCGTACCCGACCGACCCGATAATCAACCCGAAATATTAATACCTTTTTAAGAAATAAAAAAAAATTTTCTAATTAAAAGTCAACCTACTCTCACTCTCGTATCCACAGAATCTCGGTATCAACAGAAATCTCTCTACTCTCACTCTCGTATCCACAGCCCTCCTACCGGGGACCACATCGGCACAGTATTCATGGCGATTCTTCATCGGTGACCGCACAGAGCACAACCTATCTCCTCCTCTAACAAGTATCATCATTGATTCGAATTTCAGTTGCCAATTATTTTATCATTATTTTAATTAAAATCATTACAAAAAACTAAAATATTATTACATTGGTAGGATCTGTCGGGTCGGTAGGGTCGGTCTGTTTTCAGGTCGGGTTAGGCATAGATTTTTGTTAAATTATTGTGTTCGGTTGCGGTTTCGGGTTTCGGTTTAGGCAGTTGGGTTCGGGTTCGGGTTCGGGTAGGAAATATACCCGACGGTTCGGGTTCAGGCAAAAAAAAATCCGTTACAGATTTCGATTCGGTTTCGGGTAATGGTATATCTGAACCGAACCCGACCCGTTGCCATCCCTATCTGGGGTTTTCTGTGATGACCCGGTTTTTTCCAAATTTTTCCGGATTTTGCGGGGGTGGATCCAACTAGTTGTGTGTTTGGGTCGCGGTTCGACCGGTTGAACCGCTCGGTCCGATCCGGGTTTAATAAGATTGGTTTCAACGAAGTTCAACTTCCTTTTTTATCTATATATTTTTTCTCAAGGAGGGTATCCGAAAAGGTCTATCATATTATCTGGTGTAACATAGTGTTCATTTATCAGCCAAAATGTATTTATCTTCATCCCTACCAGATCGAAAGTTTATTTTTGAAGGCTATGTTCATCCAATCGTTGATGCACCTCTGATTCGAGAGTCGTCGCCACTCGAAGATCTTAGCTTGCGTTTCTTTTCGTTGTAGCACCTCCGATCCGAGAGTCACCGCTGCTCGATGATCTGAGTATGGGAAAAACCGTACATACGCATGTAAGGTAGAACTTGCAAGGTACTTGCAAGTCTTTTTAGATAGTCTAAATAACTCTACTAACAAAAAGAATTGGATGCTCTCTCTCTCAATAACAATTTCTATAGTAAAATTATAAGTTACGGAGTATTATTTTAGTTCTTTAGCCAAAATGTATAAAAATACCAAAATACGGAGTAAGAGTTTTAACTCTTTTAAGACTAGAGAAAGAGTATAATGACAGTTTGACGTAAGAGTACGTGTTGTCAATGTGATGAAAAAGTTATGACAGCGTAATATGACAATATGATCAGTCAACCACCAGTGATTGGGGGTAGCACTCTGGTGACGAGTGGTGACGAATGGCAGTGTGGCAACGATAGTGTAACAAATGCAGTGTGACAATGTGATGAGTGTGGCAGTACAACAATGACGGTGTGAACTCCTACTTTGACCTTAAAAAACTTAGAATCTTATTTCAGGATTTTCATAGCTTTTTACTCTTATTCAGGAAGTTCTCCAAAAAGCAATACTTCCCTCATTCTCGTTTAGTTGTTTTTTTCGATTCGCGTGTCAAATGTTAGACTAACTATACATAAAGGTATACAATGAATTAAAATATAAAAATTATACAAAATTATTGGCATTGAAAAATACTTTAATGCATTATTTTTAATATTTTTTACGACTATGTGTTTTAAGAGATATTATTGATCAAACTTTAAGTTTGAAAGCAAACTAAATAGTTAAATAGGAGTGAAGGAAGTGATTAATTTCCAACCAATTACACCAAATTCAAATGTAAAATAATATTCTAACAATATATTCTTTTTTAGATTAATTTTCACGCTTTAAAAATTTAAAAAAAAATGGCAATAGAATCGATATGCTAAAAAATCAATAATGTAAGCTAAAAAAGTTTTAAAAAGTACAAAGTAATACGGAATACACATTTTTTATGAAAAATAAAAATTTATAGTTGAAAGTGATGTAGAAAAAAAAAAGAAAAAGATTATGAGCTACTCAAAATTTTCCATAAAGAGATTCTTTTATTGAAACATTTCAAAAAATATTTTTTTTGGAATGGAGGAGTAACAAAAAAGAGGCTGAAACAAAAGTGGAATACCCCAATTAAACCCATAGATGATATAGATGCTCCTAATTCTCCCAACAAAGAAATCCTTTTACCCCACACCTTTCAATCCATAATATGGATTGGCCATTTGCATCCTCACCTAATATCTATGAAAAATAATTACAAGGAGTGCAAAAAGTCATTAAAGTCCAACTCATTATTCATTCATGCACATCCCTACTAATTACTCTTTTTGTCCCTAATTTAATTACACATTAGGAGTTACCAGGCAAAATCTTTCGTCTTTTGAAACTATTTTATTTATAAATTGGTACATCAATAAGAAATAAAAATTACATATTACTATCTTCGTCCCATTTTAAATTGCCTGTTTGTTTTTTTTCTCCGTCCCAAAATAAGTTGTCTCTTAGTTGTTTTCGTAAATTTTTAAGAGAAAATACCTAAATTACGTCTAAAATAAGTCACTCTTCTCCACATTATCTTCTCATTCATCATCATCCATCCTAAAAAGTATTGACAATTTTGGAAAAACAACTCTGTTTTTCGTTTTCTTTAAATATGCCCAAAAGTCAAAATAGACGATTTAAAACGGGACGAAAGAAATAAAAGTTACATTAAAAGTTCTAGAAAAACGAGATATGACAAGAATATTTTATTTTATCAAATAGTCGCCAAAATCACACAAATAATATCCTCTGAATTCCACCAGTGTGTGGACATGTTCCAAACACATGGTATGTTTGGACATCACAATAAAATTATTTGTTCCTAAGATTGTATTCCCACGTTGCTTTAACAATATTTCTAATTTCACAATAAAAAAGTACGTCCCAAACACTAAATCCGTCCCAAAAAACTGAGATGAAAAAAATCTGAAAACAAGCAGTAGCAGAAACAGAGAACTTAATAAGCAGCTCCAACAATGGGGGAGACTTTAACCTCGTCAAGAACAGGGCCGCAGAGACTCCCATAATCATGGACCTTGTTGTGGTAGAAGGAGCTGAAGAAGGTAACCCTGGTCCGGGTCGAGATCGCCCTAAACTTGAACCCCGCGGTCTTGAACTGCCCCTTCCCCGAGGACCTGAAGGGCACTTTGAAGGCGCTCTTCGCGGCGAACGCCTCCACCATCATGTCCCCGTGGCAGCCGTTCTTCGCGTCCCCCACCGTGAATGTCAGGGCGTAGGACTTGTTTGGGACAGTCCTTATGACCTGCGCGATCGCGCTCTCCCTCCCTGCGACCAGCTCCACCGCGCCGTGCCCCGAGGGGACGTTGAAGTGCGGCGCGTCGATGTACTTGACCGCTTTGAGGGACTCCACGACCCACCCTGGCAGCGGGGACACCGCATCTTGCTGCCTCGGCGGGATGAGGACCCCGTTTGTTGCATTGCTCAGGCAGAGCGGGCCCTCCTCGAAACCACTGTTCCTCACCAAGTTGCCTGAGAAAGCATTGCTTGTAACATTAGTCACTATAATAATGGGTCCATCCATTTGAGGTCCCTAAGATGCTTCGTTCGATCCAAAGTAGTTCATGCCCCAAGTCCCACCCCGTCGTTCCCCCCACCCAAAGAAGATGGCCTTGTATAGGTGGGGTGCAGGAGCACACGAAGGGTGGGTTACGAGGGGTAAGAACCACTTTGGGGTCAATCAGAGTAGCCTCAAATGTACCCAATATCAAGAAAAGCAGGCATATAGTTGGGCGCTTCGGTGATTCATTCGTAAAATTGATGATCCCCAATTTCCTACCTTCCCTAATTCCCCTGGCTAAACCCCCGCTCGACCCAAACCCACTCCCTATCCCATCAATTGGACTCGATTTTTTTACCCAAAATCAACTAACCTTGGGGGAGTCCAATTGGCGGGAATGGGGTGTGTTCATTTTGGGCCGGGGTAAGGGGTTTAACAAAAGGTTAAGGGAAGAAGCCAGTGGCACTCGAGTAGCACCGTTCCCCGATGGCAACGGAACCAATCCAATTTATGAATAGGTTCATTCATTTCTATACAACATATATGAAGTACAAATCCAGCAAGAAAAAAACTAAAAGGAAAAACAGGGGTGAAACCATAGTGACCTGTGGAGGGCAAAACAGGGCGGAGTTGCTTGATAGCAACGGCATCGATGAGAGGGCCACAGGCGGGATCCTCCTGCACCCCGGGGTTGTGAAATGTCACATTTGCCCAGTCAGAAACAGCAGTAAACGCATAGGCAACAACATCTCCTCCATTGCTGCTGTACAATGTCTGCAAGGGAATGTCCCCAGACAAAGGGGGCACCCCTACCCTCAGCACCTCTTCCTGCGCGCACGTCCTGGAGGCTGCGAATGTCAGGGCGTAGGCCCGCCCCTTCTCCACGCGGATCGTCTGGGAGATCGAGGCATCGTTTCCCAGCCTGACCGCGTGGACCCCGTGCGCGACCTGGAAGAACATCCCGCCCGGCTGTGGCCCGGCGGAGATGTACTCCACCAGACCGGAGATTTCCCATTTGGGTAGGGCGTGTTTGCCTTGGAGAGTGGTTTTCTTGATGTCCCTTGGGTTTGGGCCCTCTTCAAAGTTCCCATTTGGAAGGAATCCTTTTTTTCACACATCAAAACACACACACACACACAATCAAGATCAGCAAAACAATTACTCCAACCAAAAACCAAATCAAACAAATTGGAATCTCTCAATTCAGTCCGTTAATTGTGCACAAACTATGGAATTCAATCGATTGTCTAATCTAAACACAAAGAAAACAAAAACTTCATCCATATAGTGAGACATGTCAATATGGTTCATATGGTTGGTCATAACACATAAACCAATTGAATAAACAAAAGAGGGTTTTGAATCTTGAACAACAAATCTCAGGTGGGTGTTCAAAAAAAAGACAGTGTACTATGAGAGCATTTGAAACAGTACGGCAGACATGTCCGAGCTAAACTGAGGTAATCGCATTTAACAGTGAAAGGAACAACAAGTAGGGCCAAGAATTAAAGAAGATCTGGTCTAGCTACAATGAAGAAGAAGAAGAAGATACAGAAGCAGAAATTATGAGGTAAATACTGTAAAAATGGTACCTTCAAGATGAGGGTTGAGAGCATGGACGGCCAGGATGGAGAGGAATTGGAGGAAAAGTGAGATCTTGACCACCATTTTTGCCTTTCTTTTGGGGTTATAGAATGGATGGGTTTGAAAATTTAGAAGATAACGTGGAATGGGGGGGAGGGTTCTTTCTGCCCTTAATCTTCTTCAATCTTCTCCTGTGCTTTTCTGGATTTATATAGCTGGCTCAATAATGGCGTTTTCTTTGAAGATTGGAGTAAAATATTGATTTTTTCTTACAGATAGGAGTAGAATATTGATGATGATAAGACAATTCAAAATAGTGGGAGAAATCCAAATCACCTCCACAATCCACGCAGCAGAAGCAGCTCAATTTTTGCAAGTCCACTTCATTTATTGTTCCATGGATTTCCTTTCCTCCTTCGTGCCACATTTGTACTCCAATTTATATACTCCAAGTGTGCACTTTTATTTTATACTCCGTATTACTCTAATGCTAGAATTATAGTTTACATAAATTTATACTCTTTCCTTCCTAAATTTTTTTTCCCAGAGCATTATTCCAATTTCACGGAAATTTATATTTATTTGTGTTTTTTCATGGCCTATATGATAAAATAAAATATTCTTGTCACCACTTGTTTTGTTGAACTTTTGATATAGTTTTTAAATATGTATGTTTTATTTTTTATTTCTATACCAATATTTAAATAAAATAGATTGAAAAATTTTGGGATTTTTCTTCGTTTTGCGCAACGGGAAGAAAGTTTTAGGACGGAGGGAGTATAAATTTTTGTTATCTTGTGACAAATATTTTTTGGATAAAGCTATTTGTACCCCACTTTGTACCCCGCAGCTTTGTACCAACACTTTGTGTTGGTGTAAAACTAATTTTTGTTAATGCACCAAAACTTTATGTCCATGTAAATTTTTGTTAACGCATCAATATTTGTGTATAACTGCAGTGTACAAATAGAGTACAATTTGTGGTGTAAGTATATCATGACCCTTTTTTTTAAAATCACATCACTACTCTCACGTTTATCAATTAATTACGGAGTACTATCTATACTTAAACTTTATTTCACTTTTTGCAAAGATCCAATAATAAATATAGAAATTCAAAACATTTTTTATTTTTTCTAATTTGCATGCAAAGTTAAAGTGAGAAGATTATTTTTGTAGAGATACATTGTTGGTCAAACTTTAGGTTTGAAAAGCGGACTAGACAATTATATTGAAATGGAAAGATAGTTTTTTTAATTGAAATCAACTAAATTAAAAATAATTTAAAATATAACTAAAGTTAAATCAAAACTTTTTCGAATCAGATTGAATCAATCAAATAAATGAAAGAGAATAAACTCTATACTTGCCCTCCCCAACCAAATCGTAACATCAAATCCATGCAGATGAGGCGTAGTTCACTGGTTGGCATGTGACTATGTGAGTGCTAAGCAGAAGAGATCTTGTGTTCGAAATCTGGTGATTACGATGAGAGACAACCATGCAAAGCATAAGATTCTGCAAGTATCAGACACAAAACTCACCTTTATGCTAATAGTCTGATATTATAACTCAATTTATCTTCTAACTCTTCGCCTTGAAAATGAGGTATCACTACTAGTTTTGTATATTTTTTTATGTAATATTTTAGTATGAAATTTTTATTTTTTAAATCTATACCAGTTGTCGTATAAAATAATTAGAAAATAATTTCAGTCAAATATCGTAAATCAAAATAAACACTATCAGGACGGGGAGAGATATCAAACCCATGTGAGGATTTGACGGGTGATGACATTGACAAAAAACACCCATCTATTTGCCGCCCAAAAGCAAATCCATTCCAACTGTAGACCCCACGTGGCATGTGCCTAGAATATTTTACTCCATCCGTCCTAAAATTTTCTTCCCGGTTCGTAAAACGAATAAAAATCCCAAGTTTTTTCAATCTATTTTATTTATATATGGGTATAGAAATAAAAAATAAAACATACATATTTAAAAACTACATCAAAAGTTCAACAAAACAAGTGGTGACAAGAATATTTTATTTTATCATATAGGCCATGAAAAAACATAAATAAATATAAATTCCAGTGAAGTTGAAATAATGCTCTGGGAAGAAAGTTTTAGGATGGAGGGAGTAATTTAGCATTAATATTTTCTCCCTCCTTAATTTGATTATAAATTGGAATTTTACGAAGTAAAATTTATCATCTTTGAAATTATTTTATTTATAAATTGGTACATAAATACAAAATAAAAGTTACATATTACGTCAAAATTCTACAAAATGAAATATAAAAAAAATATTTTATTTTATTAAATATCAATAAAAACACACAAATAAATAAAATTTTCGAGTGGAGAGAAAAAATTATACTTCATCCGTTCCACAAAACTCTTCCTCTTTCGTTTTTTTTGCTTTCCACAAAATACTTCCACTTTCTATTAAAAAACCACTTTTACCCCTACTTTTTCATACTCTACCTATCACATCATACTTTTTTACTAATAACCAAATTATCACATCTTACTTTTTCCCATCACATCAGGAGCAAAATTGGAAAGTCAACCAAAATTACGTTTTCTTTATTTTTTCCCCAAAGTCAAAACTGGAAGGATTTTATAGAACGGATGGAGTAATGTATTTCGGGACGTAGAGAATATGACCTTTTATACTCAATCAAGTTCATGATTTTATAATTACTCCCTCCGTCCCAATTTATTTGCAACATTTCGAACAACGTGCAAAATATCATCTATTTTAAAATCACTTTAATTTCAAATTGGTAGAATAATAAAAAGTAAAAATTACACCATTTAAAAGTATATGAAAAGCTCTACAAAACAAGATGCGACAAAAATATTTTATTTTATCAAATGGTCAACCAAAACGAGTAAACAAACAAAGGTTATTGAGAGGCCAGAATAGTAAACGTGGCATTCTTTCTGGGATGGAGGGAGTAAATTAAAATTATAATCTATATTATACATTATTAAGTAAAGTATTCCTTCCGTCCCGAAATAGATTACAATATTTTCCTCACATTTTTGTTCCAAAAAGGATTACAAAGTCAATAACTTTATAGTGATTTGACTCTTTTATCATCCCTTTTCTTTTCTGACAGCCACTATCCACACTATTTGAGGGGATTTGGAAGGTAATTTGGGAAAAAAAATTTGATTTGGCTCTTCCTTAATTTCAACTAAAAGGGAATATTGTAATCTAAAGTGGGACGGAGGGAGTAACTTTTTATACAAAGTACTATTTTATAAGATAAATTTAATAATATTATTCTTGTATTAATATCTCATATAAATTTTTTTACAAAATTAATTATTGATCAATGTTTATCAATTTTTTATTACAAAAATTTAAACTTGGATAAATAGGATGGATCATGGGTGTAGTAAGAATGTAAGATTCTTTCATTCAACTACAATTATTTAGGTTGACTTTTCATAGTGAAGCTGGATTAATTTTATCCATCAATTTATTAAAAATTACTCGTATATTATTTATTAATCCATACTAAATAAAATAATTTTTTAAAATTTTTTGCAGAATAAATCTAATTAAATCCTTTTGTACTAATATGAAATATAAATTTTGTTAAATTAATAATTACCGAGTAAATTTTATTCAGTTCGCATGTTAGAAGTCAAATTGAACAAACACGTCAAACGAAAACAGTAAAAATGATACTCACTTTGACTTGTCATGATTAGAAACTTCCTTTGCACTATAACTTTTTTTCCAATGTTTCTTTCATCTTACAATTATTTTCTATTCATAGTTTCTTACAAACAGATATATTATTTCTCGATACTTTGTTTGCAAAAGAGATGAGGTGCATATTTGGTACCGAGAAGTAGTTTTTAGTATATTTAATTGCAACATTTAACTTAACTATTTTCAAAATAGTTGGCAGGATTTGAAATATACACTATTAATAAAAAGTTGTTCATTCCATCTACTACTACGTATCTTCTGCCGAGTGCATGCAAAACTTTTCCAATTTTCTCACATTCTATAAATCATTTTCTCTAAATTCATCGTGCTTGCACACCACATTATATTTTCAGTAATCTAAATTGTAAAAAAACTTTACAACATATTACCGAGGAACGAAGGCTTCTATTATCAGATCAAATTTTTGGATCCTCGGTGGCAAAAAAAAACTAGAGTGCCTCCAAATAGTTGCTACCAAGGGTGCTCTCATCTTTGTCGCACAGGTGATTATCATTGGTGTCATTTGTGCGGAACACGGGTGCACCCCGGGTAACAAAGATTTGAGGACACCCTAACATGACCCAAAAAATAGAGAAAGGGAAATAATTTACAAAAATGGATCATATATATATAGGCGAAAAATAATGGTCAAAATACAAACTAACTCGTAGCAGCCTTCAGAAAGTTGTCATATGGGCTTGAAGCTGACAGTACAAAGAAGTTGGAATGGCACTGATAAATAATAATAATAATAATAATTAATAATAATAATAATATAAAAATCATTTTGGTTGTAAAAAAACTTTACGTCAAATATGTTACACTACGTTTGGTACAAAGAATTTGAAAGGAAAAGAAAAGAAAATGAGATTAAAAACAAATTTTTTTGTTTGGTTAGAGAAGAAAAGTAGAAGAGAAAAGAAAATGGCAATCCAAAATCTACTGAGGACGAAAAACCAAACTCATCTCGATCGTTTTAGTGAGGAAAACGAGAGAAACTCGTTTCTTTTCCTTTCAAATTTCATGAATCAAACAGTGTTAGTGTCTTGATAGAAGGAAAATGCGCGCTCTGTGAAGCGAAATGCTTCTTAGTAAAAAAGCAAGCTGGAATGAAGCTTCTAATGAGACTCTCATGGCTGGACTTGTGTATATATTAGTCAACACTACAAGAAAACTGCCGATCTGTCACGGATATTTTCCGTTGCAGAATTTGAAATTCCATGCAGATTTGTTTTCTGCGACGGACCTGCAACGAAAATTTTCTGTCGCAGAAATTTTGGGGATGAAAGAGATGATTTATTAGCTATTGAAAGGATTTAATTAACAATCATGCACCATTATGAAACATTAATGTAATTGTTATGAAACATTATTAGTAGTCTAAAAAATGTATTGGAAATGGAAATTTCAGTTTCATCCAAACTAATTTTATCGAATTTAAATTTCAAATTTAATTTTAATTCTGTCAATTCTGTGTACCAAATGGATCCTTAGGATTCTTAAGATCCATTTTATACATGGAAGAGGAATTGAATTGAGAATTGAAATTTTTAAAATTGATTTGAAAGGGATTGAATTCTCCAATTCCAAATCATTTTTAGAACTGTCAATTCCAAATCTACATATTTTTGTACTATCAAACAACAAAATTAGAATTAGGCTTCAATTGGTACACACAATTTAAACTGTGAAATTAAAATTGGAGTCAACAATTCTAATTCCATTGTTTGGTAGAAAAATATTTTGATTTGGAATTTGATAGTACCAAAAATGAAGTGGAAATGGAGAATTCAATTCCATCCAAATCAATTGCGTAAAATTTCAACTCCCAATTCAATTACAATTCCATGTACTCCGTATCAAACAGACACTTAGGGTCTATTCGGTACACAAAATTGATGGAATTAGAATTAAATAAGAAATTGAAATTCTATGAAATTGATTTAAATGAAATTAAATTCTCCAGCTCTAATTCATTTTTAGTTCTACCAATTCCAAATCCACATTTTTATACTACCAAACAGCATATTCAGAATTATTATCCCCAATTCTAATTCCATGTTTTGAATTCCGTGTATCAAACTAAACCTTATTATCCCCAAAAGGAAGCCTTAGGTATTTACTATTAGTGAACAAATTTGAGAATGGATTAGAAAATTTTGGATAAGAGGATGGCTCATCCTTGAGTTCGTGCTCTTTGAATAGGTAGTTGCTTTTGATCCGTACATTATGTAATCAATCCATCAGAATGACCATTCTTGAAGCCCCCCCCCCCCCCCCCCCCCCAAATCCTGCAATCAAAGAGGGGGAAAAAAGATATAAATTCCATTACAGTTTGAAGCCTCAACTCTTCCTGGACTTCTTGTTGGATGTCCTTTCCTGAGAATGTTGGCCTGCTGACCCAGAAGTGGTTACTGTGCTAGTGGCTCTTCCAGAATCCTCCGGCAGCAGCAAAGACGGGCCCACAGTCTTGTTCTTCGCACTCTCACCGCCACTTTTTTCCTTTGGAGAGGACTTTTTGTGTCGACTACTGGGAGCAGGGGATGTGGTGAAGACACTTGGGGATGGTGAAGAAGTTCTATGCCTGCTACTTTTAGTAGCACTCGAACGATGGAAAGTTGAACCTGTCTTTGTTGATGTGTAGCTTGAAGACCTCTGTGAGAACTCCTTCAACCTAATTTGGTTGGCTTTCTCATATTCACTTGGCTCTGGATAGTGGATGAAGGAAACATGGCGCGAAAACGTCCCAACTGCCAAACACACATACCCCACACAAAGTTAAGAGCATGGCATACTAAACACAAATGTACTCGGAACATTTTTTTGATTCAGTCAGAGCTAGTGCACAAGGGACTGTATGGAAATGAATCTATTTGCTCTCATTCAAACATGCTCAGGCTTGTTTCAAAGTACTTTCAAAGAATGCGTTTACTGAAAAGTGAACAGGCTAATTTGTATTGTTTTCTCAAAACCCAGAGTGTTTCATTGGATAAAAACACAACACTTTAATCATTTGATGAACTTACAGATAAAACACAGCACATTCACAACTGTTTATAGCCATTTTAAAGATGCATCCAAACATGCCCTTGACATGTTCAGTAAAAGTATAAAGATGCTTTTTGTAGTTTTTGCTGTTAGGACAGGTGTTGAGAATTTCAGATGTTGAGTTGAGTGTTTGTTTGAAGGGTTGATGTTGTGATTTAAAATTGGTGACAAGGGCAATTTTTGGGTTGATGGTAAAGGCATTTGATTAAAAAATAGAGAAATTGTTTAGGAAGAGGAGGGTATTTTATAATAAAAAATGGGGATACTTTTGGAGCAAATGCAAAATATGTAGGGAACTGCTACAGTAAATGCCAGCATGTCCAATTTGGAGCTGGTAGCTAGGTTTCTGAAATTCCAACTGCAAACCATGCCAGCAGACTGAACATGCCTAACTTTAGAACTTATTACCTATTAATGCATTACGCATGCAAGCATAATCATATACGCGTTATGCCTTTAAAAAACAGACTACAAGAATGCATGATACATGAAAGAACAAAATAAACACGCACCAATGTTAGCGTCTGAAGAAGATGATGATGATGATGAAAATACTGTTAGCTCTGGATCCTGTGCTTTTCTACTGTAAACATCGTAAGCCTTTCCTGTCAACAAGAACAACATTTTCCAAAATATATCAATCATAGTGCCTATTTGTTGGTCAAATTTTGTAAGAAAGAAGGGTTATCAAACATAAACACAAAAGCCTTAAATTCGGTAGAAATACTTGCCAGAAGAACTCTCAAAGCTGCCTAAAATTCCATCATGATGAAGCCCAAGAGACACTTCTAGACCATCAAAATCTGGAGCCTGTTGCATGCCAAAGGTAATGTTACTAGTTTGAAAAGCCATTTTACCTGATGGAATGATTTTCCCCAGGCCCAATAATATTGGGGAGTGGTTTAAGAAGCAGGTCCATGGAGCAAAACACATCAATAAACCCTAACCTTAAGGGTTCTTGTTTATCTATAGAAGGGGGGCTAGAATACTTAATAAGGAGAGCCTCCACCAACATGCATACATATCATACACACTCTCTCTACAATTACCAACCTCCATCTCCTTAATATCACTTCAAGCTCCAGCAATGGTTGATGAAATGCTGAGCCTATATTATACATGTACACCCCCAATATATACAAAATACACATCCCTTGGCAGGATACCTCCAAAAGAAGGCCCGTGGTTTTTACCGATTTAGCTTCCACATTAACATTATTGTGCCTATATTATACTAGAACTGATTATATATTACTCCCTCCATCCATAAATTTGCTTCCCGGTTTGACTGGGTATGCAGATTTATGCCTTGTAAAAATTACATTGACTTTCCCACCATCTCCATTTCATCTTCGACTCACACAACCCTCAAACAACGAAGGTCACGACAGTTTGTAGCCCCCACCCCATGTAGTTACGCACAGAGACTACAACCCACCACCCTCTCTGTAGTTACTAACAACACACTTCATTTAAACGAAAAATGTGCACAAGGATCGACAACACATTCAACAACCCGACCCGGTGCTCCGTATCTGCTAAATCAAATTGACCTGGGAGCTTGAGATTTAGGGATCCAGCTCGACGATCTTGGAAGATTTCCATTTTTCAATCTGAACAATAACATAGATCATCCCACCCTTTCCTACTTGCTAGATCGGACTATCTTACAACTCAAGTCACGATTTTAACAACCTTGAGGAGAACACATTGAGATACCTCTCAATAAAGATAAATAAGATAAGTTTTTTCTCATAATAAGATCTAGGGATCATATTATGTGAAATGAAACGAGAGGTGAAAGGATCCATACATGATTTAGGGGCCATTGCAAGAGCCAGAGTTCAGTTGAATCTGTTAACTTAAGTTCAATGAGTGGGTCTCTTTTATCCTCTTCAAAATCAGGGGGAGGTTTGTAGCTCAATCCACCAGCATCATCCATTGGCTTGATGACGTTACCTCCAAATGAAGTTTAATCGATATAATGAAGCCTTGTAGAAAAATTGAGAAAAGGTTAATAAAGTTATAAGTAGACATACATTGATTTTAAGGTTTAGTGTAAAACATAAATCTATATTAATTAGGCCATGGAAAAAAACAATATTGTATTTGAAATTTCATAATAACTCAACAAAACTGTTGACTGCCTATCATATACACCCTCCCTCCCATAATAAGCATTATAGATTGATTTCGCATAGTGTAAGTGTTAGAAAGTGAAAATGTGTGGCACTTGATTTGTTTTGAAGAAATAAATTGTGGGAGCCACGCATTCTAACGTACATTTCCTCGAAAAGTAAATATCAAAGTGTGAAGTTTATTTGGGACGAGAAAGTAAAAACATACAACATGCATACTGAAAAAAATGATAGAAGTAGATTAGCAAAAACACGAGCAGCATTGGTTCGAAGCCCATAGAGGCCCTGTGCAAAATATAATTTTGGCCCTATTGTACGTCATATTTGAAATATTTAAAAAAGTTTTGTATTAAGTATAATATTTGCTAGATTGAAAATGTGAAGTAAAAAAATTTTAAATCACATTTACATGTTCTTGTTTTTGTATGGTCTCATGTGATTCTTTTAATGTAAACTTATCAGGTGCTTATGTAAGGTCTTCAATTTTCCTTCTCATTTTACATTTTTTATAGCTCGTTCAGGGCTGGTCCTGAAAATTCATCGGCTTGGGCCGAAACAGAAAAAAAAGGCCCTAAAAATCTTATCCCTAATGGTGTAACAAGTTAACATATGTAAATCAATTATATTTAATTGATAATTAACGCAATGTTATTAGCAGAAAAAAATGACAAAATCATAGTATTATAATTACATAAATATAGAAAAGCAAGGAAATAAATTCATATATCATAAATTCATATCAATTCGTCAATTTTTCAGTTATTTTTTTCCTTTTTCAGTTTTCATATTTTTATACGTATCGCAAATTCTTATCAATGCGTCAATTTTTCAGTTTTTTTTTATTTCAGTTTTCAGTTTTTTTTGTTTTTCAGTTTTTTTATAGATTAATTATATATATCATAAATTCATTCTTTTTCAAATCAATTCATCCAAATCAAATAGAGAACATATAGAACCATTAATTCATTCTATTTCATAGCAATTAGCAAAGATTTCAAATTAAAAACTAATAATTAAACCTAGATTTTAAATCCAAAGAATGAAACTATGAAAGAAAGAAAAAAGTTACAAAATTGGAAAGCTTGTGAGTAGTGAATGCAAAATACCTGGAGGGTCGGCGGCGTCTAGCGGCGGCGGAGGTGTCTCTACCGGCACTTTGCCGATCGATTTGCGTGCGAGCTTCTGCGTCTCTGCTCTGCGACTTACTTTCTGCGTACCAAGTAAAAGGCTTAGAAGAAATGGACGATTAAACGATGGGCCTTTGAATTGGGCTAGGTGCTGGACTGCTGGGCTACTTATATACGGAGTACATTGTGCCTCTAATTAGGGGTGGACACGGTACGGTTCCGGTACGTTCCGGTTCCGGAACAGCCGGTTCCGGTACCGCCACCCCATGTCACCGGAACCATCACCGTGCCGGCCGGTACCGGTTCCGGTTCCCGGACCGGCCGGTTTCGCCCCTCCCCTATTTTTTTTTTGTTTTTTTTAAAATTTTTAAGTATAAAATTTTAAATTTGCAACTGTTTAAGGAAAGAATGAAATACCGGAATGTAGTTGTTATCTAAAAATATAGTTGTTATTTAAATATTTTAAATGAATTATACACTAACTGAAGAAGAACCACATTTAATATCCTGACGGTTCAAAAAAAGCGACGAGGTAAAGAACCGTAAAGAAACCCTCGAAGGAGCTTATATATCGCTCAGCTAAAAAAACTAATTACATATTTACATTAAAAAAAAAATTATAAGTTATTCTTCAGAACTCGGACTTCAACAGTTGTTGCATTCATGTAATGCTCCGTTCGAGTTGGTACGTTGACTCTTGAGCTTGACGTCTTGCCAAGAGCCAATATTGGTTGCAAACAAGTGTTTTAAGAGATTCAGCACTAAGACAACTTCGAAAGTCGGTTAGAATGTTGCCGCCAGCACTGAATTCTCGTTCAACTGCTACGGTTGATACCAGAACGGATAACACTTGTCTTGCTAGCATGCCGAGACATGGGAACATGTGTTCGTTCCGCTTCCACCATCCGAGCACGTCAAAATCCACTTCGTCTTCATCGTAATCGCATGGCACACCCTGGTACATAGCAAGTTCGTTGTGCGAGCTTACTGTTGTACCACTTGAACTCGTCGAAGAATGAGCACGCTTCCCTTTCTTTGCAAGAAGCCCACCGACTATTCCGGCAAAACCTTTTTTTGATTTCGAGGGCAGAGGTGGTGCTGTTTCTTCTTGTACAGTGCCGTATAACCCTTGATATTCCTCAAACAAATTCTCAAAAAAAGTTACAACATTATCTCTTTCTTTTTTCCATTCTACTAAATAAGAGTAGTAATAACTATTTTCATCTAAAAAACACTTGTAGTAATAATCAATTAAAATTTTATAATTTTCAATTTTAAAGCGTGGATCACAAATAATACCTATTTTATAAATATCAGGAATGTACAAATAATAAGAACACCATTTTTGTATCATAGGAGAGACATATGGGTACAAATCTAGATCAGCCTTACTTTCACGAAAACATGTTGCGATTGTAACGCACTCTTTTAAAAATGTATTTGTAGTTGGTTGGTAAACATGAGAAAAAGTAAGAGTTGCGTTATTAAAACAACTTCTAATACGGCATTCAATTTTTCAACAAGTACAAATTCAAAAGGATCAATGATTATACGAAGTTCATCACTAAAAAATTCAGCAAGTTCCTCTTTATATTTTAGAATCTGATGAATCAATTTGTATGTACTATTCCATCTAATGTGGATATCTTTTGCAAAAACTATTTCTTTTCTACCTTTAGACTTACAGAAAATCTTCCATTTTTTCGAAACAAGACGAGCCCCCCAAAATTCTTTTAATTCCTTCTTTAATATTCGTCAAAACTCCGCCCATAGCTTCTAGTCCCTGTTGAACACATAAATTTAAAACATGACAGGCACACCGTTGATGCAGAAATCTACCCATAGCCGTAGACGGTGGGCAAATTTCTCTAAGTCTAGGAATGGCTGCAGTATTATTAGTAGCATTATCAAAACCAAATGAAAACACTTTGTCAGATAAGTTGTATTCCCGCAGAATACTCTGAAGCAATAGGAAAATATTTTCAGCAGTATGTTGTTCATTGAAATCACGAAATGCAAGAACACGTTTATGCATAATCCAATCACTATCTATCCAATGACAAGTAACACCCATATAAGACAAATTATGATAAGTTTCACTCCAAATATCAGAACAAATAGCAACACGAGAATTAAAATTAAGAAAAAAATTTGCAAAATTTATTTTTCCATTTTTATACTGACGAATAATTTCTCGTTTAATTATTTTTCTTGAAAAACCTCGTGCTTGAGGGTTTAATGTCTGTTGACAATAATCAATAAAACCAAGTTTTTCTCAGAAAACATGTATGGCAAATTTTCTTCACAAATCATTTCGGCCATTTTTTGCTTATTTTGCTCGTCGCTATAAGCAAAAAGGCCGCCCTTACCTCTGTTAGCAAACCGAGAAATTTGGATTTGCACTTCTTGTCGTCCCTTCTTTTTTGCCTCGTATTTGGCAAACTCCACGGGATGCCTCGACCTTAGGTGTTTTTCCGGACCGCCATAACCGCTGGAGACTCCCATTTTTATGACGGTCCCACAATGTTTACAAGTTCCATAAACTACGTCATCTTTTGTTTCTTTGTCAAAATGATAAACAAATAACTCTGATTTATATTTTTTTTACCTTTATCCGGACCTTGAGAGGTCGCGGGCTCACCTGCCTCCACGTCGACGTCGTTGCTCTGCGGTGTAGGCTCATCGTCCCCGTCCAGATTATCCAGATTTGCTTCATCAATATCTTCGAATACACTATCAAGAGTGGGGAGATTTGCGTCCCCTCTACCAGAATAAATCTGGTCGAATTCTTCATCCGTCATAGCGTCCCCGATTAAGTGATCGGGGATAGTAGGAAAGGAAGAGACGGAGTGTCTTCCTCGAGAAACGCGTGAGGTCAAATCGTCGGAGGTGACTTTTGCTTTGCCTCTACTCGAACTTCGGTTCACGGCGCCCATATCCACGGACCTTCTACCGGACTCTCTAGACATTTTAATATATATATATATATATATATATATATATATATATATATATATATATATATATATATATATATATATATATATATATATATATATATATATATATACATATATATATATATATATATATATATATATATTTTGATATAAAAAAATAATATATTAAATTTCAAAACTTTAAAAAAAATTCGAAATTTTATATATAAAAATTTTGAAAATTTCAAAAAAAAAAATAGAGAATATATTTAAAATATATATTATATATTTCTTGATATTAAAGAAATATTAAATTTCGAAAATTTCAAATAATTTCGAAATTTTTTATATTAAAATATAATATATTTAAAAAAAATGTATAAAAGAGATAATAAGATATTAAGATTGAGAAATTAAAATGATAGATTGAGATATTGAAATTTGAGAGAATGAGAGAATAGAGATTAGAGGGTAAGAGAGATGGATATGGATTGATGAGTGTGATTTTTTTAGAATTTAGAAGAAAAAATGAGTATTTATAAAAAAAATAACCCCCCTCCCCATGACCCCATGGCCAATTAGCCGTTTTGGCCCCCCCACTAACTTTGTTTTTTTTGCAGGTTTCCGTTGGAGAGCAAAAAGGAGAAAAAAAAAACCGGTACCGGAACCGGCACCGGTACCGGCGGTGCCGGTAACGATTTTGGGGCACCGGAACCAAGACCGGATGTGGCGGTACCGGTGCCGGTTCTCGGAACCGTTTCGCCGTCCCGGTTGCCGTTACGGTGCTCGGTACCGGCGGTACCGTTTCTGGTGACGGTACCGAACCGGTACCGTGTCCAGCCCTACCTCTAATATAATTGGCTCGATCCAGACAAACTGTTTGTTCCTCCTATTGGGCCGGCCCTGAGCTCGTTATTCATTTCCATACATAAAAAAATATGAGAAACAAGAATTAGATAATTAAAAAATGAGAAAGAGGGTGTTTGGAGTGATTAACTTATGGATAAAGTGATTTTTACAAAAGCTAAAAGCAAAAGCACCTCATACCTGCTTCTCCAAAACGGTGTTCTATGTACAAAATAGTGGTTGTGAAAAGCAAAAGTTGACATGCCAAACAGAGTAAAATCACTTATACTCAAAGCAGAAGCTAAATTATTAAAAACAACACATTGCCAAACAACCTCAAAGTTAATGACTCCATGATAGATAGGGAGGGTTAAGGGTAGACCTGGCAAAAGAGAATCGGAACCGATTACCCGAACCGAAATATCCGAAACCGAAACCGAAATGACCCGAAAAATGAAGATCCGATCTATAACCAAAAACCCAAAATGATCTAAATCGAACCGAAACCGAACTAAATAATTCATATCCGATTTAAATCCGAAACCGATTAGATCCAAAACCGATAATATCCGAACCGATTAAACCCAAAACCGATTAGATCCGAAACCGATAAAACCCAAAACCGATTAGATCCGAAACCGATTAGAACCTACATCGATAAATTTGGAACTATGTTTTCCTTTCAATAAGCATATTATATTTTTAAATTTTTACTTTTATTTTACCATTTAAACTAATTATATTACTCGTTCATTCCCTCATAAAATGGATTACCATGTTTTAGAAATATTACAAAAAATAGAGCAAATGAGCAATAAAATAGAGATGACATAAAGCACATGAAAATTACTTTTCCCAAATCTAAGCATGCATGTGATAAAATAAAGCAAACCAGTAATAAAATAGAGATGAGAATCTTGCTAGACACCAAAAAGTAGTCATCTAGTGATAATTAAAAAATATAGTATTCAATAGTCATGATCCAAAAGTGGAAATATGATGCAAAAGTCCATGGATGGTAGAATTGTTGGTAGCCTTTAGAATGAACTAACCATGGGCCGATCGTCGCCGTTGAAGAAGTGGAGTTCACAGTGCATCAGTTAAAAGGAAGATTAGATCTGAAATTGGGAAATGGGTTGTGGACTTGTGGTAGATGGGTGGGTTAAGAAAAATTATTTTTTAATAGGAAAAAAAAGTGATTGGAGGGAAAGTGAAAAAAATGGGGTGGAAATTTGAGTTTTAGGGGAGAGTTTAGATCTAAAAAAAGTTTTTGATTGGATACTATGTTTAAAAAATTAGTACGGAGTATTAATTGTAAGTTCTTTAAATTCATTTTATATTCTTATACTTCTTATTTTTTTACTTTCTCCGTCCGGAATACAATTTTTTTTAAAAAAATATCATATCTAATAATAGTTTAGCTACAATAAGTTATCATATCCAAATTTCTAAAAAAAACTTGTAATGCATGTAATATTATTATTAAAAAATTATAATAAATACAATTAAACTTTAATTCACAAAGATGGTAAAATAAAACAAAAAATTAAAACTTTTCCTTAAAAACTAAAAATATATTTTCTATCAAAATTATAAATTTAATTAGTCAAATAAAGTGTAAAATAATAAGATTCATAGATGAAATTAATGAATACATCATTCTCTCGCATACCACGATATCTCCAAAAATGAAATGTCAAATAAAGTTATTTAAGAAGAGTTAATGTATTATTTTTCATATGCACATACATGTATAATATTTATGTATTCCATCAATAATAGACATTGTGATTAGATTACTTAAAGAGTTATTCTCTTATTTATTTAATGTGAGTTTTATTATTCAATATAATACGGAGTAACATTTTTATAGCTATACTTATAAAAAAAGTATGTGAGTCAGTGCGAAGCGTGAGATAAAAACTAGTTGCTTCGACTCATCTTCCCCAAAAAGTGGTAACACAATCTTAATACGATTTAAATTTATCTTTTATCTTTTTATTTATAAAGTAAAACTAATTAATGATATTAGTAAAATTTGCACTAAATAAGACTAAAACATAATGACTTTCTTAATATAGGACTTAAACTTTTTTATTCCCTAAATAAGACTTAATAATGTCTTAGTGGGAGGAATAATGCACAGTAATGATAGACATTTACTTGAATAATGACTAATTAGTAATGACCAAAGGTCCTACATTGGGAAAATAAAAACATATGGTTATATATTGGGAAAGTCATTATGTTTTAGTCCTATTTAGGTAAATTACTCATTATATTATTTGATGTGATAAAATTTTAATATATCAAAACTAAATTTTAAAATTAATATTATGATATTAAATTTATATCATCATAAAATATATTTTTTCATAATTTGTAGTCCACTCGATCGAATATATCCGAAACCGAAATATATCCGAACCGAACTAGACCCAAAACCGAAATATATCCGACTCAAATTGTATTCGAACCGAAATCTATTCGAACCGATTTATAACCGAACCGTATCTGAACCAACACAAAATCGAACCGAACCGAACCGAAAAATGTATAGAACCAAAATCAAATCCGAACCGAAATTTAACCGATCCGAACCGAACCGAATCGAACCGATTATAACATATAACTGAAAGATATCCGATCGAAAAAATCCAACCCGAAACCGATCCGGTTGATCCGATTGTCACCTCTAGTTAAGGGCCCCTTAAAATTCGTTTTATTTAATCTCAATATTATTCAGTGTTTTTAAATTAAAATGAAAAAAATTGCTCCGTATTGTTCCTTTAATGAAAAAAAAATACTATTGTCATTGATTTAGAAACACAAAATTTATCTGTGTTTAACTCAAATTAAAAAAGCATCTCAAAAAAACAAATTAAAAATTTTTAATTAGTAGCTCAAAAAACTAGCAGCTTACAGAAAAATCATGAACTAAAATTAACAGCAAAATTTATCTATGCTCTCAGCTCTAAAGCTGAACAAGAAATCAAACTCATTAATCGAGGAATCAATTAATCAAATCTCAATACTTAGAAACATAATTTGTAAACTCACACAAGTGGAAAGTTAGAAACATAATTTGTAAACTCAAGCTTCATTGCTTCAACGAACAACATGACAACCGGATTCACATCATTCAGTAATTCAATAACTTCTCTATTTAAATAAAAACGACTTAATTGATCGAATATAGAAAGATACAGACCTGAAACTCCGCAAGAAAATTGGAACAAAGAGGCGATGGATTTTCCGTGCTCCTGGTCGTCTGACTAGATGAAGAACGACGGGGATTGCCGGATTTGGTGCAGCGCTGAAGCGGGAAACGGTAAAAACCTACAGAAAATTGCAGCTAGTCCAGATGAGGCGTAGCCCAGAAAACATTTGGGCCTAGGCTGATTTAATAACAATACAATATACTATTTCTTTAAAATTATTAGGTTCCTTAAAAATTAAGCCCAATCCGATAGGATTGCCTTTCTCGAGTAGTCCCGGGTCAGGGCAATATATGACCTAGATATAGTGTCTTGCAATTAAGATAGATATCAAATTTTTAAAATTGATATCAACTAAAATTTAAAAAAATCAAAACATTTACAAAAACACTCAATACTTAGCGGGTTGCTTGTAATATTGGAAGATGCACAAAATACGGAGTATCCATTTGGGAATCACCAAACACTTATTATTATTATTATTATTATCATCATCATCATCATCATTTGATGTATTTCTAATACCATTACTCGTATTGCCTTACATTTTCCAACTTCACAATATTCTACCACATTAGTGAAATTAGTGCAACACTTGGATATAGAGATTATCTTTAATAAAATATGATATAATTATCTTTATTTTTAGCTTTAAATGGTATAGTGCTTTAATATATAATTTGTATCCAAGAAAAAAATGTGATCTATTGAGGGCACTTCACATTATTAAGATGACTTGTAGGTTTGATTTATGAGATTCATACGTAAATAATGCGGTGATGACGGAAAAAATTTAATCACTCTTCTTTAAAGTTTCCAACTCAATGATACTGAGCAATGTTAGTTAAAGAAAATGACTAATACAATCTTTATATTAACAACGATATTTTAAACCAAGCTGTTCTGTTAATTCTTTTTTTCAATGAAATTTATAATGTTAAAAGATTTTTTTTAGCTGGCACACAATTCCGGCCACATAAACACTCTCACACGGATACATAAAAGTGATGGCAAAAACTGACATTTTGTTTCATCAACACAAACAAAATCAAGAGAATAAAAAGAATGAACAAAATCAATACCACATCATACAAATTACAATACATTATTTGTTGTCAACTAATAATTGAAATTGAAATGCTGTGTTTTATATGGTGTTGTTCATGTTGAAGAAAGCGCGCAAGGCTTTAAGAACCAGAACACATCTAATCCCGGCAAAGAGTCATTCACCGCACTACCTCCGCCGCCGCCGCCGCCATGGTTAGCTCTGTTTCCAGATTTGTCCCCCTTATCCTCCCTGTTCCCCACGCCCTTCTTCCCCAGCTCTCTAAGAACTCCTCTGTCTCGATAAGGATGGGGAGGGGTCCGGGAGCTGAGAGCCCCGGACGACGGTGTAGCTTTGGTGGGTCCGCCGCGGCGGCTCTCCGAGAAACACTGCGGAGTCGGAGGGTTGGTCCTGATCTGTGACAGGATCTCCTCCCCTGTCCGCTTACTACTGTTCTTCATCACGTCTATTCTCATTGGTGTGTTTTCTGCATTTTCACTTCTTCTGTGCATTTATTATGTATGTATGCATTAGTTGTCAAAGATCACATTACAGTAGAAAGTAAAATTGCAGTGAATGAAATGAAGAGAACTTACATCTGATTCTTTCTGGGCTTCTCTTTGGGGATGTTCTTCTTCCCCATTAAAGTATTTTCATCCTTCTTCTCCTCCATTAATGGAGTCTTTTCCACATTCTTGTCCCCGGCTCTCTCTCTCTCCGAACCCCTTACCGCGAATTTCTTCAGCTCGTTACAGAACTCGGTTACCCGGTTCAGAAAATCCCCGCCGGAGAACAGATTTCTTGCTGACTGGGTGCTTCTCAGCTTCTGAGTCGTGGGTTCTTTCTCCATGACGCCCATCTTCTTCTTCTCCGAGCTTGACTTGAATGCCTCCTTCATCAGCTTAACTTTGTTTCTTGGCGGAGTCTTCAAATTGGGGTTTTGATTCTCACTGTCCTCTTCAAAGATCCCATCTTTCATCAAACCAGTCCCCTGGAAAGCTTTCCCCCTGTTTTTAAAAATCGATTTTAGCATATTTTCACACTTGAAATTCCTAATGGAATAATAAAAATTGAATTTTTTAAACCTTCGAATTCGCTCCCGAATCAGATGATTCTCAGAAACAGTGGCTGACCTCTGAAGCTTCTTCATTGTTAGGGTTTCGAAAGAAAAAAACATAACAGAAAAAAAAATCAGTCTTGCAAGAGATTAGATTTTGATCTGAAGACAAAATAAAAAAAGATCAGATCTTCAAATTAAATTAAATTCAAGAAAATAGAAACCTTTGAAGGCGGGGTTACACCGGCTCTATAGAAATCATCCACAGTCTTGGGATGATTGCAATCTGGTGATAAAAAAGAAACAGGGGTCAGTTCAGTCAGGCGTTCTTGTTTTAGTAGACAAGAAAAGATGAGCCGGGAAAAGCGGGGCGGGTTACCTGGCCGGCAGAACCAAGCTTCGTCGTCAATGGAGTCATCGGGGGCGGAGAAGTCCACCCACTGCGGGGCGTTGAACTGCTCGAGGGTGTCGTCCTTTACAAATCTTGAATCCAAGCTCTTCCAATCGATTACGGCTATTTCCATTCCAAGAAAAGAAGAGAAGGGTGGATTAGATTGAAGAATGTTGATGGTCCGCCGGAGAGATTGCAGCGGTTGGTCGGAAATTTAACCGGAGAATGATGAAATGATCTGGGAGTTTTGGGGAGGGAGACGATAGCTGGCGGAAAGGGAAGTAGATGACCGTTGGTTTATCATTGAACGTATTTCTTTTGACCGTTGGGGGAGCTGGACTTTGATGGGAAATCACATGCCATTTCTCGTTTATTTTTCACATTTTTTTTCTTTTTTGGCTTTAGACTATTTTAGATGTAACGTTATAAGAATGCACTCTTTAATGGAGAATGAAAAATGCTAGAGGTACACCTTTGGTGTACCACATTTGTCTCCCACCCCTCCTTGTCCACATAATTGGGCAAGAAAATAAAAAAAAAATTATTTTAAGGAAAATGCTAAAAACCCCCCACTCTTGCTATCATTCATGTCCCCTACATAAACATGTGGTAGGGAGACAAGAAAATTAAAATTAGAAGGTGAGTGGAGAATAGGTAAAGATAAATATCTGGTAGAAAAGTGGGTGGAAGCAAGGTTAGTAGCAAGGGTGAGAGGTGTGTAGCATGATCCTTAATTTAAAATGGGTGGTGGAGAAGAGGGTGTGGTGTACAAATGGAGTACACAAAGGTGTACCCCTAGCAAGTGGGTAGATGTGGGTGGCAATTATCACATCATTTGTTCTTTTTTAATGTGCAAAAATCCTATTGATTTAAAAAGAAAAAACTTTATCAATAAAAATTAATCTCTTGATATATTATGATTATAAAATGTGAGGTTTATAAACAAATACAAATGTTTGGAACAACTTCAACGCTTAACCTTAGTCTTTTGAAAAGATTTTCTAACGATAACATTTTAGTTGCAACGTTTTTAAAGATAATCTCACGATTAAAATGTTATCCAAAATACTAACACCACATAGAACTTGATATTTTAATATAAATTCTCTATCTATCTTTTTATCCTGGTTTGGCCAGGCACACATATTTATGCAACTTAAAAATGGAATTGATTTTCCAAAAAATATCTTTCAATCATACGCCTCTCTTTTGTATGCAAGAAGATCGCAAATACTCCCACAAATAACTACATACGCATTTGAAAGGGAGTATATAATTATAGACAAAGTTCGAAATATACACACTATTGGACGAGATTAAAGGGCTGGCGAGTGGCATGTCTAAGGGTTTGATAACCAAAGGCAATGCTTGCGGCACAGGGGTGGGAATGGAGGGACGAGGTTGGAAGAGTAAAAATGGAGACGTGTTTGGATAAACGCATGCGGAAACAACACATACAATCACGAATCAACTGCAGAAAAATAAATGACACAAAAATTTAGCGTGGTTTGGTCGCCAACTACAACCTACATTTACACGGGTCAACTAAAAGGATTTTATTTCATTTGTTGCACACCAAGATTACAAACACAATGATCTCTTAAATAGACATGATTAAGGAGATAATTATTAAGCTAAAGTACAAGGTAGCTTCCATGTGGTTTCTTGCCAATTTCCTAATAGTTTCCACCTAGCTTCATGACTTCACACTCAATAATCTCCTACTTGAAGCCACGAAACAATGCTCACCTGCGCTTTAATTGTGCACATGTACTTTTGTAATATATCAACGAAACTGATTATTCCACCACATATAGTTGCCACCAGCCATTTTGATCATCTAGAAGACTTCGTTGAAACTCCCTTGAGTTTCGACACACCAGTCATGGCTAAATCTGCCCCCGACTCGTCCTCGCTCCCTATTGGCTCTCGTTGTAGACGCACACTGTCGAATCGTGAAACATTTTTAGAACAAACACTCTCCATACTCATCAAAAAAATTTCTGAAGACGTTTCAACAGCTGGAATGCTAGTTCTCCTAACCCATTATCTTCTAAGAATCTTGGCTGAAGCACCACCTATGCTCCCACTGCCGCAGATACCGCTGACTGGCCTTCTTGAACCTTTCTATTCTCATTCATCTTGAGTCTGATCTGTGGCTTTAGATTTCTCTCTTGCAAAGACAATCTTCTTCTGCCCACGAGACTCTATCAACCAGACTTTGTTTATCTTCTGACCCGAGATGATCACTCCCTCAGGCGGTAACTTGACCATATACAACGAACCTCTATTCCTTCTGCAGGGGCCAAGACACGGTTTTCCTTCAAGACATTCCACTCTCTGTTTCTGAACTTCACCACTGTCTGACATCCTTCAAAGTCCAGAAACCGGCTGGGGTCTGTAACACCATGTCACCCATGCCCGTCACATCAAGATCTCTGTCGTCCGCTAGTCTTGCTTTTCCAAAGTCCCTAATAACTAGATTTTGCCATGCTTCACCGCTGTGAGTAGCATGAAATGAAGTACCAGAATCCATGACATAGGAATCCACACTGCTCTCTGCACAACAGATAAACAAATCCTCGTCACTCGCGGAGTCTTTAGCAATGTTCACTTGCTTATCCTCTTTCAAGCACTAATTCCTAAAATGTCCCACCTCCTTGTACTTCCAGCATGTTACGCATGAGCTACCTTGAATCTTTGACTGACTCCATCTTCTGCTCCCACTACCTCTGTTAGTGTTTGCAGAACTCCTTCTTATGACATCTTCACCAAGAACGAGATCACAAATCTTCTCAAAAGTAAACCCGTTAGGTCCCGTTGTACTAGTAACTACTGTAACAGTTCCTGACCAATTGTCAGGCAATGACGATATCAGTAGTAAAGCTCGAACTTCATCTTCAAACTTAATGTCCACTTAAAAAGTCTGGCTAAAATCAAATTCAACTTGTTGATGTGCTCGATAATTGAAATTCCATTTTTCATTCTTGTGTTTACCAATTCACCATATTTCATTCTTGTGTTCACCTTGTGTTCCAGGTGGTTTCCTATTAAGCTAACGCACAAGGTAGCTTTCAGCTGGTTTCTTGCTAATTTTCTGTTAGCTTCCACCTAGCTTTCTTGTTTTACACTCAATAAGAAAAAGGATAGAGGATGACGTGCAAGTTGAATTGGAAGAGGACAAAGATGGAGGCTCATCTTAAAGAGGAAGAAGACGAAAGTGAATGTATGACTCGTGGTTAGACTAGATGGGATTAAATGGAGAGGAGTCAAAAAAAATTACATGTAGGGGTAAATAAGACATTTAACTTAAATCAGTTATCAAATCAGAAAAAGAAAACAAAATTTGTGGACATACAAAAAGGAAAAGTGGAAATATAATTTATGAACGGGAATATATTACTCCATCCATTCCATTTTAAATTGCATGTTTTCCTTTTTCGTCCGTCCCAATTTATATTGCCTGTTTCCTATTATGGTAAGTTTTTAAAAATAGATTACCTAAAATACCCCTAATATATCTCACTCCTATAACCCTTCAGCCCCTCATTTTCCACTCTCGCCCATCTCTATTCCTACCCTTTCTACTTCTACTCGTATTTTTCGTCCACACATTTCTCTCTCTCACTTCATCTTCCGTGACTTCTTTTTCTCCTTGAGTTTCTTTCGTAAATTTCTTCTTCTTTGAAGCCAGGTGTGTTCTTCCAATTATTTCTCTTTATTCAAAATTTTTTCTCTTCTTCATCATTCTCTTTCTCCTTCTCTTTTGTAGATTTTTCTCTTTGAATCTATTCCTTCTTTTTAACCAATAACACCTTTTATAACAGATCTATGGTTTTGTCTTTGAATGTGTTTTAGCTTTTAAGATCTAGGATTTTTTGAACCTTTCAGATCTGCCTTTTTTGCTTTTCGGATCTACGACTTTCGCAGTAAGGTAAGTTTGTATAGTTTCCCTACAAATATTTTTCCTATTTTCATATGTTAATTTGTGGTTTCTGTCAATCTTTCTTTTTCAGATCTTGAAGAGGTATATGATAAAATTTTAGATCTTGTGTTCATCTTGAATCTTGAAGAGCTCCATGATGAAATTTTGGATCTTCAATGTTGAACTATTAAAGAAGCTGCTGCCTTTCTCTTTTCCTTCCATGTTTTAATTTCAGTGTTGGGTGTATTTTTTTACACAATTGTTTGTGTAAAGAAGAGGAAATTTCTCTTAAAAAATATTGGTGCGATATAATTTGGACTGTTTGGTGTTTGATTTCATTTCATCCATTCTTTATTGTTTGTGTGATTCATGATTCTTGTGCGTATGGGATAGCCCGGATAGGGTGAGGAGGTGCAGATTCACCCATTTCATTTTAATAGTGCAAGGGCATTCTTGGAAGGTCAATGTCATTTTTTCCATTCATTAAATATGCCCCAAAGTCAAAATGGGCAATATAAATCGGGACGGAGGAAGTATTAATTTTTATAGTAATATTCTATACACTTTAATATTAACAAAAAGTTTATAATAGAAAATATTATTTAGTGGTAATAATTAACCATTGACATAATCTCGAATTTGGTAGTTATATAAAATCTCAAATATAGCCCCTATTATTAGAAAATCTCAAATTGAGTGGCCCTAAAACTCACCATAAATACAAATTACAAAGTAAAACATGTCGTAGTCCAAATTAGAGTGCGATGTTGAGTGGAAGCCTAACACACACTACTCATATAGTCATATAATGATATAAATATCTAATCCTAATAAGTAACTAGTACTTCTATACCCAATCTCGTGAGTGATATGATTGAGCCCACACTAGTCAAGCTCGAGTACTAGGCCAAGCTCGAGGTGTGATGATGTTGAGTTCGGTCTTAGGACGTTCATTCTCCATACCTTTTTCATTCTTACTTGTTTACGGCATGACGGCCAAACACCACCACCAACACTCAAACTCGTATACTTCAACCTACACTCATTTTTTTAAAAAGTTAATATTTTTCTCTGTCTAAAATATATTTTACTCCAAATTTTTTTATTTTTAGAAATAATTTTGTGGTTCTTATAATTTCTCTATTTTCTAAATTACTTGCAAGTTTCAACTAAATAATTGTACTTTTTTAATCTTCTTCCAGTTAAAGAAGCACTCCCTTTTTTCACCGGTCCAAAAAAGGTGGAATCGCCCACCCCAGGCGCCCCCACCCCCTTGCCCGACAGGAATGGTGGAGGATGTAAATAATGGTGACTCAGTCGGCCAAGAACGCTAGACCCGTGCCCACCGCGCACAAGGAGCCTCCTCACCCTTTATGGGATTTTTGGATAACTCCCACACTGCCGCTTGCGGGACTCGATCCCTCGTTATCGGTCCAAGATTTAACTGGGCTACCCATGCGTGCGGGCGCACTCCCTTTTTTCATGGGTGGGAGACTGGGAGGAGTATGGATTCACTCACACCAAAGACGCCCTTATTTGGTCCGGTTTCCCGGGAAGGCTCAAACTCACTAGTCACTAGAACCTTCTTCCGACTAGCAGCCGCCGCCGCCGCTCTGCTTCTAGCTGAATCACTCTTTTCTGGTTCCAGTTGAAGCTCGCTCGCTCTCTCCATCTCAATACCTTTTCGAACAAGACAAGACTCCGGTAATGGTTCGCTCCAACGCCACACGCCTCGCCTGCCGCCTCGCTCGCGCTTCCATCTCTTCTCACCTTCTCCGCGACACTTCTATTGTACGCCTTCATCTCTCTGTCTATTTCATGCATGTAGCTGCAATTGCGGACTAATACGGCCAATCGGGATGTGTTGATTTCTAGGTATGTGATCCTGGTCGCATCTGGGGATGCAGACAATTCACTGCGTCGATATGCGATCAACGGAGATTTTTCTCCAATTCGAATTTTTGGAATGGTGCGTGGAAGTCGCCTGTAAAAAAATTATTTTTTTAGAAGTAAAGTTTTGGATGCACACTGTATAATTTTGTTCTACTCCTGACAGGAGCTAATGAAAGGGGCAGGCTGAGAACTGGATTGCCAAAAGCTAATTTTGTTGCCACTAGAAGCATCCATGGAACAGGTTTCTTCATAAGCAGCTTGAATACTTGTTTGTTTGATTGCATAACTTTGTGAATGCAGAATATGAAAATTTGGGATTCAATGCGAGCTTAAGAAACAGACATGTAACGTGTTGCTCTTATATTTTGGATCTTAATATGCAGTCCACAATGATGAACTGAGGATATGGTTTTCTTCATTGGCAGGAATTGTTGTACATTAGGTGTAGAAAAAATGAACTCTTGATACCTGTTGGTATGGTTTCATAGGTAGACTTTGGTAAAAATACAGACTTTCTTGCTCCAAATTACTAAATGAAAGGACAGCTCACGAGGAAAAGCTAGTTTTGTTATTTTCAATAGAGGGGATACAGATAGGTTCTTGTACATCTTTCTGACTGCATTCCCATGGATTTTCATTTGGATAGAGTACTACGGAGTGTTATTGTTTTCCCCTTTTAAGATTTATTTATTTGTCCAGCATGGATTTGATGAGCCCTAAAATATATTCTTTCCTTTCAAGCTTAGTTTCATTTACCTTTTTTTTATAACTTTTATTTCAAATTAGCAAGCATGTCAGCCCGAGATTATTATGAGGTACTTGGCATAAGTAAGAATGCAACTGGATCTGAAATCAAGAAAGCTTATCTTGGGGTATGTCTCTAGTCATATCATCCTATATTAAATGTGGAGTAGGATACTAGAATCCGAGCAGGAGTTTTACTAAAGGTTATCAAAGCCATGAACTTACAAGTTTCCTATTGATGGATTATGCAAATAGCTTGCAAAACAGTTACATCCAGATGTGAATAAAAATGATCCAGGTGCTGCAACAAAGTTTCAAGAAGTTCAAAAGGCTTATGAGGTACTTCCTCTATAGACTAATCTCATGCAACTCAATTTTTTTCTGTGAGGTCAATGGATTGTAAATATGTTTTTCTCTCTAATGACAGGTTCTGAAAGATGACGAACAACGCCAGACATATGACAAGGTCTGCATATATTATGCTTTGTTTCTATATGCCTCACTCTGTTTGTTGAGAATATTTTTAGAGATAGTAGTCACCCTAACACTATTTGAAAGGAAGTGTTCGTAAATACTACATTCACTCCCCAAAAAGAATCCTGTGTATATGGTTTCTAAAAACGAAACCAGTATCACAAATATTACACTTTTTTTGGGATAAAGTTGTGCTACATTCTTATTTTAGTTTTTTGGAACTAATAAATTCATGTTAAAAATCATAGTTGCCTGAATAATATCATACTTTGATGCATTCAAAGTACCTAGTTCATCCACATTCAGGGGATAATTGCCACACATATTATTGCCTTTTTGTTCTACTATATAACTACTTTTGAATTTTATTTTCTTTCAGTTCATCATAAGTTGGAGCTACAGCATATTCATATTTCATACAACTGTCATTTGAATTTTCCAATCAGAGTATTTGAGCAATGTCAAGCTCCCTTCTTTTCTTTCAGAAGGGGTACAGTCCGGAAAATGATTGCTTACATATTCGAATAATTAATGCCCCCCCCCTCTCTCGTTGGAGAACACAATGAATATATTTTCTTGTTTTCTGCTTATTTAAGATGCATAGCTATCCATTTCTGAAATGATTGTGAGATTATGTATACGTCACACATGTCTCCCCACATTCTCCTATTTAATAATAAAAATAGATTCAACGCATGACAGGAAGAGCTAGAACTTCAAATTTTTCCTTTGTAATTTGCTTACTGACTTTACTCATAGAAGTATGGCAGTTACATATTGACATGTGTATGTTACAGCTTGGACATGATGCTTACAATAGCATGAATGAGAATGGTGGTGCTGGAGCACGGACTGGTTTTAGTGGCTTCCCTGGCTTTGAGGATCTCTTTAGAAATTCCGATGTAATGATTTGTTTTCCATTTTTCTTTTAACTTTTACAGCTTGATGTACATCAGTTATTTGCAAAACATAATTCTTGGTTTAAATAATGGCAATTTATCATGGTATGCACTATGCAAAGGGCAAGTGAAAATATAGACGAGACAACATATCTTATATGATTAAGGCGTGTGCTTTAGGATTTTTTTTATAAATCTTGTGATGTTATTGAATAGTGTTTAATTTTAAATGTAACCTTGGAATGAATGCTAGGATATTGTATGGAGTTCATTTATGGTCTCAGGCTGTGAGAATTCTATTTGTCAATGTGTTGCATTCTTACATTGGTGATGTGTACAAAACATTACACTAATACCTATCAAAACCAATAGGGAGTACATGCATCTATTGCACTTCAGGGTTTGACCCATATTTGATGAACTTGCTAGTTGTAGAGCACCTAATCAAGTCTTACTGCTTTCTTTTTGCGTAATAATCCACATTGAAACTAACTTTACATTTATCATCCGTGTGTTGGAAATTGAATCATGCATTTCAGATTTTCAGCTTCATGAACCAGAGGATGTGTGGCGAAGATGTCAAGGTATTATTATTTTTCTCTAACAACAAAGACTGGCAATTCTTGAATTACACAATTCACAACTACTAATTTTTAATGCCTTTAGTTATTGCTGATATATGTGTCCACAATCCTTTTTGTAGATTTCTGTTGAGTTATCCTTTATGGAAGCTGTTCAGGGTTGCACCAAGTCTCTATCATACCAAACTGAAATAGCTTGTGGTGCTTGTGGTATGCAATTATTTCTTCATTTAACCAGTATATGATTTTTTTCTGTTAAATGTAACTCAGAGTTCTTTTGCCCTTATTATCCAATATGCTTGTCTTAAGTCAATATAAATTACATATTCCATTTTTTGTACTTATCTCTAATAACTCCAAGGGTAGTTTCCATTGTCTACATACAGGATTGTTTTTGTCATTATCAATTATCACAAAAGTGAAACATTTGTCTCAGTGAAACTTTACCAAGTGACAGTAGCCTGATTGAGTGCAGAAGAAATATATGTAGTATACAATATTAGCTCATGTTTACAAGCCTCATTTATCTTTGACAGATGAAGATAATAATATTTTTAGTGGGGCCGTTTGTATGGAAAGGCCAGCACTCGATATGTTCACGTTTCTAATTTTCATTTATAGGTGGAAGTGGTGTCCCACCGGGGACTAGGCCTGAAACTTGTAAATTCTGCAGAGGTTCTGGCATGGTAAGTCTCTTGTACATCATATACTCTGTAATTATTATAAAAGTGGTATTTGACTCTAAGAGACTAAGAGTAACATAATCATCTTGTTCTATTTCTAGGTGATTCAGAAAAATGGTTTCTTCACACTACAGAGTACCTGCCCTCAATGTAAAGGAGAAGGAAAGATTGTATCGGTATGATATGCACAGAATTTCCATATAACTACTTAAAGAGGATTTACAAAAAAACACAAGAGGATTCACAATTTTTTTTTGTTAAATCTAATCTTGAAAATTTTTACTCTGTCCTGATTCTATTGGGGTGTTAAATTCATTTTAAAAAAACCCAATTGATCAGTTGCCTTTATCCCCCCCCCCCCCCCCCCCTCCTCCTCCTCGTTTAAGTGCAAGATACATTACAAGACTACTGTTAGAAATCAAAGATAATTTTGATACAAAATAGAGCACAATTTGTAAAAGCTAAATAGTCTTTCACTTGAAATTGCTGAAATGCTCAAATTTCTTGTTTTCTTGATGAAATGGGATGATTCTAAATCTCCCTGGTTGGTGATTGAAGTACTGGTGTGTACTACCCTTTTCAATGGCTGTTTGCATGTTGTATGTTTAAGGAAACACTGAACATCATGCTTTTTGTGACATTGACTCATACTGACCTTTTCCTCTGGTGAGCAGAGTTTCTGCAAGACTTGCAAGGGAGAACGAGTAGTGAGAGGGCAGAAGACTGTGAAGTTGGATGTTATGCCAGGTAACTTGTGATTGAACTTGCAATGAGATCTTTTTAGTGTTCTCTTTACTTTCAACATCCAAGCAGTTTAAAGCTATAGGCTTTATTAATCAAATTGCTGTTTAAATAGCATGCATTGACCAATTCATACTTTTTATAGTCAACAGATTCCTTCAACAACAACACAATATAATCCCATATCTGTTGGGGTCTTGGGGTGAAGGTGTATGCACTCTTACCCCTGTAAAAACCAAAGAGGATCTTTCTGATACTCTTGATGTATATATTGTCCAAAGCTTTGTAGAAAGTAAGGAGCAAGGGAAGTTTAATGTGTCATTTTGTTTTAGTTCATTTTTCCAAACTAAAACTTTGTCAAAATGACTCTTTTATTGGGAGATGACACATTTGTCATGTCCCTTAAATATTCATCGGTTATTCCAAAAAGCTTTCTTGGAAACTTTTTGTGAATTAGGTTTTTATTTACTCGAGCTGATCTGGAGCTCTTTTTACCATAAACCTAAGTTAGTTCCTTGACATGGCCAAATAACTAGTATGGAACTATAAGGCTATAGGTTCCCCAAACACCAATGAGTTATTGCACATTCGTACTTTCATAGTTAAAGCCATTGACAGAATGTGAAAGCAGGGAATGATGCTGGCTTCATCTCTTAATGTTTGTTATACTGGCTATCTTACGCTTATGTTTATATAATACTCTGTATTTGACTTCATTATTACTCTTCTACAGGAGTTGACAATGACCAAGTAATGAGAGTATATAGAAGCGGTGGAGATGATCCTGAAGGCAATGCACCTGGTGATCTTTACGTCACTATCAAGGTTTAGCTTCTATTATTCTATCATCAATGTTGCTACTTATAACACCACTCCTATCTGCACATTCTCATTTTCTGGCACATCAATTTATATCTGAAATACAAGTTTATCCCTGATGCATTTCAGGTTAGGGAAGATCCTGTGTTCCGGAGAGAAAAAGCTGATATCCATGTCAATGCTGTTCTGAATTTGACCCAGGTATTGGTTTTTTTTGTTTTGTTTTGGTCTTTATTCGCACACAGGATTATATACTTCATTTATCTTAGCATTTGATATTTTGCTTCAATAAATTGCCTTGATATGCCTGTATTTTGGAACCTAGATTGCTTTAGCCAACCAGTATTTTCTTGCAGGCTATTTTGGGAGGAACAGTCCAAGTGCCAACTTTGACTGGGGATGTTGTTGTCAAGGTAAGTCCATAACTCTAACAAGATATTATACTTTGAATATTTGTATTAAACTTGAACAAAGCTTTCATCATGTTTGTATTATAGTTAGGATGTCCATTACACACTAGGGGCCCATTTGGTTACAATGATTGGATATGAAAAAAAATCGGTTCTTAGCAGCACATTGGTGAAGTTGTGGATTTTGGGTTGTTTCATAAATGAGCCCCTGTATTGCAGGTACGCCCTGGCACCCAACCTGGCCAAAAAGTTGTCCTTAAACAGAAAGGTATTTTGGTGTTTATTGCACTCTAGTACAGTCCCTCGTTGCAATACCTAGCACCAGTTCATAACACTGGATTTCACCAAGTATTCACTTGTTTTGTATAGGTGCACTATTATCTTAACTTATGATTGTGTGTTTAGAGCTAAAATTGCCAATTGGGGGTTGTTTGAGCAGGGATTAGAGCAAGAAATTCCTATTCAGTAGGAGATCAGTATGTCCACTTCATCGTCAACATTCCAACGTAAATGTTCTTTACTGTTACTGACTTTCTTTTTATTTTGGGAGTTGTTCTTCCCCGGTCCTAAGGTCCACTCATGAAATGTGGACCTTCTCATACTCTCTATAAACCGGCAAGTAGATCTTTTCTTTTTTTGCCAAAGACCCAATTCTTTTACGATTTCAATGCACTAAGGTCTATAAGATGAGCATGGACCTTAGGACCACAGAAGAATTTGTCTTATTTTTTTATTCTTCACACTGCAATTTCGAGTGTGAGTTTTCGCTCATGGCGAGTTATTACGATATACTCTATGGTGCAGGAACTTGACGCATAGGCAGCGTCAATTGATTGAGGAATTTTCCCGGGAAGAGCGAAGAGAGCATGAGACAGATGCGGCTGCGGGAGCCTCCAGGTAGAGCAGAGAGCCACAGCCACAGTGGACATCTGAACATTTTTGGGTCAGTGTTTCATTTTTTTGCCTTGTCATCATCTTTCATTGGGGGAGTTTGTGACTTTAAGAGTTAAGACTTAAGAGTGACCTTGGCAAGCATGATAGCTTTATTTGAGTTAACTTAAGATTTAGTATTGCTATTTGTTGGGGGGGGACACAGCTTGTTGTATATATTTTTAAAAATTCAACAATGATTAATTGGAAATTATAGTTTTATTTTAACTTTGTATGCCTGCAAATAAGGACTTAGATTTCATGAAGTGATTGGCCATTGCATTCATATGGTTTAATATTACTTGAATCTTTGCAATTCTAGTTTCATTTGTTCTAATATACTCGTATGTGTTACGTTCCAATTTTGGTCATATTTGTATGGCTTGAATTTCTAAATATTTTAGTGGGCGTGTTTTCATAAAAATGAATTTTTGTTTTTTTGGGATAATGCTTTGTTTAAATAATATATTAGAAGTGAATAGTTTTGCAAATCTAAGTACTCTGTATGATTTACTTTTAATCATATTGTAGTGTTTGCAGATGAAAAAAATGCTTTGCTATTTTAGTAAGGCTATTCGATGCGCAGCGGGAAGGGTTAGATTTTTTGCGTTCGGCCTTTAATGGTTAGATTTTTTAAAATATACCGTTGTGAAATTTAAATAATTAAATTAATTTTTTTTTACTATTTAAACATAACACTTCTCTCATCTTTTTCACACACTTTCAATCTATTTATTTAAATTCTAGCATTGTTTTTGTTGAATATTTTTTTTCAAATTTTTGAGTATCATGGATTCATTCCGACCACCGGTGTCTTCCTTCGATTCTCCTATTTCTTCATTTGTGGCTTGCGCTCGATGTCTGAGCTCCTTTCAAATGCATCAATTCCAAGAATGGAAACAAAATTAGTGGTAGCAATTAAAGAACTTGTGGTGCCCAACCGTCCCAACCACCGGCACGTCGCCGCATATGTTCCCACACACGACGTTCCTTTGAATATCGAAGACGATATTGATGAGGTAATGCCCGATACACAATCTCCAAAAAATAATCAAAAGAGAAAGGAAAACGTGAAGGCGAGGGGGTGGGACCAAGCATGACTCAGGCCCCGTTTGGCATCAGCGTTAGTGATTAGCATTAGCGTTTTGAAAAAGCCATCCGACGGTAGCCTTTAGCGTTAGCGTTTTCAGAATTAATCTGCACCATTAAAATTTTATCCAAAATGCTAACACTAATCGAAAACGCTATTACCAAACAAAGCCTCAGACTCTTCTAAAAGTTTGGACCAATACTGAGGAAGAAGCGTTAGCCAAAGTTTGGGTTAACATTTCCACCGAGGAGAAAGCGTTAGCAACTTTTGATTTTGCTTTGGGCTTGCTCGTGGTGCCTTAATTGTTATTTCTACCTGGAGTTGAAAACTTGAGTTTGATGACTGAATCTGTTTTAAAACTTCGAAGTTTGATAGCCACAGTTTGAGTAGTTGGAATAACTGCTGTTAGAGCAGTGGAAATGGGCTTCACGCCCAACCCCGTTAAAGTTCTTTTGACGCCTGGGGCGTTAAACACCGCCCCCTCCCCTGTTAAAATGACGTTAAAATACTTGCGTCAAAGTTTTGATGCGGTTTGAAGGCATTATCACACCTTCTTCTTTCCTTTTTCTCCCTCTTTTTTCTTCTTTTCTTCTATATAAATTAAATTTAATTTTTTAAAAAAATTCAACACAAATACAAATTTCTCTCTATCTATCATTTTTTAAAAAAATTATTATTCAAGTATTTTATTTATTTTTTCATGAATGTAATTTTTTTATTTAATGAATGTAATGTTTTTATTTAATTTTTTTATTTAAAATCATGGAAACTGACCTTTCTACGTTGTCGGGTTTCAAACGGATGATATACGAGCAAAGACAAAGAGAGATCAAGGCGAAATATAATTTACCTTAGTTTTTTTAATTAATATATCTTTTTTAATATTGTCGTTTTTTTTATTTTAATGAATGTATTTTTTTTGTATTCGTGTTTCAATATTATTAAATAATAAATTAATTTAAATTTAGAAGATGTATATTTAAAAATGTAAAAAAATAAAGGTTTGAAGCCCCATTTCCAGTGAATTTTTTATGTAAGTTAAAGCTGACGTGCCAGAGAGAGAAAGTTTAAAGCCCCGGGGCTTCAAACATATTTCCAGTGCTCTTAGAAGTAAAAATGATACTGTAAAATTTTAATAGGTTTGACTCACAAGTCAAATATCCTTTGGACTAAGGTCAGCATGCACATTTGGTGAAATTTTACCGGGTTCTTGTAAAGCTAGTAAGCCGAACAAAAACTGCTTCTGGATTCACATAAAAAAGTACTACCTCCCTCCCATTTTATAACTTCTATTTCGCTTTACGCTGTTTGACTGAAATTATTTTCAAACCATTTTATATGACAAATGGTATAGAATTAAAAAATAAAAATTACATATTAAAAAACTACATCAAAAGATCTACAAAACTAGTAGTGACAATAATATTTTATTTTATCAAATTGCTAACAAAAATAGAGAAAGAAAGTAAATAAAGTTTGACCCTGTAAATAGTAAAAAAACATTATAATTTAAGACGGAGGGAGTATCACAAATTTACTAGGAGTATTTATGAACTTTAATAAAAAAAAATTATATAATCTAAAATAATTTTAAGATAAAATTTAAACTATAACAGAAATTCTATTTGTGCCAAGATTTTTTGGCACAACATTTTATAAGGATCCAATTCTTTATTTTTATTTTTTACTTTTTTCGCTTGCACAATTAGAAGAATCACAACCATAGTCAAGGACCACTATTCAGCTTTGAACCCAAGCCACCCCTCTATAAACATCACGGTACTAGAAAGTTAGAAATGAGCTCAAACAATTCTAGCTTACTTCAACCACTTTTATGAGAATTATTGAGAAATCAAACAAAAAAACCAGATCATTAGGCCAGATCATAGGATAAAGTTTGCTAAAACCCATAAATATAACAAAATTGTCTTCAGGAGATAAAACAGCAGAGCAGGATAGGCTGTGTTTGGAATTGAAAATGCAGATGAAATATCTTAGACTAGCTGATAGAGGACAACATCCAAAACTGGAATTCTTTATCATATATTGAAACAAAGATTCAATCATCCCCCTCAATGACGGTAGTGCCCAAGCCCTTGAGTCCCTCGGGAACCTCGGTAACAGTGACCAGCGAGTAAAGTTCTTCCTTGGCATCTTCATCGTCGTTCCTCTTCCTCGCGATGCGGACCCGAACCCTCCTCGGCACACTTCGGATGCCCTTGCTCCAAATGAACTTGTTGAGCTTCACATCGACTCGAACATCCGTCGTTCCCATAGCCTTTTGAGCAAACTTCCTGATCTCCTTTATGGCCTTGGGAGCCTTCTTCTTGAATGTGCTGCACCATTACACATCACTAGTAAATGAGATGGGAACACCCTCACAATTAAGGGAGTAGCTCAAAAATTAAGGGCTGCAAAGCCAAGCCAGAGTTTCTCTATGCAAGAACAATTGAAAATGAATAAAGAAATGATTTTTACCTATTGGATCATCTCACTCAAAACCCATAAAACTTTTGGTTAGATAAAAACATGCTGATTATGAGCTTCACACAGTACGCATTTTAGATGTCAAAATTCCTACCATTGTTCTTCACATCATATATTTGAAATTTACCAAATTACTTCAAATTTCTTCAAATTCCTACCATCTCCAGATTTTAAACAGCATCAAGTGAATACAGAGAATGATAGTATATTCATAGCATAAACCATATAAATCCGAGTGAAAACCAACAGCAATAAGGATCGACTGAATAAAAAAGGTACAGGTGCAGAAATATCGAGTTAAAAACCCTGATTGTGAAGAAACAAAATCCCAAACAAAGCATAGAAAACAGATGATCCTGAGAGAGATTCATAAGAAAAACTGAGTGTAGAGATTACCATCCATGCAAGCGTTTGTGGAGATTGATGGTGTACTCTCTGGTCACGACCTCTTCCTTTCTGGGTTTCCCCGGTCTTTCCGGCATTGTTGCAGAGCACTATCTCGATCGGCCGCCGGACCTTCCTGGATCTCCGCCTTTGTCGACGCCGCAAGAGAAATAGAAAGAAAACCCTAAATGATAGATATAGAGGGGAGGCTTATATTAGCCCTAGTCCCCGGAAATGCCCAAATCACTCGTTTTAATTTTTAACTTACCCAAATGCCCTTGCGTCTAATGGGCTAGGCCGTAAGTAGATGTCCAAATAAGGATCGGACCGGGTTGATATCCAATATTAGTAGGACTAAAACATAATGACTAAAATATAATGACTTTAATTAGTCATTATTCAAGTAAATGTCTATTATTATTGAGCATTATTCCTCCAACTAAGACATTATTAAATCCTATTTAGGGAAAAAAAATTAAGTCCTAGATTAGGAAAGTCATTATGTTTTAGTCCTATTTAGTGCAAATTTTACATATTAGTATCCTTTATTGGACTAGTGGTGAAAAGAGTCGTGGGTTTGAACGGTGTAATTGAATGCTCACCGAGTGTGTTTGGGTTGGGCGAAAGTGAAGGGTTTACAAGAGGATTAAGGCGACAGTAACATCAATTTGGTGAATAAAGTGTCGTAAGCGTTTTAAATGGATCTGTGTTCATCAAATAGCATTGAAAGACAATAAATCCCGCACTCTGAAGAACTTTAAAAGTAAACATTGAGGTTGTTTGGTGAACAACCTTTTGCTTCGTAGTTTGACTATGTTTGGACAACTACTTCGTATTAAATAATGACATTGAGAAATTTACGCAAATGCATTGGCTTGGTGTCCGCTATTAGATTGATAAAATTTGAAAATATACTACATTGTAATTGAGGAAATATAACTAAAAAAACTATGAGAACTGTATTTGTTGGCGACAACCTCTTATCAATTTCTATAGTATTAGACTTCGAATAGAATAAACGAGTGGGTTAAATGCTACTCGCTCAAGTCGGTTGGCTCGGATCAATGATCCGATCAACTACAATTAATATAAATATTTTATACTATATTACATAGTGTTACATATTTTTAATTTGTATAAAAATTGTAGCTTGTGTTTTTTCAATTCTTCATCTAATTTTGAAGGAGGGAGGATGTGTGAGCAATGTGCAGATACTCATTCACTTTTTTTATTTATTTCTGTTGTTATTTATTAGGAGTATTAAAAGTTGTTATTAATTAAACAAAAATACTAAAATAGTAAGGCAACATTCATACTTTCAAAAAATGAAAGATACGTAATGGTGAAAAAATCAAGAACTTAGTGTAGAGTTAGGAACGAGAATCCAAAACTTCTAAAAAAAATTCCAATTTTAATCTTGTGACCGGAATGGATTCACTTGGGTAATATTCTCAAAAAATACTCTCTATTTTCACATAATTTTTGCAATTATTTTTCCCAACAGGAAATTATGTCTTCTTTCTTTATTTTGTACTTTAATAATTTTTCAGTAAAATAATATTATCAATATATGTTCCGCAGAATGTTCCTAGAACCACTGGCTCTGGTTGCCACTGCGGCGCCACAACCTTTTTTAGGTGTTTATAATATTGCGTTTGTAAAATTGATAATTCATACTCTTAACCCCTTATAAACCGTACACTCTCACGGTCTCACCCGACCCAAACCATCTCCCAAAAAACTTCAATTCATCTTCCAAATTTAATTGACTTTTGGGTACTCAGACTGATCTGAGTAGGACTGGAGCAGGCCGGACCAAAGTCTTGGACCTAAGTAATGGAAATTGGGCTGCAATTAGGTCTAGATGTGGCTTAGAATCATAACATTAAGCCCAACCTAAATGGGCCGTCGTCTCACACCATACCTGCTTTCGCCTTCACCGTCGATGGTCTAAACTCTGCAAGACCAAGAAAGACAAACGCTGGAAAAGAATCAGAGAAGAGAGAGAGAGAGAGAGAGAGAGAGAGAGAGAAAGGGGAGTTAGGGCTCAAAGCTTCGCCGCAGGTAATTCCTAAACGCCGTCTTCATTTGCCACATCTTCGATTGCTTTGTCTTTTATTTCTTCAATAAATTATTGTCAGAGCTCGTAAAAATTCATTCATGCTAGGGTTTCTAGTATCCGACTTTTCATTTAATCTCTGGAAATTGTTTTTTTAGGGTTTTGTCGAGCATTGCAACTATCCGCGTATAGAGAGCAGGCTGAGGTGATCGAATAAGGATCATAATGGTATAGCTCTTATATCCTTTACAAGAACAGCTAGAAATTACTGATTTTAGGCATTTTTTTGTGTGTTTTCCTTTAAGCTTCTTGGAATAGACAAACAAACAAAGAAACCCAGTAAAATCCCATAAAAAAATTAGTGTTTGGGGAGCGCGTGTGGGTATTCCTATATGGTTCTTGGAATAGACAAACAAACAATCTTATCTCTACTTGGAAGTAAAGAGGCTTTTGTGTAATAGACAATGAGAATAAATGCTTAAGCTTTGTATATGAATGCTGTATGGTTTAGTATTGTGCTGTTCATGAGCTGTAAGTTGGGATCAGAAACATAAAAATAAGAAGATTTTGTGAAAGGGATCAATTGAATGTGTTGTTGTGGCCTTACATGAAGTCCTGTTGTTTGGTGATGCATTTTAGTCAGGCAGAAAAGAAACGGTTTTAGACTTGGCAAAGTTCGTTGACAAGGGTGTGCAAGTTAAGCTCACTGGTGGAAGACAAGGTCAGAGCTATTAATTTCTTTTCTTTTTCTAAGTTTTCTTCCTCTCAAGAAGAGGCCTTAGATATACTAGGATTTGTGATGGTATGATAACACTAGAGATATAAAGATGACTTTGAAAGAGAAAACATACGAGGGAACCATGTGAGGTGCATGTGTGTAAGCACTAGGATTATGTTTTTTTAATGTTATCCCACTCTATGTCACAGTATATAGTGAACTTTTCTTCTGACTAGTTTCTATTTTTTTTTCCTTCTTTCATTCACAGTTGTAGGAACACTAAAAGGCTATGACCAATTGCTGAACCTTGTCTTGGATGAAGCCATTGAATATCTTAGAGGTAACAACCGTTTTGGCTAGAAGGGGCGATGGAGTTCTGTTAATAATGATCATTTGCATACCTTTTTAATCATTTCAACCATTCTTAGTTCTTCTTCCCAACACTTGTGTAGTATCGACTTCATTCCGGATTTTCGTTCTATAAAATCTGGGTATTTTCTATCAGATATAGTTTTTGATGACCTTAATTGAAATACTTTTACATTGCCAAGTGTGATATGCCTTTCGAGAAAATTGAGGCTGTGCTCACTTTGTTAGAAAAATGATCAAATGTATTCCATTGCTCATTCAATATTGGAAAAAGAAAAGGAATGAAAAGAAGTGTTTTAGGCATCTCTCACAAAATTAAAGTACAAGTGTGGAAACATCTTTCAATTGGAAACAAAAAATCAATGTACAACAGGCTCTAAGCTTTATGGTCATCCTCACCATAATGTTACTCAAATAGGTATTTGCCTTCTAAGAAGAAATGTTATGTGGGAATTGTATCCTCGGAAGGGGAAAACCTATTTGGTATCCCCAGTAGACATACTTTGTTTGGTATCCGCAGCAGATATCCGGCTCAAAACTTTCTAAATAAACTGAATTGGAATGGAAATTTTTTCTTCTCATTTACTCTGCGCTTTTGCGAAGTTGAATATTTGTGATATGTAATGTACTTTCCAATGATTGTTTATCTAGACATTGATATTTGAGTACTTGACAATATCCATTTAACTACTTAAAAACAACTTTGTGGTGCAGATTCTGACGATCCTCTGAAGACAACTGACCAGACACGGCGTCTTGGATTAATTGTATGCCGTGCTCTCTCTCTCTCTCTCACTCACTCTTTATTTATTCTAAGATTCTATCACTTTCCATTAATACCCATGGATACGCACGTTATATTATACGGAGTATATATAATTATGTGTGTGTGTGTGTGAGAGAGAGAGAGTGTGTGTGCGCGCGTGTGTGTGTTTGTGTGTATAATTAGTGTTCTTTGATGACACAGGTTTGTAGGGGGACCGCAGTCATGCTTGTGGCACCAACAGATGGCACAGATGAGATCGCCAATCCTTTTCTCCAGCCAGATGGTCCATAGCTCTATGATCCATCAATGTTATTTCATGTTATTTCTGTTGGCCTCTTGTAAAACAGTTTATGCTTTCTGCTTCTTTCACTGTCCTTGAGAATTTAATTCAAGGGCAGAAGGGGCTTTGTCATGGGACAATCTTCTTACTCCAATATATACATGTCCAGCACTGATCTGGTGGCACTCTTGTAGCATTGCAGTGCTTGTTTTCATTTAAGTGATCATTCATTCTGTTTAGAGGTATTTATCATTTCTATTGTCTCATTTGAGGTTTTGATGATTCATAGTCTCTTGTTTTGGTTGAGTATTGTGATTGTGACTGTAGTTAAATATTACCTCCCTTCCATATTGACGGTCCATTATATACACTTTCTTGATACGTTAAAAAACGATTGAATGTCGACATATTTTGCGTCTACATTCATTGCATCAGTAAAGTCTTAAATGATCTTACTATAGCGAGTTAATATGGAATCAAGGGAATATATACATTATGTTTGGTTCAAGGAATTTGAAAGGAAAAGAAAAAAAATGAAGTGGAAAACCATTTTTCTTGTTTGGTTAGAGGGGAAAAGAAAGGAAAAGTGGAAAGAAAAGAAAATGAGGAGACAAAATGTACCAAGTAGAGGGAAAATCAAATTCCTTCCATTTTGGTGAGGAAAATGAGAGAAAACCATTTTCTTTTCTTTTCCTTCCAAAATCCTTGAGCCAAACATAGTGATAGTGACCATGTTTAAGAAAAGGAAATTTACTTAAATAGGTACTAAAACATAATGTTTTTCTCAAATGTAGTACGGAGTATCATATATTTTTATTTCTTAATGTAGTATCATTGTTCAATGTCTGATGTCATTGTTTAAGTAAATGTTCACCATTACTAAACATTGTTCAAACTAGATGTCCACTATTAGTGGATATTCTTTCCGCTATTAGACATTATTCAAGTACTATTTATGGAATAAATCATTAAAGTACTCCCTCCGTCCACAAACAAACTTCCCGTTGCGTGTTACGATGTTTGATTGAAGTTATTTTCAAATCATTTTATATGAAAAAATGGTGTAAAATTTATAAATAAAAATTACATATTAAAAAAATATATCAAAACATCTACAAAATTAGAAGTGACATGATTATATTATTTTATCAAATGGGTGATGAAAATTGAACAACAAAGTGAACAAAGTTTGACCTTGTGAATAGTGAACAAAAAGTTTATTTGTGGACGAAGAGAGTATTATAATAGAAAATGACATACTCCCTCCGTCCCTAAATAGATTACAATTTCTTTCTCTCCTCTCGATAACTTTTGTCTGTTTACGCGATTTTATTAAGTATTTGATAAAATAAAATATTCTTGTCACCTTTTGTTTTGTAGAATTTTTTACGTAGTTTTTTAATATGTAATTTTTATATCTTATTGATATATCAATTTGTAGATAAAATGATTTTAAAAAGTAGAAAATTTTACTCTATAACTCGCAATTTGTAATCAAATTGGAGACATAAAGATTATGTTTTAGTACTATTTAGTGCAAATTTTATTTTTTATTTCACGAGTTTGACAGTTGCTGAGTCGGTGGAACATATGGGTTAGTTGGGGTATCCGACAATTAAGGAAAAAGATTAAAAAAAATTTAACTGCGTAAGTCAATGATGTAAAGTCAAGGTTTGTGAGCTTGAATGAGAGAAAAATGTTAAGTCGGCATTAAACCCAAACCAAATTAGTGTTGAAGCGTAGACTTCAAAGGGTTCATTTGAAAGGGTCCCTCCCTAGTCCCCACCCATCTCACAAATGAAAAAAAAAAAAAGAGAATCTTAAGTGATATGAATTTTTTTATTCTATTTTAATGTGAAAGAGTTCAATTCATTGTGTGTTTACATTTTTAAGCATGACACTCCCTAGTCCTACAATATAATGCTCACATTTATGGAGTTAAGTTCATACCATTCTTTTTTTTCTAAGAGAGCGTCTTAGAATAAAAATATCATTTCCAGTGCAACAATCACAAGTTTGAGCTTTTTGTTGATTTAATTTCTTGACACGTGTATTAGAGTATAAACCTTTATTTCTAAATCTTGTTGAGTAAAATTTGTAACCTTTGGTAAGGAATAAATACCTCACATTATCATGTACACTTAATTGTACTACATTTCTTTTGGTATGTAATTTTGATACATTTTATTTTTATAATATTTTTTAAAATTAAGAAACTTCGATTCATCAATGATACTCCCTCCATTCTACAAAACACACTTTAGCTTTCATTTTTTTTCTTTCATCAAAAGACTTCTACTTTTTATTAAAAAACACTTTTACCCATACTTTTTTTTATCCTACCTATCACATCATATTTTTTCTCTAATAATCTATTTATGACATTTTATTTGTACCCATCACATCAAAAGTAAAATTGGAAGTCAACTACAATTCAACAATTCTTTATTTTAACATTTGGTCAAAATTGGAATTATTTTCAGGAATAGAGGGAGTAATACCTTGAGTATAATTTTCAATAGACATTATATTTGAGAAGTAGTACTTTTGTCATTGATGAGTATTTGTTTAATTTTTGACTTTTTACAGTCAACTATTTTTAACTTCTTGCACATACTTAAATAAAATATGTATATGCTATATAAATGAGGTAAAATAATATTTAAAAAAAATTATAAAATAAATTGGCTAAATTGCATCATTGGTTCTTCAAGAAAATTGCATCACTCGGAGTTAGTCATTCAACTTCATAAAATATATGAATAGTCCTTCGATTATGTCACATTAGCATTGTATAGTTTGTCTTTCTCTTAATTTTGCCTTTAGGATACATGCATTTTCACCACTTTTCATGATAAGTACATGTGAGCTAGGAACCCTCTTTCTTTCATCATACAATCAAACAATATTCAAATAGGTCCAAGTTTTTTTAATAAGAAATATTTGCACTAAATAACACTAAAATTTACGTCATTTTTCTAAATAGCACTTAAACTGTTTTATTCCCTAAATGACACTTAATAATGTCCACAATATCTAATGATGTCGAATATTTACTTGAATAATGACTAATACATAATGACTAAAAGTGCTACATTGGGGAAAAACACATGAGGTTCTATTTAGGGAAAGTCATTATGTTTTAGTGTTATTTAAGTAAATTCCTATTTTAATAATAATAATAATAAATTTTTCGGAGTTGAAGCATCCAATATACATTATGGAATAAGTGAACGGAATTAGTGAGTAGGGTTGACAAACATGGAGCTAGTAGCCTAGTATACGAGTGTATGACATATGCATGGCGTGAGGTAGAGAATAGAGTGAGAACATGAAATTTACCCGAATAAGACTAAAATATAATAACTTTGTCAATATAGGACAATATGTTTTTGTTTTATAATGTAGGACCAATAGTCATTATTCAATAAATGTTCACTATCTCTACACATTATTCCTCCCACTAGATTTTATTAAGTGTTACAAATAATAGCGGGAATAAAAATTAATAATCCGAACTTATAAAACGTTGAACAGACCTACCGAGGAGTCACCGGAGACCCTTCGGATGGATGCATGCATGCTTAATTCCTGTCATTTCGTTATTAACGAAATGTACACGCGTGTTTGATTTGGTCTCGTAAAAAATAACCACGCCGCGGCGCGGGCCCGGGCGCGCGCGAGTGTCAAGCCGGTCAGGCCGGTCAGGCGGCGGCGGCGGCGATTTCTTGTTCCCTTCATAAACTCGATTAAATGTTTAAATTTAAATATGGGAATACGAAATGTTCAAGATTCGTGTAGGATAAGAGTTTTTACTCTTTCCACGTGTTTGACTTTGTGAATTAATTTTTCATTCATCCGAGCACCATTTTTGGTGTGTAATATGTCAAACCACTTATCTCACTTACGAGATTAATCGTCCATACTTATTTTAGAAAATAATTTTGTAGACCCTACCGAATTTATGTCTGAAAATGTCCATTTTTAACTTAAAAATTCCAACATTAAGTACTATTTTGAAAATAAAAGAGTTTAAGTCTTACATTGAAAAATGACCACTTATGATTTAGTCTTATTTAGTAAAGTACAAATTTTCAACTTTATAATCCAACTGACAATCTAAATATGTCTTTGTTTCTAACTTGTAAGTGGATCAAAATTGATTATAGGTATTTTTTAATGATGATATATATGTGTGTGTGTAGAAGGTGATATGCTTATATATATATATATATATATATATATATATATATATATATATATATATATATATATATATATATATATATATATATATATATATATATATATATATATATATATATATATATATATATATATATATATATATATATATATATATATATATATATATATATATATATATATATATATATATATATATATATATATATATATATATATATATATATATATATATATATATATATATATATATATATATATATATATATATATATATATATATATATATATATATATATATATATATATATATATATATATATATATATATATATATTAGCAAAATTTGCACTAGGACTAAAACATAAGTCATTAAGTTATTCCTCAATGTAGGACTTAAATTTTTTAATTCCCTAAATAGGACTTAATTATGTCTACTGGGAGGAATAATGTCCAGTAATGATAGATATTTACTTGAATAATGACTAATTGATAATGAGCAAAGGTCCTATATTAAAAAATAAAAACATATGATCCTATATTGATAATTATTACTCCCTCCGTCCCTAAATAAACTTCCCCTTTCGTTTTTTCTTTGTCCCCAAATAAACTTCTCTTTTCCTTTAAAAAACCCTTTTTACCCCTTACTTTTTCATACCCTACCTATCACATCATACCTTTTTACTAATAATCTACATATCACATCTTACTTTTACACATACATCAAGGGTATTTTTGGAAAGTCAACACAAAAAAATTCCTCCCCTAAATCCTAAAAAAGTCAAAAAGGAAAGTTTATTTAGAGACGGAGGGAGTATATTTTAGTTATATTTAAATTCCTTTTTTATATATATTACTCCCATACCTCAGCTCACCTCAAAACAAAAAACACACGACCACCATATACGTATGTTTAGTCCAAGAATTATGGCAACCTTATTAGTCAGCTCTGTTCTTCATCTTCTCCCACTGTTCACTCTCCTCCTCTCAACTTCCACCGCCCTCCAACCTCCTCCATCATCTCCACCACCGGCAGCCTCATCTTTCTCCGACAAGTTTTACCGATGCATCTGCAACAGGTTCAACTCGTCTCTTCTCTCCCCTCAAGCTTTCTTCACCCCGAGAAACGCCTCCTTCGCCGCCGTCCTCAATTCCACCGCCCAGAATCTCCGGTGCGTCGAGCCCGGAGTATCCAAGCCGCAGCTCATTTTCACTCCCCTCTCCGAGTCCCAACTCCCCGCCGCTGTTCTGTGCGCGAAGCAGCTCGGGCTCCAGCTCAGAGTCCGCAGCGGCGGGCATGACTACGAGGGCCTGTCGTACATTTCTCGGATGGGAGCGCCTTTTGCTGTTGTTGACATGTCCAAGTTTCGGGGGGTTGACGTGGATGTGGAGGATAACACGGCTTGGGTTCAGGCCGGGGCGACTGTCGGAGAACTGTATTACCGGATTTCGCAGAAAAGTAAGGTTCTTGGTTTTCCGGCGGGGCTCTGTTCTAGTTTGGGCATCGGCGGGCACATCACCGGCGGCGCGTACGGGTCGATGATGAGGAAGTACGGCCTCGGGGCGGACAACGTGTTGGATGCGAAGATGGTGGACGCCAGCGGAAGGATTCTTGACAGGGAAGCCATGGGAGAGGACGTGTTCTGGGCGATAAGGGGCGGCGGCGGCGGCAGCTTCGGGATCATACTGTCTTGGAAGCTGAGGTTGGTTCCGGTTCCGGCAACCGTCACGGTTTTCACGGTGCCGAAGACTCTGGAACAGGGGGCGACGAGAGTGCTCTACAAGTGGCAGAACGTGGCGGACAAGGTCGACGAGAATCTCTTCATCAGAGTGATCATCACGGCGGCGAGCGCCGCCGTCCCCGGAAACAGGACTATCCAGACCGCCTACAACGCCCTGTTTCTCGGAACCTCCGACAGGCTTCTGAAAGTGATGAAACAGAGCTTCCCGGAGCTGGGGCTGACAAAAACCGACTGCATCGAAATGAGCTGGATCCAATCCGTCCTGTACATCGCCGGGTACCCGACCACCACCCCGCCGGAGACTCTCCTGGCCGGAAAACCCCTGTTCAGGAACTACTTCAAGGCCAAATCCGACTTCGTGAAAGCCCCCATCCCGGAAACAGGGCTGAAAGGGCTGTGGAAACGCCTCCTGCAAGAAGACGCGCCGACGATGATACTCAACCCGTACGGCGGGAGGATGGCGGAGATCCCGGAATCCGAAATCCCGTTCCCGCACAGGCACGGCGTCGTTTTCAAGATCCAGTACCTGACCAGCTGGAAAGACGACGACGCGGCGGCGGCGAGGCACATCGACTGGATCAGGAAGCTTTACGAGTACATGGAGCCGTTCGTTTCGAGTTTTCCGAGGGAGGCGTACGTGAACTACAGGGATCTCGATCTGGGCGCGAACAGGAACGGCGGGAACGACACGCTCATGGAAGCGAGCGCTTGGGGGAACAAGTATTTCAAGAACAACTTCAACAGATTGGTGCAGGTGAAGACGAAGATCGACCCCAACAACTTTTTCCGGCATGAACAGAGTATTCCGACGCTATTTTCTTCGCCGGCGCAGTGATCGGCGTATTTACTGTACGGAGTACGGAGTAGTATTGAATAAAGAGACTCGATTTTCGGCCGGTTGACTTTATTGGCATGCAGATATTTCCATGCATCTTTAATTCCATCTTTCATATTTTGGTCTTTTCTTTTTTTATTCTCCATTACAACTATTATGTGTTTTTTTTATCTTTTTATAATTAATTAAATAAACTACTCTTACAGAATCTCCAATGGCTATACTAGCTAAACTAAGAAATGGATGATTAAATGTTATTTTTACAAGAATACCAGAATTAGTTTGCCTATTTACAGGTGGTATTCATAATATCAAACTTTATTCAGTGTGATATGCCTTTCGAGAAAATTAAATAAACTATTCTTATAGCTTAGCGTGAAGAAATGGAGAAGCTTCGCAAGGCAAATGAAGAAACAAGGTGACGGCGTACCAAGCGTGGCACGCTTGATGTCCTAAGAGTGTGACGTGGATTTTCCATTGCCACGCTGCCACGTCCTCCAAGTTCATAAAATGCCTCACAAGGTATAATTTGTCATGCTTAGTAATCCATGCGTTAGTCAATTGCTCAGGTATTTTGTTTTAGGGTTTTTCATAAAGTACAAGATTTTATGAGGGAAGTGAAAGGATTTTATTTTTAAAAAATAAGTAAAATAATTTTTAATATCTAAAATACGTCAAAGAGTGTAAAAGGTTAAAAAACACTGCATATATGATATATCACTCCACTCATTTATTACATGTTGACTGAATCGTTTATGGATTATGATTGGTTGAAAAGTGTCACGTTAACGTGTAGAGACGCGACATTTCATTTCCTTGTCATTATTAATGCTCTAAAGAATTTTGTTCCATGATAGGGAGTATATTTTGTGTTTGCATGCCTTTTATTGCTGTTTATTTGGAAATGAATTTACATCTGAAATTGGTCCCAAATAACACGAGCAAGCCCATTAAACGCTCTAAAGTGTGCTGGTCGAGAAAAGAACTGCATGGGGATACATGTTAAATCTTCAGGGAGAAGTTGGGATGTTTACGGACAGCCCACTAATTCTAATTTATGGGCTCCCAATTTCTTTTTGGACAATGAGAGACTTCAGAGTTCAGAGAGAATATTTCCGGACGAGGTGTATTTATTATTATTCTTTTTGGATTCAGATCATATCAGATTAAAAATAATTTTAAAGTTTAGTATCATTTTGTTCTTGAGAGTGTGAGGAATGTAGTGGTGCTGACAAAATGGTGTGAAGTCGCCGGAGTTGGGAGAAATCGTCGCTGGATGTTTCACTAGAAAATTTCCAAAACCTTCGTTTGGCTTCGAGGTAAGCCTGTAGATATATCTAGTGACTAGAATGTTCATATAGATCGTTTCTACGTTCATAAACAGTCGTTTGGTTGAGCTTTGTGTTTGACATGTTGGAAGAACCAAGAATCATAAACCTTGAAATTGTTGTTAAAACTACGAAGTAATGTTACCGAAATGATCTATGAACATTGGAAAACATTCCTAGATAGTTTAATTGAAGCTTGGTGACTAAAAATGGAATTTCTGAAACTTGGCCCAAGGTTGAAGATGACACTGTTTAAAGTTAACGCACAGAACGGGATCATGCTACCGCCGGCACGGTAGCAGGGTACTGTCGGCAAGGGTAGCCACCTACCGTACCCACGGTAGCAGCCTACCGTCGACCACCTTCCTCACGGTGGCTAATTTGTGGCGGTCGGTACCAAGGTACCGTGACACGGTACCGAGGTATCGTACCGGGTACCGCCGGAAACGGAAAAATATTCCGAAAATTTGTTCCGAAAATGCTATTTTTGAGCTCTAAAATCTTATTTTTGATACCAATTGATTATGATCATTATAAAAATGATTTTTCACAATAAAAGTGATGTCTTTAACAAATAAAAATGTTATGTGATGCATGACGGTAAGTTAGAGTGTTAACACCCGAAGCTAGGCCGCTAATTGTTATTGAATATTATGTTGATTGATGATTATGGTAATGATTATTGATTGATGATTATGATGATTAAATCTTGATGAATATTCTAATTAAAAATGATAATTGTGAATGATTGAATCATAATGAATATATTGATAATTGTGAAAATAATATGTATTGTTAAGGATATCTAGAAAACTTCTAAGATATACCCATATTAATGTTGATTTGAAAGGTATATAGAAGACCTCTAAGATATACTCATTTAAGTTAGGCCTTGCGGGTATGAACCCCGGTGGCTAGGGTTAAAACGTACGTACGGGATCCAAGAACCAAACTTGAGTACCTACTCGTTTGGGGGTACCACCCACCCAACAGTGAACACTACGCTGTCGGTTTTTGGTTGGCCTTAAGTGAAGGTAAGTTTAAGATTTTCAGAATCCTTTTATCTTAAACTAAGCCTAGCTTAAGAATTATTTAGGAGTACTTTATACTGGAATATAGTTTAATTATTTAAACTAGAATTCGTTTAAGAGTTGACAAACATTAAAGAGATTGGCCTTAGACTAATACTAGTTTAAAGATATTGTCAAAGGTTGAATACTAAATATGAATGAATCATGATTACTGAATTGAATATTGTGAATATTATGAATAACTGATGAACGTTGAATGTGGAAATAAAATAATGAATGATAAATATTGACTAATGATTATTGAGTATCTGAACTAAACATTATGTGCATGATATCAAATGATTTGATTATGAATTTAGATTCAGTTTATACGGATGTTCGACGCATTAGATATGCTTACTCAACTTAAACGCTGAACGTGTAATATGTTTTATTTGCTGCACGCAGGTAAACAAAAAAATGAAGCAATGATCTCCTCGAGGCAGATGAGATGGTCGGGTGGATATGTGTTTTAGATTTGGATTACTGTTTGAAAAGACATAAATTAATTATGTTTGTATTATGTTTTGTTGAGCTTCTGCAACATTAAATTACTCTGTTATTATTTTGAATGACTTATTATGAAATAAAGTTTTAAATGTTTGAAATATTTTTGAATGTTTATGAATACCAAATTTATACTTTAGTCCGAAAGGGCGGCAGACCTGGACGGATTAGGGTGTTATAGACCGTGTGAATATTGAACATGCACTATAAATTGGGACGGAGGAAGTAATTTATTAAAAATAAACAAATAACAAATTCATACAAGAATACATAATAGGTTAAATAAAGAAGTAAAAAATTAAACAAAAAGAAGGGGTGAGCTCAAGAGCAAGTGGGGGAATTGGTTAATGAAAAAATAAGCGAAGGGATAGAGGGTGGGGTGGGTAAGGGTGTAAACGGATATTAACTGGATTGGATGTGTCATTACCAAATTCGTATCCGTTTATTTTTGTCGGATATCGAATTCGGATACGAATCTTGACGGATACTGAAAATCAAAATTGTATCCGCATTAGTCGGATATCGAATACAATATATTCGTTTCCGTTTTCAATTTTTAAAATCAAATGAAACTATATTTTAATACTATAATATATCTGTATCCGTATCCTTTATTTTAGATTATAATCAAACAATTATAAAATCAACTATTTTCTTTATTTTCATGATTTATGATATTCTACGATTATTTTATATGATAAAAAGATATACACATCACATATATACACATATTTTTATGTCTATATATATTTTTATGTGTTCACACATTTATTTTGTATATAAACATATCTTATATTTTGAAATATCAATAGAGAAACAAAATGTAAACATAAAAAATTAGGAAAAACTATATATAATGGGTCGGATATTCGAATAGACGGTTATTTCAACGGATGCATATTCGGATTGGATTTTAAACGGATTGGATATACAATTACCAAATCCGTATCTGTTTAGTAATCGAATATCCTTAATTGGATATGGATAATATCAGTTTAAACCGGATACGAATATTTCCTCTTTAAACAGATACGGATGCGGACGGTAATCAAATTTTCAGCTATCCGTTGACAATCCTAGGGGTGGGGAAGGCAGGCTTCCTAATTGAGATCTTTTGAATTTGAGAAATATAAATATGATGGTTTGATAGCTCCATTTATTGTGCCCGAGGTATACTGAAAATAACCTTCCTACTTTCGAGTAGGATAAGGGGTGCGTACACATCGTCGACACACCATTTTCTTGTAGGATTCAATTGGGTTGTTATTTTTGTTGTTTATATATCCATTAAACTTCGATTACACTCACCATGGGTTATCACCATCATCGCTCACCTCGTGCAATTCATTCCTCTTTTTTATGTCACTCTTATCACTAAAAATTGTGATTTTAAATTTTTTAAAACACCATTATTTCAAATTTGAGAACTCATAATATTTCTTCTTTATTTCAAAATGCATCTTATAAATCCCCCCCCCCCAAACATGCTCTAAATTGAGGTAGATATTCCATATGTAATTTGAAGAGTCTCGCTTCTTTTTATTGTCAATGTTTGTTCAAAAGTATCCCATATCAGAACTGTACTTAAGAAGAAACAAATCGTTATATAAGCTCTTGACTTGAACTAAGTGATCAATTAGATCCAATCTTTTAATGTGGTTAAACACGAATCACTTATGACCCAATCGAGTAATCTCTGCCCAATCTTAAATTATATCACAGTATCAAAGTCAGTTTTAGCTCACCTTATTTGTTAAAGATGGTGTCCGTCTAGATGTTCATTCCTGATGGCACATTTGTCTTTAGCCAATTGTACATATGAAAATGGTCTATGGCTCATATAACTCGATTGTGTTGAATATTACAGCGGGAATAAACGAAAATAATTAATCCGAACTTATAATCCATTCGGATTTTACAACTGAGGAAAAAGATAAAAGAGACAAATGGGAGTCTATGGAAGCTCGAACACGAACGGACAGGGTCACGGGCAGAAGGAGGAACACGAACAGCAACTGCGTCAGAGATGTTTCTGGAAACGTAGATAAGGAAAGCGGAGTCGCCGGAGCTTTCCTTAAGGTAGTATTGCCCGCCTCCCGTACTGGCAAAACGTGGGCAATCTCCTCCCAGGATAAACCGCAGCGTGCTAGGTCTAGAGCGGTAGAACAAAGCACCGTCGAACGAGAATGACGAGGACTTATTGCCGGAGAAGACGACCGGAAACCGGAGAATCGTCGGAGGATTATACGTATATTGAGAGAACCTTTTGCTGTGTATGTTGTATCTTCTTCTCTGGACCAACCTCTCCTTAAATAGGAGGAGGCTTGGCTAACTGGACAGCCCGGACGAAAATACCAAGGAGTCTCAAGTGACTCTTTGGTCGGTCATGCATGCATTTCCCTTGGACGACACTTCGTTACGACACTTCATTAATCATGAAGTGTCCACGCGTGTTCAATTCGGTCTCGTAAAAATTTATCCACGCCGCGGGCGCGCCTCGCCCCGACGCGCGCGTCCCGAGCCGGACGGCAACGGCGGCGGCACGCGAGGAGTCCTCTTCTTGTTCCTTTCATAAGCTCAATTAAAAGCCTAAGCTTAAATATGAGAATATGAAAGATTCAAAAATCGGTGTAGGACAAGGTTTTTTACTCTTCCCTCGTATTCAACTTTGAGAATTAATTTCTCATTCACCCGAGCACCGTTTATGGCGTGTCATAGGTCAAGACGTTCGTCTTACTTACGAGATTAAACGTCCATAATTATTTCAAAAAATAATTTTGTGGACCCTACCAAATTTATGCCCGAAAAATGACCAATTTATCAAAAATTTCCAATAGATTGTTCATCTGGAAGTCCATGTCTAACGATTCGTAGTCCTTTAGATGTTGGCACTTTCGATCCTTTTATTTCTTGGGGAGGGTAAGTCCAGTACGTTGCTAAGTAGTGAATCAATTAGATTCAAAATGACTTAGTTGTCTACTTTAAAGGGAGTGTTAAAAACTGTCTTACATCAGAACTTGAAAAGAAAGCAATCTGGTATATAAACTCTTGAATTGAACTAAATAATTAATTATATTCAACCCTTTTAATATGGCTCAACTCAAGTATTTTATGACCAATCCTGTGAGCCTTATCCAATCTTATATGAGTAATGTTAGAGTCACAAACAACTTTGACATAAACTACACAAACTTGTTAATTGTGCACTTTCTCAAGTGAATAAAATTTTAATTAATTTAGAAAATTAAATTATAAATACACAAACAACAAATTTGTAAAGTTTGTGTCCAAATTATTTGTGGTTCGAACTTTTTCTCTCTTATATTCTACCAAAGTCACTAAGGACATAGAATCAACTTAAATGATCTAACCATTTCACAATTAAAATGTAATCAGAGTCTTGATTTGACTAAATACCTACTGTGCACGCCAAACAAATTCTCACTCTTTTAAGTATTTTATCATAGACTTGGTGCCATACACCCAAATTGCTTTTAAAAGTTACTCCGGGGTAAAAAACTTTTTTTCTTTTTGGTCAGGTGTGTGTATGCATATGAACGTAGTAGTAAATAAATTATGCAGCGTGGGTGCAGGTCTAGCGTTCTTGGTCGAGTGAGTCACCATAATTTATTCAATTTTTCTTGGACCGAGTAAATAAATCATGGGAAAGAGATTACTATGATAGTTTATATAGTTGCCGCCATATTTATTGTACTTTCTATGTCCCTAAAACAATTAATTCTTTAATGTTATAGTCTTTCGATAACTTTTATTTATTTACATGTTTTTTATTAATCATTTGATAAAACAAAATATCATTGTCACCTTTTGCTTTGTAGAGTTTCAGATGTAGTTTTTGAGTTTTCTAATGTAGTATCAATTGTGTTAATTTCTCAATCTACTGTCAATATTGTTCAATGTCCACTGAATATTATTTATTGTAAAAAATACATGTTCATTTATTGTTCCCGTAAATGGACATTGTTCTAGTACTACAACACAATAAAAAATTCTAGGTACTACTCCGAGTACATTGGAAAAAGGCATACTCCCTATTCCCCTAATTTTATTACATGCAAATTGAGAATTGCAAGGCAAAATTTTTCATCTTTTAAAATCATTTTATGTACACATTGGTACATCAATATGAAATAAAAAGTTCTCATATTAAAAACTATGTCAATTTAAAAAAGAGTACATATTAAAAACTAAGTTAAAAGTTTTACAAAACGAGAGGTGATAAGAATATTTTATTCTATCAAATATTCTATGAAAACACACAAATAAACAAAAGTTATTGAAAGAAGAGAGAAAAAAGATTGTAATTTATTTCGGGATGAAGAGAGTATATTTTAGTACTATTTAGTGTAAATTTCACAATAAATTATGATCAATAATCTAAACAAGTAATGCAAATCCACCTCTAAAAATGACTATATTTACACCTTCTAATAAGTAAAAGATGTGGATATAACCACTTAGATAGCAGATTTATTAGCAACAACCATTCTAAACCCATCAAATCTTAATAGCATATAATAATGTTGAAAAATGTTAGTGTTACGAATAAAATGGTCACATGTTTTATAAATTCACCAATTGTGAATATATATTTTTACTTAAATTTATTTATGATTATTTTATTCTTTTAATAAGATTCACAAATAATAAATTTATAAGTTTTGTGACTATTTTATTTGTGACTCAGTGACTCTAGCATTTCTCTAATGTTTTTTTGTCAAATAAAAAAAATCACTTTTAAATTTTTTCAAACTACGTAAAAGTAAGTGTAAAACAATAAATTCTGTTTCGCAACAAATGAAAGTATAAAATTGTTGACATTGACAAACGCATTCGTAAAGAATACTCCGTAGAAATTCCGAGGAGAGAGTTTCTAACTTTAAATAAAATTAATGATGTTTATAAATGTTGTTGAAGTCAAACGTGATTATAATTTGGATGAAAAAAATAGGCCGAAAGTGTGAATATATACGCTACTCAGTTTTTGATTATTGAACTTTTTTTTAAAGAAAATATGTGATGTCTCTTACTTTATGAGTTCATTTTATGAGTTCATATGTATCCATGAGCTTGATGGGAAGTTTGACTGCCACCATGTAAACGCTATGTTGTCCATGTAGCATGTCCCTCACATCACTCTCCGTCACTTGTACACAGGCCACACCCGTGACCATGGTCCAACCCCGATCCTCACGCCAGTGGTGGCGGGACGTGGTGCGGCGTGACGCCTTACAAAAAGAAGTGTGAAGACTAATTTTAAACTTGAAAAAATGTCTAAAGTCAGTTTGTAATTCTTTTGTGTGGGTACACTAATCATTAGAATTTCCCAATTTGTCTAATGAATGCATGGGTAGCCTTGTCCCTTACGGAGTATTTCCTAAAGAGGCAAAGATAATGGTGTAAATGGGCGCTTAATAAATTAAAGCCACGTTTTAAGTTTATTGTTTCATTCATAAAATTAATGTTTTCTATCATACTCCGTACTAATTACTAACTCCCTCTAAATCCTCCACCTCATCCCCTATTAGACACCATCCAAATGTATGGCTATTAGTCAATTTGAGCACACATTTGGAAGAGAGCACGGGTGACGGGGGTGGTTGTGGGACTAGTGTGGGGAGTGTTAGAATTTTATATGACGCAAGATGAACGTTACAATTATTAATTAAAAAAATTACATTCATTCATTAAATAAAATTAGATTCATTAAATAAAAAATTTACATTCATTGAATAAGAAAAGTACACGGTGCGATAACAAGAAAGGGGGCGGTGTGGCCCAGGGCTCCAATGGCCAAATCTTGGCCTACAATTTGCGTCAAAAGTTTGATGCTGCAAAAATGACGGTACAATAACAGGAAAGGAGACTCTGTTTAACACCAATTTTGGCTTAGAATTTTTTTTAAGACGCGACGAAATAGTGAAATAGTCAACTAAAATATTTACGTGGAGCATAAAATAAGCAACACTTAGACCCACTATTCGTGAAATTTGATCATTTGTTCAAAAAGAAAAGCCCTCCTAGCGGCTAGCAGTAGCGGCTACAAGCAACCCAAGATAACCCAAAGAGCATTTACACCACATCCAAATGTGCTCCCCTCAACTCTTGTCATATCGGTATTCTATTACGGAGTAATTTTTTTTGTATCGTCTCAAAATTCTGCAATGATATCTTCCTAAAAACATGTCTCTCCATCATTTTATATTACTCATCAATTTTAATTACAATTTTTTTAAAAACAAAATACATATAATTAAAATAAAAATGCTAAGATTGACATTCTTTATTAAAAACAACATCGATATGGAAGATTAAATACACCAAAATATAATTTGATGGTGTAAATATAGATGAGTGGGTTGACCGGGTTTGACCTGGACACTTGACCCGTAATATAAAACACACAACAAGAACACAAAGTATGACCTAGACCGGGTAAATCTCCTCAGTCCGAAATATATTTCTTACTCTGTCTCAAAAGTGTACTAGTTTTTTAGTGAGATAAAGAATAGATCCCCTCCTCTATCAAATATCATCATATTTATAGAGGAGGATTTGTGACCTTCCCCTGTTCATCCATGGACAAAATAGGAAGCTCGTGGGAAGGTCACTGTAGATAATGGAAGCACTGTACAATCATGGATTTGTTACTAATACAACCAAAAAGCACTGTTCAATCAAAGACTAAAATGGATATTCTCAATCCAATCAACCCTGCAAAATGACAAACATCCCTTTCACTGTGTGCCTCGTGATGGATGAGCGGCGGGGTGTCCTCTTGACCTCTGACGTGGTTCACCATGCCTAAGAGACTGGACCAATGTTAGCCAAGTAAAGTGATATGACCGGTCACCTTCTCTCAAAGGTTACCCGGTCATTTCATGCACTCAACCCGCCTCTTTGGTCTTCTAGAATGTCATTCGTAACATTAAGTGACGAATTGGCTATCGCCCAAAATGTGACCGGTCACTTTTTTAAGGAAAGTGACCGGTCAACTTTTGACCCGTCTCAATCGAAGAGTTAACATCATTTGGTGATTGATGAAAGTGACCTGTCATATTTTGACCTGTCCCTTTCGGTTGTCTGGGCCGGGTATAGGGATATACCCATCATAATTAGAATTGGAAAACAAAAAAATACAAAATACAAAATTATTAAAATTAATGCCACAATTAAGTATTGAAGTGAAAGACGTGTTGAATTCATAGAGTTGAAAGAAAAAAATCAAAAAATACAATTTTCTGACGCGACGGATCGCCTGCACGTGAAAAATAGCAGTGAATCCAATGGACCAATGCGGCTTCACGCCGTGGTTGGGGCGAGCGGCGCGGCGGAAGAGGTGCAGCGGCGGGCAATCCGCGATTCCTTCTCGCCATTTGTGAGCCGCGACGGTTTTTGCTTCGCTGCAATTGGTAGTGCCAAAATATATCAAAATTGGAAAATTCAATTCCATTAAAATCAATTCCATGCAATTTCAACTCTCAATTCAATTCTCATTTCGCGTTGCGAGTTGTAGGGCGAGCGGCGAATATCCACTGCAGGGAGATAGGCCTGGACGGAAGCCGCTGCGAGTGCGAGCGCGCAGCGTGCAGCCGGGCATGGGGCGCGGCAAAAGGGCAGCTGCAACCTGCGGACGCCATTGACAATTGTTTTTTTTTCAATTTCATCTTTTTATTTTAAATTCTATAATTTTAATTTTATGTACACTTTTTCACTCCTTAGCTATTGCTACAACGGATCAATTTATGTTTTGAATTTCAACTTCTTTTAAAATTTCAATTTTATTTTTTTATTTCAATAATTAATATTTGTGAAATTTGTACTAACTAGTACTAAAATATATGTCATTTCTCAATGTAGTAATTAAACTTTTTTTATTCTCTAAATAGTACGTGAATAATGTATAGTGACGAGAACAATGTCTAATGATGTTGGACATTTAGTTTGAACAATATCAAGTGACGGTAGATATTTACTTGAAGAATGACTAGTGAACAATGACCAGTAGATCTACATTGAAAAATAAAAATATATAATACTATATTGAGAAAATCAATATGTTTTAAACTATATAGATAAGTTTCTCTTAATATTTAATTAATGTTAATCTTTTTATTTATTTTGGTTAATTTTTAATTTATTAGTTTTATTTATTTTTATTTTATTATTTATCAATTTTTATTGACAAAAAATATTTATTAAATTGATTTAAATATTTAATTAAAATTGGTGAATAATGTAAAAAATGGGAAGGCAAAGCGCGAGGGCAACAACACTGCAAATATTTGAAGGTGGGACTGAAAAGGTACAAAGTGATGATGTGGGAGAGAAAGAGAATGGAGATAGGCGAGAGGGCACCCATTGCAAGTTCCAAGTGTTCGAAAACTCTAGAGACGTTCATGATGTCCATGTGTGAAAGTGTTATTGCAATTTTCAAGCACCAAAGTGGTAAAATCCTTCTATTCTTAAAAAGCGTGGGAATTCTGCCCCAAACTTTTCCCGTCCAAAGCACATTCATTCAGCACCATTGATTTCATTAGATCTATGGTTGTCCTTTATCTTCGTAAACTACCAATTTAATAAATTCTATTTAAGGTATCACAATTAACTCTCACGTATTGGAATTAATGCGGCATACTAATTCATCATGAAATATTATGTGGTATTTAAGGTAATCGAGGTTAATGAGAACGTATAGGAATTAGAACGAGACATTAAAAAGGAAAATATATTACTGTATGCTTTAATTCAAAAATACGTTTTGAAAACTAATGGTGTAAATTACTCGACCGGTCAAACTATACTAGACCGAATAGTTTGCTTGATTTGGTAAAGTAAGAAAGGTAAAAACACACAGATTGACCGGTAGGACTTTAGGTGGAACACCTGTAGCCCAATTTATATCATGACGGAGAATGCACGGGTGCTTTTACAAGAGAGTTTCGAGAGAATGAATTCGGATCTCTCTTTCTGAGGTTTACATGAGTATTTATACTAGGCTAAGGGGGACAAGACCACGTGCGCCCACGTGGGGGCATGCTGCTGATGTGGTGCGGGGTGACTGGTTTCGTCCTCGAGCTGCCCTGTCGTCTTGTGAGGGGAATTACTTCCCTTGTCGCGTTCTGGTTTGGAAACATTCCTTCAGCATCTCCAGCTATCCTCCATTGACATGGGTCGCTACACGCCAAGCCCTTTTAGATTCTCTTCTGCCGACACTTTCCAACCCTAGAAACTACACCGGGTAATCTCCGAGTGGTGAATTTATCGAAGTTAGGGAATAAATAGGGTGACAAAGTAGTTTGACCGGTATACTTTTTCGTGAAGTATACCGGTCATCTTTGGGCCGATTACATATCGATTTGCTGATGATTTAAGTCTCCCTTTCAAAACTTTCGAGATCGACCGGTCAACTAATTGGTTTCCCTCTTTGACCGGTCGTGGGTGGATACAACCATCAAGAACAAGAAAAATTCTAGGGGTACACCTTTGGTGTACCCCATTTGTTCCCCACCCCCTCCTTGTCCACATAATTGGGCAAGAAAATAAAAAATAAATAAATAAATAAAAATTAATTTAAAATGAGTGGTGGAGAAAGGGGTGGTGTACAAATGGGGTACACAAAAGTGTACCCTAGCATTACTCCAAAAACAAACGTCATTTTAAACCTTATAAAGAAGGTTTATAAGGTTTATTAACATGTAAAACATAAAATATAACGTAATTCATTAGTAAATATGTCAAGATCGTTAATTACCATTTAAAAGCTGACGTTATTAAATTACCATTTTTGCCCGTTTTATTATTTTTATAAATATTATAAATATAATATTAATAGTATTAAATTAATAATAAATAAATATAATTAAATGGTAGATTGCGCGTATAATTGTTTTTATACATGGTGACATTCAATTAAAATGAGAAATAATTATATCGTCCCATTTCTAAAATTAATAAACAAAATAATAAATAAATTGATAAATATAAATAAAAAATAAATATAATTAAATGGGACTTTGACCATGTGTAATTATTTATGTTCCCATTATAGTTTATCATGAGTATAATTTGTAACATAAATTACGTTCATGAATATAGTATACTATAAATGTAAGAATAAATAAAAATAAATGGAAACACATAAAAGTGTGACCGTGTAAAACATACTACGTACGTAAATGGTAACGTAACTAATGACTAATGTCAGGATCGTTAATAACTATATAACAGGTGGCCGTATTAAATGGTACCATTAATAATAATAATAATAATAATAATAATAATAATAATAATAATAATAATAATAATAATAATAATAATAATAATAATAATCTGAAATTAAATGTTATTTTTACAGCACGGTACTTGGAGGAATACGGTTATGGTAGATAAATAAATATTCTAATTAAATGGAGTGTTCTAAATAAAATGGGGATGAATACGGTAATGGTAAATAGATAAATATTCTAAATAAATGGAGAGTTCTAAATAAAATGGTAAGTTTTGATACAACATGGTACATGGAGGATTACGGTAATGGTAAGTAAATAAATGTTCTAAATAAATGGAGTGTTCTAAATAAAAATAAAAAATGCTAGAGTCACAAACAAATAACTTACACAATTCACAAATTTGTCTTTTCGTAGATGTTATATTAAAATATCTTTTATTGTTTAAGTGTACCTTATTTCTACCAAGAACTTAAAAAGACAAGTTTGTGATTTTTATGAACGATTTGTTTGTGACTCTAGCATTACTTAAATAAAATAGTAAATAAATAAATGTTAAATGAAGACTTATAATACTTCGTGTAAAACATAAAAGGTAACCAAAAGCTGTAAGGAACGTAAATATTATTGTACATTTATTATTAATTACCATACATAATGTCATTATTTATAATGAAAGTTTTTGTACGTCTATTTCCTTTTCAAATTCCTTCTTGCATGTATAAATATTTGCTCCACCTGTGGATTTCTACATCTATTAATTTTTAGTTTCTACCCAAGTTTAAAAATAATTTTAGTACTAAAGTTTTAAAATTCATTTCATATGTGGGATTTTCACAATTATTTAGATAGAAATAATATAATGTCATGTGATTCAACTTTAAAAATTATTTGTAAATCATAAAAATGATCCAAATTTTGAATGACTGCGATTTTCAAATGCAATCAATAAAATTGATATATTGCATTTCTTATTTAATGTATTTGTTTGTAATTTCTAACCTAATGTAATTGTTCAAATTGGTAATTTGTAATCTAATTGATTTATAATAGATAAATTCCAAAAAGGTCTCCAATTATAGGTTGTTTTACATATTTAGTCTATACATATCAAATATTACAAATTTAGTCTCTAATTATTATTTTCATTTTCACGAATGATCCTTTGTTAACATTTCGTTAAGAACGTGGATAAAATTGTAAATTCACACTTCTTTCTCTCCTAAATTAAGCTTCCTCCCTCCCCTCGCACTCCTTTCCCAAACCCGTCGCTGAGTTTGAAACTTTGAACCCAAAATCGAAATCATCATTCTTCTCTCAATTGTGTTGTCTAACTGGTGGAACCCAAATTCGAAACCAGTGACCTTCATGAATGAGTTTTAATGTTTATTTTCTTTGCAATTTCTTGAGACTAGTCGATAAAACTCATCTATAAAGCTTATTGATTTTTATTTTAGGTTCCGCCAAGAAGACTAATAATTGAGAGAAGAATGATTATTTCAGTTTTGGGTTTAGAGATTCAAACTCAGCGACGAGTTTGGAAAAAAGTACAAGAGGGCATGTTCTTACCAAAAACGTTAACAAAGAACCATTCGTGAAAAATGATATAACAATTGGGGACTAAATTAGGAATATTTGATAAGTAGGAATTAAATATGTAAAGCGACCTATAACTGAGAACTTTTTATGGAATTTACTCTTTATAATATTATCAATTTAACGCAAAGTTATTAGTTTTAAGTTTATATTTTTAATTACTATATATTTGTATTCGGGCAAGTGATTGATGCATATTTTTACTTCATTACTTACTAAATACTACATAAATTTCATTTTGTACCTATTAGCTTTAACAATGTAGTTCACCAAAAAATCAAACGTCAAATTTCTTTAAATTTTATATTTTGATTTAATAAGCTATTTGTTGTTAATTTTACTTTTTAAATAATAATGTGATTAAATAATTTCATATTGAAATACAATGTTGACTTTGATAAATTGATATCATAGCTACGCCAGTACGCCTATATATAGGACTCGTTCACCTTAACACAAAAAAAAAACGACCAGCATACTCTAAAATGGCAACCTCTGTTCTTCCCCTTCTCTCACTACTGTTCACACTCCTACTCTCCACTTCCACCGCCTTCCCCACTTCACCGCCGCCGTCAGCCTCACATATCTCCGACCAATTTTACCAATGCATCGCCCATCAGACTTCCGGAAAAAGAAATCTCTCCCAGTCTTTCTTCACCCCGGAAAACCCCTTATTCGCCGGCGTCCTGAATTCCACCGCTCAGAATCTCCGGTGCGTTGAGCCCAACGTCGCCAAGCCGCTGCTCATATTCACTCCCCTCGACGAGTCCCAGGTCTCCGCCGCCGTCACCTGCGCCAGCGGCCTCCGGCTCCAGCTCAGAGTCCGCAGCGGCGGCCATGACTACGAGTGCCTCTCTTACATTTCTCTGATGGGAATTCCGTTCGCCATCGTCGATCTATCCAAGTTGAGGTCCGTGGATGTGGATGTGAAGAATAAAGTGGCTTGGGTTCAGGCCGGGGCGACGGTCGGAGAAGCGTATTACCAGATATCGCTGAAAAGCAACGTTCTTGGTTTTCCGGCGGGGCTCTGTTCCAGCTTGGGAATCGGCGGGCACATCACCGGCGGCGCGTACGGGTCAATGATGAGGAAGTACGGTCTCGGGGTGGACAACGTATTGGATGCGAAGATGGTGGACGCGAAAGGGAGGATTCTTGACAGGAAAGGGATGGGGGAGGAGGTGTTCTGGGCGATAAGGGGCGGCGGCGGAGCCAGCTTCGGGATCATACTGTCCTGGAAGCTGAAGCTGGTTCCGGTTCCGGCAACCGTCACGGTCTTCAACGTCCCGAGGACTCTGGAACAGGGGGCGACCAAAGTGCTTTCCAAGTGGCAGAAAGTGGCCGATAAGCTTGACGAGAATCTCTTCATCAGGGTGGTTATCATGCCGGCGAACGGCACTGCCCCCGGAAATAGGACGATCCAGACCGCCTACAACGCCCTGTTCCTTGGTACCTCCGACGCACTGCAGAAGCTAATGAAGCAGGTATATATTGAACTAATTCGCAGCCAATTGGAATATGAAAAATTTGAACGCAATAATGTATAGAGGGAAGAAATAATATTGTGTGATGACATTTACTTGAATAATGAATACTACGTAATTAATAATGACTAATAATGGTTTTATATTGGAAAATAAAAACATATGGTTATGAGAAAGTAAATATTTTTAGTCTTATTTAGGTAAATTATCCATTCGATATAATTGGTTGATCTTATTATATACTCCCCATCTTCTCAATAGCTTTTGTTCTTTGTCCACAATAGATCTTCTCATTTCATTTTTTAACAATTAAAATACCACAACTACCCTAACTTACTTTATTTATTACACCTCACCACCTCATTTAATACACTCCACCCATTTTTTATTAAGGGTATTATGGTAAACTTTCATCTTTTTTCAACTCTCCTTAAAAACTACCAAAAGTCAAAATGAGAACATCTTAAGGGGATGGAGGGAGTAGCTTTCATATATCAAATTTTTATACTCCGTATTATTTACGGAGTATTTACTTATTTAGATTATGCTTAACTTGTGGTAAAAATGTCACTATTTGATCAAAAAATCAAAACATGAAAGGTTTTTATGACTAGAAAGAATGTATTAGATTCTAAAATAAAATCAAAGCCAAATAGTTCAATAGCTTCAATGGCCCTAATAAAATTATTTTTGTACCAATATCTAATATCATTTTTACTAAATTTAAAGTTAAAGTTTACAAATTTTGACTAAAAAAAGTCTAAAATTGACAAATACTCATGAGAGAGGGAGTATTATATTTATTGTCTAAAATAAAGTTATGAGTTGTTGGCATTTACATTGCTTATAAAATTGTTTAAGAGAGTACTTAAGATAATTGTGAATTGGAACTCTACACACTAAAGATGCTCCAAAAGTTTTCACCAATAAGATTAATGTCTCTTTCTCTTGAAATAATCAATCTAATTTCACTGAACTTCATTAAATCTTAAAAAAAGATGAAAAGTTAAAAATAGTTAGTTGATATATGTTTGTGAGTTACATATTCTAATTTCATTTCAGTTCATAGGATAATGATATTTTGAATGACCACACAATTAATTTCGAATGGAGAAAGTAGGTTATTGCGGAGTAATTAATTTTTCAAGAGCTTGCCCAAAACAGGATATAACTAGTAGCACTAGTCTCAATAAAAGTGATACAACACAATTTTATCCCAAAATATAACTATTTTAATGTGCAAACGTGAGACTCTATATTATTATTTTGCAATATTTTTTTTATCGGCAATGATCTTTTGACTCTTGAATCTCGAGTTATATTATGACCCGAGGCCCTACGATGATCCATTCGTATTGGGGGGAGAGGGACAGGGGGTGCTGGGCTCGGGTGGGTAGTTAGGGGCCTAGGGTAAGAATCATTAATTTTTATGAACAGAGCACTGGAAGAGTCTCAGATCATAATATGACCTAAGACTCAAAGCTCAAAAGAATCATTTTATTTTATAATATTATATACAGTTTATTTACCGTGGGGAGAGGGGCAGGAGTGGGTAGGTAAGGGGCAGGGGTAGGGTTTAGAAGAGATATATATGCAACCATCAATTTTATGAATATAGTATTTTAGGGACCTCAGATCGATCATAATATGAGTTGAGATTCAATGCACAAAAGAACCATTGTACTATCTCCGTCCCGTGAAACATGAGACATTTGCTTTTTAGGAGGGATTTAAGGGAGTGTATTTTGGTATTGAATTTCCAAAAATGTCCTTTGATGTGATGGGTAAAAGTATGATTTGATGAATAAATTATTAGTAAAAAGGTATGATGTGATAGTTAGGGTATGAAAAAAGTAAGGGGTAAAAGTGACTTTTTAATAGAAATGAGAAGTATTTTGTGGGACGGATAAAAAAAAAGGAGAAATGTTTCACGGGACGGATGTAGTAGTATTTTATACCCGGAGTAATATTATACAGAGTTTATCTATAGTATGCCAGTACGGAGTATTAATATTAATGATGGTTTTTACTCGTAAGTTTTAATTTAATGAGTAATTTTCTCATGAAACAGAGCTTCCCGGAGCTAGGACTGAAAAAAAGAGACTGCATCCAAATGAGCTGGATCCAGTCAGTCCTGTTCATCGCCGGCTTTCCGCCGGGCACTCGGACGAAAACTCTCCTGGCCGGAAAACCCCCTTTTAAGAACCACTTCAAAGCCAAATCCGACTTCGTGAAAACCCCCATCCCGGAAACAGGTCTGACCGGGCTATGGCAACGCCTCCTGCAAGAAGACACGCCGATGATGATACTCAACCCGTACGGCGGCAAGATGGCGGCGATCCCGGAATCCGCCACGCCGTTCCCGCACAGATGCGGCAACCTTTTCATGATCCAGTACCTGACCCTCTGGAGCGAGGACGACGTCACTGTGGCGGCGAAGCACAACGAATGGATCGGAAAGTTGTACGATTACATGGAGCCGTACGTGTCGAGTTCTCCGAGGGAGGCGTATGTGAACTACAGGGATCTTGATCTGGGCATGAACAAGAATCATGGGAAAGTTACGTTCTTGGAAGCGAGTTCTTGGGGAACCCTTTATTTCAAGGACAACTTCCGGAGATTGGCGCAGGCGAAGACGATGATCGACCCCAACAACTTTTTCCGGCATGAACAGAGTATCCCGACAATTTAACCATCTCCGGCGGCGGCGTCACCGGCGTATATCTGAAATACGGAGTACATACATACTCTGTAACAAAGAGACTTTCCTCCAGATTGACTTCCGGCGGGTTACACAAATTTCATGTTTACTATTTACATACTCAAATGGTATTTAAACACGTTCAAACTTCAAATAGTGTTTACATTTTTATTTTTTTCAGTATTTATATTCTTTGGGTATAAATATAGTCACATCAGTTCTTGTTTTTTCACATTTTTTATGCTCCGCAATTTTTGAAAATATAATTGTCAAAGTTTTAAAATATTACAAGTATATATTTTAATAACATGAGGCCGGTTCAAATGACATTGAGAACCAATGTCATGGGATGACCCGGGGGTGCTCCGGTGCCTCGTTCGTAAAATTGACGATTCCTACCCCCGGTAAACCCCCCACCACGCCCCGACCCGAACGCGGCCCCCCACCCCCTTCAATTGCACCCCCCAAGTTGATTTTGACTTTGGAGTCAAATTTTAAATACTTTATATATTTTAATTTTGAATGTTCTTTTTTTTAATGTTCAAATTAGACAAAAAGTGTAAGAAAGAAAAAACAAAAAGTGAAAGAAAAAACAGCATGGTGGGGTGGTTGTGAGGAGCAGCAGAGAGAGATGAGACTAATTAGAGTCACCGAATCCTCATGATAATATTTATTTTTGAAATTTTGCACCACCGACGACATCATCGCTATATATATCATTATCAATAACACTATCATCACAATCTGCACCATCGTCGCCACAGTGCCACATTAACAGCCAATAAAGTGTTAAAAAAAGACATAATAATGTCAAACATGACATCATGTAATATCACATATGACAATATATAATATCATAAATGCCCATATATAATGCCACATGATGGGAAATAATACGTGGCTCGGCCCACATTTCCCAATTATTTACGAAGAACAGTCAAACCAGACCTGTTTAATAAAATAGAGGAATAAGAGAATATTCCTCCGTAGATGCTCCGACTCTCTCCTATAAAAGGAGGGCTCCCCCTCAATGTTAAAGGAGGCCAATTTCACTCCTCTCCTGCTACTTTCTCTCTCTAGGTATTTTTAGAGTATATTTTTCCTTCTTCAAGAGCTTTTAGCTCCACCATTAATGGCTTCCGAGCCGAACTCTTGTACTGTGTACACACCCCCAATATTAATAAAAACCCCCCGTTGGAAAGGTACCGCCAAAAAAGGCCCGTGGTTTTCTCCCGATTTGAGTTTCCACGTCAAAATCTCCGTGTTTATATTTTGGTGTACTTTTAGACTAGTTTATCGTTTTAGCCGGGCTAAAAACGGTATACCGGTCGATAATTTACACCATCATTTTGGCGCCGACCGTGGGACCGAGCAAAAGGCCATGATTCTCTCTCTGAAATATGCCTCTTGCCCGGTAAGAGAGTGGGGGGAGTTCAAGCCAAGTTCTAAGAAAAACCAAGTGAAAATTTATTTTTGCACAATCAAACAAAAGGGGGAGAGAACCAGATCTAAGTATTCATCCGTCACCAGCAGAGCTGCCTGCCTCTTCTCTCCACTTTCAATCGCAGAAATCAAAGGACACAATGATCCATTTTTCCTCTCCCCACGACGACGAAGCCTCTCACTGCATTGGAAAATGGGGGAAAGATTTAGACCAGGTGCCGAAATCTGACCTCCAGGCCTCTTCAATACCGCACAGGGTTACCCCGCCATCGGAGGAAATTATCGTTGCCGTCAAAGCAGAGAAGCCAATCTCAAGGGGGCGCTGGCCGGGGCTCCGTCTCGTGTCTAACACTGCGCAATCAGGCCTCTCACTGCTTCCCCCCTCGCCGGCCCTGAGATCTACCACGGGCTGGAGGAGCGTGGGGAGAGGAGCAATCAAGTGCTGCTGTCGACACCTAGCATCTAGTGGATCGAGATCGCGACAGCATGCAGAAGCATCTGGCCACTGCCGCCATTTTTGGCCGCAGCCCGACTTCCGGGCACTACACCGCCACCACGGTTGAGAAGATGAGTTCCCACCGCCATCGCCATCGCCCATCGTCATCGACGGAAGCCATAAACAATTACGGAGATAGCTACCCCTCGTTGGAATCTGCTCCATGGACGCAAGCAGCCCCGTGCAGACCGCCCAATCCTAAATAGTTGAGGGCAATACTCACCCGAATTTGTGGTTCTCTCCGCTGATGACCATTAAATACCCTGAATCCCATTCGGATCACCGCCGCCAGAAACCGGTGACAGATCTACGGCTGTAAGGGGGTGCCTTTGCCCATCCTCCCTCTGAAGGATTCTGATCATATGCCGCTGTCCTTACCGCCAAAGTCTACCGTCATCATTGTGGTCTCCGCTAGAGTTGCCGCCAAGGACGCCGAATTCAACCATCACCGCCGCTGAATGTCAATTGAAGAGGCCGGAGTACATCACCACGGGCGGCCATCTGCTCTGTGCAGAACCGGCCACTGCCATGGTTCTATTGTAGAAGTTCATATTTGTTGCTACGGGGTTGCTCAAACTCGCTGTTGCCGCCGCTCAAACCCGCCGACCTGCCGCCGGTTGATGGAACCACCACCCAGATCATGAAACCGCACCCCATTGGTGTCCGCCCATGTCGCCACTGAAGCCAACAACTACCGTTGCAGATAAGACCCCCCGTACTACTACTGGGTTGCACCGCCAACGCCGGTGGTCGGGAAACTCGTTTGCCGCTGCTGGAAGGCTATCTTTATCTACATCACCTTCCCCGTTGAAAGTCTGAAACTACAAGGAGAAAAGTTGATTCATTATCAACTTGATTGTGTAAATTCACTAATGTGATCATAAGGAAAATCCCAAATGGAGACCGTTTTGCGCAGGGAGATCAATTAAAGCAGATGCTCTTTACAAAGGCAAAAGCAAGAGTCCAGTTCCCATTTTGATTGTGAAAGGCAATCATGGAGCAATTCACATATGGGCAGGCCCCACCAATGGACTTTGGTGCATGGATTTTAAGCTCACGCCATTTACTCCTTATCCCTTTAGAAACCAACAAAGGGACTCCCTCACTTATTTTCACAATGGAGCCCATCAATTAATCATGTTGGTGGGAGATGGGCATTGAATATTGCGGAAGAGGAAGTAAGTTCCCCACTTATTCCTCATTGGGGTCTACCACCAATAATTGGTGGAATGAATTCGGAGGGAAGACTGAGACACAAGCCGAGCTTGGTACGCTGGTTACAACACCGGTCTTGCTCAGTATTAAAAAAAAGAGGAAGACTGAGACACAGGCCCGGCCTGGCACGCTGGTTACTACACCGGTCTTGCTCAGTATAATAAAAAATATTAAAATATGTAACACATGCCCGGCTTGGCACGCTGGTAAATATCATTCTTGTGCGTGAGACAGGCCAAGAATGATATACACACCGGTCTTGCACATATTTTCTCGTAAGTCTGACCCCAATCGAATTGGGTACACCGGTGGCTCAGCTGAGCCCTTATCGGGGACACCCGATTCTTCAGGCCCTTTGAACAATGCACTCCGGAAGTGGTCTCTACATGACATGAGGATATTTGCATCAGTTAGCTGGACTAACATCGATCTTCGACAAAGTTGCTGCAACATACTTAATTCGTATTAAGTAACATCGATTACTTCGATATACTAATTTCGCTATGTATCGTTTACTTAATCCGTACTAATATCGGTCTCGACGAAATAACTACCTTGAAGCACCGCCGCTTCATCGTACTAACTCCGGTGTCGTATAACTACTCGAAGCATCGTTGCTTTATCGAACTGACATCGCTCTTGTTACGATAATTATTCACGCGAATTTTAACAACCATAACACCGAGCTCCTCGGTAAAGATAATAATTTTTTGAGCACGGCATAGGCCGGTCAAAAAAAAAATGTTGTACATATTATTTTTGCAGGAAGACCTTCTGATTCAAGGAATTGGAAAATTAATGAAGACTCGGAGGACTAGCAATAATATCAACCGGTTAAGAATTCAAAGTACGAAGACTGAAGATAGCACTCGGAGGACTTGTTTACTTTTTTAAGTTGATGATTCTCACAACTTAAAAAAGTGGAGGACTTATTGATGGGAAATAATACGTGGCTCGGCCCACATTTCCCAATTATTTACGAAAAACAGTCAAACCAGGCTTGTTTAATAAAATAGAGGAATAAGAGAATATTCCTCCGTAGATGCTCCGACTCTCTCCTATAAAAGGAGGGCTCCCCCTCAATGTTAAAGGAGGCCAATTTCACTCCTCTCCTGCTACTTTCTCTCTCTAGGTATTTTTAGAGTATATTTTTCCTTCTTCAAGAGCTTCTAGCTCCACCATTAATGGCTTCCGAGCCGAACTCTTGTACTGTGTACACACCCCCGATATTAATAAAAACCCCCCGTTGGCAAGGTACCGCCAAAAAAGGCCCGTGGTTTTCTCCCGATTTGGCTTTCCACGTCAAAATCTCCGTGTTTATATTTTGGTGTACTTTTAGACTAGTTTATCATTTTAGCCGGGCTAAAAACGGTATACCGGTCGATAATTTACACCATCATCACATATGTTCATATATAATGTCATAATATTACACAATGACATAATGCCAAACCAAATCTTACTACTTTGTTGTGCCAGTCAAAGTTTTGGTAATAGCTATTCACTCCATAGTTGCAGTGATGAGCTTTGACGGTGTTAGGGTTAAAAACCATAGTTTTAAAAACTGGACCAGATCGGTCGGTTCGGACCGGGAACCGGCGAACCAGGGGTCAAACCGGTCCGGTCCAGCCCCAAAGACCGGCAAGTGCACCGAACCGGTGCAAACCGCCTAGAACCGGTGTGAACCGGGTAGAACCGGTCCGGTTCAACCGCTGACAATTTTTTTTTTGCACAAATGTTTCAAAAATTGTTAGTAGTGGGTTTTGAACACACAACCTACTGCCCGCTCGTCTATCTATCATTTAGCTACCATCCCTTTTGTTGCTTGAAGACATTATTTGTTATATATTACATTCTTAAAAATAAACAAATATACATATTCTCAAAAGACTTTTTTTATGTTTAAAAATTCTAAAAATATAATGTTGAAACTATGATTCAAACTCTAAAATATTGATTCAATGGATTCTAATATGAACTTCATATCATAAAACTATTAACTCATTTAAATATTTTAAAAATATTGTGTAAATTATAAAATAAAAAATATAAGCTCTTATTTTATAATTTTTTATTTGTTTAAATAAATAACTATATATATATATATATATACACACACACACACACACACATATAGGATTGACTCTAGTGAGATGACACCTTATGCAAAGCTCACCACACTACACTACAAAGCTCACCAATGCACAATGTAAAGCTCACCTGAAAATAAAGCAAATGCTCACCACTTTGATCCCCAAAACTTACTTTTTTTTAAAAATTTTAAAAATTAAAAAAATTAATTAAAAATAAAATAACAACACCGGTCAACCATCGGTCAACGGCGGCTGAGCAGCAGCGGCGGCCGGAATCCGGTGGCGACGACCGGAGACCGGCGACAGCGACCGGCGGTGGGTTCCAGAGACCGGCAACGGCAGCGCCCGGCGGTGGCTGCCGGAGACCGTCGACGGCGAGCGGCGGTGGTTGCCGGAGACTGGCAACGGCAACCGGCGGTGGCTGTCGGAGACCGGCGACAGCTGCGGCAGCGGTCGGCAGGCGGCGGTCAATGCGGATGGTCAACAGTCAAAGTCCAGTCAGCACTTCTTCCTTTGATTTTATTTTTTCAAAAAAATTTCAAAGTGTTGAAAATATATGGTAAGCTTTGCCTTACAGTTTGGTGAGCTTTGCAGTAGCCATTGGGGAGCTTTGTGTCATCTGATCGAAGCATGTCATCTCACCGTAAGGTGTCATCTCACTGGAGTCATTCCCTATATATATATATATATATATATATATATATATATATATATATATATATATATATATATATATATATATATATATATATATATATATATATATATATATATATAATATATATATATATATATATATATATATATATATATATATATAATATATATATATATATATATATATATATATATATATATATATATATATATAATATATATATATATATATATATATATATATATATATATATATATATATATATATATATATATATATATATATATATATATATATAATATATATATATATATATATATATATATATATATATATATAGAGAATTTTCAAATATGCGTCCAGTGAACCACCGGTCCGACCAGTGAACCAGTGCATTGACCGGTTCGGTCCCCGTTCCGGTTCTGAAAACTATGGTTAAAACAGACTCCATTTGGTTCTTCCATTGCACCCACCCAGGTGGAAGGACAAGGCGTCGGGGGCTAATGCAGTCGGTTTTAGTTTGGCTCTAAGTGGGTGGGACGGTTGGCTACGGTTTTCTTCGGTCTTGCATGGCACTCATCGACGCGACTGTCATGGGCACCAGGCATTCGCTGGTGGGCTGACTGCTGAGATAAAAACTTGGCCTTTGGTCTGTTGGTGGGTTGTGCGGTGTGTATGAAGTTTGCGATGCGTAATTGTGTGTGAGATGTATTTGGTTTTCATGGTCAGGTTTGATCCTTGCTGTAGCAGCGAAAACTTGCCGTGAAAGCCTTTTCAATTTGGTGGGTTCCGCCTTTGTCTGCAATGGTTTCCTTTGTTCTGTACCCTTTCGGTGGCATCCTTACGTTCCAATTGCTGAGTTCTGTCGTGTGCCTGCTCGTGTGGGAACCAAAGGTTAAACTATGGTTAAATTGCTGATTTACTCTTATTTAGGGGGTTTTCTTAAGATTTGATGGATTTATATTTGAAGATTTTTACCAAAGTAATTACCATTGTCATCACATGGTAATTAAGGAGCCAACATTGGCTCTGAAGATTAAACATTCAAAAAATCAATTAATTTAATATGGTTCGGAGTTTTGTTTAACTTAGGAAGTTTGATGTTTAATTATAATCTCCTAGAAATTTTGAATTTTATTTATTAGCTTAATTTAATGGAGCATGCTACATATATCCCAAAAAGGTATATACCAACATTTTGATGGTTCACACTGACATACAGTGTTGGTGCGTTAACAAAAAATTACACTGACACAAAGTGTTGGCGCGTTAACAAAAATTAGCATTATACCACCATAAAATGTTGGTGCAACACTGCGGTGTACAAATGAGGTACAAATAGCTTTATCCTAATTTAATCATGCTTTTTAAGGAAGTTGATTTAATCATGCTTTATACATGTTTTTTCTAATTTTCATCCGTCTAAAAAAATTATTCTCATTTTTATTGAAAAATCACTTTTATCTGTATTAATTTTTAACCTACCGATCACATTACATCTAGTCACTATTAATCTACCCATTACATGTAAGAAATTTTTTGGAAAATTCAATACCAAAAATACACTCCATTTAATCTATCTATTATTTAAAAAGCCATGAATTTGCATTGTTCTTTTCCCGCCCATTTCATGGTGTAGAAAAAATGGTAATTTTTCACTCCATATGGTAATTACTAAATGGTAATTAATGGATCATTAAACTAATCGTGTATAAAAAAAATATGAAAAAGGTATAAAAACCGTGTATAAAAAAGGTAACAAATGCTCAACTAAAAATGATAATTTAATATAACCGTGTAATTAAAATGGTAACGAATGATAATTTAATATAAACGTGTATAAAAAAGGTAACGAATGGAAATTTAATTTAATTTAGTTACCGTAATTGAGTAATTACTCAATTAATATTACCGTGAATATAAAATTAGTGTAATTGTGATCAACATATAGCCGTGTAATTTAAAATAACCATATATCTATCTATTATTTAAAAAGCCATGAATTTGCATTGTTCTTTTCCCGCCCATTTCATGGTGTAGAAAATATGGTAATTCTTCACTCCATATGGTAATTACTAAATGGTAATTAATGGATCATTAAACTAATCGTGTATAAAAAAAATATGAAAAAGGTATAAAAACCGTGTATAAAAAAGGTAACAAATGCTCAACTAAAAATGATAATTTAATATAACCGTGTAATTAAAATGGTAACGAATGATAATTTAATATAAACGTGTATAAAAAAGGTAACGAATGGAAATTTAATTTAATTTAGTTACCGTAATTGAGTAATTACTCAATTAATATTACCGTGAATATAAAATTAGTGTAATTGTGATCAACATATAGCCGTGTAATTTAAAATAACCATATATCTATCTATTATTTAAAAAGCCATGAATTTGCATTGTTCTTTTCCCGCCCATTTCATGGTGTAGAAAATATGGTAATTCTTCACTCCATATGGTAATTACTAAATGGTAATTAATGGTTCATTAAAATAACCGTGTATAAAAAAGGTATGAAAAAGGTATAAAAACCGCGTATAAAAAAGGTAACGAATGCTCAACTAAAAATGGTAATTTAATATAACTGTGTAATTAAAATAGTAACAAATGATAATTTAATATAAACGTGTATAAAAAAGGTAACGAATGGAAATTTAATTTAATTTAGTTACCGTAATTGAGTAATTACTCAATTTATATTACCGTGAATATAAAATTAGTGTAATTGTGATCAACATATAACCGTGTAATTTAAAATAACCATATATCTATCTATTATTTAAAAAGCCATGAATTTGCATTGTTCTTTTCCCGCCCATTTCATGGTGTAGAAAATATGGTAATTCTTCACTCCATATGGTAATTACTAAATGGTAATTAATGGTTCATTAAAATAACCGTGTATAAAAAAGGTATGAAAAAGGTATAAAAACCGCGTATAAAAAAGGTAACGAATGCTCAACTAAAAATGGTAATTTAATATAACTGTGTAATTAAAATAGTAACAAATGATAATTTAATATAAACGTGTATAAAAAAGGTAACGAATGGAAATTTAATTTAATTTAGTTACCGTAATTGAGTAATTACTCAATTTATATTACCGTGAATATAAAATTAGTGTAATTCTGATCAACATATAACCGTGTAATTTAAAATAACCGTGTATAAAAAAGGTATAAAAAAAGTATAAAAACCGTGTATAAAAAAGGTAACGAATGCTCAACTAAAAATGATTATTTAATATAACTGTGTAATTAAAATGATAACGAATGATAATTTAATATAAACGTGTATAAAACAGGTAACGAATGGAAATTTAATTTAATTTAGTTACCGTAATTGAGTAATTACTCAATTAATATTACCGTGAATATAAAATTAGTGTAATTCTGATCAACATATAACCGTGTAATTTAAAATAACCGTGTATAAAAAAGGTATAAAAAAGGTATAAATACCGTGTATAAAAAGGTAACGAATGCTCAACTAAAAATGGTAATTTAATATAACCGTGTAATTAAAATTGTAATGAATGTTAATTTAATATAAACATGTGTAAAAAAGGTAACGAATGTAAATTTAATTTAATTTACTTACCGTAATTGAGTAATTACTCAATTAATATTACCGTGAATATAAAATTAGGGTAATTGTGATCAACATATAACCGTTTAATTTTAAATAACTGTGTATAAAAAAGGTATAAAAACCGTGTATAGAAAAAGGTAACGAATGCTTAACTAAAAATGGTAATTTAATATAATCGTGTAATTAAAATGGTAATTTAATATAAATGTGTATAAAAAAGGTACGAATGGAACTTTTATTTAATTTAACTCCTATATTTTTGTATATAAAAACGTATGAAATAAAACAATTTATACGAATGGTAATAATAAAAGGTAACAGAAAATGTATTTAAAGATGTAATTACCATAATAAACTTTAGTTGTATTTGCTTAAAATTCCGGAGAAAGGAATTATATGTTACCATAAACTTTAATTGTAATTACCACAATTTCTTTCGTTACCATAATATAATAGATTACCGTAATAAACCATAATTGTATGTAATTATAATTACCATTACCATAAAAAACTTTAATTCTTCGTGAAAATTCTGGATAGTATAAATACGCTACCTTACCGTGCCAGAAAATTAAACGAGTGTTCAGGAAATGAGAGTTTTAAAGAGTTTTAATTGTATGTATCATTTTTTAGAGAGTTTAGAGAGTTTTATTTTAATCGTATGTATCATTTTTTTTAATTATAATTAAAAATGATGAATAATAATGTAAGAAAAATGGAGACTTGAGTTTTCAAAGCGATATCATTGCATAATTTTAGGGCAAGCCGAAAAAGTTAATAGAATGCTGATGTGGAAGAAGTTGGGACGTTGCTGATTTCTTGTGGTTGTAAATGCTCTTACCAGTTACCTTTTTACTATTTGCATTATTGTTGTTACTCTACCTACTTCTTTCTTTCTTTCTTTCCCACATCGGCCTTTTCCACAATTCCTTTTTGCTTTTTATATGGCTGCCACAAGGAGGTTATTGCCAATTTATTAGAATTGATTAGATAAAGATCATTAATTACTAGTACAATGAAAGAAGTTAATAAAATTTCATAAAAGTGAGTCTCTATAAAATCTAATCAACTTCTTTCATTGCACATGAAATTAGTAATTTTTTTTTAAACGTTCAACAAAATATTTTATTTTACTTGTCACATACTCTACTCTTTTAATGATGTGGATCACTTTTGAAGATAGATTTAAATTCATTTGCACTCATGTTCTGGATAATTACATGTGATGGTGTAAATATAGCTGGGCAGGTTGACTTGGTTTGACCTGGACGCACTTGACCCGTAAATAAAATACACACAACAGGAACACAAAGTATGACCTAGACCGGGTAAATCTCCTCAGTCCGAATTATATTTCTTACTCTATCTCAAGAGTGAACTTTAGTGAGAGAAAAATTGGATCCCCCCTCTGTCAAATATCATCATCTATCTATTATTTAAAAAGCCATGAATTTGCATTGTTCTTTTCCCGCCATTTCATGGTGTCGAAAATATGGTAATTCTTCACTCCATATGGTAATTATTAAATGGTAATTAATGGATCATTAAACTAACCGTGTATAAAAAAGGTATGAAAAAGGTATAAAAACCATCTATAAAAAAGGTAACAAATGCTCAACTAAAAATGGTAATTTAATATAACCGTGTAATTAAAATGGTAACGAATGATAATTTAATATAAACGTGTATAAAAAAGGTAATGAATGGAAATTTAATTTAATTTAGTTACTGTAATTGAGTAATTACTCAATTAATATTACCGTGAATATACAATTAGTGTAATTGTGATCAACATATAACCGTGTAATTTAAAATAACCGTGTATCTATCTATCTATTATTTAAAAAGCCATGATTTTTTTTTTGCACAAAAACACAACTTCATTCCACAAACAATCAGAGTATACAGGATTACTACCCCCAAACTAACTCAACCTCTTGTATACAAAATAGCTACGAATATAACTATGAGCAAACTCAACAGATTCATCTAAGGTACATCTCTTTTGATGACACCGCTTGTTCCTCAACCTCCAGATGCAATACATACTGCCTGCCCATATTGCACTAAGTTGTTGCCTGTTCTTCTTCAGCCCCTTCCTCTGAATGATGCTCTCTAGCACCTGGTGACTTGTCATCCCCTGTATGTTGAATTTAGACATGCATGATTTAAGTATATTTTGACCCACATCACATTCCCAAAACAGATGTCTAACTGTTTCCTTTGCTTGTCCACACAGAACACAGTTCTGGTCAGTCTCCATATATTTGCCCAGCCTCTCTTTGGTCTGCAATCTTCCCTTCATAAGCAGCCAGGTCATACACTGCATTTTAGGTGGAGTAATAGAATTCCACACTACATCTTTCCATTCTGGAATATCCTTTGTGCCTTGAAGCCAATCATAGTCATCCTTAATTTTGTACTCCAGGACCTTTGGCATATCTTTAAACTTCTCTCTCACTTTGATCATTTCTGTCCAATAGTGACAAACATCCTTCTTTGGTTTGTATTCCCAGTAGTCAGACCCCTTTAAGTATTTACTATGTATCCACTTCACCCATAACACATCCTTCTTTCCAGCCACATCCCAATTTAACTTCATTATGGCTGCATGATTCCAGTTTAAAGCATTCATTATCCCCAGCCCTCCAAACTTCTTCTTCTGGCACACCTCTTCCCATTTAACCAGAGGCACCTTAGTATAATTAAAAGAACTCCCCCATAAAAAGTTCCTACTAATTGCCATAATCTCTTTTATAACCCTCCTAGGTAGAATGAAAATCCTAGACCAGAAAGCAGTAATCCCCATCAGAACAGAATTTATGATCCTCACCCTTGCACTATATGAGAAATGCCTAGTACTCCAAGCTGTTATCCTACAGGTGAGTTTATTAATCAAAGTATCACATTCACTCCTTCAGCCTGGCTGTTGTTATTGGGCTTCCTAAATATGTAAATGGCAATTCTCCCAGTTTCATTCCAGTAAGCCCCAATAATTCCTCTCTTTGCTTCTGGTTAACCCCTCCAAAGACCACAACAGATTTATTTTTATTTATGCTCAGGCCAGTATCTAAATAAAACTTATCCAACACCCTCATAGTACAGTTAATAGAATCCTTATCAGCCTTACTAACAACTATTAAGTCATTAGCAAAACATAAATTCACAATCTTAAGTCCCCTACACTTTGGATGATACTTAAATCTCTCTCTCTGGACAGCCTCCTGAAAGCCCCTTGTCAAGTATTCCATAACCAACACAAATAGGAGGGGGGAAATAGGGTCCCCTTGTCTCAACCCTTTAGCCCCTTTTATATATCCATACTGTCCCCCATTTACATTTATAGTATAAGTAGGGGTAGTAACGCAGAACATAACCCACTTGATAAATATGTCAGGAAAATTGAGGTATATCAGCATACATTTAACAGCCTCCCAACTCAGTGTGTCATATGCTTTTTGAATATCTAGCTTCATCATACATCTTGATGAAAAGCCATGAATTTGCATTGTTCTTTTTCCGCCCATTTCATGTTGTAGAAAATATGGTAATTCTTCACTCCATATGGTAATTACTAAATGGTAATTAATGGTTCATTAAAATAACCGTGTATAAAAAAGGTATGAAAAAGGTATAAAAACCGCATATAAAAAAGGTAACGAATGCTCAACTAAAAATGGTAATTTAATATAACTGTGTAATTAAAATGGTAACGAATGATAATTTAGTATAAACGTGTATAAAAAAGGTAACGAATGGAAATTTAATTTAATTTAGTTACCGTAATTGAGTAATTACTCAATTAATATTACCGTGAATATAAAATTAGTGTAATTCTGATCAACATATAACCGTGTAATTTAAAATAACCGTGTATAAAAAAGGTATAAAAACCGTGTATAAAAAGGTAACGCATGCTCAACTAAAAATGGTAATTTAATATAACCGTGTAATTAAAATTGTAACGAATGTTAATTTAATATAAATGTGTGTAAAAAAGGTAACGTTTGCTGACCAAGTCTTTTTAGTTGGTAAGAGTCATTTACATTTAAATAACTTAAATACTTACACATATGAAATACATTTTATGTATTATGATTATGAAATTTTTAAAATTGTATTTTTATGGATTTTCAGATATAATCGGGAAAGTAGTTAGTTGAACTGGGCTCGAAACCCGTATGGTTAATAATGCCCCAGAGCAAATGATGGAAGTTACCTCGGATACAATGCAAATTGGATCCCCCCTCTGTCAAATATCATCATCTATCTATTATTTAAAAAGCCATGAATTTGCATTGTTCTTTTCCCGCCATTTCATGGTGTCGAAAATATGGTAATTCTTCACTCCATATGGTAATTATTAAATGGTAATTAATGGATCATTAAACTAACCGTGTATAAAAAAGGTATGAAAAAGGTATAAAAACCATCTATAAAAAAGGTAACAAATGCTCAACTAAAAATGGTAATTTAATATAACCGTGTAATTAAAATGGTAACGAATGATAATTTAATATAAACGTGTATAAAAAAGGTAATGAATGGAAATTTAATTTAATTTAGTTACTGTAATTGAGTAATTACTCAATTAATATTACCGTGAATATACAATTAGTGTAATTGTGATCAACATATAACCGTGTAATTTAAAATAACCGTGTATCTATCTATCTATTATTTAAAAAGCCATGATTTTTTTTTTGCACAAAAACACAACTTCATTCCACAAACAATCAGAGTATACAGGATTACTACCCCCAAACTAACTCAACCTCTTGTATACAAAATAGCTACGAATATAACTATGAGCAAACTCAACAGATTCATCTAAGGTACATCTCTTTTGATGACACCGCTTGTTCCTCAACCTCCAGATGCAATACATACTGCCTGCCCATATTGCACTAAGTTGTTGCCTGTTCTTCTTCAGCCCCTTCCTCTGAATGATGCTCTCTAGCACCTGGTGACTTGTCATCCCCTGTATGTTGAATTTAGACATGCATGATTTAAGTATATTTTGACCCACATCACATTCCCAAAACAGATGTCTAACTGTTTCCTTTGCTTGTCCACACAGAACACAGTTCTGGTCAGTCTCCATATATTTGCCCAGCCTCTCTTTGGTCTGCAATCTTCCCTTCATAAGCAGCCAGGTCATACACTGCATTTTAGGTGGAGTAATAGAATTCCACACTACATCTTTCCATTCTGGAATATCCTTTGTGCCTTGAAGCCAATCATAGTCATCCTTAATTTTGTACTCCAGGACCTTTGGCATATCTTTAAACTTCTCTCTCACTTTGATCATTTCTGTCCAATAGTGACAAACATCCTTCTTTGGTTTGTATTCCCAGTAGTCAGACCCCTTTAAGTATTTACTATGTATCCACTTCACCCATAACACATCCTTCTTTCCAGCCACATCCCAATTTAACTTCATTATGGCTGCATGATTCCAGTTTAAAGCATTCATTATCCCCAGCCCTCCAAACTTCTTCTTCTGGCACACCTCTTCCCATTTAACCAGAGGCACCTTAGTATAATTAAAAGAACTCCCCCATAAAAAGTTCCTACTAATTGCCATAATCTCTTTTATAACCCTCCTAGGTAGAATGAAAATCCTAGACCAGAAAGCAGTAATCCCCATCAGAACAGAATTTATGATCCTCACCCTTGCACTATATGAGAAATGCCTAGTACTCCAAGCTGTTATCCTACAGGTGAGTTTATTAATCAAAGTATCACATTCACTCCTTCAGCCTGGCTGTTGTTATTGGGCTTCCTAAATATGTAAATGGCAATTCTCCCAGTTTCATTCCAGTAAGCCCCAATAATTCCTCTCTTTGCTTCTGGTTAACCCCTCCAAAGACCACAACAGATTTATTTTTATTTATGCTCAGGCCAGTATCTAAATAAAACTTATCCAACACCCTCATAGTACAGTTAATAGAATCCTTATCAGCCTTACTAACAACTATTAAGTCATTAGCAAAACATAAATTCACAATCTTAAGTCCCCTACACTTTGGATGATACTTAAATCTCTCTCTCTGGACAGCCTCCTGAAAGCCCCTTGTCAAGTATTCCATAACCAACACAAATAGGAGGGGGGAAATAGGGTCCCCTTGTCTCAACCCTTTAGCCCCTTTTATATATCCATACTGTCCCCCATTTACATTTATAGTATAAGTAGGGGTAGTAACGCAGAACATAACCCACTTGATAAATATGTCAGGAAAATTGAGGTATATCAGCATACATTTAACAGCCTCCCAACTCAGTGTGTCATATGCTTTTTGAATATCTAGCTTCATCATACATCTTGATGAAAAGCCATGAATTTGCATTGTTCTTTTTCCGCCCATTTCATGTTGTAGAAAATATGGTAATTCTTCACTCCATATGGTAATTACTAAATGGTAATTAATGGTTCATTAAAATAACCGTGTATAAAAAAGGTATGAAAAAGGTATAAAAACCGCATATAAAAAAGGTAACGAATGCTCAACTAAAAATGGTAATTTAATATAACTGTGTAATTAAAATGGTAACGAATGATAATTTAGTATAAACGTGTATAAAAAAGGTAACGAATGGAAATTTAATTTAATTTAGTTACCGTAATTGAGTAATTACTCAATTAATATTACCGTGAATATAAAATTAGTGTAATTCTGATCAACATATAACCGTGTAATTTAAAATAACCGTGTATAAAAAAGGTATAAAAACCGTGTATAAAAAGGTAACGCATGCTCAACTAAAAATGGTAATTTAATATAACCGTGTAATTAAAATTGTAACGAATGTTAATTTAATATAAATGTGTGTAAAAAAGGTAACGTTTGCTGACCAAGTCTTTTTAGTTGGTAAGAGTCATTTACATTTAAATAACTTAAATACTTACACATATGAAATACATTTTATGTATTATGATTATGAAATTTTTAAAATTGTATTTTTATGGATTTTCAGATATAATCGGGAAAGTAGTTAGTTGAACTGGGCTCGAAACCCGTATGGTTAATAATGCCCCAGAGCAAATGATGGAAGTTACCTTGGAGAACCACAAGTAAGTGACTTTTTAATAACCAAATTCATTTTAATTAAAAAATATATTATACTTTGAAAAATTACTAAATAATTCATTTGCATGATACGTTATTTTATGGTTAGCTAATTACTAAAAAATTGTGACACATATTATATTTAAAAATAATTATAACTTTTTTTTGTAGTGGCGTTCGGTTGAATTGTACGTTACGGGGAAATCACGTCAATGTTTTCATTCGGTTGAAAGTGACTTAATATAGGAGCTAAATTAATTTATTTAATTTATTTAATTTAGCTCCTATATTAAGTTAGAAAAAAATTAAGCTACTTTTCACCTTAAATATATTGCATATTCATCTATGGTAATAGACTTATTTCATGTATTCCATAAAGAGTATTTTTAAATTATTGAATCATATATAATTTAAAGGGTATACACGGGATTTACTAATTAAATTAGTAAACAGTTAATAATTTAGGAAATAATTTTGGCTTTTATGGAAATACGTGTTCATTTTTTTTGAATAATTTTAATTTAGTTTTAATACCCGAGTAATAATTTTTTTTTTATTAATGATAAAAGTTTAAGTGAAAATTAGGCTTTAATTTTATTTTCTTTCCTAAATTATTCACTATTTGCAAATTACGTTAGTTTATAAATTGTGAATAAGATTAATTTTTATGAGCTATTAATAATTTAGTATTGCAGAAAGTAAATAATGACATAATTTAAATATTTAAATTCAATTCAAGTAGTCATGAGAGACCAAAATTTCCATTTAAATACCTAAATTAATTAGACGTATTTTCTAATTTCCTAATTTATGAAAAAAACTGGATTCCATTCTTATTTGGAATTAGTAATTATGTACGGATATAATTTAATAAATACCCTAATAATATTAATAGTCGATTGATTTTCTTTATTTTAAATAATTACTACACGCAAATATATATATTTAATAGTAATACAAATTTATTGATGTCTATAAAGAAGTCTTTCGAAATTTGTAAAACATTGATGTTTTGTACTTTCAAATAATATAATCTCTATATTCTATTGCATCTCATTTTTTTATCATTGAAAAATGATCTGAATTTAATAACATAAAAATGACCCGTGCAACGCACGGGTGTGATATTAGTTTTTTTTTAAAATTAAAGTCTCCCATGTTTTCATGGCGCGGAGGGAATAAGGAAGTTGGGAGCAAAGTGTGTTAATTATCAAATCCATCTGGAAGTATTTGGGAGTACTCCTATAATTTTTTCCTTATTATTATTATTATTATCATTATTATAATAGCAACAACAAGGATAATAATAAAGTATGTCCAAATAAGTTTATTTAGCCACTATTTGAAGAAACTAAAAAGAGTTACAAAATATGAAGAAGTTGGAAAAAATTAGGAGTTAAAAAAACAAGAAGAGGTTTGAAAAATTGGAAGTTGTCAAGATGAATCTATTGATATTAAATTTATACTCCGTATTATAATTCAACAAATTTTTTTTCATAATTTATGGTCAAAGTTAAAGGAAGTTGGATTGTCAAAGTCAAAATAGGAAAGTATTTCTTTACATTAGAAAAGTTTCTACTTTGTACTATGTATATACTCATCGCATGTATTCTTTACATTATTTTTGCAATTGGTGTTGGTGATTTTAGTGTCATCAATTTATTTTGTGTAATTGGATTTACTTTGATCGGACAAGAATTTAAATAGACGTTGTCAAACGAGTTAGGAGGCGCAGAGTGCGCGCTCGTTCAATGATATTATAAATTTACTGCGGGGTCCGGGGGCGGCAGCCCCCGGGTGGCGGGGTCCAAGGGGCGGCAGCCCCTGGCGGGGTCCAAGGGGCTTAATCTCGGGCGTTGTTTCTTTAAGAAAATCCCTAAGATTTTCGTGACCGGAGTCCTAAACGGTAAAGGACTCGTACATAATGGATAAACGTCGAAATTAAGCCTTCAACCGCAGGAGACCTTTCGTTCAAACTCGCACCTTACTTCTTCTTGCGCGAACGTACGCGTACATCTACGCGAATGTTCATGTTCGATCACAAGGATTTTCGACTCTATAAAATAGAGTCTCGTGGTATGGGTTGAGATAGATTCTCGAGTGCTTGTTCTGAATTAACGTCTTATCCGATTGAAGTATTTCGTATACCCCGAAATAACTTTGATCTGAAAGCGTTTCGTACGCGATTCGTTATTCTATCGAGTTCTTCGTTTAACACTGCTTCGCAGTGTTCTTTATCTTCTAACTCCAACAATTGGCAAAATGATCATTTGGTTCTTGGGTTTGGGAGCTTAACCGTGATGGTAGAGTGGTCATTCACGAAAAAAAAGAGTGAAATGATCTAAAGACTATGGTTTATCACCAATAAGCTAATAAGCATCACTACAGAAAAACACTCCAACACTATATTTGGTTCAAGAAATTTGAAACGTAAAAGAAAAAAAATAATTTTCTCTCATTTTTTTCGCTAAAATGGAAGGAATTTAGTTTTGTTAGTTCCATGTCTTTATGTTCGTCCCCATCTTGTATTTGCATTATTTTTTGACAAACCATATAGAGCAGTGTAGGTGAGGTGTAGAACACTCATCCCCACAGCCCCACTCTGTTTGAATTCTTTCACCATGACAAGATGGCCTTTTACAATTCACAACAAAAAAGCAGAGTTTGCGATTCTCATTACAAAATCGTGTATTTTTTCATTTAAGTCTATGTTAGAGGGTATTCTGGTCTTTTGACTAATGAGGTCTTTTTTCACCTAACTTGAGTAACATAGGATTGCTCCTGTTCTGAGAAAAATTTCCGTTATCAATGAGGTCGTGAAAGATTTTCAATTTTAAAATGAAATATTTGCACCAAATAACACTAAAATCTAAGTCATTTTCCTATATAGCACTTAAATTGTTTGATATTCTAAATAGTACTTAATAATGTTCATAATGTCCAGTGATGACGAACATTCACTTGAATAATAACTAAAAGTGCTACATTGAAAAAAACAAACAAACGTGATGCTATTTAGGTAAAGTCATTATGTTTTAGTGCTATTTACGTAAATTCCCCTTTTAGATTATGAAAAATTCACATGAATATTCTAAAAAATTCGTGATTTGATGTTACTAATTCAATAAATTGCACAACTGTTCTCTGAAGTTATTCAATTTTACACCAATATTCTAGACAACCAACTAACATGAATATATAATAATATTTTAAAAAGGCGACTGAATAATTATTAAATATGAGTTTGTAATTAATTACAAAAAATTAGTAAAATATCTTGAATACGTTATAACTACCCCTCCATATCGATTACAAAGAAAAATGTGAAAAAAGTGAAAAATAAAGTATTTATATCTTAATCAGATAAATTATGAATAGCCTTTCTGATAATAAAAATTAGAAAAATTTGAAGTTGATTAAGTGTTGTATTATTTAAAAATCTTTCGAACAAATATAAATATTAATTTGATTATGAAATATCTATGTAGAAATTTTTTATTTTATCCAAAGTATTAATCATTTTTATTTTTTATCACTCTGTAGTTACCAACACATATTTAATAATTTATAGTCTCCATTTAAATGCCACATATTTTGCATACTAGCTCTGGTCCACGTATTTTGGAATATTAATTCAAAATTAAATCACATTTTTTTTGGAGTATTCGTGTAATTTTTTCTTTGAAGTAATAGTTAATTAATGGTTTCTGGACGTTTTCATGTGCGGCCTGATTGACCTTCTTAGAATTGTTTTGTTATCTTGATTTTATTATACTCTTTTTACTTGTATGGATGTGTAATTTACCTAAATAGGACTAAAACATAATGACTTTCTTGAAATAGGACCATATGTTTTTATTTCCCAATGTAGGACCTTTGGTCATTATTAATTAGTCATTATTCAAGTAAATGTCTATCATTGCTGGACATTATTCCTTCCACGAAGACATTATTAAGTCCTTCCACGAAGACATTATTAAGTCCTATTTAGAGAATAAAAAAGTTTAAGTCTTAGATTAGGAAAATCATTATATTTTAGTCCTATTTAGTGCAAATTTCACTTTATGGATCTCTTGTTCTACACTTTTAATCTCGGCTTTCTTCTTCTTTTTTGGCGATCATATACCACTTATCAGTTGTGACTTGTGAGTGCTATAATAATTTTACTAATTTAATTTGAATTAAGTTATTTGTACCCTAAAAAGAATATCTCAAAATGTATACCAGAAGTATGCACCTATAGTTTATGTCGTGTAATGATTTATACCTCTCTTAGCTTATGCGTGTATAATATGCGTATTATATATATACTCGTATGTATGATACATGTATTATACTCTCGAATACGAATGTTTTAATGTGACGACCATATAATACACATACTTTTGACCCCAAACGAAAAATATAAAGTTAATTTCATTTTATTTAATTTAAATTGCGCTAAAGGTTATTTAGTGAGTTCATTTTTATATTTCAAAGAGACTTAGGTCTTCTCTTAAATCCTGATGATCATTTAATCAATTTCATAAAACTTAAATTATTCAATATTATAATTATTTTCATATCTCAAATGTGATATTTGTGTCTAAATGTTATCTTCATTTTTAAAATTTTTTCTTACTTTGATTACATTTTGTGAAAGTACACGATGAAAGTTAGATTAAAAGATCTTCTTTGGATATACATGGAAAAATGAATTAACAATAAATCGTAGTGTTGGTTAAATTTAAAGAATACTTATGATGTATTTGTATTCAATTTCATAGTTCAAACAATTTTTATAATTAAAAATATCTACACTCATTATTAGCCGTATTTTTTTAAAAATCAAACGTATAAAACATATTACAAGATGTATTTTAAAAATATGATCCGTATTATACACGAATGTACGAATAGACGTATTATACCCGTATCTGAGTAAGATAACAGAGATTTACGCAATAATAAGTGCAATTTTTTATTGCACTAACATTTTTAGTCATTGCAAATCAACAAAATATTGGTCATGCCTTTAGTGTACATTTGGAGTATAATTTTTGGTGTACCCCTAACATGGTTGATTTAATTTTGAGTTAAAAGATATACAGTAGTATTTTATCAAAAAAAATTGCTAACAGGTATTTCTTATTTTGTGATAAAGACTCCTAGGTCCTATCTATTTCCAAAATATATACTATGAGGTGCTTAAAATATCTGTTAAGTTACCAAGAGGGGCTTTCCATCCAAACCAACGTTATACAAAGTGATTTGTCAAGTTTACCCTTAATCCCAATAAAGATATGAAGTACCTCTTACCTTTTGTGTTTTCCCATGTCATTTTTCCATATGGCATGTTCTTGTTTGGTGTTGTTTCCCCAATCTGTCGTGAATAACATATTGGTGTTGTTTACAGTTTACACCCATATTTGGTTCACTTTTGTTTAGGCATGAATAAAGTGGATATCAATGACCTTGCTTATTAGCTACACTTGTGAATGAACACAACAAGCGTAATTAGTTTATAAGTTAACTAGGATTGCACAAAATCAATTGCTATAAGTTATGTCTAATCACTTCATGTCTTCTTCTTTTCCATCGATCGTATTTAGCAACCCAATAAGATGATCTTCTTAGCTCAATAGGATGCCTCTAATTAACATATATTCTAAGTGCCCCCATGATATATTCTAGAAAAAAAAATGGGACCAAAGAGTTTTTATTACAAAATAGAGGATACTCCGTAGCAAAGTTTTGGTATTTGTACCCCATCCGGCCTAAAAACATTTAATGTTTTGACTTTGTTTTTTTGGTCAAATTGGAGGAAAATTCTATTCCAACGGATAATAATTTAAAGTTTAGTACTTTTCTTTGATTATCATTCTCTTAAGGGGAACTGAACACGAAGCCAAAAAACAACAACCTTAGGATCGTGATAGCTCCAGAACCCTAATTAATTCTTCGCAATAAAATAAACTTTGTCGTCCAAATAATTTTAAATACCTCTTGGTTCCCATGACATTGGTTCAATGTCATGGGATGACCCGTAGACACTCCGGTACCCGTTCGTAAAATTGACGGTTCCTAACCCCCTTAACCTCCCGGTAACCCACCACCCCAACCCGAACACACCTTCACCTCCTTCAATTGCACCCACAAGTCAATTTTGACTTTGGAGTAAAAATTTGACTCTAAAGTTAAAATTTACTTGTGGGGTGCAATTGAAAAAGAGTGGGGGGTGTGTTCGGGTTAGGGGCGAGGTGGGGGGAGGGGGGTAAGAACCGTCAATTTTACGAACAGGGCACCGGAGCCCCCCGGGTCATCCCATGACATTAGTTCTCATTGTTATGAGAACCTTCTCCAAAAGCGGCCCAGTTCTAGTGACACCGGAGAACGGTGCACTAGCGGTGCCACTGCCTTTTTGGGATACCTCCGGTGCTCCACTAGCGGTGCCACTGCCTTTTTGGGATACCCCCTACCCTATCCCCACCCCTGCACCCCCACCCATCCGTAAGCCCCATACAAAATGTGTGGCTATTATGTAGTGCATAATAGCCACACATTTTGTGAGGGGCTTACGGTGGGGATGGGGGTGGGGGATGGGTTAGGACGGAAGGTAGGAACCATCAATTTTACGAATAGAGCACCAGAGGTACTCCAAAAAGGCAGTGACACCGGAGTGGCAACGTTCTCCGGTGTCACTAGAAACGGGCTGATATAACAGATATTTCAAATACATTCGGAGTATATGTTTTGTTAATTAGCAAATAAATATTTAGAGACAAACATTAAATGAAATAAATAAACCAAAAATATATTTTTTCTAACCTTGGAAAAACTTATTACAAATTTGTTATACTTTTAATCTCTAAAACTGAAATAAATAAACCAAAAATATAAGATGTAAACATACAAATTTCCATAAAATATCTAGGAACAAGAGCATAAATTTTTCAGAATGTATTTCTTCTAAAATTAATAAATCTATAGGGATTACTATTATTACAGATAAATGCAGATTGCAGAGAGCTTCTTTTCGTTCACTAAGGGTATGTTTGGTTGGAGGTAGATAAAAGTTTTATTAGGTAGGTAATGGTAGGTAATTAATGGTAGGTAAATGAAGGTAGGTAAAGTAAGGTAATGAATTAAAAAATTGTGTTTGGATGTTTATTAGGTAACATGAGGTAAGGAAAGAATAAAATTACTAAAATATCCTTGTGGTTGTTTTTCTTTATTTGTTGAACCGCGGCATGGAAGAGCAGAACAAAAACTGAAAATTGAAATTTAAACGAAAAAAATGAAAACTGAAAAAAAAAGAAAACTTGAAACTGAAAAATAATGAAAACTGAAAATTGAAGTAAGCAATATCAAACAAACAGGAAAAAATTATATCAATTCAAGAGGTAAAAATATGGAAAATCCATGTAATTTCACTCTAGTGTTAATGGAAGCAACTAAAGAACACATGGCAAAATTGTCTTTAAAATTGTTTTCAATTATCCCGAGAGACCCAAGCAAAAATAAATTTGAAAAACAGAAAAAAATGAAAAATAAAACTGAAAAAAACAACAAGCGTAAAAAATAGAAAATCATAAACAAAAAAACACAAAAAAAGAAAAGGAAAAAGATTGTAAGCAAAAAAGAAAAAGATTGAAAGCAAAAGAACCAGAAGAAGAAACAGTCCCAAAAAACAGTCGCGAAAGAGGACAGGGAAGGAAACGCAAAACTTACCTCGAGTTACCGGAGAATCGGCGGTAGGGTTTTTTCACTGTTACGCGGCTAGGCTACCTCCCCTACCTTCGTCTCCCTTCCCCGATTTGATTCCCCAAACAAGGTAGCTTCTAAATCTCACCTCACCCTACCTTCACCTAAGTAATCAAGAAACCGCGTTTGGCAATCGAAGGGTTTGGCAATCATGTGTGACAATATGCACATGATTACCATGCTCTCATCCAGAACATCAATGAAGAATAAGAAGAAGGCTAGTGCTCTTTCAGTTAACAAGCTACTACACGATGCACGATCAATGGTTGAAGCCATAGAGAAGACGGGGAAGCAGGTCCTACTTTTATACGTACGTAGGGAGTCTAACGCACTTGCTGATTTCCTCTCCACCAATTATGTCACCGCTGGTGCTCCAAAACTCACCAAGTACCCTCAACCCAAAGGCCAAACTAGCACATACGATCAGATTGATAGGCTAGCACAAGATGACATAGAGGGCACATTGTTCTTTGATGAGGATCAGATCGATAGGCTAGCACAAGATGACATAGAGGGCACATTGTTCTTTGTTGAGGATCAGATCGATAGGCTAGTACAAGATGACATAGAGGGCACATTGTTCTTTGTTGAGGAAGAGCGTGCTAAAATGCACAAGGGTGAGTGTATTTTTTTTTTGAACAAAAGTGTTACTTGGGCATGTAATAGCCAGATTTTCCATAGCTTGTTGATTCTGCAATCCACCTATCACCAATTGAGACTTAGAGTAATTCACATCAAGTCCATTAGCTGATTTGAAGTGTTGAAGGCAATTATGGACAGTCAATAAGGAATCTCTTTCGGCTTTGCAAGCCACTATGAAATCATCAACAAATACAAGACTAATAATCTGTAGAGATTTGCACATTGTGTGATAAGAAAATCTATTCCTGTCCGTATAATATTTCAAAGCTCTAGTAAGATACGCCATTACCAAGGTAAAAATAAGTGGGGAGATGAGATCCCCTTGCCTAAGTGTGAGTATTTTGTATAGTGTTATCTCAATATGTTTGCATTACTAATTAATTATATTCGTGTTTTATTGTCAGTGTGTGGCCTCCCCGGCGTGAAATTTGTGAGAAAAAAGAGGATACCGGAGGAGGCATGAGGAGGTGGTGAGCTATTATGTGTGAAGATCAAGTATACAACTTACACAATTTCGAGAAGTAATTAATGCAGTCTCTGTTATTCAATATCATGTCAAACTGCCAAATTCCAGTTTCCACTATGCATATTTTTGTCATTAAGACTGCATGTATATTTTGCAGTTGATTTCTAACTATGCATGTTTTTGTCACTTTGATCAATAACTATGCATGTTTTTTTAACATTATATGTATATTTTGCACGAGATTTCCCACTGCATATTTTTGTGAATTTGATCAATACCACTATATGTATAATTTTGCACCTGATTTGATTTCCAGTCAACCCCTTTGCAAGGCCTCCTTCACGAGCATCTTGACTCCCATAATCCCTCCTTAGGGGTGATAATGGTCTGAACCCACCCCCATATGGGAGCCTGGAGAAGGCAACACTAGAGCCTCTATTTGTTGTCTTCTTTTACCAAAAAAAGTCATGCTAGTTTGGTTTAGTCACTTCATCAATGTTTTATGGTCCATCCACTTTTTTCCACCGCCGCCACTCATTCTTCCTAAGCTCAATTGCATCTTTCAACATAAACCTCGCATGCGAAAATAGTTTCATGTTATTTGACAAGCTTGTCATCCAGGAAAAATAAGAACCCATGTGAATCTTGGCTTTTTCGTGACCTATCACCTCACCGATCGTGCTCATTAGTTCACACAAAACTTTGATAGTTTTCCTCATCCCGGTTCTGATCCTCACTGTCACCAAGAAAAATTTGTATGCACTCATGCATTATCCTGCCTGTCAACATTTTCTTCTTGTACAACTCCCCAATCAGTCTGGTGTTGCCCAAGATTCTTCTTCGTGCTTTTAATCTTTTCTCCTCTCTTTCCTCATCTGATAGTTTCATTGAACCTTCCCCGTTGATTACATTGGCTTCTTCTTTCTCTCGCTTACCCCTCTCAAATTCTTCCTCACACTTGTTCAAAAGTGATCTCTTGAAAGTGGCCTTTTCATTGTCTATGCTCAAATCAGGAAGCTCAGCAGCGAGGCGAGAACATAAGTTGGCATATATTTAAAAAAATATTGTGAAATGATTCCTACTAAGTGTAGTCACATTGTCAATCTTGACATCTTTGAACTTGCTGGAGTAACATTTCAAAGTTCTTAGGAGTAAGCTTATTGTGAATTGATTTCAATCGCATAACTCTTGAATAACTTTTCATCAACATCTTCAGCATAACTCTTGAATTCGAGAACAGCCTGATTTTCCTTCTCGGAAGTTCCCAGGTTTGGATGAAAAACAGAGGCAGCATCCTCCCCCAAAACTTTCAACATGTCTGTAGCCTTCTTACGTATCATCTGTGACCCCGTATAGTTAGTGTCAGATTTTCCATCTGTGTTTCAAAGAAGTCTCAAAAGGGGACATGAAAGATTCAGATTCGTATGTTTCTATATGCTGACCTTGAGTAGATAAACCTGTCGTCAAGAATGTTCCATTGGAATCTATGTTGAAAGTGAATGGCAAGGAACTATCAGTCTTGCTGGAACATGTAGCACATTCATTGACCTTTTCCTGAGCAATTTCTAAAGAATTGTCATCGGTATTGCAGGGACTAGCAGCTCTCTGTAGACAGCCCTCTTTAGTTTGATTAGTTAACTCTAAAGATGTCTGAACAAGTGAACACAGAATATGACTTGGAAAGTTGGAATAGTTGATGCTGTGTATACCGGCATTACATAAATTCACTTGAAGAATGGAAAAATTTACAATGCCCGGCAAAAAGACAAAAAAGCTGACTGATTTGAAGACCCAGGAGAGTTGTTTTGTTTAATTTTTATTTTTTAAATTGTGAGTTGACTTTTTTTGCTCTGATTTGCATTTTCAACAATATACTTCCTAAGGAGCTTTTTTAATGTTCCCAGTTTCTTTTTGAGATAAATGGAAATGTTTATTGTTGTTTTATTGTTGTATCTTTTCGGAAGCAACTGTGTGTGCTCCGTATGATTTCTTTCCCATTGCATAATTGTGTGCGCTCCATATGATTTCTCTTCCATTGTCTAAATCAATGCTACACAAACAACCTCTCTGTGTTTGCAGGGATATGGCTGCTGCCTACATCTTAATTCCCTGACCCATGGTGTTAGAATTACATTGAACTTGTTGCATAAATTTCAATCACACAATTTCACCTTTTTTAAAACTCCTTGTGTAAAGTCAAATTTGGAGCATACCGAAGGGTTTGAAGCAATTTTTTTTCTCTGAAATTTGTACTCCGTGATATAAATAAGAGTACATTACTTTTTCTAACAATAAAAACACTTCTCATCCCTGTGCGAGGAACTTCCGCCGTCGCTGTGGTCGTCGGCCAGGTCAGCCTTATTTTCTGTTCATCCTCGTTTGCGCGTGAAATTTAGAGTTTTATTTTATTTTCATCTTTCCTTTCCCCGCAATTGAATTGTGAAAACATATCTCAATAGTTTGAAGTTTTAGTTCTGGTTTTGGATTTTGATAGGGATTGTTACGAGGCGGCCGTTGGTGTTGCAGTTGCACAAAACCAAAGATGGGCTGGAGGAGTATGCAGAGTTCGCTCATTTGCCAAGAGGACAGTTAGTTCACTGAGTTCTGTATATGAATTACTCGGTATATATCATTATCTACACTACGGCAGTAAATTGCTTGTTTGACAGTTTTTTCATAAAGTTTCCTACTGTGGGAATATTGATATTGTGCGGTTCTCTTTTGCATCTTTGCATGACCAAGCGCGAGGGAGGCTTAATTTATTAAGGTTCTGTTTACGTCTATCTCATTTGCTGACCCGTTCCTCATGGCCTTGCTACATTGACAGTGGTGAACTTAACAGTAATTGATTTGCCTGGTTTGACAAAGTTGGCTGTTGGTGAGTGTTTTCGTTTATCTATGTCTTCACTGAGGTGATCATTTGGTGTTATTTTAAGGTAATCCCAATACTAAACAATCAAGGTTGTGTATTGCAGAAGGACAGCCAGAAAGTATAGTCGAAGAAACTGAAGACATGGCCCGGACCTATTTCCAGAAGGTAATGCCGTCTTATATCTGCCATTCTGCCTTCTTAGTGGCCCTAGAACTACACGATGAATCTGTTCGCTATTTTGGCATTTGATTTGTATGTTTGAATCTCCGTCTTTTGAACTCTACCTATATCTTCATGACTCTATGTCATTGCTATCATGAGTTATGACTTAGCATTATCCACTCATGTCCCCCATCCATGGCATTGTAGCCAAACTGCATTATACTTGCAATATCTCCAGCCAATCAGGAGGATATTGCCACATCAGATGCAATAAAACTTTCAAGAGAAGTTGATCCATCAGTTGCATTTGATCTTGAATCTCATGGTCATGAATCTCATGGTGTTCTAATCATGCAATATTTTGCCTGCACTTTTTTTTGTGAGAAAAGTCTCTTCTTTGAAACAGCCTCTCTACTTTTAGCAGGGGTAAGTTGGTCATTAGTAAAAACGTGTAAATATTTAAGGTAATCCCAATACTAAACAATCAAGGTTGTGTAATTTTGATATCTCAAATTTTTCAGGATCTAATTTTGATATCTCAAATTTTTTTAGCATTTCTTTATTTAAGTTATATTTAATTTATAGTCAAAGTATGTAAATGTTTGACCAAAAATATATCAAAATGAGAACTTTTTTGTCGGACGGAGGGAGTACTATTTTATAGTAATTTTAAATTTTAAATACCGAGTAGGGGTGGACACGGTACGGTTCTGGGACGGTTCCGGTTCCGGAACCGCGGTTCCGCTACCGCCACCCCTTGGTACCGGTACCGTGATCGGACCGGCCGGTACCGGTTCCGATACCGGACCGGCCACCCCCAAATTACTATTTTTTTGCTTTTTTATTAAATTTTTAAAGTGTAAAATTGATTTATTTTTTTGATTATTTTTTGAAAAATCTAGTGTCCATAAAAACAATTGAGATCTATGAAAAAATTAAATGCAATTGTTGAAAAATTTGGAAGAGACTTATTTTGAGAAAGAGAGTAACTTGCTGGACTATTGGAGCCGAGGGGTTGGACCGCTGTACCGCCGGACATGTTGCAGGATTGCAGAGTTGCAGGGAAGAAAAAAAAACAATACACGGTTCCGGGACGAAAATTTTGGAACCGGTACCGGTTGGGGCGGTTCCGGTACCGGTTCTCGGCACCGGTGTTACGAACCGTTCGACGGTGACGGTATATGGTACCGGCGGTACCGTTGCCGGTAACGGTACCGCACCGGTACCTTGTCACCGAGTATTATACAAAGTTTATTTACAGTTTTAATATTATTATTGATGGTTTTTACTGCTATGCCTTACTTATATAAGTAATTTTCTCATGAAACAGAGTTTCCCGGAGCTAAGACTGAAAAAAACGGATTGCATCGAAATGAGCTGGATCCCATCTGTCCTGTTCATCGCCGGCTTTCGGCTGCACACTCCGACGAACACTCTCCAGGCCGGTAAACCCCCTTTCAAGAATCAAGAACCACTTCAAAGCCAAATCCGACTTCGTGAAAACCCCCATCCCGGAAACAGGTCTGACCGGGCTATGGGACCTTCTCCTGAAGGAAGACAACCCGATGATGATACTCAACCCGTACGGCGGCAAGATGGAGACGATCCCGGAATCCTCCACGCCGTTCCCGCACAGACGCGGCAACATTTTCATGATCCAGTACCTGACCCTCTGGAGCGAGGACGACGTCACGGTGGCGGCGAAGCACGGCGTATGGATCGGAAAGTTGTACGATTACATGGAGCCGTACGTGTCGAGTTCTCCGAGGGAGGGAGGCGTATGTGAACTACATGGGCACGAACAAGAATCATGGGAATGTTAAGTTAGTTCGTGCAAGCGAGTTCTTGGCCGGGGAACCCTTTATTTCAAGGGCAACTTCCGGAGATTGGCGCAGGCGAAGAAGATGATCGACCCCAACAACTTTTTCCGGCATGAACAGAGTATACCGGCAATTTAACAATCTCCGGCGGCGTCGATGTGTACGCAGGAAGCTTCTATGATTCTATCTTATCAGATGTTATGTGGTCTAAATCTCACCTGTACTGTAGCATTTAAAATGGGCGGGAACACTTTAGAAAAACATATCCTACCATTATACTACCTCCGTCCCGTGAAACATTTCCCCTTTCTTTTTTTATCCGTCCCACAAAACACTTCTCATTTCTATTAAAAAGTCACTTTTACCTCTTACTTTTTCATACCCTAACTATCACATCATACCTTTTTACTAATAATCTATCCATCAAATCATACTTTTACCCATCACATCAAAGGACATTTTTGGAAATTCAATACCAAAATACACTCCCTTAAATCCCTCCTAAAAAGCAAATGTCCCATGTTTCACGGGACGGAGGTAGTATATAGTAACATGAGGTACGCAAGGAAGTACGTGCCTCAAGTATGTGATCAGAAGTTATCCAAACTCCTCTCTTGGGGGACTTTGACAAGGGCATTGAAGCATGCGTGATTTGATCTTTTAAGTTGTCTGTGTGTTGTTCATAGGTGTCAGGATGTCACTATTTGAAACCCTTTCTGTAACATTAAGCTGTCCATCTTTATTTCCAGCCTGATTGTTTCATATGCTTACCATGGAGTTTGAAACAAATAATTTATCTTATATCATGGAGTTTGAAATAAATAATTTGTCTTATTTTTGTACCATCATTTCAACCCGTGCATGCATGGATGAATGTATCAAATTGACAATCTTTCAAGTAACAAAGTATACCGTAAATAACTATAATATCTTGGTCTCTGGCTATTTGTTTAGCTTTGATTTTTTGTCGTTAAAGTTGACAAATTTTGACCACTTATTATATAAAATTAATATTAGATATTGATAAAATATCTTTTTATTAGTTTTATTTTATAAAATTAGATATTGATAAAATATCATTTTATTAGATTTATTTTATAAACTGTTTCAAAGTACTACATCCGCCTTAAAACTTTCTTCCTAGAGCACTATTTATTTGTGTTTTTTTCATAGTCTATATGATAAAATAAAATATTCTTGTCATCACTTGTTATGTTGAACTTTTGATGTAGTTTTTAAATATGTATATTTTATTTTTTATTTCTATACCAATATTTAAATAAAATAGATTGAAAAAACTTGGAGATTTTTCTTCGTTTTGCGCAACAGGAAGAAAGATATAGGACGGAGGGAGTATTGTTTTATCTTATTAATGTCATAAAAATTTTATTTCATTAAGGTCAAAGTTTGAAATTAGTTGTCTATAAAAAATCCAAACTGGACAAATATTTAATTATAGTAGGTAGTCTTCAAGATTAAATAAACCTAATACGTATTCTAGAACTTAGTGTCAATGAACAATGATTATTGTAATGAAATTACATGAGTGTAAATATTTTTCTCCTTTTGGAGATTTTTTTTTCTTTTCATTTTTCTTGTGGTTATTTCTCCCTTTGGATTGTAACCGACTGACGCCGGACGGTGGTGTTTAAAAACTTCCTTAGTGTCTAGAACCAGATTTCAGTTTTTGAGATAAAATTATTTTATTTATAAATTGGGAAAAAGTAAAGAGTGAAATTCTTTGTTCAAAAGTATTTCAAAAAAACGTAAGAAATCCTTGTCAAAACTGGAGTGTTGGAATACGGAGGAAAAATAAAGAAGGAGCAAGCTTACTGGGTCACAACCGAGCAAATGGACCGTTGGGGTCACACGGTCGACCGTGCTTTATACGCTAGTAAAAGGAGCTATAGACGGTCGAGCCATGTGGACCATTCCTTTATAACAATCAACCGTCAAGAAGGCAGTTTGATGTTAGATGGAACGATGGTCCACTGCTTGAATAACGGTTGACCGTTTGTGGGACCCGGGAGGAAGTTACGTAACTACATGGTTGAACGGTCCACCCCTGGACCATTGGTAGGGACGATTGACTGTGACATGGTGGTTGAGCTACAGAAATTTTAACTTATTTAAATTTTATTAATATATCTCTATAACATCCTTCATGGGATATTTTAATCCATTGATTAACATTTAAAATCAAGGTTTGGTGGACGAAGCCAAAGAAGATTTGATGGATTTATATTTGAAGATTTTACCAAGGTAATTACCATTGTCATCACATGGTAATTAAGGAGGCAAGATTGGCTTTGAAGATTCATCATTCTTGAATTTATGTGGAGGTTGGGAGACATGATCAAGGAAGATCAATTAATTTTATTTGATTAGGATTTTTGTTTGATTTAGGAGGAAGTTTGATGTTTAATTATAATTTCCTAAAAGCTTAGTATTTTATTTATAGCTTAAGTTAATCATGCTTATAAATAGGACTTGTATTCTCATTGTAACTTAGATTGAAATAGAATGAAAATTGTGAATTTTGTATTTCTATCTGAGTTATTTTGATCCTGTGTTGTCGAGAAATTCGTGAGAATTTTGATAACGTACAAGTTGTAAAACTACACGTCTACACCTTTGAAATTGACATGCGTGTCTCCTAGAGATGCCAAGCAAAGTCATAGACTCGTGAGTCTCTAAATTACACTTTTCGAATTGTCAAAATGTGTTTGGAGAATACCTCTCAGATGCACGGGGCTGCGTACAATGTACTAGTAAATTCATGAAAAATTATTATTATTATTATTATTATTATTACTTGTAAATTCATGAAAAATTATTATTCATTAAAAAGTCACTGTTCCGTACGGGTGAAACAAATAGTGTGTACTTTGAATCATGGAGAACCAATGCTATTTGGTGCTTTGACTAGTCAAACGAATGGTATTAATACAAATATACAATGGCCTAAAATTAATACTCATGGAGATCGAATCAACATTCAACATAACAATTACTCCCTCCTCCGTCCCGCTATATTTGTCCAGTTTTAACTTTTGGAATTTTTCATCTAAGCACTTTGACTCATCAAATTTTCTCAATGTGTAAGTCTAAATCTAATCATGTGTGATCTTATTTGATTTGTCTTAACATATAGATTATTAATATATAATTTCTATAATTTTTTAATATACAAATTACAAGATAAAATGAATTAAAGAAGTGCATGGATGATGTGTAAAAATGAAAGTGGACAAATACTCTGGGACAGAGGTAGTATTTCTTTGTTCAAAACCTGATGCATAATTTAAAATAGAGCGGTCCTTTATGATAGGAGGATTTTTTAATTTAGTTTTCTATTATCAAATATTATCTTCATAGTTTTTCTTTTTTGAGTGTCTTTCCAAAAATAGTTCTATTTTTTATCTTCTACTATGTTGATGTTAATTTAATGGCTAAAAGTATAATTTCACAATGAGAATATATGTTTCTTGTCATACAAAATTCCAAAGGCCAATCCTGATGCGTCGTTGGTGAATTACAATCGTTTCGTAATACAACCATCGTCTGCAGATGTGGTCTTTCATCGTAATCTTAGCTCACAATCCTAGTCATTATTTTTATGTTATCCATCTAATCAATACCAGAGTACGTCACTGGACATAAGGTTAATGTCAAATTATAGTTTTAGCTTTTAAATTAACACCAACATAGTTAGAAATAAAAAAAGATCATTTGTGGAAAGGCACCCACAAAAAGACTACGGAGGTAATATTTGATAATGGAGGACTAAATATAAAAACTCTTACTCCCTCCATCCTTAAATAGATTACAATCTTTTTTTCTCTCTCCTCTCGATAACTTTTGTTTGTTTACGCGATTTCATCAAGTATTTGATAAAATAAAATATTCTTGTCACCTCTTGTTTTGTAGAACTTTTGACGTAGTTTTTTAATATGTAATTTTTATATCTTATTGATATACCAATTTGTAAACAAAATGATTTCAAAAAGTAGGAAATTTTACTCCGTAACCCGCAATTTGTAATCAAATTTGGGACGGAGGGAGTAAAATTTCCTCTAAGAAAAACCTAAAGCTAGTGTGGTGTACCCAAGGTAAAACATGAACATTGAGTGTCTGTGTCTCTGAGAAATGGTATCGTATGTACACCACCTTAAGGTACCCCTAGCAAATCCCTTTAAAATAATGAGTATGAGTACTTCATAATAACTCTTCTCTTTTTAGGATTAGTCTCATCTTCAGACTCAGTGAGATGATCAGTTGATCACAGAAAAAAGATAAATTGGACTTTGATCGCAGATTGATAGCAAAAACTAAAGTGTGACATAAGCACATGTTTAACTTAGTTGCTTTTTAGTCATTCCTCATGCGAAAAAGAGATCTCATAGGAAAATTAGATGCCATTTGCATTTAATCACAATATTGATTAAATCAGTGTTTGGAAAGTTCTACTTTCCCATTTTTACATACTAATATTGATTTTAATTACTTTTAACATTTTTCACTGCAAAGAGGAACATGGAGAAAAGTAAGAGCAAGCATGATGGTGGAGGTGTCCAATTAGAATTGTTAGAATTCTAAGAAACTCACATGGTCCTTGGTTCTTTTTATATTGATTTCCAATTAGACGCAACTCCTGCCTGCGATCTCACTCAAGAGACGCCTAGGACATCGAAGCACCAGTGACAAGCCATTGTTACTTTAGGGATCAGATTTCGCTCATTGTTGGACCAGACCTATAGATAATGGACAATGATTGAGTGCTTCTTCAAAAGAGACCGAATTTATTCCCTTCTCAAGTTGAATTGGGGGCGAGATCTCGGAGCATCACAGGGCAGTCACCGGCCCAGGGCTTCAAACCTTACGCTCTACCGAGGACGTAGATGCAGATCTTGATGAACCCGGAGATGACAGTGAATCAGTATGCAGACAACAACTCTGGTGGCTGGCTGGCTAGGTTCGATTTTGGCAATAGCACTGGTCTGAGAACAAAGGACTTGGGTATTACAGAGTTCTTCTTTTTTTATATTTATTTCATTTTACTCTATTAGCCAACCTCTGCTTGATTCTTTCAAAAAATACATATAAATATCAATGCCTTAGTCATCGTAGATTGTTCCAAATTGCTGCCCGTGATGGATGGATTGCATCGGGAGAAAAGACTAGAGAAAGAACTATCCAATATCAATTCTATTCGTTGTTAATATCCACTTTTTTAGCTTACTTTTTTTTCATTCTAAAGTTTGCTCTATTAAATTTGTTTATGGTTTGCTCATATAAGCTGCGAACAAATTAAAAAGCTTATATGAATAAAAAAAGTTATAATTACAACATGAAAGAATAGGTTTTTATACATATATAGTTTGAGTCTTGCTTTGAATATTATTTTTTGGTTTGCTCAAATTATAGATATGAACTGAAAATGTTAGAAATACGACATGAAAGAATAGGGAGTTTTTCTTTGGAAAAGCTAAAAACGTATTCATATATAGTGAAAGAAATTGATATAAGTGAGTGGCTTTTAGGTGCTCTTAATCACAATAAGTCATAGAAGACTAAAAAATGTGTTTATAATTTAGCTTCAATATCATGCCTTCAAAGGCAGGAAGCTTAATAAAAGATCTTTTCTTTCTATTTTCTTAACTTAGCAATGGTTTTTCCCTGTAATCCTATTCTTCCACCCTCTAACACTTTTAAAGGTACCAACATCATTAATATATTGGCACCACCACTTTCACTTATCCACCCATTTTTAAATATCATAAGAAAGAAATATTGCTACAATGAGTCATCTAATGCCTTATTATCTCTATATACTAGTAATTAGTTTGCCTCCAGTCTAGATAATGTCGTCATCTTTTAAGGGTCTAATTCTAGATTTAGCACCGGGCCTTCATAATCATTGGACCGGCCCTCTCAGGCCATCACTTCATCATAGATTGCCAGTCAAACTTCATTGTGGTTGTATTTTTCACTTTGTTGTTTAAAATGATTTCTTTGACTTCATATCAGTATTTACTTTTCTAATTGAAAAAAGAAGATCTTGTTGAAGATTTAGTATCCATTGTTGACGCCTCTTTTGTTATTGATCTCAGGGCATCAATTAAGCACTTTAAAGCCACTGGTGCTAATCCACTCAGAACTAGCAAGTTGCCCATATTTATTATAGTACGTATTAATTAAGTATCGGAATGTTAACCCTAAGGTTTTAATACTCCCTCCGTCCCATAAAGTGTTTACCCATTTTGACTAAAGTTGAAATTAAGGGAGGGATAAATTTGTGTTGACTTTCCAAAAATACTCTTGATGTGATGGGTAAAAGTAGGATGTGATGTGTAGATTATTAGGAAAAAGGTATGATGTAATAGGTAGGGTTTGAAAAGGTAAGGGGTAAAAGTGGTTTTTTAATAGAAATGGGTAAGGGATTGTGGGACACAATTTTTTTGAAACGTGTAAATCTTTTTGGGACGGAGGGAGTATATTTTTATTGCGTTAGGCTTTGATCGGGCTATTGTTTTTTAACATGGAGAGCCTGGGGGCTGTGATGATATTTTTCACAGGCAAAGACGATTGGCTTGCATAGTCGAAGACTACGGCTGACCGATCTAAGCCAGCAACACCACCCGTAGATCTTCTTTTGCTTCTTTCAATGTGGATGGTGGCGATCAAGGCTACGGGTCTTCTTTTCAAAGTGGCAGCAAGGTAATGATTCTTACACTTTGGTTTATATTGTGTTAAATATTCAATTTATAGTTTCTTAGATTTATAAATACTGACTCTTTTAGGTTACAATTATGTTAAAGATTTCATTTTCTCTTCATTGATCTGTTCTTGATTCATGTTGTGTTTTATAATAGAATTTTGGTTTCGATTGTGTTAAGGATTATATTATTTCTCCGTTGTTCAATTCATGATTCACCATTCCACCTCGAATGTGTTTCTTTGTATTCTGTTTTTCAATGATAAATGTAGATCACTAGAAGTAATACCAGCTATACAAGTTAGAATATGATTTCTTTTTTTATCCATCCCAAGTTGCGCATTGTGCTCTAAATCTTCTCTCAGGAAATTCGGTCTTGATGACAATACTTTTCACTGCATTGTGCTCTAAATTTAAGTCATAAACATTTCGTTGGACCTATGCCAAAATCTGCAAAATTGAGAACCGTACAAACTCAGCAAGTCTTCATTAAAGAAGATATTTTGTTTGCAAATGATACATTGATGTTGGACTTTTGATTTGCGAGTTCTCTTTTTGAGCTAAGTATCTTCACTGTGATCATAGAACAATAGCGATATGATTTTTCTTCATCATGATATATTTAAGGTTTTTCAGATTATCTTTTTGTTGTTTGGTTTTGATAATTGAGTTATTTTGAAGGTTTGCTCTTAAACATCAAATCATCTTCACATTGATAAATATGAGTGGAATGTTTTAGACTAGGTAAATCTTCTTCACTTACATGAGATATATTTTGCAGGTTTGCTTGGAGAAATAAAAAAAGTTCCATTTGAACTACAATTGTGATCTTCAGCTGCTTCTTTGTTTAGATTTCCAACAATTTCATACAAGTACTATTGTTGTTACCTGCTGAAGAGTCTTTCAAGGTAGAAACACTCATATAGAGTTTGAGCATACTGGCAATCCTAGCAAAATCTTAGAAGTGATCGTTGAACAACATACTATATGCATTTATCTAAAGTTATTGTCAATGATACTTTTGAGTTTAAATTGGATGTAAAAGATGCTTTACTTTGCCTAAAAAGTAGTAGGTGAACATCAAGGTTAGATAGTATTAACGTTTTAGTTCCTGAAAAGTACATTTATTATGTTCTTTTTTACAAATAATCATTATTAATACAGTATTAATACCTTCTTATTTTTTAAGGAAACAATTTTTTTGCCGTGCAACGCACGGGTGAAAATCTAGTAAGTCTAATTGAAAAAACTTTTGGCCGGCAATATTTTGACTGTTATGTTACGGAGTAGTATTAATTTGAGTGAAAAAAATGTAGTAATTTAACATCAATCTTATGTCTATTTTGATGTCAGTTAGATGGACAACACAAAAATAATGATTATGATTGTGGACTCAAATTCCAACGAAAAGCCACATCTTCAAACAATAATTGTAGTAAAAAGCAATTGTAATTCACAAACAATGCATCAAAAACGGCCTCTAAAATTGTGTATGACGAGAAAGAACATTATGTGTATAGGAAGTTTTAGATTTGATGTATATATGAGTAAATCTTTTAAAGATTTCTAAATGAAATACCGAATTTCTAAATGAAATTTTGAAATTTTAGAATTAGTAAATCTAATTTTAGAATTAGAGTAAATCTTTAAGGGTTCGTTTGGTATACGGAATTGATGGAATTGGAATTGAATTGGAATTAAAATTACATGGGATTCAATTCCATAGAATTGAATTCACCAATTCTCATTCATATTTTGCACTATCAATTCCAAATTCACATAATTTTTGTGCTACCAAACACCAGAATTGGAATTGAAGTCCTCAATTCCAGTTCCATAGTTTGAATTCCGTGTACCAAACGGGGCCTAAAAGATTTCTAAAATTTAATGATTTTTAAAAGATTTACTCATGATTTTATTTCAATACAATCTTATTTTATTGCAGTAGCCGAATCAATGGTTTACACTTCAACAGGGTAATGGCTTCAGATATGAAGGTTAAAAAAGTATATCCAACTTGTAAAATATAAATACCCACGGTGCCTACTACTACCAGAAATGTATATGTGGAGTATAATATAATAGTTCAAACTGAGTTTGAATATTCCAAGCTCAGGATTTCTTCACTCAGAAGCTTATGATAAAATGAGTTTCTATAAGGAATTACTACCTCTGACCCATATATCTATTTGAAGTGAAGCAATGGGTGTGTATTTCTTTCAACATTACAAAGTTAAAAGAAAAGAACAATCATCAAAGTCAGTGAAAACTATATTCTCTTTTAAAATCGAATGGCGGGAATCACAAATTATGGCATGAAATATATTTTTTTAAATGGAGACGAACAGAAGTGAAACCTTTACTCCACCAAACTTCAACTTGAATCCTTTAACATTGGAATTCCAAGTTTCATCACAAGCTTTGTCTCGTCTTGAGCATTCGTTTGAGTGTCGCTAGCCAAAAGTGACACTCATCCCATTCGGTAGTTGTGAGGAGCACCTAAGCAAATAACATTTTTACGAAGGTTAGGGTCTGTTTGGTAAGACTTAAAGAGGTTGATTGTGTAACATGGGGTTGCTCAAATACTGGTTGAAATAGCTCAATCTTCTGATTTTTTTTTAAGTATTTATAAAAATAATATACACTCAAATACATCAAAGAAACCATTTTTTTCATATGGGTTTGCAACTATATGCACTTGTTAATTCCTATAAAAAATCATATAAATAGAAACTTTTCAAAAGGCCATGCTTTTTTTCCTATAAATTGAATGATATCAAATGTAACCTTATCATATGCACCCAGTGCACACATTGGATATCCTTATTAAAAAAAGCTGGTGAAATAAGCCAATAAGCCTTAGATACCCTCTTTTTCTTTTCATTATCAGCCCAATAAACCACAACAATGAACTAAGCTGCTGAAAAACTGAAAAATGAAGCCAACCAAAAGGGATCTTGATATGATGGGCAAAGTGCGTGAAAGAGATGGAAAAGGCAATACCTGAATCTGAAGAGCAGTGCTGATGTCACCATTGTCTAAAGCCTGACAAAGCTGTACGAGCTTTTCTGCAGCATTGTTAGATATATCCCCACTGTTAAGCTTAGCAAACAATGCCCCTAGCTTCCTTGAATTGTCCTCAATTTCACGTCTCTTTGCCGGATTTGCACGTGACCCTCCTAACACCTCGGATATCTCGTTGAAGAGTTTAGTCAATGTTGTTACAACAGGTTTTTGTTTAGCTAACCACAAAATGCACAACCATGTTAAGCAAGACTACAAAGAATAATTAGGAGGTTATTCATGAGAAGCATTTTGCATTATTTCATCCATGCTGCAATTCTATTATGGTATGTTTGGGAACATGCATTTGGATTTCAAATCCGGATTTGGCTTAAATTTCATGTTTGGGAAACTTAAGCATTTTAAATTTTGGATTTGAATCAAATTCTTTACATTCAAAACATTACGTAAATCATAGAATAAAATATGTTCTCAAAACTAAAAAATCCTGCCCGTGCGTCAGGCTTCTACAATCCATGTTATGTTCAACCCTGCTACGCATACTACAGCCCTCCTATTTGATGATGGGCTCGGAGGAGAAAATTTCCTTCCCTATGGTAGTTGCTGCCAGATGTACGCATAAGGCCTTAATCTACAATCTGTCTACCACTTCTTTAAAGCATTGTGAAATAATGTTTTTAAAGCATTGTCAACAAACTAGTATTATGACCTGATCTTGTGGTGGTTTGTGGGGTGACGACCAACTTGATGACTTGGCACCAATGTTTGAAATGGCACTGCACAATACACCATATTGCCTGCCTCATGTCTATTTTCAAAGAAAAATGTCTTGTGGCTGTCTAGACATTCATATGGGTTTCTCAGTTATGACGCAAGAAGGCTACGCCATGAGGCATACGCAATGAGGCATTACGACTTATGAGGTACAGGTACACCATTTTTTTCAAAAAAAAGTATGGTCAAGTTTAAATTAGTAATTTTATAAGAAAATTGTAAGCATTAAATTGCTTTTAGTTTTTATTATTACTAATTTTCCATTAAAACTTGAAAATTTTATATACATAAATTTTTGGTATTGCTTAAATGCTCAAATGTCAGATCCAGGATTTGCAAATTTGAGTTTGTTGCCTAAAACCAATATTTTGTACTACGTTTAGTACGTTATGGTAGACTTTGTTGTCTTTGAACAATAATGTTCTATTTTTAATTTTAATAAAGTTTTATGCCCATCTTACTATCTCAGTACTTCAAAGTGAGGCTTACGCAATACGAGATGGGGGACACGCTTTAAAACAGCAATATGCCATTTCAAAAGTTGTTCGGCAGTTGGCAAACCCAATTGTGAGCTGGTTTGATCATGATAAACACTTCTTGTGTCCAGCGCGGCTTGGGTTCTATGAGGTGTTGAATGTTGAATTAGTACTTAGAGAGATTGAGGCTGGTACACCATACACAAAAGTGTCAACAATCCCACATACACAAGGAAAGGACTTATTAGACTACTACAATTAGGTTGACTTTTTAAAAAGAAAACTAAAAATCTAAATAAGATGTCTCACCTCTTGAGAATCCTTCTGGGTGAGGGAGATGCAGTATTAGAAATTTAAAAAAAACTGAAAATACCATATCGAGAGTGGAATCATACCAGGGACATTAGAAGTATCAACTGTCTGCACTGTGGGTGGAGGCAGAGCAGAAGATACAGGTTTTTGGAGGGGAGCTGCTTGAGCATTAGTGCTAGGAGGATGAATGGGACCCATAACAGGTCTCTGGACTCCTGGGTTTGCAACTGGGGAAATCCCTCGAATATTTTGAGAAGGTGCAGCAACCTGAGGCATCCTTTGTCCAAGAGGCTGGTTGATTTGCATTGCATTAGGGTTGGATACACTAGGCTCACGAGGAACAGCTGGGAAATCAGTGTTACCATGTCCCTGAACACAAGCAAAGCAGGTCTTAAAACCCTAGTTATGTTTAATTAAAGACTTCAAATCAAGAAAGAGTCATCACTCGTCATCCTTATAGAAAAGTGCATACAGGATACAGCTGGGAACCCAAAGTGGAATGATGATATTGCTCTGCATTTCTCAAAGCAGGAGGGTTAGTTGGAGTGAAGGGTTTTGTAGTAGGCTGAGGAGCTGTGGGTGCTACAGCAGTACTCCCCTACAAAGATCACAAAAATTTAAACCATTAATTTCATTGCATAAAAACGCAAAACAAATTGAGAGACTTGCAGTGAAATGACTTAAGGCTTTAATATGTTTTTTCTCCCTTCAAAGTTCAAATACACCCACAATCTCCCTTTAATTTCACCCTTCAAATTCACTCCCAATTTTAGCACATTATTTAAATCAAAAGTCTAAAATACCCTCCACAACATTTTTTTATAACTCCCCTACTTTTTCATACTAACCTTTTATTTACCCACCCCATTTAAATACAGAAGGGTAATATGGGAAAGACAAAATAGAAAAATTATCATGAGTGGGTCATGAATTTGATTCCGGGAGGAAGTAATTGTTTTTTATTTTTCCCCTTGTAAAATTGAACTATTTTTCCCCATGTAAAGGTAAACTATTAAATTTTCATCTTGTAACTTACAGAGTGTTATTTTCTGTATAGTTTCAAATCTAGCATTTCAATATTATTTTCATAAAATACTTAATATTTCATTTTCAACAGAGCAGGAAAGGTAAATCCGTAAATGTATGCTGCACAGAAACAGAAATGCAAGAATTGTGTAAACACAGAAAAAAAACACGACACAGGAAACATTATTTTTCACGGAAGATAGTAAAGGTTCCCTTAGAGGCTTAGAGTTCCCTAAAAGAATCCTGAACACGAAAATGTCACTTCCTAAGAATTTCCAGGCATCGTAGGCATAAATTGAAAGTGAGTTTCACGAAAAGGTCACTTCCTAAGACTTGCTATTATTTAAAAAAAACAATCACGAGATATTGTAAAACATTATCAAATACCTGGGTAACATGAGAGCTCAATGTTGGAAGAAACATGTTGGGCTGTTGGACAGTTTGCGGTGGAGTAGGCAGGTAGGGGGGAGGATATCCCATGTATGGAGAACCAAGATGACGCTGAAAATTAACAGGATGTTGGCCATTAGGATAGATTGATGATTGCTGCAATTGTAGTTGTTACCCGGCAGATGAAAAGGAGAAACAAATTAAGAACGGTAATGCTTAATAATAATACAGTCTCGAGCACAACATATTAGAGAACTAATTACTGGATAAAAGTGCTGAGAAGCCTCATTTATGCTGAAAGGTGATTGATCCATGTTGTATTCAGGTCCAGTTTGCAACTGTGAGGTCTCATAAGTCATAGACATTGTGTCCTTTTCTGCAAAGAGAGTATAATTCAAATTGCAATAATAATTTCTTACAAGCATTCAAATTCTTGTTGTCATAAGGGTCTAACCGGGGGAAATAGAGAGGGATATACGATCTTGTAATATTGTCAGCTCAGGAGACAATTCCTCAGTTCCCAGAACCTTCAAATAATTCATTGCTGTACTTAACTGCCCCTGACTTGCTAAGATTTCAGCATACTTCTCAACAAGCTTGCATAGAGAATTGCTAAACCGCTTCTGTCTAGTTGCTAGTGCAAATACTATAGTCTTCTCCATTAAATCCTATAGACAGAAAATAGGCATAACAGCTTCTGGGCAGATCATGGAAAATGGTACAAAAAAGAGAAGAATTACTAAGGAAAGTTGGTTTTCTGTGTCAGTTTTACTTCAGAAAATTTAAATTGATAATGAAACATGAGTAATGTTTTTAACTTGTGTGCACGTGTTTCCCATTCGAAACCTTTTTATAATAAAAATAATTATGAGTTCAGAATATAACAAAAAATAATACTCCCTCCATCCTATAATTATCTAAATCTATGAGATTGGCACAATCTTTAAAAAACTAGAACTTGTGTGGTTGTGGCTTGTGTAGTGGAAAGAGAAGAACATTGACCACACATATTTCCTTAAAAGTGGAAGAAAATTTTAGGACAACCCTGATAAGAAAGTAAGATCAAAATGGGACGGAGGGAGTATATTGACTATTGAGTTTAGAGAAATGTCTTATTTCCCTAACATTTTCATTCTTTGTATTTCGCCTATATTTTCCTTCCGATCATTCTCTGAATTCAAAACAGACCCTAATGGATCAGACCACATGTTTTCCAAATACAACACAATACCTGAAGGAGATCAAAATAAGATTTGCCATCGTGATTATCTGACAACTTCCTCGACCATATCTCAATTGTTTTATCAATATTCCCAGCACATATGAAACAAAGTGTTGCTGGAAGTAGTTCACCAACAGAAAGTAGTCGTGAGCCAAGTGTGTCGTACAATGAAGTCCAATCATCTTGCTGAGCAAACTGTAAGGAAAATAAGAAAAACATGCACAAATTACATTAAATGCTGCAATATGATATTTTTAAGTCTCCTCGAAATCTGAGAGAAGTGAGATCCAGACTTCCTAAAACCAAGTCCAGAAAAAAATGATGTCTAGGTCAGCTAAAAAATAAAATCCAGCATTTAAACTTACAGTGCAAATGAGAGCAAGTGTTTCCTTCCACGATTTCAATGGCCTGCTTTTTACAAGACTACTGAGATCATTATTAACCAATGCAGAGACAACCTGTTGTTAAAAGGTGTTAATTTTCCAGCCCAAAAAAGGTACAATAAGAATAAGAAAAATAATAATAACAGTAATAGAGTTTTCCTGGAGTGTATGGAGCACATGAAAAGAAGCAAGTAATGACCAATGATCATAATAATTTTATTGTATTATAATTTAAGTATTACGAAGTATTAAATTATTCTTGATAATGGTGATAAATGCATAAATTTTAGAGAGCGTCGTACCAATTCATCAAATCACGTCTATTTTTTTCTTGAAATTATCAATTTCTAAATTAAATTTAAAAATTGAACATCGTAAATTAGTAATTGCTCTTATATCATGTGCGCATGGGGACACATTACAAAAACTTATAACAACAACAACAACAACAATGAGTAATTAACAATACAACAACGGAAAAATCAGACCAAATACAATCCCACAAGTGGGGTCTCAGGATGTGGCAGACATTACCCCTACCTAAAAATTATGGTCCAAAAAGACAAAGTTAATAGCAATAATATATTAATATTAGCAATAGTATTCACCCAGCCTCAAAATAAGGGTTTCACTTGCTTATAGCATGCAAATCAAGAAAATGAAATCGTATCATTGAGATTTATATAGAAATGACAAAACAATGATACCAGTCCAATTAAATCCCACAAATGGGATTTGGGAGGGGTGGGTGTGTAACCTAACCTTTAAAAGGATATGAGCCCAAGCAAGGTAAGTGTGGGACTTGATTCGGGGAGTTCAAAAACAACTATAATAATGCCGTAATAATAATAAGGGAAGAGAATGCCATAAAACTTTATAACCTTAAGGTAAGGCAATCGGCTTGTCTTAAGGTACTGATCTCGGGTTTTTTCCCACAGGGAAGGACCACCAACATGTGCGATAACAAGTGCATCAGTGATTCTACCAGCAGATATGCAGTGTGTTACAGCAGTCTTGAGGTCTTTAACAACCAAGGCATGCAGAATAGCATCATCATCAGAAGATGAGGCAGTTGTGTCCTCTAATCCATTTATCTCAGGGGGAGCCTCCTCCCATCCTGGACCGGCTTCATTAGTATAGAAATTATTTCCAGAGGTTGACATAGGAGTGTCAGTTTTTGGACTGGGGAGGTTGTTAAAGAAATCTTCCTCATTATCAAATGGCTGTCCTGTGGTTTCCTCCACCACAGCATTTTGTTGATGAGCCATGTGACTTTCACCTAGACCAAGAGCAGATACCTGTTCAGAGATATCTTTTTCTTCTACAGGCAGGCTAAAACCAAGGTGTGAAAGTAGTTTGATCATTGCAGTCCTTTCTTCTTCAAACATAACCTTCAGAATACCCCAAGTCTCCCTTTCATCACTAGATCTATTCAAATAAAAGAATGATGCAAAGTATTAAAAATGAATCAATGGATGAAGAAAAATCTTTGCATCGGAACTCATGGAAATGCCATACTCTAATTCCTGGGATTTCTTTTCACAAAAGAGCCTGAGTTGAGATCTCTCTCCATCCTGGATTGCAGTCTCGAACTCGGATGAACAACTTACTAAACCGTGCTCAGTAATCACAGTTTTGACTTCCACCTAGAAAAGAAAGCACTTCATACAGAGTAAAGTCCGATAAGGACTTAGGAGAATAGATACAGTAATATAAACCTAACCTACTCAGCGCACCTCTGATGGTTTCTCTGAGACATTAGTGGAACGAAAAGAAACCAATTTCCCTCCAAAGCCAAATGATACTCCTCCTCCTCGTTTGTACCATTTTGGAGCTCTCAAAGGAGTTGCTTCATAGTGGAAAATTGTTAAGTTGATAAAAATCTATGCTAAACAATGGAAGCAAAAGAAGATAATACATATCTCCTCTGTCTGCAAATGAACCTAACAATTTGACTTCATGAAAACTAATAAAAGTGTTGGAAAAAAAATTGGTGAAGAGTGAGTGGCTGAAATTTATTTGAAAGAGAGAGAATCAATGATATCCACATATTTATATCCTAAAAGAGAAAGTAGAGAAGTGGAAAGTTGATTTTTAGACGTTCAAAAAAGAAAAGTGTGAAGTTCATTCAAAGACAAAGGGAGTAAAATATTAGCTACAATAGAAGCCATATTCTAAGGGTAAATTTCATGTACTTTGATAAACCTCAAATCAAAATAACAATAATACTAACACTTACCTTTAGTTATACACTGTAACCTTAAGTTATACTAACATCTCTTCTATAAATAAAAAATATGCTATAATATAGAATAATGTGTCAGTAACTATTTTACCTGCTCCAAAATTTCCCTCTTTGGCACCATACCGATCACAACCCTGTGAAATGAAGAAGATATAAATCAATAATTAAAAAATTCCACAGCTGTCAATTTCCTTGCCAACAAACAAAGAATTGGAAGCCACTGCTAAAAAAATCATAGACAGATATCGAGTATAAAGAGAAAGATCCAGACAAGAACGAAGCTGCTCGCCCTTTCAAATTCTAACAATTTGTCAACTAATGTTGTAAAAAATCAAAAGATGAACAGACCTCGATATTATAAATCCCAATCTTTCCATCAAATGAAGAAGCTGATATGACACCAGGACACTTGGAATACCAGTGCACATCAAAATTCCAGTTAGTTCCTGATGGTAATTCAGACACAATCTGCGGGAACAGATGAAATTAACTTTTTAAAGAAAAAATGAGAACTTAATTGCTGATTGACAAGTTATTGGCTGTTTCTACAAACCTGCACAGTATCTATAAAAGGAGAGGGAAAAAAGCAGGTATGCCACAAGAATAAAAAATATTTACACACAAAATGCTAAGAGTTGTCACCTCTCCAGATGAGACATCCCAGCATATAGTGCGATTATCTTTTGCACAAGTAAGGAGGTATGAACTGTCCATGGGACACCATGACATTGCAATGACACCTGACAAGCAGCAACAAAGGCATTAATAGACAAAATCAGGGTAATGAAAATATCGTGGGGATAAAGAGAAAATAAAGACAGCATAAAAGTGGAAGTTAGGACATTAATAACACTATGGGAAGGCAAGCAAAACTAAAATTCAAAGGGCAAACGTTGCCTTTGGTTCATAAAAGGGCAAATTATTGTATCAGTTGCATCATTTTTTCTCATGTTTTACCCACGAACAAGAGGGTCATTCAAAAGGCAATCAACAAACAAAACAGAAACAAAAACATATTCTTGGAAGTCTTCAGGACATATGACATGATTCAATCCATAGGCAGCTAAATCACTCTAAAACTCAGCTAGGTGTTTTGGCAAACGCTAGAAAAAACTAAACATTTTATTTAATGTGAACGATTAGGGGATCTCTTAAAAAGAGTCTCCACGCGCGCTAGGGGGTTAAAAAGGTATGAGATGTACTCTCTCCATCCCAAAATACCAGTCCTCACTTCCTTTTTGGGACGTCCTAAAAAATAGTATTCTTTCTGTTTTGGAAAGGTTTTTGTGGCACATATTTTTATCTCTTCTGCATCACTTTTAACCACACAACTTCACTTTTCTTAAACTATGTACCGAATCAGATGTGGACTATTAAATTGGGACATTGGGAATATATTTAAGAAACTCTCTCAGGGAGCAAATGAAAATTGATACATACATATATACATACATATACATACATACATATATATATATATAAATACATATACATAAATACATACATATATGTATATGTATGTATAAATAAATATGTGTGTGTGTGTGTGTGTATGTATGTATGTATGTATGTAATGTATGTATGTATGTATGTATGTATGTATATAGACACACACACATGCAGTTCTAAGATCTTTATTGAACTGCCCAAATTTTGTTTGATAAGACTATGAGAGGTCAAACACAAGCCATTCGAAGAGGGGAAGGTGTTTATTGAACATACCCTTGGTATGCCCCACAAACTCTTTCATCGGAGACATTACATTTCGCATATCCCACATCTGTAACAATGTGTAACCAGTTGCAACTTAAACTTTGAATAGTGAATTGTGATAGATGTGTAAAATAACATGAAATGAGAGAAACTATACAGTAAGTGCAGGAGAACTATCTTCATCTGATGCTACAATAAGCTGAGTTGCAAAATCAGGATGCCACTGCAAAACTGAAGAGCGTCTTCTAATAGAATCTGAGAAACTGCATGATACCAAATAATATGGGTTAATTACGGAATAATAATGTACAGTGGAAAGTTTTTGTGGTTATTTAAAGAGTTCATACCTAATCACCGGCTTTGGCCTCCTAAGATCCCAAACCACTGAGTTAAAAAGACAATGAAAAGAATGAGTGGCTCATTATTACATCAGTAAATGGAAAGTTACTATCATATCTTCTTGCTCACCAGTTGTTCCATTGACTGATGTGGATGCCAATACTTGTTGAACCTTTCTGTTCCAAGATATATATGAAATTTCACTTTGCGTTGATGATACACGTCCACCACCCTACAGAAACAACTCAAAATTATTACATGAAAATTTAGCAGTGCCCCCTTAAAATTAAACATGACAGTGTGACACAATAGGATAGAGAAGTAAGCTTTGACAAGTTCCAATCAAAGAAACATTCAGTTCCTCCTAGATCATTCAATGAAGAATCCCACTAAAATGATTCATTGTTTTAAAAAATTATTTAAAACCTTCATGTAATTTTCAATATTTTTAGTTTTGACGTGATATTAGTATAGTGTGACAGCCATTTTTGGGATGGATGTGTGTGTTTTTGTGAATAGAGGTCAGGGCATTTTAAATTATCGTGGTGCATTTGTGACTACACTTTTATACTCTCTCTGTCCAGGAAAGAACTTCCCAAGTCGACTTTACACGATTTTTAGGAGTTGAAAAAAGGTGAAAGTGGGTGGAGAATTGGGTGAGGTGTAATAAATAAAGTGAGTTGGAGTATTTCAAATGTTTAAGGTAATTGGAAGATCTTTCTACGACAAAATAAGGGCATTTGGGAAGATCTTTCCCAGGGGGAGTATAATAAAAGAGATACTCTAAATAATACTCCGGTATTAGTCTAAAAATGAAATGAACACTTGATTTCATCAGTGAAACATTTACCATTTGCACATTTCAACTAAGGAAATGAAATTATGTTTAAATATGTACTCCGTAAGTTTGTCAAGCACATTCACTGATATCGAATTCATACAGACGACAATGATTGAAGCCTCATTGATTTGTTGAGTAAGAGCAAGGTAACCACCACACAAAAAATCAAAAGATAGTGATGGCATCCTCTAACTTTTATCATGAATTCATCCGTGTAAAGTAGAGGAACGGCCATTTGAATATTACTTATTGGCATTATCACAAAGTTGTCCTATAATCAAGTGTTAAAGTCCTAAGCTTGTCAAATACCATGGATAAATTTTTTAAATTTTAATGTCAGGGTTTGTAGGCTACTACATTTCACGACGTGAAATAAACTATAGCAAAGTTCTACATTGGCCCAACTTCTGAATCATCTGAAAACCTAGCGACAAAAAAAACACTCTAAGAGTTGTTCTGAGGTAAGCATTGCATAGCATGCCACAAGATTCGTGACACTAATGAATAATAAGTCCACAAGCATATCGAGCTGGGTCAGGTGATATTGAATCGGTCCTATGGGAAACCAACCAATGCCAGATCGCCATCATGAATTGTCAAAGTAAGAAAGTGTGAGCTTGTAATTTTAATTACTCCATCCATCCCATATTTAAATTCTCATTCACTTTTTCAAATAGTTCAAGAAACAATGAAATTATGTGGTTGAGCTTTGGGAGCTACTGATAAATACTTTTTCTATTTGCTGCTCTGTAAGCTCAGACATCAAACATTCATTATGGGAGACATTTCGCATGAATGATGACAAAGACAACCCTCATGGGCGGAGAGAGTACAAATCTAAGTCACTCTAAAATTACAAGAGTAAAACGTCACACAAGCCATGTAAAAGATACTCTCTGCAGATGAGGATAAAGTCTCTACCGTGCATTTTTATGCTTTGTTTCGAGTGGCCTTTTCCCTTTTAATTTCCTTCCCTTGTTTTGGTCGACAGGGAATGTGAGGCATAAACCATTGCCAAAAGATAATGTGTTGATAAATTTATTTTAAAAAAGCTTGTGGAGTGTTCTTTTTAATGAATTTGCTACAGACCTTTTGGGTAGGTTCAGCGGGATTTGCAATGTCCCATATGCAGACTTTGCCTTCATCAGCACCAGAAGCAAGGAGATTTGAAGTAAATACATTGAATTCCAATCCGCGAACCTGAAAAAAATAGCATAGTACTCTCTCTCTGTTATCAAACTTATCACCTATTTCCAACAAAAAGGATGCCATAAGCGAAATAAAGCATGGGACATGCTAAAATAAGCTACTTACAGGTCCACTATGGTCAGAAAGAGGACCTAAAAAAGCTTCACCAGCTGCTTCAGTACCTTCCTGATTCTCATCAGAGCTGGTTTAAAAAATTAAAACAAAATAATTGAGACATCAGGAATTTAGCAAATCATAAATCATGTAATTAAATACTCCGTAAAATATTTAAGGTAGTGTTTGGCAACTAGCATTTCATTTCAATTCATGCATTTCAATTCCAAAATTTGAAATCTTGAATTTCAAATGACAAGGGGAGGTGCATGGATTTCAAATTAAGCTTTGTTATTAATGAGAAGAATTTGACTCAAATCCAAATTCAAAATTTTTAAGTTTCCCAAACATGGAATTTGAGCCAAATCCGGATTTGAAATCCAAATCCATGTTCCCAAACATACCATAAATGAATTTGAAATTTGTGTTCAGTCTTTTAAAAGTTACAATTTTTATTGGGAATCTATTGCTTAAAAAAATCCTTAGAAAATAATCCATAAAAAACAATGGTGAATTGGTGATAATAAATTTAGAAACGGTCTCATAGAGAAATACTCTATAACCCTCTGATGAGAGTAAAAACTCCTTTCTTAGATTTAAAAAAAAAATACAATCAAATAAAAGTTGACCTTTTTACCTTCAAAAATCATTTCTTTTCCACAACCCTTGCTTCATAAAAATGATCTAAAATGACACTGATATATTGCACTGGGTGACTCTAAATCCAATGAAAGTCTGATAACTCTAATTCTTTTGAAGTTTCCTAAACGGGAACTGTGTTACACTGTTACCTCTCAACCAAGAACACATACAGAAAGTACAATTGAAGAGCCTATCTATGATAAGGTAAGAGTTCAAATCTTTGAGTACTGAATTGACCTAATAAGATATAAGAGCATGAAAAAATGGAATGGAATATACGATATCAAACGCTTGGGATTCCACAAACCAATGGTGCCATCAACCATGCCTCCAGCAATGAGCCCCATAGAAAATTCTTCTGAATTAGGCAGACGCTTCCCCCATGACAACCTGTTGAAGCGCTCAGAAGAGGCCGCAGATCCGGCCAATATGAGCTCCTGGTCATCTGAGGTGAAGTCGAGCTTGTAGATGTCTAGATTGGCCGCTGAGCTGAATGACAGATCCACAGCTCCCGCCATGGTCCCGGCCGCGAGGTACGGTGATTCGGGCGCGAACGCCACCGTCGCCGATTTGTTCACCGCCTTTACAATCGCCATTTCCCGCAGATCAATCCACTAGTAAAAAGGACCCCGGTATGTATAAGAACGAATGTGTTGCGTATCTATCTAAATCTATAGATTGTTTATGGATCTAGGGTTAGGAACGATGATTGACGATAATTCCCTGTCCGGAAGAACGGATCAAGCGAATCTGTCGTTCCAATTCTTCGATTTACTGTTCGTTTCTTTCCCACCCTTCTGTAACTTCCCGTTCCAAACGTTTTATGGTAGGGCCAGATTTGATTACAATCTTTTTCTCTCTTCTAATTAATTGTGTTGTTTACGCGATTTCATTAAATATTTGATAAAATAAAGTATCTCTTTTTATTTTGTAAAACTTTTGATATAGTTTTTTAATATGTAATTTTTACTTTTTATAAATATATCAATTTGTAAATAAAATAACTTAAAAAAGCGAAATATTTTACCTCGTAAATCCAAATTTGTAATCAAATTGAGGACGGGAAAGTACTCATTACTAAATAATAAAAATACACAAACATAAAAAATATAATCAAATCTTAAATAATAAAAATATAGAATGATAGAAAATGTAGATTCATAACGTTATGAGTTTTGGAAAATTTCTTTATAAATTACATTTGTAGTTTGGTTCGATAATGCAAGATCTTCATTGCAAATCAAGATCTTGACTCATTTTTTATTTGCGACACATGAAATTACGACATGAAGTTGGTCATGACTGAATACGAACTTCTTAAGTAAAAGCCCAACATGCGACAAAGATTGACATTAATTTTTATTAATTGTCATTGCATATGAAATCATAATTAGGAATTGTTTCCTTTGAAACTTAAAATGAATTCTTGTATTTGACGATGTAAGCAACAACCGTGGGATAACAACTTATTGACCAATATATCAGCATTGTCGCTTGAATAAGATGATTGTTGATTCGAGTAACTATCAACCGTGTTCCGTTGCACAAACTTAATGATTGGTCTATATTCGCGTTCGTTGACGTTGTTGATTCATTCGATTCATCCTTGCATCGAGATTATCGTATCGTATTCGAGGTATGTACACATTAGATATAACGGAGGAATCTCTAAGATATTAATATGCAAATACGTTGCTTGTTTATATGGTTATTTGCGTATAGATTCATACCATGTTATCTTTTTTTATATATTAAAGTTCCACAGAGAACAACGAGAATTAGAAGATGCTATGAAATTGAGCGATTACACCAAGGCTAAATGGATGTTTGACGCAATTGTAAACAATATGAATTTTGAAATAAAAGTAGTATAGCGGTTATGCTATGAAGAATATGGTTAGGCTCGAGCAAATACCATTGGATATCGTAATAGCATCACTTGAAATGTATAAATTTGACATGTGAATGAACAAGTGGGAAAACACCTGGACTATATTTAGACGATTACATGAACACGTAAATCCATGCCCAAATATATGTGTTTACATGTACGAACGTATGTGTATTTGTAGTTTTATATGCTCAACTACTTGGCATAACCTACATTGAGTCCGTATGATCGTAGTTTTCTCGTTATAAATGTTGGAATTTTTGGCATTTTAGTAGGCATTAAATGGACCAACTTGGGTATATTTGTCAATAGGTCCACTAACGGTTTTAACCGTTAATTAATGGACGTGTGATCTCTTAAATGAGATAAATATTTTGATAATTTATACGCCAAAAATGGTAGAGGGTGAATGAGAAATTGATTCTCAAATGAACTGTTGAGTAGAAGAAAATATTTATTATTTTCAAATTTTTACAACCTGTTTTACACGTTGTTCTAATTAGTTCCAATTTCGGAGTTAACTGGCCACTAATCTCCAATTTATAGGAACAAATTTTAAACTAACGTGTATGCCAACGGTTGATAATAATGTACATAATTGATATAATCATTATGATTATTGATGAGTGTCATTATACCCATGATAAAGAATTGATCCGTTTCCATTCTTATAAAAAATGAAGGCACATGTTAATTGCATTAAATGTTAAATGGCCTTTCATGCTTCTTGGTTTTGGATATATACGTACACACAAGAAGAGAGAAGATGGTCTACTTGTTATTAAAAGTTTTTTTTGTTTCCCCTTGGTTTTTACAAACAAGAAAGGAAAAAGAAAAAAAAACTTTGTGAGTGCAAAAGCTCTAGTTTTTTGCCAAAGTTTCAAGTCATCCTCTTCAACATTTTTTTTAGTCAGCAATACTCCGACGTTGTTCTTGTTCGTTGGTGTGCAGTCGGTCCGTACAACCACTACACACGATAGCGGTTTTATCCTGGGAGGAAAGTGCCCACGTTCTCCAGTACGGTAGGCGGGCACTATTACCTTAAGGACAGCTCCGGCGACTCCGCTGCCTTTCTACAGTGTTCTACTTTGCAGATTTTATTCTCGAGTTCTACGTCCCAGTACGCTGCTTCTTTTCAGTGCACAAAGTCCTCATTGTCAAAGAAGGCCTTTGAAGATTGGAAGCTAATTTTATTTTATTTATTGTATTTAATCCGAATAAAATTATAAATTCGGATTATTTTATTTCTTTTAGTTTCCGAGACCGTTCCTCTTCCCGTTTATTGTAAACTGTACGATCATTTCTAACAAGCTTAAGGTAATAGTCATATCCGTGCACGATGGCGGGTATGGACGGATTCGGTTTTGACGCTCACACCGGAAACGGGAGTAGTTCCGAGACTCCGGTTGTGAACGTTTCGGCTGGATTGGGTGGCTCTGTTGGGTAGACCACTCCGATCAACGTTCCCTTTGGATCGAGTGCGGCCATGGGGTCCACTCCGATCACCACCTTTGTTGGATCGAGCGCGACTATGGGGTCCACTCCGTTCACCTCAGTTATTGGACCAACCGCGGCTACGGCCGCAATGGTCACCCCACTCGGACCGAATATGGCTTCGACCATACCGATCATTCCCTCACTTGGACCGAACACGGGTGTCTTCACATTCGCGCCGGTCGGACATCCTACTGTCATGCTGCCTGCAAACTCTGTCAAAGAACCGGCAAAGTTCACAGGTGTTGGCTTCAAAATATGGTAGCAAAGGATGTTATTTTGGCTGACCACCCTCAACCTTGCGAGGTACTTGAGGGAGGATCTCCCTGTTGTGGGGGAGAATGCAGACGAGCCAACAATTCAGGCTAAAGAGGCATGGATAGCGAATAACTATACATGTCTTAACCTTATCCTGAATTGCTTGAGCGATGCCTTATATGTTGTTTATAGCAGGGCTGCATCCGCAAAGGAGTTATGGGCTACATTGTCCAACAAATACCAGGCTGAGGACGCCGGTGCAAAGAAATTCGTTGTCGGTAAGGTCTTGGATTTTAAGATGGTGGATTCCAAACCCGTGGTCAGTCAAGCTGAAGAATTGATTCTCATTTTTAATGAGTGCACTGATGAGGGAATGGGAGTCAGTGAGGCATTCCAAGTGGCGGCAATTATTCATGTGCTCCCGCCGACTTGGGATGAGTTCCGGAGCTATCTTAAGCTCAAACGGAAAGAGATGACTTTAGAACAGTTACTTGTTCGTCTCCGGATCCGTGAGGAGGGTCTCACTCGCGAAAAGAAAGTAGCTGTTGCTAAGGCCAATGTGGTGGAGCATCCACCCAAAGAGGGTTCTTCCAAAGGGCCCAAGCCAAATAAGGACAAGAAGAAAATTGGTCCTAAAGGGGGCGTCGCGAAGACTAAGTTCACTGGGAAATGCTACAACTGTGGTATTACGGGCCACCGTTCTTTAGAGTGCCGAAAGAAGCCTCAAAAGAAGAAGCAGAAGAAGGAAGAAGCTCTCTGCTCGGAGCTAGATGCTATGGATCTTTGTGCGCTCGTGACAGAGGTCAACCTGGTCGGGTCTAACCCGAAAGAGTGGTGGGTTGACACCGGGGCCACTCGTCATATCTGCTCCAATCGGGCCATGCTTTTTGACTTTAAGGAGACTTCTGGCGACAAGGTGTGGACGGGCAACTCTGCCCAATCTGAGGTTCAAGGCGTGGGCAATGTGAAGCTCAAGATGACATCCGGCAAGGAGCTCACCCTGAATGATGTGTTGTATGTGCCAGACATACGGAAAAACTTGGTGTCAGGCTCACTACTGAACAAACATGGATTCCGCATGGTGTTCGAGTCTGATAAGCTAATCTTGAGCAAAAAGGGGATATTCATAGGCAAAGGTTATATTTCTGATGGGCTTTTTAAGCTTAATGTACTCACTGTTGTTGAGAAAATTAATAAAACTCCTGTTGCCTATGTTTGTGAGTCTTTTAATGTGTGGCATGGAAGACTAGGACATGTTAATTATACGTCTCTTCGAAAATTAATTAACATGGAATATATCCCTAAGTTTGATATCGACATGTCGCACAAATGTGAGACGTGTGTCGAAGCAAAGTCAACACGAAGTTCGTTTCAAACAATTGAACGAACCACTCAGCCACTGGATTTAATTCACACGGATCTGTGTGATTTTAAATCAACGCCTTCAAGAGGTGGTAACAAATATGTTATCACTTTTGTCGATGATAGCACGAAGTATTGCTATATTTATTTACTTAAAAGTAAAGATGAGGCGTTAGACACTTTCATTCGATATAAGATCAACTCAATCGCAAAATTAAAGCGATTAGGAGTGATAGGGGCGGGGAGTACGAAGCTCCATTCGCCGAATTGTGTGCACAACATGGAATTGTGCATCAGGTAACTCCGCCATACACACCCCAATCAAACGGTGTGGCGGAACGGAAAAATCGCACTCTCAAAGATATGATGAATGCGATGTTGCTTAGTTCGGGGCTACCCCAAAATATGTGGGGGAGGCTATTTTATCTAGCAATTATTTGTTAAATAAAATACACCGAAAGAAACTCGATAAGACTCCTTACGAGTTGTGGTATAATAGGAAACCTTCTTATAAATACCTGAAAGTGTGGGGGTGTTGGAGTTGTGCCCAGATGGCCAACTGTTTATCGTTATTCTATCATGTATAGGCAGATATAATATGTTTACACATCTCATGCTAATGTAAACAAATATTATACTCCTAGATTTATATTTAAAAGATGTTTATCAGATAGTGTTTTTCTGCTGATGAGACTAACATCTTGAAATAAATATTTATCTAAATGTCCATAGTCAAGTATTAACGAGAGTGGGATATCGTTAATGCATGTGAGACTAGTGTGTGTTGGATGTTTGACTTAGTCTCATAGTCAATGACGGTGTGTTCGCATCCGCACATGGGCAGATATTATCTAGAGATAATAGGACGCCGGACTGACCCATCCTAAAGATGTTGCTTGAACTTTTAGTTCATGCTCTAAGCATCTTTAGCGCGACCACGGGTGTAACTATCCTTCGACTTGAAGTATTACGTTTTCTGCATATGTGAACCCGCATACTTTGATGCATTGTCCTAAGCCATATGAAATAAGGATGGTATACAGGCTTTGTTTTGGGTATGCCGCAGCGCATATTTAGAAACGTAGATTACGTACATAGGATTTGTCACTTCTCTTTTTAAGAGATTAATGTCTTATGGGGCCCACTAATAAGTTATGATTGAGGAAATTGCATGGCCATGCTGAGATGTTTTTATGACGTCTGTTCCTATCAGTCAGACTTGATAGATCAGTGAATGACTTAATGGATACAAGCTGGATTTTATTAATCCCTTGCATTAAGTTTAGACATTGAGACAAAGGGATACAGTTACACGGAGTCTAAGTCGTGGAAAGGTTTTGACGGTGCAAACGTCTTAACTTATAATCTGGGGGCAATAATGTGTTGCTAGATACCGCTTATTGCTTATAGTATTGGTGCATAGCCAATACTGTGGCCAGCTTTATAAGTGCCTATACGGGTCACACACTTTCAACAATTTAAGGAGTAGGATTAAACAATGGGATAATAAGTAATTTGTATATTTGTAAAATAGTAAAATAAAATATTTTGGAATATAATATTATATATGTAAAACATTCGGTGATATATTTATATATATAAATACCGAAATATATATATATTATATGTTGAATATTTTATTTTGGTTTGTCATTTTAATTATGAAAATAATTATTTTGACATAAACTATTTAAAGTATATTTGTATACTTGTTTAAAAAATGATATGGGTATTTTTATTTGATTTAAAATTAATTTTATATTAATTTTTGGTGTCAAATAAAATACACTTTGAACATTTAAGTGGAGAAGAATTTTGAAAATCCTTCTCAAATCAAAACATACGGCCATATCAATTAAAGGTTTGACAAATTTGTTTTAACTTTCCTTGATTGATAAATTAGTGGGCTAATTGTTTTGTCATTTAGCTAATGACAAAATTAATTAAACATCTTTGTTTTATTTAAATATAACACTCCATTTGCAAATTAGTTTGGTTTTTGGGTGATGGGAGATTCGGCCATACCATTTCAAGAGAGAGAATATATTAGTTTGATTCCATTAATATCATTTTGTGTATAGAAAATATCTATAATATTTTCGAAATATTATTAGAAATATTTTCTATAAAAATATACAAGATTATTATTATCCCAAATTTTAATCTTTATATTTTATACTACTATAATCTTTACTAGCATAAAGATTGTGGTAGACTCCGGCGTTGTTCGTGTGTCAAAGTTGGAGACCGAACGCTTGAACGGTTACGTTTGCACTTTCAACGCTCTTCCTACGACTTCTTCGTTTTAACTGCTTACGGAGAAAGGTATAAATTTCTTACTACTATATGTTTTAGTACGTGATTCTGGGCAAGATAATCATGTTAGGATGTTAAAATTTTTATATTCCGCTGCCTATCCTTGCATGGTTTCCTTTCAGTGGTATTCAGAGCCAACGTACAAAACTATAGTTTTACGTTTGACTTTTAAAATTTTAAAAGTCAAAGTTTTAACTTGGTAATTATTAAAATTCAAAAATTGGTAAAATGATTTTATTTAGTCTTGGAATAAGTATTGGACTTAAATAAATCATTGAAAATGAATTTTAAATTTATTTATTTTATTTCTACCCGTAATATATATATAAATATATATATTTTGATTTTTCGAAATATATATTTATATATATTGTAGAAATAGTAAATATAATTTTATTTGTACATAAAAAATCATTTTATGATTGATAAAATTATATTGTAATTTTTGAATGTATTATTTCCTATTTTGAATTTATTGTATTTATTTAGGTGAAAACCGAAAATAAATATGGGAAATTTCAAAATGAACTTTATTAAACTTGGAAATATTATTTCTAAGTTGAATAAGGTTTTTGATAAATATATTTTTCAAAATAATATTAGTTAGTAATTAAATAAATATATATTTATATATGTACTCGGTATTATTACCGAAATATTATATATATTTATATATTTGTATTTTAATTACATAAATGACTAATATATATGTTGTAAAGTTATATCTCAGTAAGAAAAAGAATGTTTTTCAAAATATTAAATTTTTATAATTTAATGTTTTCGAAAATAATTTAAATGGCGTTTTATAACTTATTGAGATTTAACTAATATATTTTGGAAATAATGATTTATAAATTTTGGAAATTTTATTTCCAGGTTTATAAATGTTAAAAATAACTACTGGAAGTTGAACTTTAATTTTCATGATTTTTTCAAAATTGTGTCAAAATTATAATGGCCTTTTTGAATATAATTTTGCAAAAGGGCATTTTAGTCATTTGAAACATTCTGAAATTTTTTTTATGCTGGCAGAATATCCAGAATGCATAAAATGGTTTATATAAAATTTTATTAGATTTATTTGGACATCTAATTTAATTTTATGAGTTTTAGAAAATATTTACTCCCGTAGCATTTTTCTAGAACTATCTGGGGTGAGCGCGATTCACCCGGTGTATGTATATCTCTATGTTGAAACACGGGCATGTCACGTTTTCGTATTAAAGCCGTGTTTGTTTTTATGACAGGTTTTGATGATGTCAAACCGCCGTGATCAAGTCAAACTTTGAATATACAAGGCGAAGAAGGAAGACAAGAACAAGAGCTAAAAGAAGACCAAGAACGAAGACCTTAGTCTTAGTTTCGTTGAGTCGGTCTTCATTGTGATCAAGACCGACCCAATCTTTACACCTTGGATCTTTAGGCTAAAAACCTTCATTGCACTTCTTAAATCATAAAAATGCTTTTCAAACATGTTTAAGTCATTAAAAACACTTGGTGTTCGCCCAAACCAAAAACCAAGCCATCCAGCGTTCGGGTTTCAGAAACTGGCGTTCGGCTCTCGGTTATCGGCTATGGTTTTTGGCGTCCGAACCAACCAAGTGGTTTTCAACTTTTTATGATTGGTTTTTACTCTTTGGCATGTTTAAACGGTTCTCCAACAAAAACACCTTGAAAACCATCTCTCGCTTTTGGTCGTTTGACAAAAATCATTCAACGGCATAAAACTTGGCTAGCCGTGGTTTTCACTTAAATGACATGGTTTTTAAAGTGTCTTACTCGATTTATTAGCCAAATACATCAAATAAGTGTTTTAAACTCTTGATTTTTATTTTGGAGAACTTTGAATTTTTCGGTCGGGTTACGCATCGGTTGGCTAGGCCGTGGTTAAGCCAAAAACCATGGGTTCTTGACTAACCACTCACCCAGCGATGGGAAGATCTTCCCATCGATGGGTAAGCGGCTCCTCAGCCAAACCAGTTTCCAGAACCATGCCAAACAGCGATGGGGAGTTCCACCCATCGCTGTTAGAGCCTTGGTGCAAAATTACCACAAGGCATAACGACCTTGCCCAGCGATGGGAAGTCTATCCCATCGATGGGAACCCAGCGATGGTAAGGGTATACCATCGATGGGAAGGCATGACCGTTGGTGGTCATTAAAGGTTGATTCTTTCCTTATTTGAAAGTCAACCTCCCACCCAGCGATGGGAAGCATTTACCCATCGATGGGTAGGTAACCGTTGGCTTCAAAACTGAAGGAAAATTGGCTTACCAGCGATGGGTAAGTTCCAAACATCGATGGGAAGCCAATATCCTGCAGATCCCAAATTTATTCAATCCCTTAAATCAAGCCAATCACCCCTTTAATGCATTGGTCCGTTGGAGCCTTTTTTGGCACTATAAAAAGGGGTGTTTGGGTCTGCTTTACACAATTAATTCACTTCACAATATTCATACTTTCATTGCATTCAAATAACTTCATTTTCCATAGCTTTCTAGAGCCAATTTGTGTGAAGTTTGAGTTGTTCTTGAGCGTATATATTTTACTCATATCCACCTTTAAGGAGAGTCTTGTTCTTGAGTGTCTTAGTGTTATATACACGTTAAGGGAAGCTTGTTTCCCTTGGTTGTACGAAGGAAAGGTATTTTCCTTCGGGTTGAAGTCTTGGAGTGCGGTATCTCCGAGCAAGGTTGTTGAGGCTCGTGGGACTCGAGTTCTCAGGTTGTAACGGTTTGTTAAGCACCCGTAAGCTTAACGGAAGTAGTGTAGCTCGAGAGAGTCTCTCGGGAGACTGGATTAGCCACACGTTGTGGTGAACCAGTATAAATCTTGGTGTGCTCCCTTTACGCTTTCTACGCTCTTTACTTTTCACGTTCTTAATTTTTATTCCTGCGATTTCTACGATCAAACGTTATTCACCCCCCCTCTAGCGTTGGTCACTTATTCTAACACTCTATTGCTTGTTTGGATGTATGATATGCATGGTAGATGATTGTGGCTATAGTTTATTTGATTATAATACGGCCTGCGTGTCGTGCCTTATCTTATAAACTCTTGTTGTAAATCTATTTCTCTCTCTTACCTCAACCGAGGATTCTTTTCTCACGTGGTGGTTTGAAGACGAAAAGATTTGAAGACCGTTTGAAGAAATCTAAAAGAATGGAGATAGCCCGAAGTCCAAGTGCCCAGAAGCCAGTGGGAGCTATCGTTTTATTTTTCTTTTAGGGGCCACAATCATTACATGTTTATTTACTGCGTTTTGTGAATGCATGTTGAATGTATGTTGAACGCTAGTAATGGACATGTGCGCGGCCATGTCGATAGGTGAGATCGAAATTATAAATCCCTCATGAATATTAAGTCTGTCGCCTTCTGACGCCCGGCACCTATCCGGCTAATGTGCACTGTCATGTACTCAGCCTCAGCAGAGCATAGTACGGTGTATGTTAAGCTGGTTACGGGAACCGCCATAGCGTGGTCGCTGTCGCACGTTGGGTTAGACTTAACTGAGTCTCGGTCAAATGGATGGACGACTCAGAGGCAGTAAGTTGGGGTCATCAATGACAAGTCGGATGATTTTACTCACTCATCCAGCCAGGAGTTGGATCTTTATGATTTAATTGAAACTCTATTCCTAACCAAAGTAGTCTGCTTGTAAGACGTGCCTCAGCCAATTACAAGTACGGTGAAAAGGTGTCCTGGTCCGGTTGTAGTAATATTGTTCGCCCAACACCAGACCAAGAGCTGAGAGCCCGGCTCATCAGTTGGAACTATGTTCCTACCTAAATAGTTTTCTTGTGGAGTAACGCCCAAGCGGAACGCAAGATAATGAAATATGGATCTTAGCCCATTAGAGGTTTCGCCGGAAATCTCCGAATCAATATCGAGGGTTATTGATTTGTTAAAAATAGTGGGAGATAATTAATTAAAGGCCTAATTAATTATTAAAGATGATAGATAACCTAGTTTGCAAAATTTTCTATAGATGGCAAACAACAACAACCCTTTCAACCTGCGTTACATCCTGGAAAATAACAAGTTATCCGGGACCAACTTTCTTGACTGGGAGATGAACCTCCGAATCGTTCTTAACTGTGAGAGGAAACTCTACATCCTCGAAACGGATCCTCCCATGACCCCTGATGTTAATGCTCGTGCGTCCGAACTCACTTCCTTCAAGAAGTATGAGGACGACGCGCGAGATGTAAAGTGTATCATTATGGCGAGTATGACCGCGGAGCTCCAAAGGCTCCACGCGGACATGGAAGTGCGTCCTTTGATACAATGCTTAAGAGACCTTTACCACGGTCAACCCCAAAACTCAGGTATTTACGTTATCGAAGTCAATATGTCTGATATCACCTCTTGGGTGATGGATATTGGATGTGGTTCTCACATCTGTACTTCTATGCAGAACTTGCATGAATGTAGACAATTGACGGAGGGAGAGATACAACTAAAAGTCGGCAATGGCGCACTCGTCTATGCATTAGCCGTCGGAACCTATAGTTTATCTCTACCTAGTGGTCTAATATTGCATTTGAATAATTGTCTGTTTGTACCCAGTATGAGCAGAAACATCATTTCTGTATCCTGCCTTGACAAAACAGGATTTTCATTCGTTGTAAAAGACAAAACTCTTTCTGTCTTTAGAAATGAAATTTTTTATGCAACTGCAAAAATGACCAACGGTCTCTATGTCCTCGACATGGATACCGCAGTATATAACGTAGATGTTAAGAGAAACAAACCTAACAGTTTGAATCTCGCGTACCTATGGCATTGTCGTTTGGGCCACATTAACGAGAAACGCATATCTAAGTTACATCGTTGTGGTGTACTTGATTCATTTGACTTCGAGTCATATGATGTATGCAAATCTTGTTTACTTGGTAAAATGACAAAGGCTCCATTCACCGGTCACGGTGAAAGGGCGAGTGACTTATTGGGCCTCATACACTCCGATGTCTGTGGTCCAATTAACACTGTAGCTAGAGGTGGTTATTCTTACTTCGTTACATTTACTGACGACCTTAGTAGATATGGATATGTGTATCTCATGAAACACAAATCGGAATGCTTTAACAAATTCAAAGAATTCAAGAACGAAGTAGAAAAACAATTAGGCAAAAGTATTAAGACCCTCCGCTCGGATCGAGGAGGTGAATACTTAAGCCTGGAGTTCGATGACTATCTGAAAGAGCATGGGATCTTATCCCAACTCACTCCTCCGGGAACACCTCAGTTAAATGGAGTGTCTGAGAGGAGAAATCGGACTTTGCTAGACATGGTCCGGAGCATGATTAGTCTGACAACATTGCCAGAATCATTTTGGGGATATGCATTGAAAACAGCAGCACACACACTCAACAGAGTTCCATCTAAAGTTGTCGAGAGCACACCATACGAACTATGGCGTGGGAGAAAACCAAGTTTCTCGTACTTTAAGATTTGGGACTGTGAAGCTTATGTAAAACGTCTCATGACGTCTAGTAAGTTGGCGCCTAAATCTGATAAAGTAATTTTTTTGGGATACCCCAAGGAAACTAGAGGGTATGAGTTCTATCATCCATCCGATAACAAAATCTTTGTTGCTCGGAATGGAACCTTCCTTGAGAAGGAGTTTCTTTCTGCTATCACTAGTGGGAGAAAGGTAGACCTCGAAGAAATTCGAGAACCACAAGAAGAAGTCCCGATAGTGTTGGAACCTGAGCAAAGAGATCAAGCAATTGAACCTCAAATTGCTCAAGATATACCACGTAGGTCAGACCGGATACGTAATCCTCCGGTCAGATATGGATTTCTCATGTCTAATGAAGGTGACGTCTTGTTGGTAGATCAAGGCGAACCAGAGACCTACCTCGAGGCAATTACATGCCCCGAATCCGATCTATGGCTCGAAGCCATGAAATCTGAAATGGAGTCTATGTACACAAACCAAGTCTGGACCTTGGTTGATGCGCCCGAAGGGGTAAAACCCATTGGATGCAAGTGGGTCTTCAAAAAGAAGACAGACGTAGACGGGAAGGTTCATACCTTCAAAGCTAGATTGGTAGCAAAAGGTTATAGACAAATCCACGGAATTGACTATGATGAAACCTTTTCTCCAGTTGTTATGCTGAAATCCATTCGGATAATGCTTGCGATTGCAGCCTATTACGATTATGAAATTTGGCAGATGGACGTCAAGATGGCTTTCCTTAACGGGAACCTCAAAGAGGATGTTTTTATGACACAGCCTGACGGTTTTCAAATTGCTGGTCAGTCTGCAAAAGTTTGTAAGCTGCAACGTTCAATCTACGGATTGAAACAAGCATCTCGGAGTTGGTACATACGTTTCGACAAAACCATTTCCAGTTTTGGTTTCAAGAAGAACTCTGACGAATCTTGTGTATACAAGAAGGTCAGTGGGAGTGTAATAGTATTCCTAATATTATATGTCGATGACATATTGTTAATGGGTAATGATATTCCCGCTCTCACTTCTGTAAAGACGTGGTTGAGCGAGAACTTCTCCATGAAAGACTTAGGGGATGCTAGTTATGTCCTTGGCATAAGAATCTACCGAGATAGATCAAGAAAGTTAATAGGTCTAAATCAAAGTACATATATAGATAAAATCCTTGATCGATTTAGCATGTCTAACTCAAAGAAAGGATCTTTACCTATGACACCTGGCACGGTTCTTTCCAAGAGCCAGAGTCCTTCTACTCCCGAGCAAAAGGAACTCATGATGAAGGTTCCATACGCCTCTGCGATTGGATCCATCATGATGAACGTAGATTACGTACATAGGATTTGTCACTACTCTTTTTAAGAGATTAATGTCTTATGGGGCCCACTGATAAGTTATGATTGAGGAAATTGCATGGCCATGCTGAGATGTTTTTATGACGTCTGTTCCTATCAGTCAGACTTGATAGATCAGTGAATGACTTAATGGATACAAGCTGGATTTTATTAATCCCTTGCATTAAGTTTAGACATTGAGACAAAGGGATACAGTTACACGGAGTCTAAGTCGTGGAAAGGTTTTGACGGTGCAAACGTCTTAACTTATAATCTGGGGGCAATAATGTGTTGCTAGATACCGCTTATTGCTTATAGTATTGGTGCATAGCCAATACTGTGGCCAGCTTTATAAGTGCCTATACGGGTCACACACTTTCAACAATTTAAGGAGTAGGATTAAACAATGGGATAATAAGTAATTTGTATATTTGTAAAATAGTAAAATAAAATATTTTGGAATATAATATTATATATGTAAAACATTCGGTGATATATTTATATATATAAATACCGAAATATATATATATTATATGTTGAATATTTTATTTTGGTTTGTCATTTTAATTATGAAAATAATTATTTTGACATAAACTATTTAAAGTATATTTGTATACTTGTTTAAAAAATGATATGGGTATTTTTATTTGATTTAAAATTAATTTTATATTAATTTTTGGTGTCAAATAAAATACACTTTGAACATTTAAGTGGAGAAGAATTTTGAAAATCCTTCTCAAATCAAAACATACGGCCATATCAATTAAAGGTTTGACAAATTTGTTTTAACTTTTCTTGATTGATAAATTAGTGGGCTAATTGTTTTGTCATTTAGCTAATGACAAAATTAATTAAACATCTTTGTTTTATTTAAATATAACACTCCATTTGCAAATTAGTTTGGTTTTTGGGTGATGGGAGATTCGGCCATACCATTTCAAGAGAGAGAATATATTAGTTTGATTCCATTAATATCATTTTGTGTATAGAAAATATCTATAATATTTTCGAAATATTATTAGAAATATTTTCTATAGAAATATACAAGATTATTATTATCCCAAATTTTAATCTTTATATTTTATACTACTATAATCTTTACTAGCATAAAGATTGTGGTAGACTCCGGCGTTGTTCGTGTGTCAAAGTTGGAGACCGGACGCTTGAACGGTTACGTTTGCACTTTCAACGCTCTTCCTACGACTTCTTCATTTTTTTACCGCTTACGAAGAAAGGTGCAAATTTCTTACTACTATAAGTTTTAGTACGTGATTCTGGGCAAGATAATCATGTTAGGATGTTAAAATTTTTATATTCCGCTGCCTATCCTTGCATGGTTACCTTTCAGGGGATGCCTTGCAAATGTTTTAGCACCACCACCAAAGAAAATAAAGATTGGTCCAAAGACCGTTGATGCAATCTTTATTGGCTACAGTGGTAGCGCGTATCGATTCTTAGTGTATAGGTCTGATAATCCAGAAATACATAAGAATACAATTATGGAATCGAGGAATGCAATATTCTTCGAAAATATATTTCCATTAAAGTCGAGGGAAGAAGCAAGTTCTTCCAAACATTCACATGATGAAATGTTGAACGATAATTCCTCGGATCAGTCTAATACCGGTATAATTGATGAAACCGAAACTGAGACTGAACTTAGACGAAGTAAAAGGACACGGACTAAGAAGTCCTTTGGTAATGATTTTCTAACTTATTTGTTGGAATTTGAATCGGGGACTCTATCATTTCTGATAGAGACTGAACCCGATATTCTAACATGTTTATTAGAAAATGAACCACGAACTTTTCGTGAAGCAATGACTTCGTCCGAAGGCCCTCAGTGGAAAGAGGCAATTAAAAGTGAAGTTGATTCTATTATGCAGAATCACACTTGGGAGTTAGTGAATCTACCTCCTGGATGCAAACCGTTAGGTTCTAAGTGGATCTTTCGGAGGAAAATGAAACCAGATGGTTCCATCGATAAGTACTAAGCAAGACTTGTAATTAAGGGTTACAATCAACGTGAGGGCTTTGATTATTTTGATACATATGCCCCTGTGTCAAGTATAAATTCCATTAGGATGATACTTGCAATAGCTTCCTTACGGAACTTAGAAGTACATCAAATGGATGTGAAAACAACTTTCCTTAATGGAGATCTAGAAGAAGAGATCTACATGGAACAACCAGAAGGGTTTATAGTTCCTGGTCAAGAAAGGAAAGTTTGTAAACTCGTTAAGTCATTATATGGTCTTAAACAGGCGCCAAAAGTATGACATGAGAAGTTTGACCAGGTAATGATGAACTCTGGGTTCAAAATTAATGAATCAGACAAGTGTGTTTATCTAAAAAACACATCCCAAGGGTATGTCATGTTGTGTCTATATGTAGACGACATACTCATAGTTGGTAGCGATGACAAGATGGTCAAGTCTACCAAAGACATGTTAAACTCGCGATTTGACATGAAAGATATGGGTCTGGCTGAAGTAATACTTGGAATTAAAATTGTGAGAAGACCTGGGGGTCTAGCACTGAGCCAATCCCATTATATTGATAAAATCCTTGACAAGTCCAACAAGGATGACGTTAGAGTAGCAAAGACGCCGTTGGACGTTAACGTACACCTGGCTAAAAATCGAGGTTCCAGTAACTCTCAAATTGAGTATGCGAGAGTTATTGGAAGTTTGATATATCTAATGAGTTGCACTCGACCAGATTTAGCCTGTGCCATAAGTAAGCTGAGTAAATACACCAGTAATCCGAGTGATGAGCACTGGAAGGCTATTGTACGTGTGATGAGATACCTGCGGTATACACGTGACTATGGATTATGCTACTCGAGATATCCATCGGTACTGGAAGGATACTCGGATGCGAATTGGATATCTGATAGTAAAGACTTGAAGTCCACAAGTGGATATGTCTTTACGCTAGCGGGTGCAGCAATATCTTGGAAATCCTCAAAGCAAACCGTGATTTCTAGGTCCACCATGGAGTCTGAGTTTATAGCTTTAGACAAATGTGGTGAGGAAGCTGAATGGCTACGCCACTTTCTAGAGGACATTCCAAGATGGGATAAACCGGTCCCACCAGTTTGCATTTATTGTGATTGTCAATCAGCAATAGGACGTGCAAAGAGTAATATGTATAATGGTAAGTCTAGACATATTCGTCGTAGACATAAAACCATTAGACAACTTCTCACAACTGGGATTATCATGATTGACTATGTGAAGTCAAAGGATAATCTGGCGGATCCGCTAACCAAAGGGTTAACAAATGAGTTGCATGAGAAGTTGGTGGCAGGAATGGGTTTGAAGCCCTTGTGCTAGGACAGTCCTATGAAGGAAAACCCAACCTGGATGGTACTCAGGTTCAATGGGACAACCTACTTGTAGGATAAAGCATGGTCACTGTGGGGGCGGTACCGGAACCTCCGGTCACTCCCTTCTATTCTTGCTGAAGACAGTGACTCTCGAAAATGATGAGGTTAGCATATAAATATGCTTTAATGATTCTTAAACAATAGACACGGTGGTCTAAGTGGAGTAATCGGGATACTCTTAAAGAATCACCTATGTAAGAGTGAAGTGTGGTCGCTTCAAACGGAGGAACTTGGGCTTAATCCTCTAAACACTCTCGCAGAACCAGGCGTATAGATTCATACCATGTTATCTTTTTTTATATATTAAAGTTCCGCAGAGAACAACGAGAATTAGAAAATGCTATGAAATTGAGCGATTACACCAAGGCTAAATGGATGTTTGACTCAATTGTAAACAATATGAATTTTGAAATAAAAGTAGTATAGCGGTTATGCTATGAAGAATATGGTTAGGCTCGAGCAAATACCATTGGATATCGTAATAGCATCACTTGAAATGTATAAATTTGACATGTGAATGAACAAGTGGGAAAACACCTGGACTATATTTAGACGATTACATGAACACGTAAATCCATGCCCAAATATATGTGTTTACATGTACGAACGTATGTGTATTTGTAGTTTTATATGCTCAACTACTTGGCATAACCTACATTGAGTCCGTATGATCGTAGTTTTCTCGTTATAAATGTTGGAATTTTTGGCATTTTAGTAGGCATTAAATGGACCAACTTGGGTATATTTGTCAATAGGTCCACTAACGGTTTTAACCGTTAATTAATGGACGTGTGATCTCTTAAATGAGATAAATATTTTGATAATTTATACGCCAAAAATGGTAGAGGGTGAATGAGAAATTGATTCTCAAATGAACTGTTGAGTAGAAGAAAATATTTATTATTTTCAAATTTTTACAACCTGTTTTACACGTTGTTCTAATTAGTTCCAATTTCGGAGTTAACTGGCCAATAATCTCCAATTTATAGGAACAAATTTTAAACTAACGTGTATGCCAACGGTTGATAATAATGTACATAATTGATATAATCATTATGATTATTGATGAGTGTCATTATACCCATGATAAAGAATTGATCCGTTTCCATTCTTATAAAAAATGAAGGCACATGTTAATTGCATTAAATGTTAAATGGCCTTTCATGCTTCTTGGTTTTGGATATATACGTACACACAAGAAGAGAGAAGATGGTCTACTTGTTATTAAAAGTTTTTTTTGTTTCCCCTTGGTTTTTACGAACAAGAAAGGAAAAAGAAAAAAAAACTTTGTGAGTGCAAAAGCTCTAGTTTTTTGCCAAAGTTTCAAGCCATCCTCTTCAACATTTTTTTTAGTCAGCAATACTCCGACGTTGTTCTTGTTCGTTGGTGTGCAGTCGGTCCGTACAACCACTACACACGATAGCGGTTTTATCCTGGGAGGAAAGTGCTCACGTTCTCCAGTACGCTAGGCGGGCACTATTACCTTAAGGATAGCTCCGGCGACTCCGCTGCCTTTCTACAGTGTTCTACTTTGCAGATTTTATTCTCGAGTTCTACGTCCCAGTTCGCTGCTTCTTTTCAGTGCACAAAGTCCTCATTGTCAAAGAAGGCCTTTGAAGATTGGAAGCTAATTTTATTTTATTTATTGTATTTAATCCGAATAAAATTATAAATTCGGATTATTTTATTTCTTTTAGTTTCCGAGACCGTTCCTCTTCCCGTCTATTGTAAACTGTACGATCATTTCTAACAATAAAGATATATGGTATGAAACTCGTTGAAAAAGGAATCACCTATTAATCCGCTGGATTGAATAGGTACTACATATATAGATATATTACAATCTTGAATGTTCATTCTAATTTTTAAAAGTTTGAACGTAATTAGATAGATGATTGAACTTTGATAATCGATTATCACCAAATGATAATCAACTATTGGTGATGTTGAACTTTGATAATCGATTATCACCAAATGAGGGTGCTGCTAAACTTTGACTATCAAGTGCGGTTGAACTTTGAACTCAAGCTAGATAATTGATTATCAACACGTGATAATTGTGTAACGCCCCAAAATATACACTAGAATTAATAATGAATAATTATTCAATTAATCAAATTTGTTTTGATTAAAATAAATTGTTGTTGGGCTTTGGGCTAAAATAGAATATGTATTGATATCCAATATTACAGTCTGGATAAGTCTCATAGAGATAAATCCCAATATGATGACTTTGTTGTGTGACCTCGATTGGGAACCATAGTACAGGCCCAAAATCAAGGATAAATGAAGAAATTGTTATGATATGAATTTTGAACTGAATTCTTGAAATAAATCATGTGAATAAATTAAATGTGAGAACTTTTTTGAATAATGGTCAATTAAACCAATTTTGACTCTATCAAAGTCAAACACCCAAAAATATAATGTCGGAAAAGGTATTACAAATAATTATGAGAAATATATTGTTGAATAGAATTTGACTGTCTGATCGCACCAGTGCAAACGAATTTCAATTTGGATGAAGTTAAACCAAAAAGTGTACCCCGACTGGACCAAATATTAGTCCCAATCAAAGACTACATACCAAATGGCGCCCTGTTCACTTACGCCGATTCCAAAATCCGAATCATCGCTCAATCATGGAAGCAACCCAAACCCGTGTCTTATTTAAGGACAACCATCTTTCTCATTTCTTCACCAAATTACACAATACTTCCTCCTATCCCGCTGCTCTAAGTGAGGAGAACACACTAGTGTTGTTAGCTTTGTGAGAGGTCGCCGAAGTAAAGAGATTTAGTCGCTGAAAGTTTCATCGAAAAATCTTCAAAACCTCCATTACGTTTCGAGGTAAGCCCGTAGATATATCTAATGACTAGAATATTCATATAGATCGTTTCTATGTTCATAAATGGTCATTTGGTTGAGTTTTGTGTTTGACATGCTTGAAGAACTAAGAATCATAAACCTTGAATTTGATATTAAAACTACAAATTTATGACTCTAAAATGATCTGTGAACATTAGAGAACACCTCTATATAATTTAATTGAAATTTGGTAATTAAACATTATATTACTCAAAACTAAGAAGATGATGAACAGTAGCCGAAAATCGATTATTATTTTCATAGGAATCGATTAGAATTTTGTTCAGATGAAGGTGTTCGAAGTCAATATATTAAAAAAAACATAATCAATTATTTTTAATTATAAAAATCGATTTAAAGGTATTAATCGATTATTTAAAAACTAAAAATTGATTTTTAGGTATTAATTGATTATTTTAAAAATAAAAAATCATTTTTAAGCATTAATTGATTATTTTAAAAATAAAAATCGATTTTTAAGCATTAATTGATTATTTTAAATATAAAAATTGATTTTAAAAGTATTATTCAATTCTTATATTAAATAATTATTTTTCTTATTATCCGAAAATATTCCTTAAAATGAGCTCTAAAATCCTATTTTTGATACCAATTAATTATGAACAATATAAATATGAGTTTGTACAATAAAAATGATGTTTTTGGCATATTAAACATTATATGATGCATGACGGTAAGTTTGGGTGTTAACACTCGAGACTATACCAGTATTTGCTATCGAGTGTTATGTTGATTGATCATTATGGTGAATAAATATTGTGAATGATTGAATCATGGTTAAAAATGAATATATTGATGATCATGAAATGATTTGCATTGTTAAGGATATTTAGAAGAATTTTAAGATATATCCATTTGGAATTGATAATGACTATTAAGGATATCTAGAAGAACTCTAAGATATATTGATGTTGGTTTCTAATACTATCTAGAAGACCTCTAATATAGATTAGAAATAGGCATTGCGGGTATGATGCCCGGTGACTAGGGTTAAAACGTATGTACGGGATCTAGGAACCAAACTTGAGTATCTACTCGTTTGGGTGTACCACCCAACCCAACAATGAACACTACGATATCGGTTTTTGGTTGACCTTAAGTGAAGGTAAGTTTAAGATTTGAAACTCTTTTTAAAAATATATCTTAAATTAGGCCTAGCTTAAGGATTAGAATATCTTGAACTAGAATTAGTTTAAGAATGGAACTAGCATTAGACTAATGTAAGTTTAAGGATATTATTGAATATGAATGATGAATATTGAATATGAATGATGAATGTTTGATATTGAATGATGAACGTGGAATAATGAATAATTAAATTAAACATTCCTTACATGATATCAAATGATTCAATTATGAATTAAGATTCAATTTGTGTGGATGTTCGACGCTTTATATATGCCTACACAGCTTCACCGCTGAGCGTGTAGTGTGTTTTATTTGCTACACACAGGTTAATAGAAAGAATGAAGTGACGTGATCCTGGAGGTAGACGGAGGCGAGATTGTCGGATTAGATGTGATGGTTTTGAATTAAAGAACATAAATAAATTATGTTTATGATTGTGATTTGTTTTATGTTTATGATTATGATTTGTTAAGCTTCCGCAATATTGAAAACTCCGTATTGTTTATGATATGAAAAATATCATTGTGATAAATATAAGTGTTTGAAATGTTTTAAATTTTATGATTACCAAGTTAATACTTTAGTCCAAAAGGGGCTGCAGACCTGGACAGATTAGAGTGTTACAAATCAACTAGCAGCTAGTCAAACACCCAACTAGGGAAAATCAAGCTAAGAACCAAGGTTTAAAAATAAAAGTGTTCCAACGTAAAGACTAGTATGTGAAATGTTGGTATATGGATTAGAAACCAAGACTTAATTTTCAAAATAAAGTCTTCGAGGTCATCAGTTACGCATGTTGTAGATGCATGATATCAAAATCATTCATATCGTCGTATATCTGCTTAAGATGTCAGACATAGTGCGCATCTTATAACGGGCACGTCCAGGAGCCTTCGGCTCCAACAGGTCTCATTTGGAGGGCTTGTGTACGTACATGGTAACTAGGTTTTGGTTACCACCCATTATTTCTAGTCTCGTATGATACTAAGGTTTGCCTGAATCATTTCCCTCGTGGAATGATGTTTGAGCGCAAGGGGGGTCCCTGCATAATCTCACTCATGCATCATATTTCATGTAGTCATTACGAGTTTCATGTACTCTAAGTACATGCGTGGAACATTTGGTCAATATGTGAACCATTTGGTCGTTATGAGATTCATATCATTCATATTATTCCATCATCATGAATTAACATCTTGATTATATTTATGAATATGGGTAACTCGGATTTTTGCAAAACATATTGCACATCATATCCAACATTGTTGACGACAAGACTAAGGTATTTATATATTTGGATAACTTTCTAAAATGAATCTCCTTGATATGTATACATGTACCTTATAACTTGTGTTATCTACTATGCAAGTATGAAAATTATGTTGCCAATGTGATGCATGGTATGAGTAGTACCATCAATCCTTTTGAACTCTTTCCATTCTCATCTTAATTCGGGGTATTACATTCACCCCACTTAGGAATGCAACATCCTCATTGCATCCTTTTTTTTAAATCCTTAGATCTTCCCAGCTAGGTGAATTGAGCTCTTTTTTGGCCCATCACGGTCGCATGGTTGCTCTAATACCAAGTTGTAACATCCCGATTTGCATAACTCGGTTCACGCGGGTTTGCGGACCAGAGCGCTAGCAATTTGGTAAAGTAAAATTCCATAACCTTTTTAAAAGTAATACTAACAGTAATTTAAAAAAAATTAAAATATAGTTTCCTCAAAATAGGATACAATAATTTCCAGAGTAATTTAATTTAATCGTTGCGGAAGCTAAATAAGATTCAACATATTTAATATATAGGTTCAAGTCCCAAAATACTTTAAATTACTAAAACAGTTCCTGCATCCTTCTGCCAACTCTCCCGCCTCAGCATCTTCCGGATTGATGTCATAGCTTTAATACCTACGCACAGTCACACAACAAAGACAACTGCGCGTTCAGCGAAACTGCTAAATAGTACCATAACGTAGATTCTATAGAATAATTCTTGACACACATTCACATATTTACGGGAATCGTGATACGAACTCGTATCGGATAGGGAAGACTTAGAGCGTCTTCGAGCTCTTGAGAATATGGGACGAGGAAGAAGAAGAATTGATGCGAAAGAGGGAATCGGCGAACCGAGGGAAAAAGAGAATTAGGGTTTGATTTGTTTATTCATTGAATATTCTAAAGGGGTTACATCTCTATATATAGGGAATAGGGAAACCCTAACGCTAACCTAACGGTTCAATAAAAGCGATGAGGAAAAGAACCGTAAAGAAACCTCGAAGGAGCTTATAATTCCGCTCACCTAATAAAACCTAAATTACAATAATAATAATAATAATAATAATAATAGTTATAAATATCCTACTCTACTATCCATAACACTCTCACCCCCTTAGAAAACCACCTCGTCCTCAAGGTGGAGGCTCCCACTCATGCTTCTGGACTGGAGAGAAAATGTTGACCCAAAGATTTTGGTCACTTGATGACATGATCATAACTACACGCGGCAGGATCCGGTACCCAAACTCAATTATATTAGCATGGCCAGGATTCTCGATGATATCCAATGACTGTGAGTTGTCCGCTTGCACAAAATTTGCATCAACTACCCGGGCTCTTTTGGGCAGAGGCATAGAGCTATATGCAATGATGACATTGCTCAATGTTTGAGCCTTTACAGCTTCTCCATTACCTAATGCAGCTACGGGGGTATCAATAGCTACGAGATCGGACGGAAAGGCATGAACAACAGCTTCAACAGAAACATCATTATCATCAACTTCGGAAACACTCATTGAATCAACAATAATGCGCTCAACAGATTCCATACTACAAGATGTGGGGTTGTGTAAAATGGTTGTAGGGGCCATATCTACTGGATCAAGTGGAGCACCGAGAAGATTCCTTATAGCGTTCATCATCTTTGTTTTGAAACTTGCTAACTCCAAGGGAATTGGACTTAATGCAATGGGAGGGCCACGAACTAAATCTTGTATCGAACAAGAGGCTTCCACATTGAACGCATATAACTCAGAATCAGAATACGGTAGATCTAAAAGATGACGAAATAAGTGGAACGTCTTCAAAATTTCATCCACGTGATCATAAGCTATACAGACACCTTCGTGAAACTCAGCTCTTCCATAAAAGATATTCTTCAACACACCAAGAAGTTTGTTTAAAGCATCGTCCATGGTCACAATAATTTTATCCAAAATCGAGACCATAGTTGTGGCAAGACGGATACAAAAAAAATGAAAAAGCAATGCACTCAAATCTAGTACCCACTTACTCAGTTCGTCCAAGGCGGAAGTATTAGTAGCACCCAATTATTGAATTAATACTCCATGTGTGGGTCAAAGACTCAAAGCAACCCAAGACTATTGTAAAAAACCCAATTTTGTTTCTTAGGGTTTGGCGGCAATTATTGGGGCCCAAAACTAGGGATTGCTCGGATTGTAGCGGCACACCCAATGGAGGCAATACAAAAACAAATTGTTGAAGATGATTTAACACTCCCTTCTTCAATCTTGAGGTTGGAAAAGCCGTTGCTGAATATGGATTGAATCAACGCTACCTTTTCAATTCTTGATTCCGGATCGGCAGTTGGTGACACAGGCAAATTAACGCTGTGGAGATTTGTGTTGTCCCGGATCGGCAATTGGTGGACATTTTTTTTTGGATTTTTTTTTGAAGTCTCTCAATGAGAGCACCAATTATACGAACTCGTATCAGATAGGGAAGACTTAGAGCGTCTTCGAGCTCTTGAGAATATGGGACGAGGAAGAAGAAGAATTGATGCGAAGGAGGGAACCGGCGAACCGAGGGAAAAAGAGAATTAGGGTTCGATTTGTTTATTCATTGAATATTCTAAAGGGGTTACATCTCTATGTATAGGGAATAGGGAAACCCTAACGCTAACCTAACGGTTCAATAAAATCGACGAGGAAAAGATTCGTAAAGAAACCTCGAAGGAGCTTATAATTCCGCTCACCTAATAAAACCTAAATTATAATAATAATAATAATAATAGTTATAAATATCCTACTCTACTATCCATAACAAATCGATACCCTTTTAAACCCTTATATTTAAGAAAATCCACCTTATCATCTTTATGAAACCTTTAATTATAACATTCTGTCATTTTTCATTTTAGGACAAGGTGTAAGAACATCTCTTCGTATAATAATATGTATCCAAAGTACTTATTAAAAATGAAGAGTATTATTGCCAAATATACTTTATTTATAGATTTCATAAATCATTATTGTTCCATCATTTTATCGAGAGAGTATATCTGATAGAATTTAATCCATAACATAGAGTATTGCAACATCCATCATTTAACCAATCGCTATACAACAAAAGTCAAGGTCAATCTTTACTACTACTTAAAAAACCAATCTTTAGTTACGGTCAGCTATATGTTGCTATCTCCCGTGTGACAAGTCATGAAGAAAATAATGCTTTACACTTCAAATGTTATATATAAAGAAGTCTTCCAGAATTCATAATGCATTTTTATATGTATAATTTATTTATGTGTAATGCATTACTCCCTTCGTCCCTCCTAGATTTTTCCATTAGCTCTTTTTATTTGTCCCACATAGATCTTCTCATTACTTTTTTTAACATTTAAAATACCACAACTACCCCATTTACTTTATTTATTACACCTTTTCCACTTTATTTAATACACCCCACCATTTTCATTAAGGGTATTTTGGTAAATTTCCATCCTTTTCTACTCTCATTAAGTACAACAAAAAAAAGTCAAAATGATGATTTAAAAACTATACAAAGTGCATTGTTGCTCGAAATACGGGTATCCCATGTCTAACTCTCTTTTATAAAGAACAATAAGGGGCTGTTTGACAACTTCTGAATAGGTAAGTGTTGAACCAGTAAGAAGTCTGAACCATTAAATGCTGAACCAGTAAGAGGTCTGAACCATTAAGAGCTAGTATATTGCTTAACTATTTAGAGACAAATGTCTGATCAATTCAGATAAGAGGTCTTATTCATTCAGACTCTGTATAATACTTAACCATTCAGAGGCAAATCTCTTAACCATTCAGACATCTAAAACATTAAAAGGCTGAAACAAATCGTCTGAACTTAAGTAGTTTAAGTAGTGGAAATATTTGCACTAAATAACACTAAAACTTAAGTCATTTCCCTAAATAGCACTTAAATTGTTTTATTTCCTAAATAGCATTTAATAATGTCCATAATGTCTTGTGATGACGAATATTTACTTGAATAATGACTAATTCATAATGACTAAAAATGCTACCTTGGGAAGAAAATGGGAAGAAAGTAATTATGTTTGTTTTAGTGCTATTTTCCGCCGCAAATATACGGCACCCACAATCCCTCCCAGCCTTGTCCTTGAAGTTCATAGCCATGGTATGTTCTTGAAGCTTCATTTTTTTTCTTCATTTGTTTTTGATGTGGGGATTCGCCATCACGAAAGATAATGGGGTGAACTTCATCCGCCACCAGAATGCAAATTCGATGTGTTTATCCGCGCTTTGTGACTCTTAGATACACTTATCATTTATTGTTGCTCTAAGATTTCCAATGAAGGAGTATAATGCATGAATTGGAGTTTTTTACTTGCTAGAAGCAGATCGGAATGCTCTGTGTCAGATCGGAATTAAACGTCATGAACTTTTGTTTCATTGTGGGACTCAGTTTGGGAGGATTAGATGAAGTAAGATCGAAGTATATATGTAAATAAAAACTAGTAGAAACCAGAAGTTGCAAGTTGTGATTTTGCTTCGTCCTGCTCTAATTTGTCACTGAGAATTTCATCGTCCAAGTATCGTGTATCTTTATAGCTGCTTTGTCCCTTATTTAACTCTAATTAGTATGAGGAGCTCTCTAATTAGCGCAATAGTGCGCAGCCTATATAGGAATACGAGGGACCAAAAAATTAAAAATTTATCTCTTGTAATAGTCTGATGCAAGTTGGAAAAGCAAATGCATCCAAAAAATACCATAAAGAACAACAAGAAGGCTGCCACTGGTTCCTTTTAATTCTTCCCACCATTACCTTATCATCTCGACATGGGGTAGTAAAATTTTCATACTTCTGAATCTAGTGGACTGGGCGACTGGCTTAATAGATAAATCGACCAAGATCTATTCATTGGGAGATGGAATGTGCATGTTTGTTACTCTACCCCTCCCAAATTTTCTCTTTATGGCCTATGTTTCTCTGTTTTATTTCAAAGTTAAACATATTTAGGAATGAGTCTATTAACTTTCATGTTAATAATTTTGGTAAAATTTTGTAGTTGCATGTGATTGACGATGGGTTTAGTGATATTGAAGACACGATCAAGGGTGACAAGGTAGATGAGTTTGTGCAACGGGTTGATTTTCAATTATCAGAGGCAAAGCCGTGTGCAATAGACGGTGAGCTTGACCTAGCCCAAGTTATCAAGTGTATTATTTCCCATGACACAGTGAGATGCGCCACCGCATTGTTCCAACTAAGAATGGATGCTAATGTAGTAACTAAGAATGGATATTACCCGTTGCATTATGCGGCTAAAAGTTTATCACCTAGCATAATAGAGCACTTTTTGGAGCTTGGAGCAAGACCTGATGTGTTATGTCTTGATTATGGGGGTAAGGATGTTGGACTCACCCCACTAGTAATGGCTCTCAAAACGGCAATCTGCAACAATAAAGCCGTCCTGGATTGGTCTCCATCTGAGTGCATCTTTAAGTTGATCTTTTTACTCTGTCTCCCAGAACTGGTACACGCTTTATCTATCCTTCTGATTTAATTCAGTCATATAGCTGTCATTTCTGCTTTCATTACCTATTCTTTGATTGGAGCATTTTTTGTTTACACTCTTTTGAAATTTCTCTGTTATTTTACTTGAACAAGACATTGCAACTTTTGGACACAATAGACACTGAAGAAAAATGACTCTTTCAATAAGTTAGGGGTTAGATATGCCACCCGTGAATAAACAGGGGCCAATGTGACATGAAGTTGGCCTTAACAATTATAGAGGGATTTTTTCCCGTAAGTATCATAGGCTACAACAACAACAACCCAGGTGAATCCCACAACAGTCGTGAGGGTGTGTGTACGCAGACCTTGCCCCTACTCGGAGGTAGGGAGGCTGTTTCCAAGAGACCTTTGGCTCCACCTGCACAAAAATATGGAAGAGAACACAGTATAACACAGATAAAGCATCAAGTACAAGAAATAAGTACAAGCAATAGCAGAAGATTCCAAACAAATACAACACACTACAAAACAACCTCTACAACACCGAGCTCTTATCCAGCTACTTTAATCCTAGTTTTCCAAGGGTTCCTATCTAGGGCCATATCCTGTCGAGAAGTCCTAAATCTTGCTTAATCACCTCCTTCCAATTCTTCCTAGGTCTACCCCTTCCCCTACTTCCCCCGATAACTGTAATCATCTCGCATCTCCATACAGGCATCCCGCCGTTTCACATGGCCAAACCATCTCAGCCTCGCTTCCCGCAACTTATCTTCCAACGGTGCTATGCCTACCTGACGTCAGATAACTTCGTTCAAAATCATATCCAACCTTGTCTTCCCACACATCCATCGTAACATCCGCATCTGCACCGCATGCAGACGATGCACATGAGTCTTCTTAACTGCCCAACACTCTGCCCCATATAACATAGCAGGTCTGACTACGGATTGATAGAACTTACCTTTCATTCTACGCGAAATCTTCGGATCACACAACACCCCTGAAGCTAATCGCCATTTGGCCCAAGCCACTCTAACACGATGTCCAATATCTGCATCTAACTCCCCATCAGCCTGGATTACCGAGCTAAGATATCGAAACTTGTCTACCTTAGGTACTAGGTCAATCTTGACTTCCACCTCTGATTCTATATCCCGGCCACTGAAACAACACTCCATGTATTCAGTCTTGTTCTTACTTATTCTGAATCCTTTAGTCTCAAGGGCAAGGCACCATAATTCCAACTTATCGTTTAGTCTCCACGTGTGTTGTCGATAAGCACAATATCATTCGCAAAAAGCATGCACCATGGGACCCCGTCTTGAACACCTTGAGTTAGGATGTCCATCACCAAGGTGAACAAAAAAGGGCTAAGGGCAGACCTTGGTGGAACCCCATCCCTACCGAGAAAGAATCTGAGTCGCCCCCAGAAGTCCTTACCTTGGTCATAGCCCCATCGTACATGTCCTTGATTGCACGAGTGTACACGATGGGAACTCCTTTCCCCTCAAGGCACCTCCATAAGACCTCCATTGGCACCCTATCATACGCCTTCTCGAGGTCAATAAACACCATATGAAGATCCTTCTTCCTAGCCCTATACTCTTCCATTAACCTTCTCACAAGATGAATGGCCTCTGTAGTCGATGTAGTCGATCTGGCATGAACCAAATTGGTTCTTAGAGATGCAAACCCCGTTCCGCACCCTATATGCAATGATTCTCTCCCAGACCTTCATGGTGTGGCTAAGCAGTTTCTTGCCTTTGTAATTCTCGCAGCTCTGAATGTCACCTTTTCCTTTAAACAGAGGGACCAAGAGACTCTCCCTCCACTCATCAGGCATCCTTGCTATCCGGAGGATAACATTGAAGAGTTTGGTTAACCAAACCCACGCACCACGACCCGCATGCTTCCAAAACTCCACCGGAATCTCATTTGGTCCCAAAGCTCTCCCACTACGCATCCCGCGGAGAGCCCGAACCACCTTTTCCAGGCAAATGCACCGGCACTACACATGAGACACCCCGGGCTGTCCCAACTCATCAAGAACTAGCCTCTGGTCTCCTCCCGCATTTAAGAGTTCACTAAAGTACTCCCCCCAGCGCTTAACCACCTTGGCAGTCTCAACTAACACTCTACCATCGCTGCCCTTCACGCATCTCACGTGATCCAGATCTTGGGCCTTCCTCTCACGCACCTTAGCAAGCCGAAACAGTGGATTAACACTGCCTTTTTCCTCAATATCCTTGTAGAGGCGTTCAAAAGCGGCATTCTTTTCCCTCGTTACCTCTAACTTAGCTTCTTTACGTGCTTTCTTGTACTTCACTCGTAACGCCGCTCTTTCCTCCTCAACATTGCAACCCTTGTACCTCAAATATGCCACCTTCTTAGCTTCCACCTTACTTCAGACTGAATCGCTCCACCACGAACCAATCACCCTGACGCCTACTCCTAGAACCAGAGATCACACCTAACACTTCCCTCACACCTAACACTTCCCTGGCTGTTTCCTTGTTTCCTTGATGCAGTTAGCAATCCGCACCCACATATCAGTAGCCTCTCCGGTCGATTCCCACACACCTTTTTCGTGCACTCGCCTGGTCAACTCAGCGATATTCTCCGCACTTAGTCTCCTCCACCGGATTTGTGTGTTGCCACTCGAAGCTCTCCTATGTTTCTCCCACCTGATCATAACATCCATCACGAGAAGCTTGTGTTGGGTAGTGACGTATTCACTCGGAATTACTTTAGCATCCTTGCAGAGCACCCGATCACACGTGCGCAGGAGAAGATAGTCGATCTGTGTTGTCCCCACTCCACCAACAAGTGTAGCCAAATGGTCGTCTCGTTTAGGGAAACAAGAGTTAGCAACCACCATATCACTCGTTGTGGCAAACTCCAAGAGTGAAACTCCCGCTGGTTCCTGCAGCCAAATCCAAAACCACCGTGCACGTCCTCGAAGCCATCAGCTGATTCTCCAATATGGCCATTGAAGTCCCCTCCAATGACGACTTTCTCAGTCAGTGGAAAACCAACAACCACCCCATCCAAGGCATCCCAAAACTCCCTCTTTACTTCGTCTGCCAGGCCAACCTGCGGGGCGTAAGCACTCACGACATTGATAGCGCACCCACCCAAAACCAACTTGATAAACATCAGACGATCACTAATCCTCTTCACCTCCACCACAAACTAACGCAGCTCCGGCGCCACCAGAATGCTGACTCCATTCCTTCCCCTAGCTGAACCTGAATACCACAGTTTGAAACCATCAACCTCTCGTGCCTTAGTGCCCACCCACATAGTTTCTTGCACGCACGCTACCTGAATCCTTCTCCTCTTGAGAACTTGCACCAACTCAATTGACTTACCTGTGAGGGTGCCTATGTTCCATGAGCCAAAACGCACATGGGACACTACCTTACCCCCCTGAACCTCCCACACCCGTCCCAACCCCGGGATATGGCCTTAGAGCTACATTGCTAACCCACGCCACTACAGGTACACACCAGCACCAAAAAGCAAAGCAGAGACGAGACTACTAACACAATAAAAGTAGTTACAAACCACCGCTAAAGAAGGGAAGAGCAACAATACAAATAACAATAAAAGAGTACGGTAGTAGCACAAGTAGTTAGCAATCAAAACAACACCTTAGCGCACACACTAGAATGAGACGAAAGAAGCCACGGTAAGGCAAAAATAGCAATCAAATCACATAAGAGTGCTAAAATAGTAATAAAAGTAATGAAAACAAGGAGAATGTTTGGGGGCAGGAGTGGCTCGGTTGGGGCTGGGTTGTGGGGCTACCGCTAGAGTGTGGTGGGGGTGGGGGGCTGGGTTGGGGCTGGGGTTGTAGGGGCAGGGGCTGAATGTCGGCAAGGTTAGAGGGGGGTAGCTGGGAGTGGCTGGGGATGAGTGGAAGGTGGTGGTGGTGGTGTGTCGCCTAGGGCTGGCAGAGACAGAGGGTGGGGGAAGTGGGTTCAGGTTGAGGGGGTAGCTGGGGGTGGGTGGGATGCGGAGGAGGTGGTGGTGGTGTGTCACCTAGGGCTGGCGGAGATGGGGGCAGATGGTTCCGGTTGGGGGGGGGGGGGGGGATCCTTGACAGAGGAGTCGGGGGACAGGTCGGCGACAGGGGTATCCGGCGGCAGAGGGACGGATTTGGGTAGGAGATGGGGCACAGGTCGGCAGCGAGCCGGAGGATAGGTCGGCGGCGAAGGGCTGGCGACTATAGGTCGGATCTGGGTCGGATCTGCGGGTACTTGGTCAGGGTAAGGGGTGGGGGTGTGGGTGGGTATGAACTTACCTGTGCTCCTAGCCGTCGTCCGCCGTCGCCCGCTGCCATCCTACGACCTACTAAACCACCGACAGGGAGGACGGACGGTGAGTGTCGAAGTGCCGGCGACTACTCTGAGGAAGAGCTGTTACTCACGAGAGAAGATCAGAGCAGAGGACAGAGGAGAGAGAAAGTCAAATTTTATCTGTATCAACTATTGATCATTTTCATAGGCTATGAATATTAATTTACTCCTTTAGCCATGTGCCCAAACATAAAAACGGGTCTTCAAATGAATTCCACAAATTTGTTCTAAACATTTTTGAACTTCCAAAAAACTTTATACGTTTATTTTGTGTCCATTTTTTGAAGTTGAAATGAAAAATGTGAAAATAGTTCTCTTATTTTGGTACCAATATTGCAGAAAAAGCCACTAAAGGCAATAAAATTGATTGCTTTCAAAACTGAAGAGCTTCAAATGACAAGTATGTCCATGGCACGCTGTGGAAATCTTCTCGAGCTAGCTCTTCTGCTTATGGTGGCTTGGGAAAAGCTGTTAAATAAAGATTATATTGATGAAAGCCCCACCTTAGAGGATTGCATTAATAAAGAGTTACAATGGACAGCTATTGAGGAGAATAAATTGTTTTCTCACATCGGTTGTGAGGAGGTTCTCAAGGCACATAAGCGTAGAGAGAAATTGTTGCTCTCTGCAGGTTTGATGCTCCACATTTTTGAACAAGCTGGTGGTGTTCTTGACAAGTTTCGTCTTTCAGAAAGAACAGAGGCATGTTCTAATGATACATTTGATTCATTTTAGCTACTTTGTCTCTTTTTGGTTACCCCATGCTAGAGGAATACTGAGTTCTTCATGCCATGATCTAACCATTTCATCTCAGCATTTTATTTTATTTTTCTTGTATTTTTTTACTGATTTTTATCTCATCATATTGATGCTTTTGGAGCCTCCCTCCCCTTAAATTCAGCCAATTGATCGACATGATCTCGCAATAGAATTTGCTGATTGTATGAGAGCAGCCGGATTCATGTTGGAGATTAAGGGCACGCGTGAAGATATAAGGTTGTTTTCTTATATCTATGTAGGAGTACTTTGTTAACTTTAGATCATGCATACACATGGTTCAAACATGATTAGGGCTTGCTTGGATTGTTTTTAATTGTTTTAATAACTCCTGAAATGACTTTTTTTATTTGCAAACTTTGGCCTCTAAAAGAGGATTTTGAATGCTAGCTGTGGTGTCAAAGATTTGGTTGTACGGAGTATTAAAAAAGCTAAGATCAAACTAAAAACAATGTTTGAAAACCAGAACTGACTTCTACATGGACGAGGGAGCAGGTCAAGGGTTAACCGTTTGAACCAGTCAGCTCAGGGTCAAGGACCTGGTCAACTCTAGTTAATATAGTAATATTTTATATTATGTTATTAGATATTTTTAATTAATAAAAGTATTTTTATTTGTAATTTTCAGTTTATCATTTAGCTTTCAATGTCATTATTGTGCATATACTTTTGCACTTTCTATTTTTTTACTTGTTTTTATTGCAACTATGGATTAGCATTTCATGTCTAACAAATACTAAGGCAATACTTAGATTTTAAAAGTAAATGTTAGATGCTACGTTTTTATACTACGTAACATATCAGAATTATATTTAGTTGATTGAAATGATAAAAAATAGAACTGATTCTAACATATTAAATGTTAATTTCTAAATTGTTTATATTATTGTTTATAAATGACAGTAACTTTTTAGGGTTTCTTTTTTGCATGGAATAATTTTCAAATTTCATCATAAGAAAGCAATTGGTACTAAGAAAGCAAGTGTGGCTGGTTTGAAACCCACCTGCTGCACAATTTCATTTTGAGCAAAGAAAGTAAGAAAACACTTTTTATTAAAAACCTGTTAGCCATCCGGGCTGACCCAGTTCTCTGGGTTTGCAGAGTATAACGGGTATAGGTGGTTTTTAGAAAAAAAGATTTTAGCATTAACTCAGACCGGTAATGCATCCAGTTTGCGGTCATACTGGCTGGTCCGGTCCAGGTTTCAAAACGTTGAGTAAAAGTGATGTTATTATGTTAGGCAAACTACACAGTACACATTACCCACCGGGCCCTCGTTCTTTAGAGTTAAGGTCTGCTTTTAATTTTTCTTTTCTCTCTCTCTAGTGTTGTGGGGTTGCTTAGTATTTGTGATTTACAATAAGTATAGGAGGGGTATGAGTTTGATCTAAAGTATGAAGCATGCACTCACATTTTTAGTTCATTATGATTGGAAATGGAGAGATGAAGATGTTAAGGGGCGTTCAGGGATGAATATAAGATTTTTGGTAAAGAATCCAAGTTGGAAGTTACAAAGCCAAACATGATAACCTTTGAACGCCTGTATACAGAACTTGATTAGAAAAGAGGTGAGAAGAAATTGTTCTGACTAGCTAGGGCGCAAACACGACTTCCTTTGAACACTTGTATAAGGAACTTAGAGAGTGCAGAGGTGAGAAGAAATTGTTCTGACTAGCTAGGGCGCATGAGGAGGAAGCGAGGGATGTAGAGCATGTGAGATGCGTGAAAGAGATGATAGGGTTTTGTATGATGTAATGAAGGTGAGAAAATGACGGCAGTGTAGCTTCACGGGATTTTATAAGCTAGAGAGGAGAGCTTATTCTTGGAGTACTAGGGCAATCTAAGAGGCATTGAAAGCTTGGGTACTGGAATTAGTTAGGAATAGGTTCTTGGGGACCATTCGCATGATGAGCAATTGGTCAGAACAAGCAACCAAGACTATCTCTTAAGGAATTGAAGGCAATGCAAATAGAGTCAGAATCTAAAATGGCTAATAGGGCAAGTCTCCAAGATCTATAATGTAAATCTCTTAAAGAGTTGAAGGTGATTTCAATTTTCAACACATACAAAAATTAAGCTAAATAAGAGAGTTGAAAATCGATCCTTGAGCTTTTTGGACTTAATCTGGCTTATGATTGCTCCAAGCCAATCAGCCTCATTGACATGCCTTTGGTGACAATGGGAGGAGTCGAACTTCACAGAACAGAGGAAGGGAAAGATGAGTGTGAGCAGCAGCTTGAGGACGATATTGAATTATTGATGCGAAGGATTATGTGGAAAACGAGTAAATTCTTTTGGGTAACAAAGGTAAATGGAACAAGAAAGCTAAGAAGAAATATGTGTAGAATTCCGCCGACAAGCATGCCAATTGCAACAAACCACCGACTAGTAGAAAAAAGAAATGATTTGTTTTCCTTATACTTCTGCTAGTTTGGTTCCCCTCTTTGGTTTTGTCTTATGTTTTTTATGCTTGGAATATTTCTGGTTTTATTAAGAGGTGCTTAGTCTAGCTTGTGGTTTAGTTTTCCTCTTGGGTTTATTTTGGTCAGCTTGTGGGGTTTGGGCCACCCCCTCACTTTGTTGCATTTTTTATTTCAATAAACTCGACTGGGCTCCCTAGACCCGATCGCTCCCTTCCGGGTGGGCTTTCATGCTTAGTGGATTGGTGACTTGGTGTGGCTCTTATTTTTTCTTCAATGTTATTTACAGGGCAACTAAGGTGCCGGATGATTGGCGGAAGAGTGTTGTGATTTGTTGTACTAAGTGCAATGAGATATCCAACTTTTTAGTCACACCATAAAGGCAGGTTTAAGAACTTGTCATTGAGAGGTAGTAGATTGAGTAAAGTGGGGGGTCTTTTTGAGAATCAGATAAGCTTGGTTTCATGTGTGGCCCTTTAGGTGCTTTCCATCGTATCTATTGTCTTAGAGAAAATGTATTATAGGGTTCCAAGGGAGACCTTGTTGAGATGCCTTGAGTCTAGAGGGATTCTAGATGCATACATCCGTGTGGTGAAGGACATGTATGCTGGGGCGATGAAAGATTTGAAGGCTGGTGGGGGTGATAGTCAATTTTTGGGTGGGGATAGGGGTATGCTTTTAGTTCTTTCATCTTTTCACCGGTGATGGATGCTCTCACATAGCATATCGAGAGGAGTTACCTTGGTGCATGCTAGTCGCTGATGACATTTCGTTGATTGATTGCACTTGACTCAATGATAAGTTAGAAGTATGGCGGGAGGACTAATGGGTGGGCGACCGAGTCAGAGTGGAAGTAAAAAGATTGATTCTCATCCACTAATCCAAAGCTTGAAGAAACGGGTTTTGGTATCTTGGTTCGGTGGTTGAGGCATATGGAGAATTTGACCGGGATGCCCATTCACCGTGTTGGAGCCGCTTAGGCAAAGTGACGTTTAGCTTCCCATGCCTGTTCTAAGTAAAATTTGTGGTCTTTTTTAATGGAAATCCGAGTGTACATTTTAAGTTTCTTACATCTAAGTGAAACATGTCAATATTGTCAATATTCATTTTTTCCTTTGCATAATAAATGAATAAATTGACAATTAGTTTGTGACATATAGCTAGCTTATTTTTAAAATTTTTAGAAGCCACAAAATCTAACTTGTAGATTTATTGTAAGTATGCTCATAATCTGCCTTTTTCATGGAATTTTTGCTGTGTACTGTGGAAATTTAACACTCGTTTCAACAATTGAAGTTTGTTTTTCATCTTCATCATTATCGTTTCCTTTGTGGTTTATAGGTTTTCAATCGAACAGCCGAAGAAGTCAGGTAATTCAATGGCTTCCACACCCCGCCCTTTTTCAGATTTGTCCGATTGTCTTCCTAAACCTATGAGATAAATATTTTTGATGTATGAAAGATCATAATGCGTAATCTCATTGGTTTATACTTGAGAACATGATGATGCCGACGAGTTTCACATTTTTCCTTGAACAGAACTGAAGAAGAAAGTGAAACAGGCGACATCGCATGTTTTGGTGAGATCTGCAGTTTTCATTCCTTTGTATAACAGTGTTGAAAAAATGGTTTTGTTTTCACTTTTTTTCTTTTGTTCTCTCTCTCTAAATAAAAATGCTTTTCAGTGTGGCATTAACTATGAAATTTTCGGGTTGATACATGTCTTACTTGTAATGACTTCCCTTTCAATGGAATAATTCCTTTGACTTGTAGCAAGACCTAATGTGTTATGTCCTTATTATGGGGGTTAGGATGTTGGACTCACCCCACTAGTAATGGCTCTCAAAACGGCAATCTGCAACAATAAAGCCGTCCTGGATTTGTCTCCATCTGAGTGCATCTTTAAGTTGATCTTTTTACTCTGTCTCCCAGAACTGGTACACGCTTTATCTATCCTTCTGATTTAATTCAGTCATATAGCTGTCATTTCTGCTTACATTACCTATTCTTTGATTGGAGCATTTTTTGTTTACACTCTTTTGAAATTTCTCTGTTATTTTACTTGAACAAGACATTGCAACTTTTGGACACAATAGACACTGAAGAAAAATGACTCTTTCTATAAGTTAGAGGTTAGATATGCCACCCTTGAATAAACAGGGCCAATGTGACATGAAGTTGGCCTTAACAATTATAGAGGGATTTTTCCCCGTAAGTATCATAGGCTATGAATATTAATTTACTCCTTTAGCCATGTGCCACAAACATAAAAACAGGTCTTCAAATGAATTCCACAAATTTGTTCTAAACATTATTGAACTTTCAGAACACTTTATATGTTTATTTTGTTTCCTTTTTTTGAAGTTGAAATGAAAAATGTGAAAACAGTTCTCTAGTTTTGGTACCAATATTGCAGAAAAAGCCACTAAAGGCAATAAGAATGATTGCTTTCAAAACTGAAGAGCTTCAAATGACAAGTGTGTCCATGGCACGCTGTGGAAATCTTCTCGAGCTAGCTCTTCTGCTTATGGTGGCTTGGGAAAAGCTGTTAGATGAAAGCACCGACTTAGATGAATGCATTACGAAAGAGTTACAATGGACAGTTATTGAGGAGATTAAATTGTTTTGTCACATCGGTTGTGAGGAGGTTCTCAAGGCACATAAGCGTAGAGAGAAATTGTTGCTCTCTGCAGGTTTGATGCTCCACATTTTTGAACAAGCTGGTGGTGTTCTTGACAAGTTTCGTCTTTCAAAAAGAACAGAGGCATGTTCTAATGATACATTTGATTCATTTTAGCTACTTTGTCTCTTTTTTGTTACCCTATGCTAGAGGAATACTGAGTTCTTCATGCCATGATCTAACCATTTCATCTCAGCATTTTATTTTATTTTTCTTGTATTTTTTTTACTGATTTTTATCTCATCATATTGATGCTTTTGGAGCCTCCCTCCCCTTAAATTCAGCCAATTGATATGAGAGCAGCCGGATTCATGTTGGAGATTAAGGGCACGCGTGAAGATATAAGGTTGTTTTCTTATATCTATGTAGGAGTACTTTGTTAACTTTAGATCATGCATACACATGGTTCAAACATGATTAGGGCTTGCTTGGATTGTTTTTAATTGTTTTAATAACTCCTGAAATGACTTTTTTTATTTGCAAACTTTGGCCTCTAAAAGAGGATTTTGAATGCTAGCTGTGGTGTCAAAGATTTGGTTGTACGGAGTATTAAAAAAGCTAAGATCAAACTAAAAACAATGTTTGAAAACCAGACCTGACTTCTACATGGACGAGGGAGCAGGTCAAGGGTTAACCGTTTGAACCAGTCAGCTCAGGGTCAAGGACCTGGTCAACTATAGTTAATCTAGTACTGTAATATTTTATACGTAGTATTATGTTATTAGACGGGGATGCCTATTCACCGTGTTCGAGCTAGGGGTGGACACGATACCGGTACGGTACCGTGACCGGCAACGTGACTGCCAGTACCCACCACCGTCACCGCCGGCCTGGACGTTCCACTGGTTCCGGGCAGTACCGGTTCCGGTACCCATTTTTCGGTACCGGCACCGGCAGTACCGGTTCCGATACCTCTTTTTTTGTCCAGCCTCCTGCGGTCCAGTCCCTCCATCTCCAGCAAGGCAGCAATTCAAGGTCCAAAACTCCAAAGCTGCAAGTCAACAATTCCTGCAAAAAAAAAAGTAGTAAAACAAGTTAGTGGGGGGTTGGGGAGTGGGGGACACATATTTAAATAACAAGATTTAACTAACAACTACTTTTTTAAATTTTTTTATTTCATTCTTTCCCTTATAAATTGCATTTTTAGATTTTTTATTTCATTCATTCTTTTAACAATTGCACATTTGCAATTTTATACTTTAAATATTTAATAAAAAAGCAAAAAAAAAAGATAATAATTTGGGGGTGGCGGTACCGGAACCGGCGGTTTCGGAACCGGAACTGTCCTGGAACCGTACCGTGTCCACTTCTAGTTGGAGCCGCTTGGGCAAAGTGATGTTTAGCTTCCCATGCCCGTTCTAAGTAAAATTTGTGGTCTTTCTTAATGGAAAAGCGGGTGTACATTTTAAGTTTCTTACATCTAAGTGATACATGTCAATATTAATCACTAGACTAGGTCCAAAGAAGTCATTTTTTCCTTTGCATAAAAAATGAATAAATTGACACTTAGTTTGAGACATATAGCTAGCTTATTTTTAAAATTTTTAGAAGTAACAAAATCTAACTTGTAGATTTATTGTAAGTATGCTCATAATCTGCCTTTTTCATGGATTTTTTGCTGTGTACTGTGGAAATTTATCTCTCGTTTCGACGATTGAATTTTGTTTTTCATCTTCATCATTATCGTTTCCTTTGTGGTTTATAGGTTTTCAATCGAACAGCCAAAGAAGTCAGGTAATTGAATGGCATCCACACCCCCGTCTTTTTCAGATTTGTTTGATTGTCTTCCTAAACCTATGAGATAAATATCTTTGATGTATGAAAGATCATAATGCGCAATCTCATTGGTTTATACTTGAGAACATGATGATGCCAGCGAGTTTCACATTTTTCCGTGAACAGAATTGAAGAAGAAAGTGAAACATGCGACACCGTATATTTTGGTGAGATCTGCAGTATCCATACTTAAGTGTGTTGAAAAAATGGTTTTGTTTTCACTTTTTTTCTTTTGTTCTCTCTCTCTAAATAAAAATGCTTTTCAGTGTGGCATTAACTATGAATTTTTCGAGTTGATACATGTCTTACTTGTAATGACTTCCCTTTCAATGGAATGATTCCTTTGACTTCAGCAAGACACTTTATTCACTTTATATAGTTTTGCTCCCATATGAGATTAACTTGTATACTGGAAATTAATTGATAACATCCTTGAAAGATTCTTTTCAACAAAAGAATAATAGTTATGTTGATTCTCCAGAATATTACTCCCTCCGTCCCCCTAAGATGTTTTCATTTTGACTTTTGGTGGTTTTTAAGGAGAGTTGAAAAAAGGTAAAATTTTACCATAATACCCTTAATGAAAAATGGGTGGAGTGTATTAAATGAGGTGAGTGAGGTGTAATAAATAAGGTAAGTGGGGGTAGTTGTGGTATTTTAATTGTTAAAAAATGAAATAAGAAGATCTATTGTGGATAAAGAAAAAGGGCTATTGGGAAAATCTATGGGGGACGGAAGGAGGAGTTTTTTCCCATTATTTTAATACCAATTGTTTGATTAGTCAAAAAACCAAATAGCATTGTGGTTCCTTGGATTCTGCGCTTTGCTTATAGAAATTTGAATAGGCGCCATATATTAGGTATGTTCCACAACGTCTTGAGAAATAAAACAAATTATGGATGACATACTAAAAAATCTTAATTGAAGTCGCAACAACTGGAGGCTAATCAAAGCATTAATATTATAGTACTCCCTCTGTCTCATTTTAAGTTGCATGTTTGCTCTTTTTCTCCGTCTCAAAATAAGTTGCTTGTTAGTTGTTTTCGTAAATTTTTAAAAACAAAATACATAAACTACCCCTAAAATAAGTCACTTTTTTCATCTTATCTTCTTATTCATCATCACTCATCTTAAAAAGTAATGTCTATTTTTTATTTTTTTTAAATATGCCCAAAAGTCAAAACAGACGATTTAAATTGGGAAGGAGAGAGAGTACAAAGTTAGATACATGTCAATAAGTTTAGCATTGTCTAGTACATAGACTGAAATGAGAACCTAGCTAATTGACATCAGGGATACTAAAACTCACTAACTTTTGAATTTCCTAATGTACACAATAATATAATTTTCAGGAACCAACTAAGTATAAAAACCTTTAGGAAACTAAAACTATCTAGTCATATTACAATTAAAATAGAGACTCACGTTTGGATATCAGCATACAGAGTTGCATGTACAAGCAAACCATCTTTTCTTGTCTCTGATGGTTTCGTCTTGAAATGCACTCAAGAACACAAACCTATATACTCCGTAACATATTAAACTCAAAATACAATAATGCAAGCTTTGCTATTTTAACTTCTGTTAGAATGAATTAAATCAATCTATACACCGTGCAAATGATGCCATAGTCATTAACGTTTGAAAGAAAATGAGACATACTTAGATTGCATACTATGTCAAGATATTCTAAGCTACTTTACCATACTTTTCCTTCATCATCACAGATATTTTGGGAAGAAATATTTTGGGAAGAAGAACTGGGAAGACCATGCAGAATTCTCTTCACAACTCGCTCTCATATTCAAATAATTATAATTTGGAGACACAACTGAGTAAATGTTTTGGTCTTTTGAGCCCATTTGTATTATGCACATTTTGGATCCTTTTTTTCCTAAATTAGAAGTAGAGATTCAATTCTTATATCAATTTTTAAAGGCTAAATTGCACCATTGGTCCTTCAATTTTATTAATTGTGCACGATTGGTCTTTCAAGTTTTAAAGTCCATAAATAGTCTTTCGACTTTATGAGTCAAGCACGATTGGTCCTTCAAGTTTTAAAAGTGCATAAGTAGTTCTTCAAGTATACATCAATCTTCCGGATGATGTCCTTTTGACACTAAATGTTAAAAGCTAAATGGAATACTAGCTCCATAGAACACGAAGTAGTCGTACCTAGTGGAATTTACTCATAATATATTAAACTAGTACTTGATTTAACTTTTAATATTTACTGTCAAAAGGACTTCATCTGGAGGACTGACGTGTACCTGAAGGACTACTTATGAAACTTGAAGAACCAATGGTGCAGAACTCATAAAGTTGAAAGACTATTTATAGACTTTTGAAACTTGAAGGACCAATCGTGCACAACTGATAAAGTTGAAGGACCAATGGTGGATTTTAGCCATTTTTAAAAACAAAGATTTTTTTGCATCGTAATCCTAAAAAATTATCTAATTTGAGATGGAGGCAGGGGCGGAGGAGGGGGGCCGAAATTCCGGCGAACTATTGTTAATGTACCCGATCGGTGATGGGAGGCCGGAATTGCCCCCCCAATTGTCGCAGCATCGCAGGTGTGCTCCAGTAGTCCACAGCCGACCGACAGATTGAAGAAGATAAGAAGAAGAAGAAACTGCCGATTTAAAAAAAGATGCAAAACGACGTCGTTTTAGTATTGGGTTAAAAAAAAATTATTTAACCCTGCCAAATACTCGGCCCAATTGCCCAAATGCCCAATTGTCCAAAAAAAGGGGAGTGGCGCAATACAGTAGCACTGTAGCAGAAACGGCGAATTGAAAGGCCGAAAGCAATATTCTTCTCCACGCTGGGCGAAACTGCGAAAGCATCAAAGCAATTATTTCAAACAGCAACACTGGTGATTGGAGAAGAAATCCAAACACAGTGGCGCAATAGGCAAGTCGGTCGAACTGTCGAAGGATTCTTTAATTCTTCTGTGCTCCTTCATCCAAACTTCCGATCTTCTCTCATTGTCTACCTATATGTAAATTTTATTTATCAAATTTTAAAATTTGTTTCTGAATATTTGACATTTTTGGATATTGCTAAATTATGTTTTGAATTTTAAATTTTTATTTTGTTCCATGATTCTTGCGTGTTTGTTGATATTTAAATATTTGATAAATGTTAATGTAATTTGAAGTTTTAGAAATTAAGAAATATGAAATTGTTGTTTTAACGTTATTGATATTATTTTGTTACATTATTATTGAATCTTGGTAGTCTTGCAAAGAAGATGGTGTAGATGAATTATCACACATATTTTCCTTTGGTATATCGACTTATAGAATTGGCATTGATATTACCTGTTGGAACAACGTCAGTGGAAAGGAGTTTTTCTGCAATGAATATTGTCAAGACTGATTTACGCAACCGTTTGAGAGATGAGCTTCTATCAGATTGTCTGTTGTGCAATTTTGGGAAATAAATTTTTAGGAGCATTGATGATGAAGTTATTATGCAGCGCTTTCAAAAGTTGGCATCTTGAAAAAAATTTCTACGGCCTCAAACAACTCTTACTCCTTTGCAGAAATAGAAGGTATGTTTAGTCGCACTTTGCTAATTAAAGTAGTTACTATTCTGAATTTTGTTTATTTTTTAAATGAATTTTTGCCCCCCCCCCCCCCCCCCCATGAATTCTTCCCTAGCTCCGCCACTGGATGGAGGAATAAATAAAAATATGGAGTAGATAACAAAAACATTTTTAATAAGTAAAATATATCTAAAAAATTATTTATTTGAGTAAATACAAATAGTTTCATGATAAAAATATATAAGTAAAATAATTTTTAATAATTCAAATATGGCAAAAATATGAAAAAAATGATGAAAACAATGACTTGCCACTGCAAGGCATGCCACTACACTCACGTGTCACTCGTTGACTGGACTATTTTTTATTGGTTGAAATGATCCACGTCAAAGTGTGGCATTCCATTTTTGCCTCACCATTGTACCTGCTCTGATTGTTTTATAATTAATTTTAGTTTCTTCTAACTACAAAATGGTATTTACATATGATGAATATACAATAACATTATATATTTAAATTTATAACGTATCAACTTAAATGCGCACAAAAATTACTGCCCTCCGTCCTATATCTTTCTTCCCGTTGCGCAAAACGAAGAAAAATTCCAAGTTTTTTCAATCTATTTTATTTAAATATTGATATAGAAATAAAAAATAAAACATACATATTTAAAAACTACATAAAAAGTTTAACAAAACAAGTGGTGACAAGAATATTTTATTTTATCATATATGCCATGAAAAAACACAAATAAATATAAATTTTCGTGAAGTTGGAATAGTGCTCTCAAAAGAAAGTTTTAGAACGGAGGGAGTATTTCTTTTTTCATCCAAAAATAATTTTCTTACACATTTATTTTGGTAATTATTTAATTCAGTGATTTTTTATCACTCTTTTCTAATTTTTTTCAAATTGCTTCAATTTTCTTCCAACTCTTGTCGGTTTCTTCTACTCCCTCCGTCTCGCAAAAAAAATCCATTTTGAATAGTATTTAGTCAAATATTTACACACTTTGACTACAAATTGTGAGATATGTATATTGAATTATAAAATAAATTTAATATAATTGGATTCATCTTAGGATCTAGTTTTGATATCTCAAATTTTTTTAGCATTTCTTTATTTAGATCATATTTAATTTATGGACAAAGTGTGTAACTATTTAACCAAAAATATGGAAATTTTTTTGTGGGATGGAGGGAGTAATATTCAACTCTGTTCTTACACCCTATTAGAACAAAGACTAAGTGAGTGGGTGTCAAATAATACTCCCTCCGTTCACCTAAAATCTTTTCATTATGCGTTACGAGACTTGACCGACTTTATTTTCAATTCAACTTAATTGATTATAGGAGTAAAATTTTAAAATAAAATTTATATAGTAATAAACTAATGAAAAGTTCTACAAAACTAGAGGTGATAAGACTATACTCCCTCTGTCCCTAAATAGATTATAATTTTTTTCTCTCCCCTCTCAATAACTTTTGTTTGTTTACGCGATTTCATCAAGTATTTGATAAAATAAAATATTCTTGTCACCTCTTATTTTGTATAACTTTTGACATAGTTTTTAATATGTAATTTTTATATCTTATTGATATACCAATTTGTAAATAAAATGATTTCAAAAGTAGGAAATTTTACTATGTAACCCGCAATTTGTAATCAAATTGGGGACGAAAGGAGTATTATTTTACGAAATGATTAGTAAAATGAGCAAACAAAATAAATGAAGTTTGACCTTGTGAATAGTGACTTGGAAGATCTATGGTGGACAGAGAGTGTAATAAAAAAGGCCACTACATTCACATTTTATTTGGTAGAATGTGGATTAAGGTCTTGTTCCCTTCAACTTATCATTTCTGTTTTTTTCTTATTTTATTAGAATTTGATCAGATCCAATCAAATTTAATTAGATCAAAACTATAAAAAATCAGATCATATTAGAAAAAATAAGTTGAATGAAAAGGAGCCTAAGCACTACTTTTTATTATTAGATTAAGAAATTATTACAACAGTGATTTTGAGGGTTTAGTGAATAGTGATAGTACTTCATTCCACATCGGTTAGATAGAGATTACGGGCCTATTTGGGAATAGCATTAGCGATTAGCGTTGGCGTTTTGAAAATGTTATATACGGGCAGCGTTTAGCGTTAGCATTTTCAAAGTAATCTACACCGTTAAAATTTTATCAAAACGCTAACACTAATCTCTAACGCTATTCCCAAACAGGCTCTACATCCTTTCAATTTTTCGGATTAGTGTTCAATGGGTTATGAAGAGTTCCTAGCTCTTTGTTTGGTTGAGAGGAAACAATAAGGACAAAAAAATGAAAAATAAAACAAAATGAAAGAAAGTTGTTAGAGTATATAACAATCATTCCTGGACCACAACCATAAGTTTGAGCTTTTGGTTGAGTTGGTTCCTTGACATGGTATCGGAGCCTTGATGACCAAGAGGTCACGAGTTCGAAACTCACTGCCACCCAGATTAAAAAAATTAAGGTTTCACGTACAAGGCTCAAATAGGTCACGCCTGCACGTGAGGGGGCGTGTTAGAGCATATAACAATCATTCCTGGGCCACAACCATAAGCTTGATCTTTTGGTTAAGTTGGTTCCTTGACAAAAGTAAATTAGATGAAAAATGAGAAGGAACGAAAACAAAATGACAAATTTGTCCCTGAATTAAAAATAAAAGATTGTTTAAAAGTTATTGTGTTGGGGATAACAAAAAATGATGACATGCCTATCTCCAAGTCTACCTCTTATCCTCAAATTATATTGTACCCAACTTTGGGTACAACCGGTAAGGAGGACGATTGGATAATAAGTGACGTCAGATTCGAATGTAGAGCTGCGGCGAGATGAATGTATTAGGAAGTGCCGAAGTTTGAGGGACGACGGAAGGACTAAAATTTGGCAGCCCATAGGAAGGGCCGAAGTTGCTGATCGGAGAGGTGCTCAACATCGCTGCGGATTGGAGAGAGGCTAGATCAAAAACCCTAGTCGGGTCGGGTGGGGCAAAAGAGAAATTATTTATGGGTAGATTTTATTTTACATGAGAATGAACACTAATTTATTTGAGAATGAATACTATTTTGTTTTAGAATTATTATTATATAATTTGTAAATGAGTACTATAATTATATTAAATCAATGTGTGAAAATGAGTACTGCATTATTTTAGAATGAGTACCATGCTAATTATATTTGTACGAAAATGAGTACTACTCTACTTTAGAATGAGTACTATCCGGATGTACCTACTTCTAGATACATCCGGATGTACGATATACCTTCTCCCTCTTATCCTTCTAGCATCGCCTATCTCAAGCCTCGTGCCCGAACTCCTCAACAAGTACTCCGTATCATTTATCTACTTAATTAATTATTAGGGAATTTACGTAATAGCACTAAAATATAATTACTTCCTCTTAATACTATCACATATGTTTGTATTTCCAATATAGCATTTTTAGTCATTATGCATCAGTTATTATTTAAGTAAATATTCGGAATCAGTGGACATTATGGACATTATTAAATGTTATTTAAGGAATAAAATAATTTAAGTGCTATTTAGAGAAATTAATTAAGTTTTAGTGCTATTTAGTGCAAATATTTCTTAATTATTAGCATTAATAACCTGATGTGTTTAATTAATAATTATTTGATGGACATAATTATTTTTGTGATCTAATTAGGGTTTAACACTAATCTCACGCATCTCCTCCGCCTCTTTATATTTGGTAATTATCAATTGTTACTTGGCCTACATATCCTTTACCGCAGGACAATTGATGCACACATGACCAACACACTTCAATCATAATGAGGATACATCCTAAACGGGAACACGATTTGCATTTGAACCATAGTGTCTTCATCTCTTATCATGTTTACAGGATTATCGGGTACACGTGATTTAAGTCATATTTTTTGACTATATGTTAGGTTAATAAATCAAACCAAAAAACAATTTCCATCAAAAAATTATTTTAGGACGTGCTAGTTCATACAAATTACATTATATAAATAATCCCCGGCCACACAAATGCTTTTCGTTGCATCCTTTTCTCCACCAAAAAACCAAATCATTTATGAAGTGACCTTCTCTTAGATTTATATGTATCCAATCTCTTTACTCTCTTCTTTGATTCTTTCACACAAACAAAAATAAATAAATAAATGTGTGCATTCATTTGGTCAACATACACGGGACGGTCCTAATGAGATTGTTGGTCCATTTTGAGGCTGTCGGGTATAGGGACTAGAGAGAGTACTTATAATTTAATTCAGTTCAATTCTCAATAAAACAGCCTTTACAATAGCTGCCCAATACAACTCTACATACACCTTGGAGGGTGGTGGTGAATGTTGACTACTCGAGTACCTTAGTTAGTGCCCTCAAATTGAAATCATAAATTTTTTTATGGGCCGGTGTACATTGCGTAGTTCGCAAAGATAAAATGTGTTAAGAGGATAAAATTTGAGTTCGATTTCTGCCAACTGCATTGGAGGCAACTATACTAAACATATGACATCTGCAAGTACTTGGTGTAGACTCAACTCTTTGCCACCAATCTACGATCAAAATTCAAGTTACTTCTTCTCAGTGACCATCCAATCGGGGTCTGAGAGAGCCCTCGAGAATGGGGCTCATTTCTTTTTTTCATGAACAATTTCTCTAGCCTTAGTACTCTGTATTTTTTAGCCATTCAAATTGGGAGAATTATTTAATTAGAACTAAAATATGTTTAATATATCAAAGGGAGCAGTTCGGGTGAGATGCTTCGTTCAAAAAATTGATGCTTCCTACCCCTGACCCTCCCGGTAAATCCCCCACCCTCAGCGTGGTCGAAACATACCCCCGCATCTCCGTCAATTGCATGCCACAAGATTTAGCTGATTTTGGAGTTAAATTTTGACTTCAAACTCAACTAAATCTTGTGGCATGTAATTGAAGGGGTGCAGGGGTATATTTGTGTCGGACTGGGGTGGAGGGTTTACTGAGTGGTTAGGAGGGATAAGGATCATTAATTTTTTAAACGAAGCATCATATGAACCTCGTGTCATCCCAAGACATTGAATCTCAATGTTATGGGAACCAAGACGTATATTAAAATATGACTTCCAAATGTGTTTTTAGAAACAAAGACTAAGTTTGAAATACAAACACCATTATCAGACGAGCTTCAATTGAATAATATTATTAAAATACTAGTTTTAGGAGCTAAAGTTAATTTCAGACCAAATCTAAAGATAGAATCCAACCGATCTTACCATATAATCTTATTAATTCATGGAGATTTTTCTATATAGTGCCAAAATATAGTAAGTTTGCTAATGTAGTACTATCTTCGTTCTAAAATCATTTTCCTACTTCTATTTTTTCTCCGTTTTAAAACTATGTTCCCACACATTAAAAAGGACGGTGTAAGGACTAGAATACCCTCACCATCTTATCACCACATTTACGCCAACCACCATCTTATCTCCATATTTACGCCACCACAACCTTATCCCTACTATTCGCCTCTTCTCTAAACCTAGATCTTCGCCCTTCGCTTAGTCTCTTTGTTTTGTTGTCTCTCCATCTCTCCTTCTTACCATCTATGCATCTCTCCTTTTCGCCCTCTCTCCATCTTTCTCACATTCTCTTAGTGTCTATAAATTTCATCTCGCATAAAATCGTAGATCTAATCTTCACCCCCACCTTCATATGGATTTTGCTATTTTTCATAATAGATCTCAAGCTGGTGTACAATTGGAGTACACCAACTTGGGTACTCTAAATTTTCTTTATTTTTCATAATATAGAAGAAATATTTTAGAGTAGAAGTTTTTTTACGGAGTATAAAAAATAAGTAAAATAATTTTTAATGATTAAAATAAATGAAAAAAATATCAAAAGTTCCAAAAATTATAACTTGTCAATGCACACACAGACTAAATTATTTTTTATTAGTTGAAATAATTACATCACTGCGTGTCATTTTATTTTTGTCTCATCACTACTGATGATGCTCTTAAATGGATTAGCCGCATTCTTATGGTTTCCACAAACTAAGTCGGACAGTTAGTCTTTTAGAAGTAAATTAGATTTTAATCGCGGATAGACGGCAATAGCAGAGAATATAATGAGTGTGAGGGGTTTGGGTAAATGGGGGACCACAATCCATGATACTGCATAAATAATTGTGGGACCCATGCTGTCAGCTACCCATGTGAATGCATGCCCTGTGAGAGGGAGAAAAGGACATGGCCCCACCAATGATAAAACAAAACAAAACAAAGTCCCCAGACAGACACTCACTCCCCCAGTAAAAAAAAATGAATTAAGCTAGGGGTACCCAAGTGTACACCAAGCCAACATAGACGCACACAGACATTTTGTGTCTGTGTTGCACAGACACTTTGTGTCTGTGTGCGTCTGTGTTAGCTTGGTGTACACTTGGAGTACCCCATGTTGGTGTACCCCTAGCATTGCCCTAAAAAAATATGACTTTCGAATTCCAGTCGCATACACTATTTACCAGGTCCGGCAGGATTTATTCCCTCCCTTTTGAGAAGAACCCAAAAAAAATAGTGGTAAAAGTTAAAACTACCTTCAATTTCTTCAGGTCTAATAAAACTCCACAATTCAAATTTAAGCAAAATAAAATAAACATAAATAAGGATATTCCCATTTTAATTTTTAGGATATTTAAAGGAAATATATTTTTGTATTGATTTTTTAAGAATACTTTTAATGTGATAGATAAAAAAAATGTGATAGGTATATTATTAATAAAAAAATATAACGTAATAAATAAGTTAAAAATTAATAAAAATGATTTTGTGGGACAAAATAACAGAAAAGAATTTTTTTTTGGGCCATGAGTACTTTTTTAGTCCATAAACAAATATACTCCACAATCATTTCAAATAATATAATTATGTCACAATTTATTTTATAAAAACTGCAACATAATCTTTAAACTTATAAATTGTTCTACCTCCATCATATGAACTTTTACATTTCCAAAAAGGTGAGATGGTAGAAATTTTTTATTTTTAATATTACTTTACAATTTTGTCCGTTCTAGGATACACTATGATAACAAATTAATGATTAATAAATGTGATGCAATGGTAGATCAATAATTAATATAATAAATAAATAATAAAAATAAAGAAATTTCAATTGAAACCGGAAATATTTTTTGAAATGGTTAAAAGGTGAACATTTTAAAAAAATAAGAGAAGTACATTTCTTAAAATTCCATTCAAATTTTCAAATGAATTAAGAACAACTTAAATTGTGACATATTGACCACAAATTAAATATAGTTTAAAATAATTAAAGACTCTTCGTCCAATATAAATCATATATTTCAATTTAGAATGTTTGACTGAATTTATTTTCAAATTATATTATATAATAATCTAATTTTTTATTATAATCACAAAATAATAATTACATATTTAAATATTATATCAAAAGATCTACTCCCTCCGTTTGCAAAAAGACTTCCCATTTTGATTTGGGGCAAAAATAAGGAAGTGTCAAATTATAGTTGATTTCCAATTTTGTCTCTGATGTGGTGAATAAAAGTAAAATGTGATGAATAGATTATTTGAAAAAAGTATGATGTGATAAGTAGGATATGAAAAAGTAATAGTTTTTTAATACTCCCTCCGTCATATAATGTTCTTCCCGGTTCTGTTTACGAAGTTTGACCAACTCTGTTTTTAATTCAATTTATTTGATTGTAGGTGTAAAATTAAAAAATAAAATTTATATATTTAAAAACTACATCAAAAGTTCTACAAAACAAGAAGTGACAAGACTATATTATTTTATCAAAAATACTTAATGAAAATAGGTAAAGAAAGTGATTAAAATTTGATCGTGTGAATAGTAAGTGAGAAGAACATTTCAGGACGAAGGGAGTATAAAAAAGAAGTGTTTTGTTGGAAGTATTTTTGAGAACGGAAGGAGTATAAAACTAGTAATAACATGACTATATTTTTATTAAGAGGCCGGTTCAAATGACATTGAGAACCAACATCATGGAATGACCCAGAAGTGCTCCGGTGCCCCGCTCGTAAAATTGACGGTTCCTACACCCCTAACCCCCCGGTAAACCCCCCACCACGCCCCGACCCAAATGCGCGCCCCCACCCCCTTCAATTGCACCCCCAAGTTGATCATGACTTTGGAGTCAAAATTTGACTCCAAAGTCATGATCAACTTGGGGGTGCAATTGAAGGGGGTGGGGGCACGTTCGGGTTGGGACGTGGTGGAGGGTTTACCGAAGGAGTTAGGGAGTGTAGAAACCGTCAATTTTACGAACGGGGCACCGAAGCACCCCGAGTCATCCCATGACATTGGTTCTCAATGTCATTTGAATCAAGGTGTTTTAGTAAATGACTTACAAAAATAAGAAAAGAATGTGAATGAAATTTTTATCCTGTAAATAATGAGCAAATAATGAGCAGACAGTTGAATTTAGAACAGACAAAATATTATAAAAATTTGATATTTCAAAATTATATTTTAAAATAAACTATATTTATATTATAATTAAATATACTACTTTTTACAATTCACCGTCAAAAATACCATAGTTTCATAAAAAATTCAAACTATGACAATCTTGAAAAAAACAAGGGAGTATGAGGCAAGAAGGGAATACCAATTTTTGTTGTGGCTACAATATTTTAAAAAAACAGGATCAAGGGATCAATTATAGGAAAATACTAGTCATGACCTTCATTTAACCTTTCCACATGCAAGTAAATAAAGTTACATTAAAGCCCTCTGAGGCACACAAAGTTACATTAAAAATAACCTTTCAATCTTTCATCATTCTTCTTCTCCCCCCCCCCCCCCCCCCCCTCCTCTCTCCCTCTCTGTACATGTAATTCCCCTAAAATAAAGTACACAAATCTAACTTTGTTACCTTTGAATCTTCTTCATTATACACTGGTTTCCATGTGGGGGATATAAATTACAGTCCAAGTGCCAATATAAGCAAGAAAGACTCTCATTACACTTTAATTAATACAGTAATATATATATATATATATATATATATATATATATATATATTTATTTATATTTATATCTTCATACCCCCCCCCCTTCTCTGAATTCTTTTTTTTACTGCATCATTTTCACCTATAACTATTAAAAATATATATAGTAAATATTTCCCTTTACAACCTGTGGTCCAACCAAAAGCCTCAGCTACATAGAGATGGGAAAGAGACAGAGATTACAGTGACAGGAAAACAAGAGAGAATGGTTGGGTCCCACCTTTTTTTTTGTTTGGTTTGGTTTTTACTTCATTTATGTATGCAAATTTGTATTAGTAGTGATATGTGTGTTGACTGACTGGTGGTGTTACTTGGTCACAAAACGGCGGAGACGGCGGTGGTTGCGGTGGTGGTGGTGATTGTGGTTAAAACTTGAATGGGTGGGTCTTCTTTACTTCCTGTTCAGGCATATAAAGCAAATGAAAATCAAACAAATTATGTTGGGTTTGTGTTGAGAAAAAAAACAACCATGCTTCACTTTACTCCCCAATCAATGCTTACCTAATCTAAGGAAGCCTAATTTGATTGTCTTTCTTGTTACATTCCAATGGCCCCTGACGAAAACCTGCCAAAATACAATCGATTACCTAGTTCAAATCAAGATCTTATTTTCCTTTTGTAGTTCAGAAAACAAGCTCTATTGGGGTTTAGATGGTCAAGATGCACGTAGTCTTAGAGCGTGTTCTGTTCAACTCATATTCTTATTGGAATCGGATCAAACTAAGCTTTAAATATGACTGCAATCAGAACAAACCTGGCAACTTCAAGGTAACAAGCCTTCAATGGAGTTATGTCAAGTGAAGCAGCAGATGGTGGAAACAATGGTGAAGAAGGGATCAGATTGTTGGTGTTCTTGATGACCATGTTACCCGAAGAAGACGGCGGTTTCTCGGCTTCCCCAAAGTCACTACTGCTCAAGAAAGCAGACGCCGACGAATTTGCCCCCGCTTTCGGAGATGAAAATGGATTATCCGGGAGCGAATGTTCCACGCTGCAGTTAATTAGAACGTGTCTCCGTTACAACCTTAACAAGGACAAATTTTTGATCTAGCAAGATTTACTTGTGCAAGTATTTTACCTTTCTGGTAAATCAGTTTCACCCTTGGTGTCTTTGTAGTCACCGCTTTCATCATATTTCGTCGTTTCTTTCTCATTTTCGGCGACATTTTCATTCGGCTCAAATTCCTTTTCAGTCCCCACGGCAGTGACTTGATTTACCATTTTAGCAGCATAACCATTCTCCAGAGCTATACATTACATTTATAGTACCAATGTATCAACATATATAATAATCAAGATATAATAATCAAGATTTTCCAAATTCCAAACAAAAAAAAGAGATATTACTGGTACCTGGGGAGAATCCGGTGGAAAATGCACGGTGATGACTGTTCCTCTTCACATCAAGAAGCTGCAGATTCATGAGTCTCCGGCTGTGCATTTCAATGGCTTGCTGCAAATCCGCTTGCTCTTCCAATTTTCTCCTCCACAACATGTCCTGGGAGGAGGGGTACAGTGCCCTTGCCCCCATCTGGAGATCATATGGGTCTCGGGCGTCCAAAGGCCCGAACTCCCCGCGCTCCATTTGCTCTTGTTGGTGTTGCTTCCTGTCACACAAAATTCAAACTTTTGAAAGAATGTATGAAGACTTGATAGAATTTTGGGCCGAAGCACAATAAAAGATTGAATTCAATCATTACTAGTTTAACTCAAAACCTTGTAAAACCCATTCTTTTTCTCCTCAACTTTCCAATGTGGGATACTCTAACAAGACTAATTTCTTTACATTTAGAAGCACAGAAGTTCGAACATGCGACCTGAATTTCTCGGGGACTTTTCCTTTCTCTTTGTAGGGCTTCACAAGAACCCGAGCATCGCAGACAAAATGTGGGTTCCCCTTGGCAAGAATGATTTTAACAGTCTCTGCATAAATGAATGTCACAAACCCAAACATCCTCTTCTGCTGGTATGGTATCCTCACATCTTGAACAGGTCCATAATTGCTTCTCACATTTTCAGAAAACAAGAAAAACAAGAAATGTTAGCATCCATTAATGGTGATCAAAGGTCCAAAAAAACCAGAAAGCACAAGCAGAGCATAGAAATTAAGCACCTGAAATAGTTGGACACATCTTCTTCCTTGAAAGTACTGTCTGCTGGAAATGTCAAGTAAATCTGCCTTGAACTTGAATTATTTGCTCCAAAATTCATCCCAAGATCTCCTCTTTCGAACCGGGCCCGGCTAAACTTATGAACATCATCACCCATCATCAATGCTCCGGCGCCTCTGCAACCATTCAATCAACAATATAATGAACACTGTTATCATAATTACATGTTTTGTCCAAACAAACAGATCCTAAGATCTCACAATGAGTGGTAAAAAAAATGTTCATGATGAGAAAAAGATTTTAAACTGTGACACTGTATACCTTGGGCTCTCAACTTGCTGCTGGAGGAGGAAATCCATGCATTTGTTGGGTGAAACAGGGGAGTAAGGGAAGCCAGAAGAGGACATGAGCTGAGATGCGGCAGCGAGACGGTGGTTGTGGTGGTGGTGGTGGGAGGAAGACTTGGATCTGAGAAGCTCGTGACACTGCTCCATCATCTCCAACTTGCTGGGAGACCCCACCATTCCTCCGTCCGGGCCCACATCGCCGTGAAGAAACCGGCAGCTGGTGCCGTTCTTGCAGAACCCTCTGGCGTAGTACAGGCAGGGCTTCCACCCGAACCCGCAGTTCGGCTCGTCGGAACCCAAACAAACGTCGTTCACCGAGCAGCTCCTCCGGTGAGGGCCCCATCCGCCGTAGAAATGGGCGGAGTCTCCGCCGTTCAAGCCCAAATCTTGCTGTGGGTAGAAGATGTCCGAGCTTCTCGTCCGGGCCAACTTCGGCGACCCATCGTTGAGGAAAGAAAGCTGATCCTGCAGCTGAAACTCGTCGATCAAATCCACCTCTCCGCCGGCGCCGGCGTAGAATGGAGGCGCGGCGGAGTTCATGGAGGACGAAGAAGACAGGGAAGCAGAGGAGAAAGGCGGAGCTCCATTAGCAGTAGTAGGGCTCAAAGTAGCCCAAGAAGAGGAAGTAGAAGACTGGGTATTTATGCTCAACGGCGACGGAATCCGGCCGGAGCAAGCCGAGGAAGACGAACTCTGCCTGGAAAACGGGACGGAAACGGAGCTTCTGAAAGGAGAAGGAGAAGAAGGAGTGGAAGGGGAGGTGTTGGGAGTTGAAAGGCCAAGCTCCATCTTCGTCTTCACAATTACAGACTGAAGCAATGAGTCAGTCCCAAAAGCCAGACGAATCATCTCCTTTTCGCCATGGTCGTGTATCAGAAGAAGCCCCATGATCTTAGATGCGTGTTCTGGTTCAAGACCTTGGATCCTCTGAAAAACCACTTTTGTTGCTTCATAAGCATCCATTATTTTAATTTCTTCTTTCTGGGTTTGGTGGCTAGCCAAGATTCCACAAACAAGAAGAAGGAAAAAAAACTCTCTTTTCTTGCTAAAGCAAAAAGAAAACAACTTTATAGCTCTCTTTCTTGGCCACAGTTACTTGAAGGTTAGCTAAAGACGAGCTGCTCTTTCTCTGCTTCCTGCAAGAACAAAGGTAAAAGTAAAAAAATTTGGGGTAAAAAGAAGAGTAAAGATTTGATTTTTGGAGGTTCCCTCTTAAGAAAGAAAGCCTAAATGGAGGGAGCAGCTAGTAGCAGATGAATGGATTGGAATCCAATAAAAAATCCATTGCTTTTCCAAATTGAAACACAGAGAGATGGGAAAAAGAACCCATAGTATACCCTCTGAAGATCCCTGTGCACAAAATCTTTCAATTTTTTTACCAGAAAAGAATGGTTCTTTAAGATAGTCGAAGCAGAAAATGCAGACCCATAAATAAAAAATAAAAATATGCAGTTAAAAAAAATTTCTTTCTAAGTTGAAAGAAGAAGTTGGTTCATGAGCTTATAGGGAACTAATAAACTTGGGATATGCTAGGGGTACACCAAATGTGTACATCACTCTCCTTTCTACCATTCATTTTATTTTATTTTTATTTTTTATTTTTTTTTTGAATTTTTTTGTTTTTTGTGTTGATGGAGGGGTCGAGGGGATGAGGATGTTTGGGGTACACCAAAAGTGTACCCCGAACATCTCTCACCCCCTCCATCACCACAAAAAAAAAACAAAAAATTTCAAAAAAAAAATAAAAAATAAAAATAAAATAAAATGAATGGTAAAAAGGGGAGTGGTGTACATTTGGGATACACATATTTGGTGTACCCCTAGCATATCCCTACTACAAAAGCCAAACCACCGCCTTGGGATGCAGTGGTGGAAGCAGCAGCAGCCTGCAGGAGATGCAGTTTGACAGAAGCAGCAGCCTGCACAAAGGCCATCAAGAATTGCTATATTTACTATTTTAACCCTCCCTCTCCCCTCACCACATGCCCGGCCACCCCCCACCCCAGCTAGGAAGCACTTACTTTAAATTTTGAACAACTATGCGGGTGGACCCGATTTGACCCAACCTTCCTCTCATCTTCATCATTTTTCTTCTCACAAACATTATGTCACTCAATAATACTCCGTATATCTTTGCCCTCGAGTGAGGGTGAGGTCCTCCGTCCTTGCTTGAATTGTTACGAAATATTCCCCTTTCATTATTACTATTTTTTTCGAAACAAAGTGAAAAATTATTTTCTTTTTATATTACATATTAATGCTATAAAATAAAAGTATGATTCTTCTCAACCATATAAATTACTATTAGAGAAATTTATCTAAATAAGACTAAAATATAATGACTTTTTTAATATAGGACCATGTATTTTTATTTCCCAATGTAGAACCTTTGGTCATTATTAATTAGAAAAAGATTTAAAATTGGTTTGATTTGATTCGAAAAAGATAAATTGGACAAATACACCGTAATCAAATATCAAAATAAGAGTTTCATATTTTTAACTTTAATACTACCTCCGTCTCAAAAACATTTACACGTTTTGATTAAAGTAGAAATTAAGGGAGAGATAATTTTGTGTTGACTTTCCAAAAATACCCTTGATGTGATGGGTAAAAGTAGGATGTGATAAATAGGTTATTAGAAAAAATGTATGATGTGATAGGTAAGGTTTGAAAAAGTAAGGGATAAAAGTGGTTTTTTAATAGAAATGGGTAGGAGATTGTGGGACGCAATTTTTTTGAAAGGTGTAAATCTTTTTGGGACGGAGGAAGTATAAGATTACTGCATTGTGACAATTTGGCATTGTATATCAGTATTTCATATCATTTTTGGGTATTCTATTACTCCTAATTTATTCTCTCTGTTCCACAAAACCCTTCCTATTTTGACTTTGGAGAAAAATAGGTAAAGTGTAATTTTGGTTGACTTTCCAATTTTGCCTCTGATGTGATGGGAAAAAGTAAGATGTGATAGTTTGGTTATTAGTGAAAAAGTATGATGTGATAGGTAGGTTATGAAAAAGTATGGGCAAAACTGGTTTTTTAATAGAAAGTGAAAGTGTTTTGTGGAAATCAAAAAAACAGAAGAGAAAGAGTTTTGTAGAACGGGGAGAGTACTTTTTTTCCTACTTTCTTCTCATTTTCTTGATGTGGATATTCTTCTCTTAACAATTTCTCTCAAATGGAGAGTGTTCTTGAATTGAAGTAAATAATTGATTCGATCAATTTTTTAATGTGTTTTAATCCAAGTATCTTGTGGTCAGTTCAGTGATCCTTACCTCATCTTAAATTTTATCATGGTGTCAAAGCATATTTTGGTCAACTTCATTTGTTAGGATATTCGTCTACACGTTCATTTCTAGTAGCCATGTTAGCTCATTTGTCCATGTAAAATACATATGCAACCACATGTAACTCGTTTAACCTTATCGCTCCTCTCGAAGTCCATTTCTAGTGGTTTGATACGAGATAGGAGGTCGAGGACGGGGCAGTGGTGGAGCATGTGGACGTGGAGGGGCGTGAGGAGATGCCGTGAAGGTCGGGTCGGGTGTCCAACCCACCGGCCCGGGACAAGGATTATGTTTAAATAATACTCCCTTCGTCCCAGTGTATTTGTCCAGTTTGACTTTTTCGAGTCAAACTGGACAAACTTTGAGCTTCAATTAAATAAAATCCGTAATGTATTTTAATGTAAAAATGAGTTTATTGAAATTATCATATCGAGAATTTTTAAAATTATATTTCATTATGCTAATATGCAATATAAATTGAGAGTAATTGTATTATAAGCTTTTTTGAGGGTTTCGTTTGATAACATACTTGAATGAATACTTGAATGAATATATCTAAATTATAAAGGATCACAAAAATAATAACTTCGGTATTACTTAAGACTAATTTAGAAAAATATCTTATTAGAAAAAATCATTTTCAGGTTTCTTAAAATTTTATAAAATCAAGTCCTCAAATTCTTTTTTTTGGAGAAAAGGAGCATTTTTTTCTCTCACTATATCATCACTCTCTCACTGCGAGTTGAGAGAGTATAGACAGAGCCCGCATGGGTAGCTCAGTTGGTCAAGAGCGTGAAATCTTGGACCGATGACCAGGGATCGAATCCCGCAAGCGGCAGTGTGGGAGCTATCCAAAAATCCCATAAAGGGTGAGGAGGCTCCTTGTGCGCGGTGGGCACGGGTCTAACATCTTTGGCCGACTAAGTCACCATGATTTACATCCTCCACCATTCCTGTCGTTCAAGGGGGTGAGAGCGCTTGGGGTGAGCGATTCCACCTTTTGGACGGAGAGAGTATAGACAGAATAAGAGAGTGGGTGGGAGGCGAGTGTGTGGACAAATAGTGGATCCAGATCTGCTCCCAATACTGCGCATTATTGTGTTCTTTTTTATTTCTTGAGTAAATTGAACAACCTTAGAAACAAACGTGCAAATTTACCACGCACAAACAAAAATAAACTACAACATTTACTTTGTATTTGTTTAAGAATTCTAGGGTACCCTATATGTACAGAAGCCAACTCAGACACACAGATTCAAAATGTTTGTACAGCACAGACATTTTGTGTTTGTCTGTGTCTGTGTTGGGCTGGGTGTACATATGGGGTACTCATGTTGATGTACTCTTAGCATTGCCCGTTGAAAAAAAATCTTTGATCTTTGGATAGCTATTTATGCTTTTTAGTCTGGAATATATACTCTTTGGATCAAATATATAATAAAAATATTGTTGCTTCATTGATGCACAGCTTGACAGAATGTCTAAGAGGTCTATGGTTTGAATTCTAGTAGAGTACTTCTTCCGTCCCGTTTTAAATCGTCCATTTTGACTTTGGGACATATTTAAGGAAGAAAAAAAATAGAGTTGCCTTTCTGAAATTGGCATTACTTTTTATGAGGGGTGACGATGAATGAGAAGGTAAGGTAGAGAAGAGTGACTTGTTTTAGGGGTAGTTTAGGTATTTTACTCTCAAAAGTTTACGATAACAAGAAACAGTCAACTTATTTTGGAACGGAAAAAAAGAAAATAGACAATTTAAAATGAGACGGAGGAAGTAATCTTTTTGGCCAATTTTCGCAAGAAAAAAAATTAGTTCGACCGGTTGAACTGGTCGGTTCATACCGTTTAATACTAGTTCTGAGCATAACACGGTCCAATGGACTGGACCAAGCCAAGTCAACCTATGGCTCACCGTTTCTCGATCCGAACTGGCTGATCTGAATTGGTTTTCAAAACTATGATCTTACTTTTTTTCAATAGTTATGCATTTTTTATTTTTTTTATTGATTTATACATCTAAAAATAACATCAAAATTTAAAACAAAATAATCTAATAGATTTAATAATTTTTTTAAATTTTGAATTTATTCAATGCAAAATGCAAGAGTTAAGTTGAATTGAAAAATTCTAAAAACTACATTTCTCAATCCGAACCCAAAGTAACCTGAACCCGGAGTGACCGAACCTGACCTGACCGATCTATTTGCCATCTGTAATTACCTCTATTTTGATCACTATATAACTATATACTCCGTATGTGTGTGTGTACACACACACTAAATATAACAGAAAATCTTAATCATATTAGGATAAATACCTATAATAAAATAGAGTAAGGAAAGTCAATAATAATAATTGATGGGTGTATGCCACCCACAACCGGTCAACGAAGATGCTCGTATTTGCAACTGGTCGGGTTAATTTTCCATGATGGGAGACTTAAGTCGTCAGTAAAATAGTGTCTGGTGGACTCAAAAGTGGACCGGTACACTTCGGAAAATATACCGATCAAACGACTTTATTACCCTGTTTATCACCTGTTTCGAAAAGCTCATCCTTTGGAAGTCACCCAGTATGATTTTTAAGGTTGTGAAGTGTTGGCAGAAAAAGAGTCCAAAGGGGCTTGGACCGTAGCGATCAAGATCTGCGGAAGATCACTGGAGATGCTTGAACAATCCATCCAAAGTGCTACATGACGAGGGAGCAATCTTCCTCACTAGGCGACAAGACCGCTATAGGACAGAGGCAATCACCTCGCACCATCCTAGTAACGTGCACTAACGTGGGTGCACAACGTGAAAGGAAACCATGCAAGCATAGGCAGCGGAATATAAAAATTTTAACATCCTAACATGATTATCTTGCCCAGAATCACGTACTAAAACATATAGTAGTAAGAAATTTATACCTTTCTCCGTAAGCAGTTAAAACGAAGAAGTCGTAGGAAGAGCGTTGAAAGTGCAAACGTAACCGTTCAAGCGTCCGGTCTCCAACTTTGACACACGAACAACGCCGGAGTCTACCACAATCTTTATGCTAGTAAAGATTATAGTAGTATAAAATATAAAGATTAAAATTTGGGATAATAATAATCTTGTATATTTCTATAGAAAATATTTCTAATAATATTTAGAAAATATTATAAATATTTTTTATACACAAAATGATATTAATGGAACACAAAATAATTTTTCTCTCACTAAAATGAAGTGGCCGAAAATTCCCTTGGACCAAATTGATGAATGTGGTCTATCTTATTCAAGTGAGAAAGTGGGTATAATAATGGAATTTAATTATGCATAAAATGACAAATTAACAAATCAATTACAAATCACTAATTTATCAATCAAGTAAGTTAATACCAATTTGTCAACCTTGAAATCCATATGGCCGAATGATGATATGAGAAGGATATTTGAAATTCTTCTCCACTCAAATGTTCAAAGTGTATTTTATTTGACACTAAAAATTAATATAAAATTAATTTTAAATCAAATAAAAATACCAATATCATTTTTAAACAAGTATACAAATATACTTTAAATAGTTTATGTCAAAATAATTATTTTCATAATTAAAATGAGAAATCAAAATAAAATATTCAACATATAATATATATATATTAATCGGCACATATATATAATATATATAACCGAATATTTATAAATATATTATTATATTCCAAAATATTTTATTTTACTATTTTACAAATATACAAATTACTTATTATCCCATTGTTTAATCCTACTCCTTAAATTGTTCAAAGTGTGTGACCCGTAAAGGCATTTATAAAGCTGGCCACAGTATTGGCTCTGCACCAATACTATAAGCAATAAGCGGTATCTAGCAACACATTATTGCCCACAGATTATAAGTTAAGACGTTTGCACCGTCAAAACCTTTCCACGACTAAGACTCCGTGTAACTGTATCACTTTGTCTCAATGTCTAGACTTAATGCAAGGGATTAATAAAATCCAGCTTGTATCCATTAAGTCATTCACTGATTTATCAAGTCTGACTAATAGGAACAGACGTCATAAAAACATCTCAGCATGGCCATGCAATTTCTTCAGTCATGACTTATCAGTGGGCCCCATAAGACATTAATCTCTTTTAAAAAGAGTAGTGACAAATCCTATGTACGTAATCTACGTTTCTGAATACGCGCTGCGGCATACCCAAAACAAAGCCTGTATACCATCCTTATTTCATATGGCTTAGGACAATGCATCAAAGTATGCGGGTTCACATATGCGGAAAACGTAATACTTCAAGTCGAATGATAGTTACACCCGTGGTCGCGCTAAAGATATTTAGAGCATGAACTAAAAGTTCAAGCAACATCTTTAGGATGGGTCAGTCCGGCATCCTATTATCTCTAGAAAATATCTGCCCATGTGCGGAGCGAACACACTGTCATTGACTATGAGACTAAGTCAAACATCCAACACACACTAGTCTCACATGCATTAACGATATTCCACTCTCGTTAATACTTGTAACACCCTAATCCGTCCAGGTCTGCAGCCCATTCGGACTAAAGTATTTAACTTGGTAATCGTAAAATTTAAAACTTTTCAAACACACTTTATTAATCTCAATAATATTTTTCATAACATATACAGTACAGAGTTTTTAACAATATTGCGGAAGCGAATTTAATATTGACATATCATAAATCATTTCAAAACTTGTCACATCCATCCCGACAATCTCGCCCTATCTGCCGCCAGGATCACATTAATCTTTCTGTTTACCTGCGTGTAGCAAATAAAACATACTACACGCTCAGCGGTGAAGCTGAGTAAGCATATCTAAAGCATCGAACATCCAAATAAATTGAATCTCAATTCATAATCAACCATTTGATATCATGCACACAATATATGATTCAAACATTCATGATATTCTCAATATTTTATTTCAAGTCATTTGATATTCAATATCTCAACCATGCTCTTAAATCATTCTTAATATAAGGCCAAATCATTTTATAACAAGCTCTTAGCTATTCCTAGTCTAAGGCAACATTTCTAACCAGGCCCTTAAACTATAAATAGTTTAATGCAGAACACAAGAATCGATAATCCACCCTATGAGTCATGTGGATTACGTACCAACCGAACAATGATTTGTCGGGTGGGTGATATCCGGTCTGGATCCCGTACGTACGTTTTAACCCGAAATATGAATTGGTCAAGTAGGTATATCTTAGAGTTCTTCTAGATATCCTTAATAATCATCATCAATATACAAGTGGGTATATCTTAGAGTTGTTCTAGATATCCTTAACAATACAATTCATTAATTCATTATTTTCACTTTAACAATTCATGATCATCATTCAAAACGTTCATCATTATTAACTCATTATAATCAATAATCAAACAATTGTCATAATGCGTAATAACAAATAGCGGCCTAGTCTCGAGTGTTAACACCCGAACTTACCGTCATGCATCACATAATGTTTATTTGTCACAAACATCATTTTTATTGTACAAAATCATATTTTTATGGTTTATAATTAATTGGTAACAAAATAGGATTTTAGAGCATATTTTCAATAATATTTTCAGAACAGGATCTAGAATTGAGGAAAATAATTTAAAATAATCATTTAATATATAAAAATTGATTTATATAATTTTAAATAATCCATTAATTCATAATAATCGATTTTTACAATTTAAATAATCAATTAATTCATTATAATCGATTTTTACAATTTAAATAATCAATTAATTAATTTTAATCGATTTTTACAATATAAATAATCGATTAATTCATAAAAAATCGATTTTTACAATTTAAATAATCCATTAATTCATAATAATCTATTTTTACAATTTAAATAATCACTTAATTAATTTTAATCGATTTTTACAATATAAATAATCGATTAATTCATAAAAAATCGATTTTTACAATTTAAATAATCCATTAATTCATAATAATCGATTTTTACAATTTAAATAATCAATTAATTCATAATAATCGATTTTTACAATTTAAATAATCAATTAATTCATAATAATCGATTTTTACAATATAAATAATCAATTAATTCATAATAATCGATTTTTACAACATAAATAATCGATTAAATGGTACAGACTTCGAACCACTGGTCTGAATAAAATTCTAATCGATTTTTAGTAAGTAAATAATCGATTTTCGGCTACTGTTCATCATCTTCTTCCTCGGGTCAGTTTCGAGTATTATGGTTTTAAAACACCAAACTTCAATTAAATTATATAGAAATGTTCTCCAAGGTTTATAGATCATTTTAGGATCATAAAAATATATTTTTAACATCAAATTCAATGTTTATGATACTTGGTTCTTCAAACACGTCGAACACAAAACTCAACCAAATGACCATTTATGAACGTAAAAACAACCTATATGAACATTCTAATCTTTAGATATATCTACGAGCTTACCTCGAAGCTTATCGAAGGTTTTGAGAATTTTCCGGCGAACCTTCCGGCGACTTTATCTCACTTCTCCGGCGATCTCACACAAAGATGACAACACCACTATACTCTACTCTCAGCAAGGAACAATATAGAAGGAAGAATGAATTGTTTTGGTGATGAAATGAGGGAGTTGGGTTGTCCTTAAATAGCCCAGGGAAGAAGAAGAAGACACAGGTTTGCAGCTTCCGTGATTGAGCGACGATTTGGAATCGGCGTAATTGAACAGGGCGCCGTTTGGTGTGTAGTCCCTGATTGGGACTAATTTTGGTCCCAGTTAGGGTACACTTTTTGTTCCAACTTTCTCCAAATTGAAATCCGTTTGTACTGTTGCGATCAGACAGTCGAACTCTATCCAACGATATAATTTTTATATTCATTCATTATACTTTTTCCGACACCACATTTTTGGGTGTTTGACTTTAACAGAGTAAAAATTGGTTTAATTGACCTTTCTCATAAAAGGTTCTATCATTTAATTCATATCATTTGTTCTCATGATTTATTTCAATAAATCATTTTAAAGTTCATATTATAAATAATTTATTTATTTATTCTTGATTTGAGTCTGTACTCATGTTCTCAATCAAGACCACACAAATACTCAACATATTGGATTTATCTCTATGAGACTTATCCTGATTTGTGATATTGGATGTCAAAACACATTTCATTTCAGCCCAAAGCCCAAAAACTATTTATTTTAATCGAAACAAATTTGACTAATTGAATATTTATTCATTAAAAATTTTAGGGTATGTTTTAGGGCGTTACAATACTCGACTATGGACATTTAGATAAATATTTATTTCAAGATGTTAGTCTCATCAGCAGAAAAACACTATCTGATAAACATCTTTTAAATATAAATCTAGGAATATAATATTTGTTTACATTAGCATGAGATGTGTAAACATATTATATCTGCCTATACATGATAGAATAACAATAAACAGTTGGCCATCAGGGCACAACTCCAACAATCTCCCACTTGCACTATGGCCAATCTGGCATCGGTCTAATGCCCATGGACCTAGTGTGACCCTCATGCTTTAGCTTTCCTAAAGGCTTGGTCAGGGGATCGGCTATGTTGTCGTCAGTATCTACTTTGCAAATCATCACATCTCCTCTATCTACGATTTCTCGTATGATGTGATAGCGTCGTACAATGTGTTTGGTTTTCTGGTGAGATCGCGGTTCCTTTGCCTGTGCAATGGCCCCAATGTTGTCGCAAAACAACAAGATAGGGTCATTAATACTAGGAACCACTTCAAGTTCAGTAATGAACTTCTTGATCCAAACAGCTTCTTTTGCTGCCTCGGCGGCAGCTATGTACTCAGCCTCTGTAGTCGAATCGGCGGTTGTATCCTCCTTAAAGCTCTTCCAGCTAAAAGCTCCGCCATTCAGGCAAAACAAATATCCTGCTTGTGATTTTGAATCGTCTCTGTCGGTTTGGAAGCTAGCATCAGCGTAACCAACCACCTTTAGCTCTTCCTCACCACCGTATACCAGGAATGCATCCTTAGTATTGCGAAGATACTTGAGGATGTTCTTGACCGCTGTCCAGTGTGCTTCTCCTGGACTTCCCTGGTATCTGCTGGTCACGCTTAAAGCGAATGAGACATCAGGTCTATTACATATCATGGCGTACATGATGGATCCAATCGCAGAGGCGTATGGAACCTTCACCATGAGTTCCTTTTGCTCGGGAGTAGGACTCTGGCTCTTGGAAAGAACCGTGCCAGGTGTCATAGGTAAATATCCTTTCTTTGACTTAGACATGCTAAATCGATCAAGGATTTTATCTATATATGTACTTTGATTTAGACCTATTAACTTTCTTGATCTATCTCGGTAGATTCTTATGCCAAGGACATAACTAACATCCCCTAAGTCTTTCATGGAGAAGTTCTCGCTCAACCACGTCTTTACAGAAGTGAGAGCGGGAATATCGTTACCCATTAACAATATGTCATCGACATATAAGATTAGGAATACTATTACACTCCCACTCACCTTCTTGTATACACAAGATTCGTCAGAGTTCTTCTTGAAACCAAAACTGGAAATGGTTTCGTCGAAACGTATGTACCAACTCCGAGATGCTTGTTTCAATCCGTAGATTGAACGTTGCAGCTTACAAACTTTGGCAGACTGACCAGCAATTTGAAAACCGTCAGGCTGTGTCATGAAGACATCCTCTTTGAGACCCCATTAAGGAAAGCCGTTTTGACGTCCATCTGCCAAATTTCATAATCGTAATAGGCTGCAATTGCAAGCATTATCCGAATGGATTTCAGCATAACAACTGGAGAAAAGGTTTCATCATAGTCAATTCCGTGGATTTGTCTATAACCTTTTGCTACCAATCTAGCTTTGAAGGTATGAACCTTCCCGTCTACGTCTGTCTTCTTTTTGAAGACCCACTTGCATCCAATGGGTTTTACCCCTTCGGGCGCATCAACCAAGGTCCAGACTTGGTTTGTGTACATAGACTCCATTTCAGATTTCATGGCTTCGAGCCATAGATCGGATTCGGGGCATGTAATTGCCTCGAGGTAGGTCTCTGGTTCGCCTTGATCTACCAACAAGACGTCACCTTCATCAGACATGAGAAATCCATATCTGACCGGAGGATTACGTATCCGGTCTGACCTACGTGGTATATCTTGAGCAATTTGAGGTTCAATTGCTTAATCTCTTTGCTCAGGTTCCAACACTATCGGGGCTTCTTCTTGTGGTTCTCTAATTTCTTCGAGGTCTACCTTTCTCCCACTAGTGATAGCAGAAAGAAACTCCTTCTCAAGGAAGGTTCCATTCCGAGCAACAAAGATTTTGTTATCGGATGGATGATAGAACTCATACCCTCTAGTTTCCTTGGGGTATCCCTCAAAAATTACTTTATCAGATTTAGGCTCCAACTTACTAGACGTCATGAGACGTTTTACATAAGCTTCACAGCCCCAAATCTTAAAGTACGAGAAACTCAGTTTTCTCTCACGCCATAGTTCGTATGGTGTGCTCTCGACAGCTTTAGATGGAACTCTGTTGAGTGTGTGCGCTGCTGTTTTCAATGCATATCCCCAAAATGATTTTGGCAATGTTGTCAGACTAATCATGCTCCGAACCATGTCTAGCAAAGTCCGATTTCTCCTCTCAGACACTCCATTTAACTGAGGTGTCCCTGGAGGAGTGAGTTGGGATAAGATCCCATTCTCTTTCAGATAGTCATCGAACTCCAGGCTTAAGTTATCACCTCCTCGATCCGAGCGGAGGGTCTTAATACGTTTGCCTAACTGTTTTTCTACTTCGTTCTTGAATTCTTTGAATTTGTCAAAGCATTCCGATTTGTGTTTCATGAGATACACATATCCATATCTACTAAGGTCGTCAGTAAATGTAACGAAGTAAGAATAACCACCTCTAGCTACAGTGCTAATTGGACCACAGACATCGGAGTGTATGAGGCCCAATAAGTCACTCGCCCTTTTACCGTGACCGGTGAATGGAGCCTTTGTCATTTTACCAAGTAAACAAGATTTACATACATCATATGACTCGAAGTCAAATGAATCAAGTACACCAGAACGATGTAACTTAGATATGCGTTTCTCGTTAATGTGGCCCAAACGACAATGCCAAAGGTACGCGAGATTCAAACTGTTAGGTTTGTTTCTCTTAACATCTATGTTATATACTACGGTATCCATGTCGAGGACATAGAGACTGTTGGTCATTTTTGCAATTGCATAAAATATTTCATTTCTAAAGACAGAAAGAGTTTTGTCTTTTACAACGAACGAAAATCCTGCTTTGTCAAGGCAGGATACAGAAATGATGTTTCTGCTCATACTGGGTACAAACAGAATTATTTAACTGCAACACAAGACCACTAGGTAGAGATAAACTATAGGTTCCGACGGCTAATGCATTTACGAGTGCGCCATTGCCGACTTTTAGTTGTATCTCTCCCTCCGTCAATTGTCTACGTTCATGCAGATCCTGCATAGAAGTACAGATGTGAGAACCGCATCCAGTATCCATCACCCAAGAGGTGATATCAGACATATTGACTTCAATTGTTAGAATAAGTGCCCTTCACTAGAGGGGGGTGAATAGTGATGCACGAGAATGTTTATAAATTTTTGCGGAATAAAAATCGCAGGGATAAAGTAAAGAGCGGAATAGAAAGGAGTAGAAAACAATGCTGCCTTCCCAGCGATGGTAGAACTCACCCATCGATGGGAAGGTGGCTACTGGAAATCCGAGAAAACGCTTAAAAAAATAGTGTCAAACACCCAGCGATGGGAGAAAGTTTCCATCGATGGGTGGGGAGGTTCTGAAAAAAATTTTGAAGCTGAAATCATTCACCCAGTGATGGGATAAGAGACCCATCGATGGGTAGGGTGTTTCTTGAAAAAAATTTCGACAAAAGTCCTTCACCCAGCGATGGAATGAAATACCCATCGATGGGTAAGGTATTTCTGGAAATCCGTTAAAAGGTTTTTAAAAAATAGAGTCAATTACCCATCGATGGGAAGAAGCACCCATCGATGGGAAGAGGGGTTCTGAAAAAAAGAAAACTTCTCTCCCAGCGATGGTATTGCCCACCCATCACTGGTTCCCCCTGATTTCCAGAATTCTTCACTTTGAACCGTCCCAGCAAAAAAAGAATAACACTTTGGTACCCAAAGTATGTCTATGGGTCCTTGGGGGTTAGTTGACATTTATTGCCCACACACACACCCAAAATTCACACACACATACACACACACAATTAAATGATTGTTTAGGAGTTACCTTGGCCAACCCATTGTCTTGTGGTTGGCGGGTGTTCCAGTCTACCCAAACGGAGTGCCGATATCTCGGTGTGGTCTGTGTTGGTTCCGGTAACGGAATGTGGACTTTCTTCTTTTCGTCAAAGTAGAAGAAATAATACGGTTTCTTTTGTGCACTATCCTGTGGAGATTGTTTATGATTCGAATATCCTTTTCCAAAGGATTTCTTTTCGTCAGAACTAAATATGGTGTGTGTTTCATTAAAGGTCAAGTGCCTATGTCTAGTGAAACATACGGGAGCTATATGTCCTACCCTATTGCAATAATGGCATACTACATTTGGGTTGAACATATGCCTAGGTTGATAATAGCTAGGGGGCCTAACCATGTTTGTCCTATTTTGAGAAAAGGATGGTTTATGCATGTTTTCAAAAGGATCATTTCTAGGTGTTCTCATATTGTCTCTTTTATTTTGAGAAAAAATATTTTTATGCACAAAAACATTTTGATAATTTTTCTTAGGTTGTCTACCATGAACGTTTTCATTCCTAGGTTTTTGTCTAGGTTGTCTAGTGTTCTTAGATTGACTAGGTTTTCTATTTACTTGATTTTTAGCTTTCTTATGTTGAGCCTTAGGAGGTTGTCTAGGTGTTTGCTCAACGTTTTCTTTATCCTTAGCTTCGTTTTTATTAAAACCTATTCCTTCTTTAGAAAAATGCATGGTGTCAAGGAGTAAATTAAGATCTTTGTGTGGAGTATTAAATTTCTTGACCGTACTCTCAAGTTTTGTGACTTGTTCCTCTAAAGCTTTGCAAGATTCACATTCGTTTGAGGAACTTTCTGGTTTGTCGGCGCTTTTTTTCCATAAAATTTATTCTCTTCTTTTAGTTTTTCGTTTTCCTTTTGAAGTTTTTCAATTTCAGTTTCAAGATTAGAAAGACGTTTCTTTAAAGCTTTGTTGGTTTTAGAAGCGCTAACAAACTCGTCATAAAGCTCTTGGAGAGCTTCTTGCATTTCTTCAAGAGAATAAGAACCGGTAGAAGAAATACATACCTCTTGGTTTTCGTTGTTGGCGGACTCCTCTTCTTCTTGAGCTATGAGACAAAGGTTTGCTTCCTCGTCTTCCTCTTGTTCGCTTGACTCATCTCCGGAGTCGCCACCCCAAGAGATGTATGCTCTTTGCTTTTTGAAGTGACGAGCATTCCTTCCGCTTCTTGGGCATTTATTCTTGATGTGCCCGGCTTCACCACATCCATAGCACACAGGGCCATCCTCAACCTTCTCTTTCTTTAGAAGTTTGCAAAACTTCTTCATGATTAGCTTGACTTCATCTTCATCGCTTGAGTCATTCGTTGTCGGTTCTTTGGAGGCTTTTAATGCTATGCCTTTTCTCTGGTCATTCAAAGACGAGTTAAGTATAGTAGATTCATAAGTTTTTAAATTACCTCTTAAACCGTCGATGGTGACAGTTGATGTTCCGATTGACTCATAGATGGAATCGGCCTTGGATCGCCATTCGGATGTCAAGCTCCGTAGGATCTTTCGCACAAGATCCCTATCGGTGTAAGTCTTCTTTAATGCATGAAGATCATTGACTATCTTGGAAAAACAGTTGAACATATCATCGATATTCTCGTGCTCCTTCATCCTGAACATCTCATATTCTTGGGTGAGGAAGTCAATCTTGGCTTCACGTACTTGGTCCTTTCCTTCGTACGTCACCTCAAGTTTATCCCACATCTCTTTGGCGGTTGAGCAGCAAGAGATCTTGCGGTAGTCATCAGGATTTACGGCACAATAAAGCATGTTTATTGCTTTTACATAATTCTCGACCTTTTTGATGTCCTCGGCATCAAACTCGTCTTCGGTCTTGGGGATCAACTTGTCTCCGACTTTCTTCATCGGTACCTCTTCCCCGTTTTTGATAACCAACCATAATTGGAAGTTCGTGGAACGAATATAGATTCTCATTCGTTCTTTCCAATATGTATAATTAGTTCCATCAAAAAGAGGTGGTCGTGTGGTTGATTGCCCTTCACCTATTCCTGCATACAAATTTCTAAAAGAAGAACCCATGATCGCTTTACTCTCAAACGGTTAAGTTTGGACGCGAGTTAGGCTCCGATACCAATTGTTAGAATAAGTGACCAACGCTAGAGGGGGGGGGTGAATAGCGTTTGATCGTAGAAATCGCAGGAATAAAAAATTAAGAGCGTGAAATGTAAAGAGCGTAGAAAGCGTAAAGGGAGCACACCAAGATTTATACTGGTTCACCACAACGTGTGGCTAATCCAGTCTCCCGAGAGACTCTCTCGAGCTACACTACTTCCGTTAAGCTTACGGGTGCTTAACAAACCGTTACAACCTGAGAACTCGAGTCCCACGAGCCTCAACAACCTTGGTCGGAGATACCGCACTCCAAGACTTCAACCCGAAGGAAAATACCTTTCCTTCGTACAACCAAGGGAAACAAGCTTCCCTTAACGTGTATACAACACTAAGACACTCAAGAACAAGACTCTCCTTAAGAGTGGATATGAGTAAAATATATGCGCTCAAGAACAACTCAAACTTCACACAAATTGGCTCTAGAAAGCTATGGAAAATGATGTTATTTGAATGCAATGAAAGTATGAATATTGTGAAGTGAATTTATGAGAAAAGCAGACATAAACACCCCTTTTTATAGTGCAAAATTAGGCTCCAACGGACCAATGCATTAAAGGAGTGATTAGCTTGATTTATGGGATTGAAAAGATTTGGGATCTGCAGAATATTGGCTTCCCATCGATGTTTAGGACTTACCCATCGCTGGTAAGCCAATTTTCCTTCAGTTTTGAGGCCAACGGTTACCTACCCATCGATGGGTAAATGCTTCTCATCGCTGGGTGGGAGGTTGACTTTCAAATAAGGAAAGAATTAGCTTTAAATGACTCCCAACGGTCATGCCTTCCCATCGATGTTCAAGCCTTCCCATCGCTGGGTTCCCATCGACGGGTAAAGCTTCTCATCGCTAGGTAAGGGCATTCTGCCTTGTGGTAATGTTGCACCAAGGCTTTAACATCGATGGGTAGAACTTCCCATCGCTGTTTGACATGGTTTTGGAAATTGGTTTGGCTAAGGGACCGCTTACCCATCGATGGGAAGATCTTCCCATCGCTGGGTGGGTGGTTAGTCAAGAGCCCATGATTTTTGGCTTAACCACGGCCTAGCCAACCGGTGCAAAAACCGACCAAAAAATTCAAAGTTCTCCAAAATAAAAACCAAGTATTTAGAGCACTTAATTGATGTATTTGGCTAAGAAATCAAGTAAGACACTTTAAAAACCACGTCATTTGAGTGAAAACCACGGCTAGCCAAGTTTATGCCGTTTTGAGAGATTTTTGTCAAACGACCAAAAGCGAAAGATGGTTTTCAAGGTGTTTTTGTTGGAGACCCGTTTAAACATGCCAAAGAGTGAAAATCAATCATAAAAAGTTGAAAACCACTTGGTTGGTTCGGACGCCAAAAACCATAGCCGATAACCAAGAGCCGAACGCTGGTTTCTGAAACCCGAACGCCGGATGGCTTGGTTTTTGGTTTGGGCGAACACCAAGTGTTTTTAATGTTTTAAACATGTTTGAAAAACATTTTTATGATGTGTGAAATGCAATGAAAAGAATTTTAGCCTAAAGAGCCAAGGTGTAAAGGTTGGGTCAGTCTTGATCACAATTATGACCGACTCAACAACACTAAGACTACGGTCTTCGTTCTTGGTCTTCTTTTGGGTCTTGTTCTCTTGCTTCCTTCTTATATTTATTTCTCGCCGTGTATATTCAACAACTTGTCTCGTTCACGGCGGTTTGGCATTATCAAAACCTGTCATAAAAATGAACACGGCTTTAGTACGAAAACACGATAAACCCGTGTTTCAACATCAATAACGAAGATACCTGAGGTTTGAGGTTTCTTTCCCTCTTTCCTCTCTGCCAGTAATTTTGCGCAGTTGCGCCTCTAGTGGCCCTTTTTGCCACAATAATAGCATACAGCAGACTTCTTCTTAGCTCCTTCTTTGGGTTTCAACGAAGAGGAGTTGGACGCTGGCTTGGGTTTCTTAGAACCCTTGCGCTTGGTCCCGGCCGGCGAACGTGGCCCACTCTTCTTCGCAATAGTACTGCCCTCTACCATCAGGACAGACTTACCCTTGCCCTTCCCTAGACTCTCCTCAGCAGTTGTGAGGAATTTCAGTAGCTCGGGCATAGTCATCTCTAGTTTGTTCATGTAGAAGTTCACTACAGTTTGACTATACTCAGCTGGTAATGATCCCAAGATGAGATCAGTTGCCAGCATAGGGTGCAACGGGGCGTCCAGTTTTTCAAGAGTTTCGATCTGACCGATCATCTTGAGAACGTGGGGACCAACTTGGTTACCCGTTGCCAGCTTACTGGAAAACAGAGTCGTAGAGATTTTGAAACGCTCATGTCTAGCCTGGCCTTGGTATAGACCTTTCAAGCGAGTCATCATAGGATGAGCTTCCATGTCCTTATGGAGCCTTTGGAGCTCCGGAGTCATGGTGGCTAGCATGAGACATCTCACATCACGTGCGTCATCTTCATACTTCTTGTACGAAGTAATTTCTGCAGCACGGGCGTTCGCTTCAGGAGCTTTGGGAGGCTCAGAGGTAAGGATGTAGAGCTTTTTCTCGCATTCGAGAACAATCTTAAGATTCATCTCCCAATCAAGAAAGTTGGTTCCAGATAATTTTTCCTTTTCTAGAACATATCGCAGGTTGAAAGGGTTGTTGTTGCTTGCCATCTACAGAAAATTTTGCAAAATAGGTTATCTATCATGTTTAATAATTAATTAGGCCTTTAATTAATTATCTCCCACTATTTTTAACAAATCAATAACCCTCGATATTGATTCGGAGATTTCCGGCGAAACCTCTAGTGGGCCAAGATCCATATTTCATTATCTTGCGTTCCGCTTGGGCGTTACTCCACAAAACAACTATTTAGGTAGGAACATAGTTCCAACTGATGAGCCGGGCTCTCAGCTCTTGGTCTGGTGTTGGGCGAACAATATTACTACAACCGGACCAAGACACCTTTTCACCGTACTTGTAATTGGCTGAGACACGTCTTACAAGCAGACTACTTTGGTTAGGAATAGAGTTCCAATTAAATCATAAAGATCCAACTCCTGGCTGGATGAGTGAGTAAAATCATCCGACTTGTCATTGATGACCCCAACTTACTGCCTCTGAGTCGTCCATCCATTTGACCGAGACTCAGTTAAGTCTAACCCAACGTGCGACAGCGACCACGCTATGGCGGTTCCCGTAACCAGCTTAACATACACCGTACTATGCTCTGCTGAGGCTGAGTACATGACAATGCACATTAGCTGGATAGGTGCCGGGCGTCAGAAGGCAACAGACTTAATATTCGTGAGGGATTTATAATTTCGATCTCATCTATCGACATGGCCGCGCACATGTCCATTACTAGCGTTCAACATACATTCAACATGCATTCACAAAACGCAGTAAATAAACGTGTAATGATTGTGGCCCCTAAAAGAAAAATAAAACGATAGCTCCCACTGGCTTCCGGTCACTTGGACTTCAGGCTATTTCCATTCTTTTAGATTTCTCCAAACGGTCTTCAAATTTTTTCATCTTCAAACCACCACATGAGAAAAGAATCCTCGGTTGAGGTAAGAGTGAGAAATAGATTTACAACAAGAGTTTATGAGATAAGGCACGACACACAGGCCGTATTATAATCAAATAAACTATAGCCACAATCATCCACCATGCATATCATACATCCACACAAGCAATAGAGATATATATATACACCGGGTGAACCGCGCTCACCCCAGACAGTTCTAGAAAAATGCTACGGCAGTAAATATTTTCTAAAACTCATAAAATTAAATTAGATGTCCAAATAAATCTAATAAAATTTTATAATAATCATTTTATGCATTCTGGATATTCTGCCAGCAAAAAAAAATCCAGAATATTCCAATTGACCAAAATGCCCCTTTTGCAAAATTATTTTCAATAAGGCAATTAAAATTTTGAAACAATTTTGCAAAAATCATGAAAATTAAATTTCAACTTCCAGTAATTATTTTCAACATTTATAAACTTGGAAATAAAATTTCCAAAATTTTATAAATCATTATTTCCAAAATATATTAGTTAAATCTCAATAAGTTATAAAAAGCCATTTAAATTGATTTCGAAAATATTAAATTACAAAAATTTAATATTTTAAAAAACATTCTTTTTCTTACTGAGATATATATTTCCAAAATATATATTAGTCATTTATGTAATTAAAATACAAATATATAAATATATATAATATTTCGGTAATCAAACCGAGTACATATATAAATATTTATTTATTCAATTACTAACTAATATTATTTTGAACAATATATTTATCAACAACCTTATTCAACTTAGAAATAATATTTCCAAGTTTAATAAAGTTCATTTTGAATTTTCCCATATTTATTTTCGGTTTTCACCTAAATAAATACAATAAATTCAAAATAGGAAATAATACATTCAAAAATTACAATATAATTTTATCAATCATAAAATGATGTTTTATGTCCAAATAAAATTATATTTACTATTTCTACAATATATATAAATATATATTTCGAAAAATCAATATATATATATATATATATATTACGGGTAGAAATAAAATAAATAAATTTAAAATTCATTTTCAATGATTTATTTAAGTCCAAAACTTATTCCAAGACTAAATAAAATCATTTTACCAATTTTTGAATTTTAATAATTACCAAGTTAAAACTTTGACTTTTAAAATTTTAAAAGTCAAACGTAAAACTATAGTTTTGTACGTTGGCTCTGAATACCACTGAAAGGAAACCATGCAAGGATAGGCAGCGGAATATAAAAATTTTAACATCCTAACATGATTATCTTGCCCAGAATCACGTACTAAAACATATAGTAGTAAGAAATTTATACCTTTCTCCGTAAGCAGTTAAAACGAAGAAGTCGTAGGAAGAGCGTTGAAAGTGCAAACGTAACCGTTCAAGCGTCCGGTCTCCAACTTTGACACACGAACAACGCCGGAGTCTACCACAATCTTTATGCTAGTAAAGATTATAGTAGTATAAAATATAAAGATTAAAATTTGGGATAATAATAATCTTGTATATTTCTATAGAAAATATTTCTAATAATATTTAGAAAATATTATAAATATTTTCTATACACAAAATGATATTAATGGAACACAAAATAATTTTTCTCTCACTAAAATGAAGTGGCCGAAAATTCCCTTGGACCAAATTGATGAATGTGGTCTATCTTATTCAAGTGAGAAAGTGGGTATAATAATGGAATTTAATTATGCATAAAATGACAAATTAACAAATCAATTACAAATCACTAATTTATCTATCAAGTAAATTAATACCAATTTGTCAACCTTGAAATCCATATGGCCGAATGATGATATGAGAAGGATATTTGAAATTCTTCTCCACTCAAATGTTCAAAGTGTATTTTATTTGACACTAAAAATTAATATAAAATTAATTTTAAATCAAATAAAAATACCAATATCATTTTTAAACAAGTATACAAATATACTTTAAATAGTTTATGTCAAAATAATTGTTTTCATAATTAAAATGACAAATCAAAATAAAATATTCAACATATAATATATATATATATATATTAATCGGCACATATATATAATATATATAACCGAATATTTATATATATATTATTATATTCCAAAATATTTTATTTTACTATTTTACAAATATACAAATTACTTATTATCCCATTGTTTAATCCTACTCCTTAAATTGTTCAAAGTGTGTGACCCGTATAGGCATTTATAAAGCTGGCCACAGTATTGGCTCTGCACCAATAATATAAGCAATAAGCGGTATCTAGCAACACATTATTGCCCCCAGATTATAAGTTAAGACGTTTGCACCGTCAAAACCTTTCCACGACTCAGACTCCGTGTAACTGTATTCCTTTGTCTCAATGTCTAGACTTAATGCAAGGGATTAATAAAATCCAGCTTGTATCCATTAAGTCATTCATTGATTTATCAAGTCTGACTAATAGGAACAGACGTCATAAAAACATCTCAGCATGGCCATGCAATTTCTTCAGCCATGACTTATCAGTGGGCCCCATAAGACATTAATCTCTTTTAAAAAGAGTAGTGACAAATCCTATGTACGTAATCTACGTTTCTGAATACGCGCTGCGGCATACCCAAAACAAAGCCTGTATACCATCCTTATTTCATATGGCTTAGGATAATGCATCAAAGTATGCGGGTTCACATATGCAGAAAACGTAATACTTCAAGTCGAAGGATAGTTACACCCGTGGTCGCGCTAAAGATATTTAGAGCATGAACTAAAAGTTCAAGCAACATCTTTAGGATGGGTCAGTCCGGCATCCTATTATCTCTAGATAATATCTGCCCATGTGCGGATGCGAACACACTGTCATTGACTATGAGACTAAGTCAAACATCCAACACACACTAGTCTCACATGCATTAACGATATCCCACTCTCGTTAATACTCGACTATGGACATTTAGATAAATATTTATTTCAAGATGTTAGTCTCATCAGCAGAAAAACACTATCTGATAAACATATTTTAAATATAAATCTAGGAATATAATATTTGTTTACATTAGCATGAGATGTGTAAACATATTATATCTGCCTATACATGATAGAATAACGATAAACAGTTGGCCATCAGGGCACAACTCCAACACAACGCTATGTCCCATTTAATTTAGTATAAATACTGATGTAACCTTCGAAGGAAGGGATCCGATTTCTTCTCTCTGAACTTCCTTGTAAAAGCTCTCGTGCATTCTCTATTATAATATTAATTGGGCTACAGGTGTTTCCACCTACAGTCCTCCCGGTCATTTCGTATGTTTTTACCTTTTTACTTTCCGAATCAAATAAACAATCCTAGACCCGGTCTAGTACTGTTTACTCGGTTAGGTAATTTACACCATCAATAATAATGAACATAATAATAATAACAATAATATACTTTCTATAATTCCTAATATCCTCCACAAGCCGATCATTAGTAACGAGCAGTGTCTTGAAGCATGAGAACTAAAATGGAGTCGGCGAAAGCTATTTTGTAAGAACAACCGATAAAAGTAGAAAGACAGATCCTCAGTGCATGAGAAGTCAACTTGAGAGTATTTTTGCTGAATTTTTTGGAAAGAGTGTTGGCAATTGGATCGGGATGAGAGCGGGACAATTCTTTTTTCTCCTCGTGGATCGTTTTCAACTTCTCCATCGTTTTCCATACTCTCGAACTCTAGAAAAATACAGATAAATGAAGTTTTCTAATTCTTTTATCGCACAAAGGAATGTTTTTTGGGTGGGACGACGATTAGACATGTTCATGATTTTTCTTTAGAAAGATTGAGGAGGATAAGAGACAACAACTGTTAAGTAAGCTCGTTAGGATCGGTGGCGACTGTTAAACATGCATATTGTTTTTTTATGAGGAGAAATCCTTGTTCAGATATCATGATACAATTTAATAATAATTGATTTTTTAGAGTAAAATATTTCATCCTTATATACGAGGAATACAAGAGATGATCATTCTAGTCTAGTAGAATATGATCACTTTTTAGCTAGTGTCACTTTAAATTTGTCACAAATTGTACACGAGTTCTCCACTAAATCTCTTTTAGTCATTTTATCATGAAAAACCGTTGTTGAGTCAGCACAATTGCATTCAATATTTCAATTTCTATGAATGTTGACAGTTTTTTTTAAATAAAAAATCAAGAGGTCGTCCATAATGATTGTGTTTTTCAACATTATTATCACGGGGTACTATTCTATCTTCTCTCCCAAATTCTCCATTCATATGAAATACTCCCTAAATTTATTCACTTTAATTTTATGGAAATTTTTTTAGAAAAGTGTCACACATTGTTTGGTTGGGGAAAAAATAGTGGCAGAGAAAACAAAAGATGAAAAAGACAAATCCCAATACAATTTCTCATGTTTGGATGACTCTGTTAGAATATAAGAAATATTTTCTGGGCCACAATTACAAGTTTGAATTTTTGGTTGAATTGGTTTTTTGACATGGTATTGGAGCCTTGTTGACTAAGAGGTCAAATGTTCGAAACTTAGCGCCACCCAGTTTTATAAAAATTAAGGTTTCATGTGAAAGGCTCGAAAAAAACTACGCCTACCTGTGAGAGGACGTGCTAGAATATAAGAAATATTTTCTGGGTCACAACCACAAGCTTGAGCTTTTGGTTGAATTGCTTCTTCCACAACGTGGAACTCATGTCAAGATTTTGCTCATCAACAAGGAAGAGAAATTTTTTCCTTTGCCAATCTTTTTCTTTTCTTGCTCTTTACCTATTATTTTTGTTAGAGTATATAACTCATTCATAGGCCACAACCAAAAGCTTGATGTTTTGGTTGAATTGGTTCTTTCACGATTTTCAAAGAAAAATTATCTTGATTAATCTCAATGTTATCCGATCTTTCATAAATAAACTCCTCATTTTTCATTGTAATGCATAATAATCTCAATTTTACTAAAACTTGCAAGTTTTAGATCGTCGTTAAGTTGCTAACAACGAGTTAATGGAAACAGACTGTTTTGCACAACAAAACAAAAGTTGAGATTCTTTTTTATAAATTTTATTTTTATTTTTTATTTTTTGATTTTTTCAAATTACTTTCTAGCTTCATCATTTCTTTTTATTTTTTTATAGATTAGTCTTGCTTTAAAAAAACTTGGGATTCTCATTGTAATCATAATAATCTCAATTTTACTAAAACTTGCAACTTTTAGATCACCGTTAAGTTGCTAACAGCGAGTTAATGGAAACAGATTGTTTTGCACAACAAAATGAAAGTTGGGATTTTTTTTATAAATTTTATTTTTATTTTTTATTTTTTGAATTTCTCAAATTACTTTCTAGCTTCATCATTTCTTTTTATTTTTTATAGATTAGTCTTACTTTAAAAAAAAATAAAATAATACATATATAAATAAAGAAAATGAGAAAAATAACTAAAACGTACGAAATAAATAAAGTAATCAATAAAGACTAACTTAAAACTAGTAAGAAATAAAATAAAAATATGTGCGGGTTTTAATATTTTACGCACTATACAAAGTATTAAATTATTAATGTACCACTTCTTCTTATTTTTTTAAAAAAATCATCTAGAATAATTTCAACTTTACAAGCATGTCCGTTCTTTCAAAAAATAGTAGTATATTAAGATTCAATATAGTGCATAAAATCTTAAAACCCACTACTCCACATACATTTGTTTTTATTACGTACCAGTTTCAGTTTAATTTGTATTGATTACCTTATTATTTCATTTGCTTTTTATGGTTTAAGTTATTTTTCTCATTTTGTTATTTTTTAAATATATTTATTTCTTATTTTTCTAAGGTAAGACTAACCTATACAAAAAAAGAAACAGATGTAGAAAGTAAAATGATAATTTAAAAAAATTAAAAAAAAATCATAAAAAATAATCTCAACTTTCATTTTTTGTGAAAAACATACCGTTTGGTTAAGCTGGCGTTAGCAACTTAACGGCGGCCCAAAACTCGTAAATTTTAGTAAAGTTGAGATTATTATGTATCAAAATGAAATGTGGGATCATTTTTGAAAGACCAGATAAATCAGAATTATTTTGGATAATTTTTTCACTAATAATCTACAAATAATATTTTTCACTAATAATTTACCCATCATATCTTACATTTACTCATCCCATCAAGGATGAAATTGGAAAATCATTTACAAATATACACTTCTTATTTACTACGTATCTCTTTACACAAATTGGGAACCATTTTGTTGAACGAGAAAGTAATATTTTACTACCTCCGTCCCTGAGTATTTGTCCAGTTTTGACTTTTTGGGTTAACTGTTTTCAATCTTTGACCTATAATTAAATAAAATATATATTTTATTTTAATTAGATAAAATAATATTTTAAAAATATTTTATACAATGAATCTAATAAAACTATTTTTGTATCAATATCTAATATCACTTTTATTTAATTTGAGGTCAAAATTTATCATTTTTTACTGGAAAAAGTCAAAAGTGGACAAATACTCAGGGATGAAAGAAGTATGTTACCAAAATGATCAATGAATACACAAATAACCAAAAGTTATCGGGATATCAAAACGGAGCAAGCAAAAAAAGTTATCATATTCTCGTGCTACGCACACGTGATGCATTACGATAGCATATACTACTTCTATCTTGATATAATTATCAACTACGGAGTATAATTTTTTTGAGTTGAACTGGATGAATTTTGGATCTCAATTAATAAAATTTGAAAGATTTAACCGAACAAAATAGTGGAAGAGAGTAATTTTGTACTCCCTCCGTCTCTGAATATTTGTCCACTTTTGACATTTTTCAGTCAAAATTGGTAAATTTTGAACCCAAATTAAATAAAAATGATACTCCCTCCGTCCTAAAATATTTGTGTTTTTTCATGGCTTATATGATAAAATAAAATATTCTTGTCACCACTTGTTTGTTAAATTTTTGATGTAGTTTTAAAATATGTATGTTTTATTTTTTATTTCTATACCAATATTTAAATAAAATAGATTGAAAAAACTTGGGATTTTTCTTCGTTTTGCGCAACGGGAAGAAAGTTTTAGAACGGAGGGCGTATTAGATATTGATACAAAAATAATTTTATTAGATTTATTATATCAAATATTTTCAAAATATTATATTCCCTAATTCATATACAATATATATTTTTTTAATAATAAGCCAGAGATTAAAAATAATTGACAAAAAAATCAAAATTAAACAAATAATCAGAAACATAATTAGTAAATGGATCTTGGGTGCGACTGTGCAAGGGATGTTTTAATCCAAGCATAGTTTTCCTACCGTACGATTCTGCCTCCTTCGTTCAAAACAAACGAAGTTCGACTTTTCCACTTAAGAAAAGAATTTGTTGTGTTTAAAATATCGCTTTCTTAATCATTTTAACTAAAAAATTTTATTATCTCTAATCTCTTTTCTCTATGCTGATTTAAAAGTGAAATTTTTTTATGGAACGGAAGGAGGAATATAAAAGCGGAGGGCCCGGGAGCGGTGACCAATATTACATTCGTCCCCAAGTATTTATTCATATTTTTATTTTTTATTCAAAATTAGTAAATTTTGACTTCAAATTAAATAAAATAGTATTAGATGTTTTTAAAATATAGTATTATTAAATTTATTATATTAAATATTTTCAAAATATTATTTTATCTCATTAATATAAAATATATAATTTATTTAATTATAAATCAAATTTTGAAAACGGTTGACTAAAAAAAATAAAATTAGACAAATACTTAAAGACTAATGTAGTACTCCGTATTACTTTGGTCTCTGAGTATTAATTCAATTTTGACGTTTTACAGTAAAATATTATAAATTTTAATCACTAGTTAAAAATTTGATATTAGATATTTATAAAACTAATTTCATTATATTTACTTTATCAATATTTCCAAAATAGATGACACCTTACGGTTAGATGACATGCTTCGGTCACATGACGCAAAGCTCACCATTGGCCACTGCAAAGCTCATCAAAAATAATTACAAAACTCACTAAACTGTTAGGCAAAGTTCACCATATTTTTTAACACTTTGAATTTTTTTGAAAAAAAATCCAAGGATTGAGTGCTGACTAGACATTGACCATTGACCGTTGACCATCACCGGCCACCACCCGCCACCGCCGGCCGCCGTCTCCAGCCACCGCTGACCTTCGCCGCCAGTCTCCGCCGTGCCGTTGCTACTGACCAGTGTTACTATTTTATTTTTAATTATTTTTTTAATTTTCAAAATTAAAAAAAAGGCGAGTTTTAATGTTCAAAGTCGTGAGCTTTGCTTTATTTCCAGGTGACATTTACATTGGCTATTGGTGAGCTTTGCAGTGTAATGTGGTGAGCTTTGTGTCATCTCAATATCATCTCACCGTAAGGTGTCATCTCACTGGAGTCAATAGTCAATCCCACACACACACACACGTGTGTGTGTGTGTGTATAATAAAAGGTTTGTTGCTATATCCACTTCAGTTATGGCTAAATCCATAATTTATGGTTAAATTGACAACTTTGTTATGCCGTATGGTTTTTGACTATTTTTTGACTTTGGGACGTGATGATATTAAGCAAAATGGGTCTCTAAAACGATTTCGTTTCTTTAATTAATGAAGTAGCAGTTAATCAATTAATTCAATTTTTGACGTTGATTCGGGAATCTATACTTTTGACTAAGGGTGAGATTTGCATACTCACCCTCCGCATACCCTACTCCTGTGAGATTTAACTAGTTTGTTGTTAATGGGAAACTTTGCTCTTTTAAAAAACAAGGATATACCATGTTAGGCAACTTTTAATGGTAAATTTATTGATTTAGTATAAATAGAGTAGATTTAACCATAATAAAGGTATATTTAGTAACATCCTATTTTTATACTCCCTCCGTCTAAGATTAAAGTTTTCGATTTAACCGGACACGCACTTTAAAATTTCATTGACTTTTTCAAATTTGCCCTTCTTTAAATTAAAATAAATTGATAAGAAATAAAAAAGTGAATAAAGTAATAATAGTGATGATTTGATTTATAATGATTAAAAAACTTAAAATATCCCAAAAAGTACACAAAGTCAAACACCTACTCCAAATCACAACCACAAAAACATAAAATATCCCAACAAGTAGACAAAGTTACACGGAATCAGGCACCACGACTGCCACAATCTCACCTTCATCGCCATTGTTAGAATAAAGGCCCAACGCTAAAGGGGGGTGAATAGCGTTTAAAATAAAATCGCAGAAAATTAAAAACGAGTGCGTTAAAGTAAAGAGCGTAAGGAAGGAGCACACCGAACTTTATCCTGGTTCACCACAACGTGTGGCTAATCCAGCCCCCCGAGAGACTCTCTCGAGCTACACTAACTCCGTTAAGCTTAAGAGTGCTTAACAGACCGATACAACTTGAGAACACGAGTCACACGAGCCTCAACACCTTTGCTCGGAGATACCGCACTCCAAGACTTCTCACGAAGGAACAAGGAACTTCCTTCGAGTTTACAACAAGGGAACAACCTCCCTTAAAGTGTATGAAAACACTTAAACACTCAGGAATAAAACTCTAGATATGAGTGAACTAGTAAACGCTCAAGAACACGACAATTTCTTCAAGAATTGGCTCTCAAATAGCTAAAAAAATAGGAATGCTTATGCAATGAAAGAGTATTGAAATGTTGAAGAATTATGTGTAAAATGAGAGGATTTGGGTGCCATTTTATAGCCCAAAATGGGATAAACCCGTTGCTAGAGTTTCCAACAGGATGAAGACAAATTTTTCAGAGACACAGGGTGATAGTCGATTGTCAAAGCTTGATAATCGATTATCCAAAGATTCCTTGTCCAAAAATTTAAAAATCTATCCGTTGGAGGACAACGGTAACCCAGATAATCGATTGTCAACAAGTGATAATCGATTAATGGTCCTCTCAGAAGATTCTGGGTTTTGGCTGCAAAGACTGATAATCGATTATTGCGTGCTCCAGAACTTTGGAAGTTCAAAGCTGCAGGGGCTGATAGTCGATTGTCACAAAGGTGATAATCGATTATCACCCAGCTAAAGTTTAGCCAGCTGAAACCCGTTTTGAAAAACCGAGGTCCAAAAACGAAGTGTTCCCAAAAGTAAAAACCAGGTTGGGAAAATATTGTATATGGTATAAAATAGTGAAAAGAAGACTTGTTTGGTAAAAACCAAGTCTCCAAGGTCGTATAATACGTGCGTACGGTTTTGACCGTTTTTCACGTGCTAGACCGATTGACCAAGATACAAAAGTGGTTTTTATAAAATAATTATTTGGGAACATTTTAAAAATGCTCAGAGGTAAAAATAGGGTTTAAAAAATTGAAAACCGCGGAGTTTGTTTGGGCGCCAAAAAACCGAACGCCGAACGCCGAAAGCCGAACGTCGATTTAGGTGGTTTCGGTTCTGAGCAAGGACCAGGGATTTTAACAATAAAAGAAATCATCAAAAAGTTTGTTTTGATGCACAAAAAACATTTTAAGATTTTTAAAAATTGTTTTGACTTTTTGAGAACCGAGACTTGAATTTATTGTCGGTTTTGATCACAAAAGACCGACTCAACTAAGTCTTTAATTCTTGATCTTGTCCTTGAGTCTTTTAGGTCTTGTTCCAAGCCATTCTTCACGCCTTGAGTTATTCAACGAAACTCTTTATATCAACGGCGGTTTGGCAATTATCAAAACCTGTCAGAAATGAACACGACTTTAGTTTATCGTACAAAGTGTGTTCCAACAGCCATGACAATTTGGGGAAGTTTCTCGATCTCCCGATTCGCGTCAGGGGATATGTTTTTCTCAGCATCATTGAACTTATCATCAATGGAGCAGAGGGTTGGAGTGTCTGAAACTACAGAAACAGAAGGATAATCTTTAGACTCCATCAAATTGGGTACATGAGAGAGCAACTACATATATGGGAGGAAGAAGATCACAGATCCAAGATCTGGATCTAAGATAACGATGGAGAGAATCGATGAATGAGCTGGCAGGAGGAGAAAACGAGGTGTTAAATGAAGAAGAGAGGAGATAGGATACAAAGTATTTTAATGAATGGATGTGAGTGGGTGGGGTTTAGAGCACTGGCAATGGTAGTAACGCCCGGGGGTGTGAGGGGGCGTTTAACGCCCCGGAGGCGTTAAACACCGCCCCCGGAGGCGTTAAAGGGGCGTCATCGCCTGCCCGTCATTCGTTTGACGCGGCTTGGCCCTTCGTCATTCTCCCCAACGGCTCTCCCAACGGATTTTTTAGCCGTTCCCCCCCCCCCCAAATTAAAAAAAATCAAAATTTAAAAAAACCTATAAATTCCCCTAAAAAATATCATTCTCTCACACATCTCTCTCTCACATTTCTCTTCATATTCTCTCTAAAATATTTATTATTTATTATAAATCTTTAAAAAATATATTTTAAAAATGGGTTCATCTTCCGACGATGAAAGAAGAGCTTTATTTTTCGTTGTTTCGCGACGAATTGTATTCAATGGTGGGAAGATGGCCAAGAAGAAGCCGAATCCTCCTGACGACGGACCCGACGCCAACGTCTAAACCGGGATAGAGAGGCCGCCCACGCTTCACTTCTAAACGACTACTTTAATAATCCGTGTGTTTATACACCGGAGGATTTTAGTAATCGTTTTCGGATTAGTCGTCCTCTCTTCTTACGCATACTCGCCGATGTTGAACGCGAGTTTCCTTGGTTCACCCAACGGTTTGATGCGAGAGGCCGACGCGGGTTTAATGGCATCCAGAAGTGCACTGCCGCGCTCCGTCAGTTGGCGTACGGGACGACATCCGATATGTTCGACGAATACTTGAAGATGTTGGCTCGGAGCATCAGGTCCTGTGTTTATAAATTTTCAAAAGCTATTATTCAAATTTATCATAAAAGATACTCCCTCCGTCCTAAAACTTTCTTCCCGTTGCGCAAAACGAAGAAAAATCCCAAGTTTTTTCAATTTATTTTATTTAAATATTGGTATAGTAATAAAAAATAAAACATACATATTTAAAAACTAAATCAAAAGTTCAAAAAAATAAGTGGTGACAAGAATATTTTATTTTATCATATAGGCTATGAAAAAACACAAATAAATATAAATTCCCGTGAAGTTGGAATAGTGCTTTGGGAAGAAAGTTTTAGGACGGAGGGAGTATTTACGCAAGCCTACAGCGAGCGACATCCAGCAGTTGCAGGCAAGGCATGCCGCAAAACATGGCTTTGTCGACATGCTTGGGAGTATTGATTGCACGCATTGGGAATGGAAAAATTGTCCCACTGCGTGGCACGGTCAATTCTCCCGGGGAGATCATCCCAAGCCTACCATCATACTCGAAGCTGTTGCTTCGAATGACTTGTGGATTTGGCATGATTTTTTCGGTGTCGCGAGCTCGAACAATGACATCAACATTCTCGATCAATCGCATGTTTTTGACGTTTGGGTTAATGAGACCGCACCGGACTCCTCTTTTGAGCTTAGAGGGACGCTTTACAAGCGTGGATATTATTTGGCCGATGGAATATATCCGGATTATTCCACGATTGTGAAATCACTCTTCGAACCAATGAGTCTTAAACGCCAGACATACAAAAAAGCTCAAGAGGCAGCGAAAAAAGACATTGAACGAGCCTTTGGGGTCTTGAAGGCTAAGTGGCACATTCTAGATCGTCCGTCGAAATGTTATTCTCAGACAAAAATGAGGAATATCATGTACGCATGTATTATTCTTCATAATATGATCATAGAGGATAACGGGTCTGCGATTTGTCAACACAACCCGTACGAGGAGGTGCCTATGTACGAAGAAATCACCGAAGAAAAGAAACGACGCAACCGCCAAGAAATTTGAAGCCGAGAGATTCACAATGCACTAACGGCGGATTTGATCGAGCATATCTTTAGTCGTTCGAATAATTAGTGATTTCTTTGTATTGTTGTTTTTTTATGTAATTTTTTTAATGAATGTAATTTTTTTGAATGTTTTTTTTATGAATGTAAGATTTTTTTTATAATGAATTTAATTTTTTTATGCACTAGTGTAATTGCGATTAATTAAAATAATAAATTAATTTAAATTTATTAATTTAAATTTAGAAGATGTATATTTGAAAATGTAAAAAATGAAGGTTTGAAGCCCTAGGGCTTCAAAACCATTTCCAGTGAATTTTGGGTGTAAGTTAAATCTGACGTGGCAAAGAGAGAAAGTTTGAAGCCCCGGAGCTTCAAATGTATTACCAGTACTCTTAATGTGGGGGGTTGAATTAATTAAGGTGGGTAGTGGGGTATGTGAGGTGAGTGAAAGTGACAAGAGTATAAAAGACTTTTAACTTTAAATTTACAAATTTACTCCATCCGTCCCTAAATATTCACAACATTTGCTTTTTCAGTAGTCGCGAGAACTTTTGTTTATTTCGACTTACTTGATAAAATAAAATATTCTTGACACCTCTTATTTCGAAGAACTTTTCATGTAGTTTTTTTATATGTAAATTTTATTTTTTGTTTTTATACCAATATGTAAATAAAATGAATTGAAAAAACTCGATATTTTACCTCGGGAATACAAATGTGGCAAATAATTTGGGACGGAGAGAGTATTACCTAAAATGAAAATGAGAACATTAATTGTGGACATACCTAAAAAAAAGTGGAAACTTTATTTATGGACGAAAGTAGTATAAACCAATGTGAAATATTGAAAACACTTGATTACAAATCATTGAAATTATACAAAATTCAAGAATAGTTGATTATAAATAATTAGAAAGATTGGGTGGACGAATTAAAGAGATAAAGGAACGGGCCTTAAAACAGAAGTCCATCATTGCAAATATTGGATCCAAAGCTGCTTTTACTCCCACATGAGGGTGAAGAGGACAATGAGACATGATTTCTCGTCGACCCGAGGCCCAGAACATCTCGGATGGTGGGCCCAGAAAGGATCACCCACGTGCGTGTCGCTCACGTGCCCAGCATGCACGTTGGATTGAACAGCCAACCGGTGTTCCCTCCTGACCCGCATCAATTCGCTGTCGGACTATTCGCCCACGTGTCCGAAGGACAATATATGCCACGTACTCCCTTCGTCACATTGGGCAAAAGCACAAAATGAAGAGAAATTTTATTTTAAGTGTTTATAATGCATTTTATTTAAAAATTAGTAGAGAAATAAGAAAATAAATTTATATTTTTAAAAATTACGTCAATGTTATTCAAAATAAGAAATGATAAAACTATTTTATTTTATTCAATAATTAATAAAACAAACAAATAAATACTCCAATGTGACTTTTTTTGGAACGAATGAAGTTATATTTTTTAGGACAATGCTAGGGTGTCACCACATATATGCTACTATGGGTGCATCCATGCTTCACACAGACAAACACAGACGATAATTGTATGTGTCAATTTGTTTGTCTGTGTGAAGCATGGGTGCACCCATGATAGCACATGGGTGCACCCATATGGTGGCACCCTAGCATGGTCTTATTTTTTATACTATGTGCACATCACAAATTATGAAAAAAAAACTCTCTATGTCTGAATAAATTTTGGTATTCGAACAACTTTAAAATCTTAATTCCTTTGAATTATTTTATTTACAAATTAACATAGCAATAAAAACTATAAATATCGCAATGCAAAATATATCAAGTTCTATGACATAAAATATTAAAATATTATTTATTTCATTCAATAATCAATTAGAAAATGCAAACAGAGAAAGGTTTTCGCGGCAGCAAAATAGTAAAGAGAGTTTATTTGGAGAGGAAAGAGTATTTGTTTGTAACGTAATTTTAACATAATTTTCTTCATTTGAGATGTATTTTGAACACATTTATATTTATTTTCACTCATTTAAGATTATATTTAGTTGTAGTTAAATATATTTTGATAATTTTGGGAGAGAATTTATTTTTAAATTCAATTTATTTTAAAATTAGTTTTAAAATAAAAATTATTAAACCTATATGTATAAATATTACATAAAAAATTTACAAAATAAAAAAAACTGGTGACGAATTGATTGATTGAAGTATATTACTCGTAAAAAGAAATACTCCAAGTACAATTTAATCATATAAATAAGGAATATTAAATACGGAGTAGCATTGTATGAGGTAATGTTTTGAAAACCGGACCGACCGTCGACCCGGATGAGGGTGTGGGTCAAGGGTTAACCGGTCGAACCGGTCAACCCGGAAGTCAACGAATCGGTCAAATATAATTAATATACTTATTTTTTATATTATATTATTAGATTTTTTAATTAATAAAAGTATTTTAGTTTGTATTTTTTTGAATTCCCCTTCTAAATTTTAGTATCATTGTGAATATAAAATTTAATAGTATCTATTTTTATTAAATGTTCAGAATAAATGTCTAATAAATACTTAAATAGTAAAAACAATACTCATATTTTCAAAAATAAATAAAGACTAGATAATGTATTCTTCGATATTATTGACATTATAAAGTTTATATTTAGTTCATTCAAAATGAAATGTAGCATATTAAAGTATATTTAATATTTTAAAGATAAAAATATTGTTTTAAGTATTGATTCGTTATATTTTCTAAAGATAGAAAATAAATAATACTAATTGTTTTTAACTTTGATCTAGTTTTAAAGTTGATAAAATAAATATATTATATCAACATAGTTCTTTTTTTAATCATTTGAAGTCTTTTAAATGATACGGAGTATATAAAATTGATTATGAAGTTCTTTCTCTACATATTTGTAGGTACGGAGTAATATATTAAGTAATGCATGATTCGTAAACAAAAGTGGCAGTTGCACAAGTGGATGTTGTCTTCTAACCAGCCCTTAATGTCCGGGTTCGAAACCTGCTGGCTACCATTTTTTATTATATAGTGAAGTAGAAAGGTTAATTTTGGTCTGAACCGGTGAACCCACTGGGCCGGTCCGGGTCAGCCGGTTCGCCGGTTTCCCCGGGTTTCAACGGGTCAATAACAAACGGGGTTTTAACATCCAACCGGCCGGATTGGGGTACGGGTCGCGGTCTAACCGGTTAGACCGGCCGGTCCGCTCCGGTTTTCATAACACTGGTATGAGGTCGGCCGGCCCGATGAAATAAAATGTTAGCGGGCTGCGGCCTGTTTCATTTGGGATAAACAATACTCCGTAAAATATTCAAAAATAAATGAGTAAATTTATAATTAGTTCTTTATATCAATATGTTTTTTCTATTTAGTTTTTTATTATAAAATATTATATCTATAATCTTTCTTTTATAGGTACATTTTCATATTTAGTTGTTTTTTACTTCAATTAAGTTGCTGTTAATTTGAAACCTAAACGTGTAGTTTTGCATTACTTTTAAATTCATCCATTTGCAAATGTGTTCTGATGTCCGCTTGACGGATAATAAACAACAATGATTCTGTGCGTAGACTAAGATTCTAGCTAGAGATGACATAAGTAGCCTATATATGGTTACAAACTTACGGTAGACTAAGACTCTAGTTGACAAATGATATATCAGCAGCGACCTCTTGCATTGACTATGACAAGGATATACAAACATTATAAATTTACATTTTTAGCCTTCAATCTAACACCAATATAACAAAAGATCACTCTGGACAAGTGCGTAAAATTTCTCACAATTTGTATCTAGGAAGGCGTCATGCTCCATGTGATAATTTTTTAAGGCAACACCCATCACACCCTCGTTATACTTCGCTACGACGTTGGTCTATGGCTTTTTGGTAGAAACCAAAAAACCATCTCACTTTAATGTTCACGTCCCGAAACATTGAACTAACAAAGTGAAATAGTTGGTAAGGCCGTTGTTGGATGATCCCATGAAATTTATCCTTGACTTTATTCCAAAGACCGTCACTTGTTTGCGCGTTGCCTATATTTTCTAAATGTTGCAATTTTAAATAAAGTAAAATAATAAAATGTATTGAAAAAAGGGTGAACTAAAGGAATACAAAGTTTCTTTTTCTTGTGTCGGTTTCCCCTTTCTGCGGTTTGACCCATACCATTGTGTTTCGGTGTTACGGGACTATTATTATTATTATTATTATTATTATTTTATGGTAAGGAATTATTTATAGTTAGTTAACTATTATTAGGAAATATTATATTTGTTAAGTGATTAATTAGTTTCCTAGTTTATTTAGTTACCTTTTATAATTAGGATTATTAATTATTTAGTTACCATTTATTATTGAGATTATTTAGAGTTGGAGCCTATAAATGTATCAATCACCATAGTTTTATCAATCAATGAATAAAGAAAATACTTTCTCCTAAACCCCCATTTCTCTCTTTCTCGCCTCTTTTGTTCTTGGAGCTCGAAGCTGCTCAAAATTCTTCCCTATCCCGATATGATACCGTATCAATTGGTGCTTTAATTCTTGAACTTGCCCAAAAAATACAAAAAAAATCTACGGCACACGCAATGGATTCTCTGTTGGACCAAGTTCTTGGTTTACTCGAGAAAGTTCTATGGGGACAAATTGATTTTTATGAAGGCGTGTGTGCAGTTGAAGATTCCGTGGATGAAATTATAAAGAAACTTCAGGCATTCCGTTCAATTGAAGGTCAACCAAAATTTGATTCTGTAACACCCCAACCCGCATGACCCAAACCCGTGAGACAGCGGATCGGTGTGCTACTGAATTGGTATCCAAATTTGCGACATTTTCAAAACAATTTTAAACAAACATTCTATCCATGCATATAAGAATCCATCGGAGTAATTTAAAATAATGCGGAAGCCTTTTTAAAGTCAAACAACTTGGGATCTTGCCCGAAAACGTAATAAGCATTAAAGTTAATTAAATAAAACATAATCAACAAATTAAAGTGACAACCACGCCATCGTACATCTCCTCCTCAACGCCCTCTGGGATCGGCTCTAGGTTCATCTGTCTGATCACCTACGGACAGCAAAAAGAAAACAACGCTATCCGCTCAGCATTGACGCTGAGTGGTACTCCATTGTAGCACAAGAATAAATATACTAATTCAACAATTAAGATCGTGCATATGTTTATCCTTTTAATAAAAGTCTATTCCACTTTACATTTGGTTCTTTAGACGGTTGACAAACAGTCAACTTATTTTCTTTCTTTTCGAAATGATTTAGGTGTTACGGGTTTCCCATTGACTCTTTGACCACCGGTCAAACCAATTTAGACTTTCATCAAAATCAAACCAATTTAACATTTATTCCCTATGTCGGAGATAGCCTCAATCTGTAATACCGAAGATGGCCTCAATTCGGTGGAGGTAGGATCCCCTGGGCGATGGCCTCAAACCCAAGATCGCAGACCCTCGTGCACGTCTTAACCTCACTGGCCAGGCCCTGCAGCCGCCCGAGCGTTGGCCAGTTTCTATGTTTGACACAATAACCCAATTGACCTTATTCACCAGTTAGAATTAATTAATTAACTTAACTAATTCGTTAAAGTTTGGATTCAACCATTCGGTCAAACCTACGACAACAGAGTATCCAGTCAAAGCCTAGGTCAAACATGACCTAACCCAAGTCAAAGTCAAACCTGTTCAGTCAATTCACAATCTTCAACAATTAAATTCAAACAATCAATTTAATTCAATTAACCAATTTAGCCAAATTATAGCATAAACACATATAACGATCCAAACCATTAAATCTATTCTGAATGCTATTAACTTCATAGTACGGACCTGGATTACGCCGAAATCGAATCGATAGCTCGAACGGAAGGCAAATCGACGAAATCAAACGAACGGGTCAAATCGAGTCAAAATGCGAAATCGACCAATCAATCCGGCGTGGAGGTTAATCTGCCGGCGATATCAACTCGGGGCAGCGGCCGGATGCGGCGACGGTGACGGACGCCGGCGACAGTGGCGTAGCGGCAGCTCGACGGCGATGAGCAGCGACTGGCGGCGCTGCAATCGACGGCGGGGAAGGACGCCGGCAGTGGAGGCGACGTCCGGCAGAACGACGAGGTGAACCGTCGTCGGCGGCGCTGGGCAGCGGCGGCGATTATGGTGGTCGCCGGTAGGGGAGGCGACGGACTTCCGGCAAAGGCGAAGCAGCGGCGTCCGGCGTTTGGCGACGTCCTCCGTTTGGCGTGGCGGCGCTGCACCCGTCGGCCGTGAGCGACGGCGGCTGGAGGCGAAGGAGGCAGCGGCTGGCTTCCGGCGACGGGCGACGACGGTCTGGCTTGTGCGACCGGCTGGGCGGCGGCTTCCGGCGGCGAGGTTGGCGGGGAAAGACGAAGAAGAAAGAAGAAGAAAAAGAAAGAAAAAGAAGAAGAAGAAGGAAGAAGAAGGAAGAACGTACGAAGAGATAAGGTTTGAGTGGCTGAGGTTTAGGTTTATTTAATGGTCCCATTTCAAAAAGGATTGAGATTCGGACCCAAAATACCTGATTAAATTGTCATAACTTGAGCTCTGTAACTCCGATTCGCGAACCGTCTGAACCGACGCGATCACAAAAATATTTCCTACGAGATGACATAAAAGTTGGGCTTAAAATCCAAATTATATTTTTAACCCCTTTTTGGGCCCAATTCGTAATTAATTGCTCTAACAATTTAATTAATTCTTTTGGGCCTGATTTTGGGGTGTTACAGATTCCGAGGTATATGCGTTCTCCGTAGAGGCCTTTTGCTCAATACAAGATTTAGTTCGTGGTCTCCCAATTATGCCAAGCCTGATTCCTATAGAGTTATACATTTTCAAAACAACCATGATGCGCTCTATTAAGAAACTCATCGGCACTCCACGAGATTCGGCCCTTCCTGTACCTGTGCAAAACACAACTTTGCAAGACCAGGAATTTAAAAAGGAAATTTTTATTGATCCTGTTGGTGTTCCTGATGATGATCTTATGATAGATCCCATAGATGTTTTTGTTGCCGTTGTTGATGTTGTTGTTGATGTTTCTGGTGACGATCAACGAGACCACACTATCCAAGCAAAATATTCAAGTGATGGTATCATTTTTTATGGATGCACGGAAACATTTGGGATGTCAGAAAGTGACGACGTTGTTGTCCTTTATGATTCTAGGGATGTCACGCGTGCTGGCAATATTTTCTTCTCATTGGTTCTCTGGAGTTGTTTGCTAGGAGTTGTGAATGCTTTGAGCTTGGCTGAATCTTTTGATGCTCCATTCATAAAGGTCTTTGACCCCGGAGGATGTCCGTTCACAACGCATGATTCCTCGTTTTTTCTAGATTTCCAACTTGAGGACAAGTTGGTTTTCAAGGCGGGGAGAGTGTTACGGGATTATTATTATTATTATTATTATTATTATTATTATTATTATTATTATTATTATTATTATTATTATTATTATTATTATTTATAGTTAGTTAACTATTATTAGGAAATATTATATTTGTTAGGTGATTAATTAGTTTCCTAGTTTATTTAGTTACCTTTTATAATTAGGATTATTAATTATTTAGTTACCATTTATTATTGAGATTCTCTAGAGTTGGAGCCTATAAATGTATCCATCACCATAGTTTTATCAATCAATGAATAAAGAAAATATTTTCTCCTAAACCCCAATCTCTCTCTTTCTCGCCTCTTTTGTTCTTGGAGCTCGAAAGTGCTCGAAATTCTTCCCTATCCCGATACGATACCGTATCATTCGGGCACAACATTATTTATACCAAAAATGTCCTACCCCGCTTGGGGTTTTAATAAATGTGATGGCGGTGTAGCGGTCAGTACGTTGGGTATGATGGTGGCGGTGTAGGAGTATAAGACGCTTGAGATGTTGGATGTAGAGGTACCAAAAATGGCATATAGTTGAAACTCAGACCAATTTGATTGGGTTGTGACCATTTTTGAAAATAAATATGGGCAAATGTAAAGAAAAAAAGGAAAGAAATAAAAGTAGAAATATCGAGTGGAGAAGGTTTGACGAAAATTTGAGTTACAAGAAGTGAGTTTATAATGAAAAAGTAGGTTTAAATTTTAAATTTCAGTTTTTTAAAAGTTGCAATGCAACATTCAAATGAAAAAAAATGTCAATTGTGCGGCTCGATGTGCGGACGCCGTTCACGCTAAATCCCGATCGGTGGGGGTTAGACCTGATCAAAGTGCGGGTCGGGCCGGGTTTCGGGCCGGGCTGAGACACTACTTTACGAAAATTTTATAGCTCCGAGCCCGTATAATGGGCCTAACAATTGAAGCCCAAGCCCGGCCCGCATGGTTACCCGCGGGCTTCGGCCCGGCCCGGCCGACAAAAACTTCTAAATAATTTAAAAATAATTTTTTTTAAAAAAAAGTAACAAGTTAATATATTAGATATTGATATAAAAACTATTATGAGTAAATGAAAGAAAAATTGATATATAAATATATTTTGTTTGATATTACTACTATGTATGGAGTACAAAATATTATTTATTGGAATGTCATAATCAATGTGTGATACGTTGCAAACAATACGGAGTAGTAAAGATGCATTCATATATTGAATTGTCTAGGAGATTACAAAGATTTAGGAGATTACAAAGATGGAATCCTCTTTATATAAGAAGAGAGTAACACAAATAAGTAAATTCTATTCATACCATAATTCTATTCCTAATATAACAAGAATAGGAAAACTATCAAACCCTAAAACATATCCTAACAGTGTTCCCCGTCGGAATGGCCCGCCACGTCGGCCATGCCGACTCCACACCCCACGACCTGAGGTTGCGCTCTAACCTCAAACTACGTTTACATTTATTGTATTTGTTCAGGCCCGACATGTCATTGTATGTATGTTTAGTTATAGGAAAATGCTAGGGATACACTAAAGAGGTACCCCAAGTATCCCTCACCCTATCCATAACCACATAAATTAGCATGTGAAATTCAAAAAAATAAATAAAATCAAATAAAAATAAATGGTAAAGAAGCATGTGATGTACATTTAGGGTACACTTTTAGTGTACCCCTAGCAATCCCTTATTTATAATCCTATTCATGCCTTAAAGGGATTCCTATCCACTCATTGAAGATACATCACTTCTCTTTCCTCTATAGCTACGGATACCATAAGTCCAACATGCTGATTTAATTTTAAAGGTCGAGCACTGATTTAATGTGGTATAAAATAGAAATAAAAAGATAAATGTAAACTTTCAAAGGCTGACAAATAAAATTTCAAAATTTTAACGGGATGAATGGAATACTAGCAAAAATTAATCCTTTTACTTTAGTTATTTGACATCAGTGGTCAACGCCATTTTATAACATCAGCCATTTGAACATCTTAAGGTGCTCTCTTTGACCTTAAAGGGATTCCATACACCTCTAGTAAATATAAGTGTAATGATAATATGATGAAAGAGAGATTTCAATTTGATAGAGCAGTGTAACTGGTCAACCGTATGTGAACCACCGATCAATGCTGGTGATCGGTGACGTCTGAGGATAGTGTGGTAGTGGGCTGTGACAAAACAACAATGATACTGTAATTTTCCATTTTAGTCTAAAGAGATTTGTGAGTTGTACCTTATTTTGATACAAAGTACTCCGCATTTTCTATCCTTTTGTGTGACATCTCCATAATTCTTGTTTTAAAGGTAAAATTGCTCGCTTCGGGCACTCTTCACCCCAACCTGATAAGAATGGGAGAGAAATTAAAATAACCCGACAATAAAAGTTATAAAAGTTAGGATTAGTACTGGAGCTCCCCTCATGGCTCGTGAGACTCAAATCTCTTTTTCCAAAATGGAAAACTAAGGGGCTGTTTGACAACTTCTGAATGGGTAAGTGCTGAACCAGTAAGAGGTTTGAATCATTAAGTGTTGAACCAGTAAGAGGTCTGAACCATTAAGAGCTAGTATATTGCTTAACTATTCAGAGGCAAATGTCTGATTAATTCAGATAACAGCTCTTAACCATTCAGACTCTGTATAATACTTAACCATTCAGAGGCAAATCTCTTAACCATTCAGACATCTGAACCATTAAGAGGCTGAAACAAACAGTCTAAACCATTAAGTGCTAAATCATTCAGACATTATTGAACCATTAAGAGGTTGAAACAAACAGTCCCTAAACCGTCTAAACACATTCTTCACATTATTGAACTTTCTGTTTAATCTTCCTGTAATTTCTGGGGTGAAGAGTCTGTGCAAATCGCCGGCGTAAAATTGTTTTCCAAATAAAAATACTCCGTAAAAAAAAATGCCGCCAAAGCCCTCCCCTGCAGCCGCCGCCGCCAAACACCACAAACCTTACTTCTTTTATGGTCATCGGAAGCCCACCCAGAACCGGCCCACCGTCCGCGGCGGCCTCTTCTCAAACCGCTTAACCATTAATCCCGCCGCAAAGACTCAGCCGGCTCCATATGATGATTCACTCGACTTTGACCTCCAGAATTGGGACCCGGATTCGAATTCCCGACCCGCCAGAGACCCATCTCGTGAATTCTTCTCCGAGGCGAAAAATCTCTCCCCCATTGCTAGGTATATCGTCGACTCCTTCAGAAAGCACGGCCGGTGGGATACGCAGGTCGTCGGAGACCTCAATCGGCTCCGGCGGGTCACTCCCAAACTCGTTGCCGAGGTTCTGAAGATCCAGAATATCGACCCGAAGCTTTCCACCAAGTTCTTCTACTGGGCTGGTATCCAAAGAAATTAAAAAAAATTCTCTTTTTTTCATTAACTTTGATTCGCAGCAGCAGATTTTCATCTGTTCTTGTTGATGTTCTTTGGCAGGAAAGCAAAAGGGTTACAGGCACGATTTTGCTTGTTACAATGCGCTTGCCTATTCTTTGAATAGAACCAATCAATTTCGCGCTGCGGATCAGGTACCCGAGTTAATGCAAATGCAGGGGAAACCACCTACTGAGAAACAATTTGAAATTTTAATTAGAATGCACTGCGATGCGAATCGGGGTCTTCGAGTTTACCATGTGTATGAGAAAATGATGAAATTCAACATCAAACCGAGAGTGTTTCTCTATAATAGGATAATGGATGCCTTGGTCAAAACAAACCATTTGGATTTAGCGTTGTCTGTTTATGATGATTTCAAAAAGAGTGGATTATTGGAGGAGAGTGTTACATTTATGGTACTGATAAAGGGTTTATGCAAGTCCGGGCGAGTCGATGATGCAATTGAGCTTTTGGGTCGAATGAGGAAGAATCTGTGCAAACCAGATGTGTTTGCTTATACTGCAATGGTGAAAGTGCTTGTTTCGGAGGGGAATCTTGATGGGTGTTCTAGGGTATGGGAAGAGATGGTGAAGGACAGGATTGAACCCGATGTCATGGCTTATGGGACATTCATCACAGCGTTGTGCAAAGGAAATCGATTGGAGAAAGGGTATGAGTTGTTTGAGGAGATGAAGGAGAAGAGACATTTGATTGATAGGGACATATACAGATCTCTCATTGAAGCATTTGTCATTAATGGGAAGGTCGGTTCTGCATGTGACTTGCTCAAGGATTTGATTACTTCTGGTTATAGGGCTGATTTAGCTATATATAACTGTCTCATTGAAGGTCTATGCAAGCATCAACGAGTCGATAGGGCTTATAAACTCTTCAAAGTCACAGTTCAAGAAGATCTCCAACCTGACTTCATCACAGTGAACCCCATACTGCTGTCTTATGCAGAAACAAAAAGAATGGAGGACTTCACAGGTTTGCTTGATCAATTGCAGAAACTGGGTATCTGCGTTAGAGATGATATATCCAAATTCTTTTCTGTTATGGTGAAAAGTTCCAACAGGATAATGCGAGCTTGGGAAATCTTCAATGAGTTAAAACTCAGGTATCACTGCGGTGTTCAATGCTATAACATCCTCATGGAGGCACTACACAGTATAAGGAAAGCGAAGAAGGCTCTAGAACTTTTTCAAGAATTAAATGATAAAAAACTCCAATGTGATTCATCGACCTATAGCATTGCAATTCAATGCTTTGTTGAGATTGATGGTGTAGAGGAGGCGTGCAAGTGGTATAACCGGACAAGAGAGATGTCATTGGTTCCTTCAACTATGGCGTACTATTCACTTGTCAAGAAACTATGTAATGTAGGAGAGATTGATGCTGCTATGATGCTAATACGCGACTGCTTAGGGAATGTCACAAGCGGGCCCATGGAATTCAAATACACGCTGATGATCATCCATGTCAGCAAGTCCAATGATGCTGAAAAGGTGGTCGAAGTTATAGACGAAATGATCGAGCAGAACTGTCCTCCTAATGACATCATATATTGTGCTGTTATTTGCGGGATGTGTATGCACGGAACAATTGAAGAAGCAAGGAAAGTCTTTTCTGTTATGAAGGGGCGCGGACTTCTAAGCGAAAGGGAGGTTGTTGTCTATGATGAGTTACTCATTGAGCAAACGAAAAAGAAGACAGCTGATTTGGTGTTATGTGGGCTGAAGTTTTTTGCTTTGGAAAAGAGGTTGAAAGATAAAGGCTGTAAAATATTGCTGGATTGAAAACACACCAAAGCAAGAATGTAAATTAGTAATTTTGGGGGAGTGTCCAACCATAAGGTGTCAAACCTTACAACCACAACCACAACAACAAATCCAGTAGAATCCCACAAAAGTATGGCCTACTATGAAGTAGAGAGACTGTTTTCAAGAGACCCTCGGCTCAGACAAAGCTTGCTTTGCAATTTTTTATTGCAAAAAACTGCTTCCAGGACTCAAACAGGTTTGAAAGGTAACTACCATTCATTCATCACATACAATACTTCAGAGCTCCCCATTTTGATTGAACATTCTTTTGAACTCACATTCTCCCGTGGAACTCATGCATGCATGCATGATACATGTGTTGGAGAAAAAACTGTTTGGGATAAGTGCTCAAGAAACCCCATGCCAATAATTATCTTTGTCTTGGGAAACCTGTAGAAGTAGAAGCCTTGTGTGAGTCCCCCGGGCTCTAAGCGGGACACTGCAACGATTGGCTTTACAGCTCTCAAGGCTCTAGGCATTTGTACTCCGTAATTGAATTCCCAAATTATAAGGGTATGTTTGGACCTTGGGTAGTGCCAGGGAAGGGGGGAAAAATTGCCTGACGAAGTTATTTGTATCAGTTTGGCATTAGCATTAGATTTTAATTTAAGGATCTTGAAAAAGGTATTTAATGGTAGTCTTTAGTTTTAGTGTTTCCGGCATGTTCTTTGATTTGGCATTACCCTTGAAAATAGAAACTAAAATGAAACATGATGAATATATATTTATGTAGATGCCTTACTCTAATAGTCTAATGTGAGTTTAAACAAGTATCTAAAATAGATTTATGTTCTTCAAGTTTTCTTGTACTGATATCTCTTAGTTTTCTCCTCCCTACTTAATTTCAAGCAATTTGTTGGTTCCAAACCACCCTTAGCCATATCAACACAGAACCTAACTAGGCAGTTGCATACTCCGAATGCAGATCTCATTTCGGGTCATGTTTTTGCCCATATTTTTTCTCCCTATGCTGCTCAGAGCTGCCCACCGGTGTCCAAAAACCAAGTTGTGGCCCACGAGTCCCGAGCTCGGTCTGAAAAAGTGGCAACAAAGGTTGGTTCTTAGCCGCGACAGACAAACGGAGAGTCGAACTCACGACATCTATTTCGGCATTCGCGAGCACCGGCAGAAGATATGTTGGCCACTAAGGGGTGGTCCAAGATCTGGTAAAAAGGATGTATAAGATCCACCCCACATGCGGTCAAAGGGGGAGTCCAAAGATGAGATCTTTTTCTTGATCTACTTTCTTTATATTATAATGCATGGAAAAGTTAGGCATAGATGATAGAAGTGTTGATTTGATATTTGATCAATTTGGGTGGTTGTTTTATTGAGAGAAAAAAAATATGAATGTGGACCAGACAGACAGTGCACCAGCAGTCCATGTTTCATAGCCACAAATAACCCCACAATTCTTAGTCCCTCAACCCTACAAATTTGCATGTGAACCATATATGAAAATAGATTTGGTGGCCACAAGCCTTTATTACCCCCACTAAAAAAAGATAAGATGAACCTCATCCAATCCTTAGGGGTTTTTAATAGTAGTTATACAGTTAATTCGATAAATTGAGCTATAATTTTAGTCTGATTAATAAGAGGTGTAATGTGTTACTCCGTATCAAGTTAGATAAAAGTTATTCAATTGAATCGTACTACTTCGAAGTCCGAACAACACATTGCAAAAATCACATTGAAAGATTGAATCTAATTGATTAACTCATCATTTTATTCATTTTTTTATTTGAATTCCGACGTAGTTTCTAAATAATTGTTTCCTCTTTAGCAAATTCCATAGTGGACCTATGGTTAACCATGGACCTACATACGAGTAAAATAAGCACTTTTTTGCTAAAGGTGCAAAAAAGTGAGAAAGTCCACAAAAATCATATGCACCTAAAGGTGCACCAAAGAAGCACTCTTCGTCTTTTGAGCATTAATTTTCGTCATGTTCGGCCACAGTGGAAATTCATTTATGGACAAGAGTACGATTCAAATCTATCGGCAGGTTAACCAAAGGGAAACCTGCACGGATAGCTCAACTGGTCTCCAGATTGGACCTTAATAGTGTTTCATCCAATGTTTTGGCTCTTTCATATTCTATCGGAATGGGATGTGGGGAATTCGGAGTGGGCGTTCTAATTTTTAGGTTAACCAAAGGGAAGCAAGTGTTAATGTGTGAAGATTTAGGGCAAGAAAAAGACCCAAACCACCCCACATGCTTTGATTCTTACAACAAACAAACCCAACGTGGATTTGGCATCATTGCCTACGCCACTACATTTGGCTCTCGTCTTCATCACGCACATTTTTTTTCTTTATAATTTTCAAGAATTTAATTCGTGTCATTTGTAAATTTGTTGAGATTGACGGTGGAGTTGGGACTTGGGAGGATAGCTTAGATGACAAAGAAGAAGTGTCAACTGAATCACATGCACATTTTTTGTTTTTTTTGGTTGTCTGACTAATATTATACGAGTAATTTAATTTATCTCCTCTTAGATAATCGTTTGATCTGATCAAATTTCTAGGTAAATGATATTCTAGACTTGAAGTCAACACATTCCCCCCTCCCCCCACATTTTTGTATGACAATTTTCACAAAAAGTTATTGTAGACTCTATATCGTGATGAATCTCTTTTTTTTTCCCCATTTTTTATAAGAGAATTTTCACAAAAAGTGATGTGAACTTTATATCACCAAATAAGCACTCGAATTTTAATGTATGGAATAATGGGTAGGCTAAAGGTATGCAATGCTTTTCCCTTCAAATATTTTTTTAACTAATTTGACTTAATTAAAATTTTGAAACAAATATTATAAAATGAGAAGTATATAATCACAATTCGTTTAGATGAGTGAAAATTTAGTGAGCTGCATATTTATTATTTCAAAAAAAAAGTCAGAAGTACTCCCTCTGTCCCTAAATAAAGTTCATCTTTCGTTTTTTTTTTGTCCTTAAATAAACTTTTTTTTTCCCTTAAAAAACCCCTTACTTTTTCATATCCTACCTATCACATCATACCTTTTTACTAATAATCTATCTATCACATCTTACTTTAACACATCACATCAAGGGTATTTTTGGAAAGTCAACACCAAAATATCCCTCCCTTAAATCCTCAAAAAGTCAAAAATGGAACTTTATTTAGGGAGGAAGGGAGTATTTTTTAAGACGTCCAAAAATAGATAAAGTATTTTGGAATAATAGAAGTATGATAGTACATGAATGATTGCACTCGTGCTCTCAACTTTTATTTCAACTAAAAGAGTTGCATGTTATTGTTTACAATTTTGATTAAATTTATTTTCAATTCAATTTATTTGCAAATTAGTAAAAAAAATTAAAAAGAAAATCTATATATTTAAAAACTACATCAAAAGTGCTACAAAATAAGATGTGACAAGATTATATTATTTTTTCAAATGAGTCACGAAAGTAGAGCGACAAACGGCATTAAAGTTTAACATTGTCAATAGTGAACACACAACTTAAATTGGGACGAAGAGAGTACAAGTTTTACCCATGCGATATACTACCTCTGTCCCTGAGTATTTGTCCAATTTTGACTTTTTTCGCTCAACTGTTTTCAACCTTTGACCTATAATTAAATAAAATATATATTGTATATTAATTAGATAAAATAATATTTTGAAAATATTTGATATGATAAATCTAATAAAATTATTTTTGTATCAATATCTAATATCATTTTTATTTAATTTAAAATCAAAAGTGAACAAATACTCAAGGACGGAGGGAGTATATTGCATGGGTAAAACTTGTATAATACTATTGAAAATTCGAGATACTCCGTATATCGGAGGGAGTATAATACTTGTATAATACTTGTATAATGCCGAGATATATCGGAGGAAGTATTGAAAATTCTCTATTAATAATACTTTCAAAGAGATAACTCTGTAAAGAGTCTTTTATAATAGAGAATTTTCAATATATAGTCATCAATCTTAAGAGTTAAGGTATATATTTTGTTTATGATCTGCTCTATATTTAAGAACTCTTATAAGATTAATTCTTTTGTGGACTAGATGTAAAAATAATATTTGAGTCTAAAAGATTGATCATAAAATGATTATTCAATATAAAGAACTATTAGAGTTAATGATTATTATTAAAAAAATCATTTGTTAATATCCTACAAAGAACTATTTATAAAAAAAATTACACTATTGTTAAATAAATACGGATCAGAGTACTCTATATTTAATATTCCATATATATTTGTGAAGGATGAGCCCCATCCCTGAAAATACTCTCAGACCCGGTCGGACGATCACTGAGAGACGATAAATTGAAATTTAATCGCAGATTGGTGACAAAGAGTGGAGTTCTGTTCTTGATACTTGCAGCGGTCCTAGTTACCTCCCAACGCAGTTGTTAGGAATTGAACTCGAGCCTTATCTCCTTAGCATTCCTTACATTGCCAACTAGGCAACACCCACCACCAAATTCCATATATGTTCCATATATATTTGTGAATGCTTGTATAGGGCCCGCATGGGTAGCTCAGTTGGTCAAGAGCGTGAAATCTTGGACCGATGACCAGGGATCGAGTTCCGCAAGCGGCAGTGTGGGAGCTATCCAAAAATCTCATAAAGGGTGAGGAGGCTCCTTGTGCGCGGTGGGCACGGGTCTAGCATTTTTGGCCGACTGGGTCACCATGATTTACATCCTCCACCATTCCTGTCGGGCAAGGGGGTGGGGGCGTCTGGGGTGGGCGATTCCACCTTTTGGACCGGTGAATGCTTGTATAGGCACCTAAATTGAGATCAAGTTATTGGATTGAATATAGTATTGTACGGACTACGGAGTAATAATTTGCATTTATAAATACGGAGTATATTTTTTGATACACAACATTAACTTCCTAATTACAATCATGACCATGACAATTGACAACTCTATGCACGATAAAAAGATTGTGATTTGAGTTTATCCGAATTAATTTCAGATTTTACTTAAAACATAAAGACATGCGCGTATTAATGTTTAATTAACCACACAGTCTATACATGACTGGCAACCCCCAAATTCATTGGACTAGAGAGACCTAAGGCACTAGAGGCCATCATTCTTTCGGGACAAACCTTTGTTGGGTTTACTTTTTGCACATAAAAAAAACATTAGAAAAAGAAAAGTTACCAATATGCTCATCCCTTTTTGTAATAAATGATAATGTAATTAGATATTTTGGGTAATAAACACTCCCTACTATAAAACAATAAGGGTAAAATGGTAAAGTTATTTTCTACAATTTGGCAAATAACGATAGAGACCGGATGAACTCATCAGAAAGACAGATCGAGAGAGTACTCCATTCAAGAGAGGACACTATTTAAAACAATGAGTAGCTCCGAACAGTCAGTAGTGGTTGCGAGTAGTGATGGGCGGGACTAGTGATGTGTGACAAGTGGCTGCCGCGAAATCGTGTTATAGGTAAATTGATAAAGTTATGAATTAAGGTTTTGAATAAAAAAAAGGACATTTTGGTATATTTATATAATTTAATTAAATAGATACCATTTAGAGAAACAAAAAAACTATCCTATTCGAGAAAATGACAATGATTAACTTATATTTTAAATATTTTTCTCTATTGTCATTGATTTATTCTCATTTTCTTTCAAGCATTATTTTTAATGTTTTATGTGTCCTCTAAAAAGATCTTGTAAAACAAAAGAGTACAATTTTTAAAGGAAAAATTATCAAGAATTATCAAGAAATTTTTTCTTAAAGTATAATACTACGTAATAAGTTCACACTTCTGTTCAGACCTTGTGTCCATATCCATTCGTGAACATAATCAAGTCAAGCTCCTAACTTGGCGAAGTGGTCACACTTCATGTTCATATAAGTAGAGCTTTTAATCATGTTCGGTAATTGCAACACTTTTTCAAAAAATCTATAATGACATTCAACCTCCTTTTCCATTGTAGCACCAAACACTACTCTCGGATGATATTTATCATTTACCGTTTACAATTACTATGTGAACTACTTGTCTACATTGAACTCAAGATCTAGCGTTGTACTAGACATAAAATCGTGTTTTCCTTCACACGTAATTAATTATGGACTTAATCTCATCCCTCGTATATTTTGAATATTTAATCCTTTTCATTTCTTCATTATGATCTAGAATAAATAATACTCTTATTTCTTCATCATATACAAAGGAAATTTATTTATTGAAACGCGCGTCAAAATGTAAGAAATCCATCAAGTTTGGATAACCATATAAAATACTATCTAACCAATTTGGTTAATACATTGTATGAAATTTGGTTTTTTATAAAATAAAGTTACATTATGAAATTTGGTTAATATCCTTCACCAACAAATGTATACTCAATTTTATTGTTCATTAAGAGAAAACTTGCTCTCATATCGTAAATTAATATTCAGTGTTAACGGAACCGTGCCGATTTAATATTATTACTTAATTGAACAAACTAGGTGTGCAACTCTTGGTAGTTGGTAATGAAGATTTTCTTGTCCAGAAAATAAAATGCGGACTGCGGGGTAAAACAAAAAATGAAAGAACTGTGTCATTATAAACCTTTTCTTGTTCACTCAAAACATAAAAAGAATTATTTTTCTTGTTAAAAGGATTAAGGGTCCGTTCCGTAGGACTTATTTTTTCTACTTATTACTTATTCTTATTAAAATCTGATCAGATCAGATCAGACTCAATCAGACCTGATCAAATCCAATAATATCAAATCAAGAAAAAATATAAAAGATAATATTTATATTTTTCAAGGATTAAATAATAATTACTTTTATTTCATTAAATCACATTACTTTATTTAAAACTAACACACCGAAATCTTAATTAATATTATAATTTTAGATATTATTGTTGTTATATTATTATTATTATTATTATTATTATTATTACTATTATTATTATTATTATATTTCAACTACAAACCATTATTTTAAATAATTGTTTAGCTTGTAGGATAGAAATGATGCATGGAAGCAATGTTAAAGCTTAAAAAGTTTTATTTTTCATACTTTAAAAAGAGTTATTTTAAAATATTTTTTTATAAAATAATTATACAGAACTTAATTTTCAAAACCATAAATATTTTATACTTAAAAAGACATACTTTTAAACTTTAAGATGGTATAATATACACAAGGGTGAGTTTATGACAAAATTGATAGAGGTGAAAGCGATATTAGTGTTTAAAATTTTATATGATCTTTAATTTGTAACATAAAGTATATTATTATGTAATATGTATATAGAATGTGATATTTTTGTAGAATATCATCAATATTTTCTAATATTTGTTTATTTTAATTACAGAAATTTAAAAAATTGTGATATTTAAAAGATGTTTAATATTTTAAAAGAAGTTTAAACATATTAATGATTAGCTAATTTTCTTATTTTACTTTTTTTATGTATATATGAATTGTAATACTTTAAAGGGAGAAACACCAAACTAGAACTAAAACATTAAGAATATACCAAAATAGGACTTCCATGTTTTTATTCCCAAAATAGGACTTACATTACCAAACATGGTCATATACATTACCAAAAAAGTATAGTAATTTGCACATGTACACTGCCACATTACCACAATGCAAAGACACATTACCACAGTGCCAAGTCCTATTTTGGGAAAAAATATGAAAGTCTTATTTTGATACTTTTCTCTATGTTTTAGTCCTATTTTGGATGATTTCTATACTTTAAAACTATTAAATTTTGTAATAATTGTAAGTTTATTTTAAATCAAATTTGAATTCATTTACACCAGATCTAATTAGAGAAAATCAGATTTAATCAGATCAGACCAGACCCAATTAGATCAGATCATATCTAATCAGATCAGATCATATCCAATCAGATCAGGTTAGATCTAATCAGATCAGATCCAATTAGATCAGAACTTCAAAAATTCAGATCATATTCAATCAGATCAGGCGTACGGAACAGAGCCTAAACAAAATAAATGGTTGTATCAATTTAAACTTAACATTAAAATAACAAGACCCTTGAGGGTCCGTTTGGTAAAAGAAATTGATAAAATTAGAATTCAATTGAGAGTTGAAATAATATAAAATTGATTTGGATGAAATTGAATTCTTCAATTCCAATTTTTTTTGGTACAAACAATTCTAAATCTACATATTTTTGTATTACCAAACAGCAGAATTAGAATTGTTACCTTTAATTCTAATTGCATAATCTGAATTCCGTGTATTAAAGAGAGCCTCATTAAAAAAAACAAAAAAAGGACCTTGACAAAAATGGAGCACCAACTGTACATGTAGTTTATGTACGGAATATAAAATTGAGAGATTAGAAATGCATACATCCTCCTTTTTTTTCTCTTTAAATCTCATAGTCCTATCAATATTTAATATACATATATTATCACATGTACGAAATATATATTGACATGTTAGGTATAAATAATTAGGCCATTTACAACGGTGCAATTCTTGCCTAGCCCTAATTCATATCATATCATCATTTCATTAATTTTCAATACTGGTCTAAAATCCTACAATGCTATTGTCCTCAAAAACTTACATCTCTTTTTCTTTTACATTATTTATCATTTTTATTCAAAATTTATATAAATTTAATAAAAATAGATGACTAAATTGAAAAAAATAAAAAAAAGATAGTAACAATTTAAACTTGAAAATAAGCGGTAAACATTAAAATTATGGAATATTATACTCCCGTTGTCCTAAGATGTTCTTCCTGTTTATGTTTAAGAAGTTTGATTGAATATTTTTTTAATTTAATGTATTTGATTGTAGATATTAAATAAAAAACTAAAAATTATATATATAAACTACATCAAAAGTTTTACAAAACAAGAGATGAAAAAATTATATTATTTCATCAAAAAACTAACAAAAATAGGTAAGAGAGTGATTAAAATTTGTTCATGTGTATAGTACTTGGGAAGAATAATAAAAAATGAGAAATATAACATGCTTAAAAATAAACTAAAAAAAAGTGCTTGGAAATGTGGATGAATTGAAGATCCATTGAATTTATTGAGTTAAAAAATAAAAAAAATTGTCCCGCCCTCGTGACTAGTTGGGCGCCAAGAGTGCGGGAAACGCCTCGGCGCATTCTCCGCCCTTCTTTCTGCAATGGTGTAGCAAGTAGCAACACGGCGGACGTGGTGATGGAGCGACAAGGCGGGATTTGGGCTCCCATTTTTATTGATGATTTGATAAAAGAAAATATTCTTGTACATTCTATTTTGTAGAATTTTTGATATACTCTTTAGTGTTTAAATAGATAAATTTTACTCCATATTTTTATTGAATTAAACTATATGTACACCAAAAATTATACCCTATTTTATACTACAAAAGCACACATCAATATTTTATGCTAGTGTGCTGATTTACAATGATACAAAATGTCAGTGTAATTTTTTTGATCAGACTAGTATCTCTATGACAATGTGAACCTTTAAAATACTGATGCATTTCTTTAGAGTATAAATTGAGATACATTTCTTGATGTAGTTTGATTGATTTTTATTATTTTCATACCCATTTGTAAATAATTTTTTCTAAAAGCAAAGAATTTTGGGATGAAGAGAGTATATAATTGTAAGTTTTAAGCAAATTTTTAGATAAATTTAATTAAAGAAATAATTTTGAGAAATTTACCTAAATAGGACTAAAACATAATGACTTTCCCAATATAGGACTATATGTTTTTATTTTTCAATGTAGGACCTTTGGTCATTATGAAGTAGTCATTATTCAATTAAATGTCCATCATTACTGGACATTATTCCTCCCACTAGGTCATTATTAAGTCCTATTTAGAGAATAAAAAAGTTTAAGTCCTACGCTAGGAAAGTCATTATATTTTAGTCCTATTTAGGACAAATTTAATAATAATTTTCAGTAGGGAGTAATTGGTTATGGGGGTTGGGGTGAGTGCCAAAAGGAAAATGCTTGGTTCACAAACTCAAACTTTACAAATTTCACAAACTTACTATTTGTGAACTTCAATGAAGAAAATTAAATAGTCTAAAATAATTTTAAAATGAGAATTTAAACCATAAATAATAAGTTTGTGGAGTTTGTGATCATTCCGTTTGTGAACGTAGCATTCCTAGTGCCAAAAAGGATGGCCCCATCATCACTTTTCCCACGTAAAAACAGAGCGGCCCGGCGACACCAACGCTGAAAGAATCTCATGACTTCCCACAGACTGCACCACCATATACTCCTTCCTCTCTCTACATTCTAGAGAGAGAGAGATTGATTCAGAAATCAGAAGTAAAGAACAAACAAAGCATTTCTCTCCTTCCGGTACAGGGAGAAGGGACAGTGTCTGTGTGTAAGTGGTGGGTGGCCGAGGATGAAGCTCGCCGGGAACTCTGCCGCCGCAGAATGTAGAGCTCGCGGCAGCAATGGTGTCGGCAGCGGCGGAGCAGTGGTGGTGGTGGGCGTTAAAATGGATTCCCGGAGCAAAGAGCTCCTCACTTGGGCTTTGGTCAAGCTCGCCCAGACCGGAGACCGAATCGTCGCTCTTCACGTTCTTGATTCCGACACCGGTGCGGAGATTCCTCACACTCGCAGATACAAATCCTTTTTTTTTTTAAATTTTATTCCGCTCAAATTTCATTACATAAAATTAATTTCTGGGTAGCATTTTAGTTTGCCCAGTGTGTATTTATCTCTCCGATCTTCTCTCTGTTTGATTCCGGAGACAGATAAATCGGAGATGCTCAGATTGGTTAAGACCTTTGATTCTGTGCTGGCAGCTTATGAAGGTTTCTGCAACTTGAAGCAGGTCCTTTTTATTTTATTTATTTATTTATTTTGGGTGGGTTTGTTTGTTTAATACACAGATAAGGTTCTTTATTAGCTTCCACATTTTAGGCTATGGCATTATTTGGCATTCAATTCTTTCATATTTATGTGTTATTCCCCAATTATGGAGTTATGGGTCGCAATAAATGAAGCTGATCTGAAGGTCATGTTTCTGTTTCCACATTTATCAATTGTTATTGTTGTGCAATTCCAAATCCCTGAGTGTGGGTCATATGATGTTTGCAAAGGTTGATCTGAAGCTCAGGGTGTGCAGAGGGTCGCCGCCTCGTAAGATTATTGCTCGCGAGGCGGAAAGCTGTGGAGCAACTGTTCTGATCCTCGGTACTTCCGGGACCCACCATGCCGCCAGGTCATCTGTTTCGGTGGCGAGGTATTGTGCCAGGAATGTTGACAAGAACGTCTCAGTTGTTGCTGTTAATAACGGCAAGGTCACATTTCGGCGTGAGATGAGTGTGTCTGTAAGTCATGAATCTTGTACCCCGGGCATGCCCCAATCAAGATTCAGGAAGAGGAAGGCATTGCCCAAAGGCCCTTCGGGCAGCTCTTTGGCTCTGGTGCCCGTGAAAATTGTGAACGTGCACGAATCGAAGTCGCAGTGGACATTCCTTAGAAGGGTTTTTCTTCAGAGCCATAAAGAATCTGGAAATTCTTCCCCAAACAAGTTCTCTGTTGTGCAATGGGTTCTAAGACTACGAAGACATTCTGATGAAAAACAATTTGGGTTGAATGAAAAGAATGGTGAAATCGTCCCTGCCCCAATCCATTCCACATCTGTTATTCATAAAGAACTGGAGGGTCTTTCGGCAAAGTATTCTTCCATTTGCAGACTGTTTAAATACCAAGAACTTCTGTCTGCAACGTCTAATTTCACGCCTGGTAAAAAAGGAACAGATCTTACTTAATTTTACCATGCTCTTAAGTTTTGGGCTGATCATCATTATTATTATTATTATTATTATTTTTCCAATAGAGAATTTACTTGGAAAAGGTGGGAGCAGTAAAGTTTACAAAGGGTGCCTTCCTGATGGGAAGGAACTGGCTGTGAAAATTCTGAAGCCATGTGAAGGTTCAGAGAAGCAATTCTGCTCAGAAATAGAGATTCTTACAGCTTTACACCACGAGAACATAATTTCACTTTTCGGGTTCTGTTTTGAAGAAAACAATCTTCTGTTAGTGTATGATCTCTTGTCCAGAGGAAGCCTTGAAGACAACCTCCATGGTATTCTTTCTGCATAAATGTATAATAATATTCAGAATTGTTTTTTTTGTTTTACGGTAATGATGGATGATTAACTGTGCTTTGAACGTGCCTAGGTACACGAAATGTAGGAGACTTGTTCGGTTGGCAGGAAAGGTACAAGGTTGCCTTAGGGGTCGCCAAGGCATTGGACCATTTACACAATACAGCTAATGTACCTGTCATTCACCGGGACGTGAAGTCCTCAAATATTCTTCTTTCAAATGATTTTGAGCCAAAGGTGTTTATTTAAATATGAATTTATCTTTCTTTTTTTTATGCAATGAATCAATATGTTGTGAGAATGCAAGATGTGTTATTAACATTAATCTTTGGGGTTTTCAGCTCTCTGATTTTGGACTTGCAACATCTACTTCATGCCCTTCAAGCATATTGGATGGCATTGATGTTGCCGGGACATTTGGGTACGTTTCATCTTTCCTCTTTGTAAAATATTAAATCCTTTTCGGACTTGGTTGATGACCCCTTTTCCTTTGCAGATATTTGGCTCCAGAATATTTCATGCATGGAAAAGTAAATGAAAAAATAGACGTATATGCATTAGGGGTCGTCATGCTTGAACTTTTGTCGGGTAGAAAGCCAATTGATAGTGCACATTCCGAAGGCCAAGGAAGCCTGGTCCTCTGGGTAAGCTCATATATGTTTTTGCCATTGAAATGGACAAAATGTGGAGTTTATTTTTCAATTTTTATTATTAGTTACCTCTATCTCACTTGACATGATGATGATGATTAGCCTTTGTGTTCAACTTTTGAGCTGGGTTTCAGGCAAAACAAATATTGAGGAACGGGAAGAGTGTCGAATTGCTAGATACGAGGTTGCTAAATGGATATAACCACGACGAGTTTGACAGAATGATTTTAGCTGCAACACTTTGCATCCGAAGGGAACCTAAGTTTCGTCCCAAAATTGACACGGTAAGCACGTTATCCGTCTTGATCAATTGACTCCCATCCTTGACTCACAATAACCAAGTGGACAAAATTCACAAAAAGCTCATATCTGAATCCATGTATTTACTTACATTCATATAGGTTGTAAGACTTCTGCGGGGCGAACCAGAGGCAATTCAATGGGCAAGGCAGCAGAAGCTGAAGAGTGCAGATGAAGGGGATGAAGTTGGGGATGAACAGCCTGCAACAGCAAGAATCCAATCTTTCATCAATCTCGCGCTGTTAGATTTGGAGGACGATTCACTCTCAATCAGCAGCGCTAGCAACTCAATATCTGTGGATGATTACCTGCAGGGAAGATGGAGCCGATCGTCGAGCTTTGATTAGACGTTTCTCGTCAATATACTCTGTAGATAATAAAAAGGAACTTCGCTTTCTCCATTTTTTTGTCACCCCATTGGTCTTGTTGGATGAGAGGTAAGCAAGCTAATGGCCTCCTCCCGGCTAATTTCGTGTTTTGGACACCTTTGTAATCTATCATTTGGATACTAAATCAGTAAATCCTGTGCAGTGTATAGGATGTTTCAACTTTGTCTTAGAATGGTGTAACTTTAACACTGATCTACTATTCCATTTCAATCTCATCACACCAAATGTGACATCAAAAGGAGTGTTCCCTTTTTCTATTAAACAAATATATTTAGAATCTTGAAGCATTAAGTCATCACTTTTACATGAACAAATACTACATTCTAATCGAGTCAAAAGTGCTAACGAAAGTCATCACTTTTACATTTTCATGCCACGGAGCATTTTGCATGAATTTAATTAATGTCATGCAATTAATATGCATTTACTACCACCAAACCAAGTAGTTGGGATTAAGGTACTATAATGACCATGATGATGGAACTCATCACCATCCCTTAGTGCCCTCCAGAACCGACCATACAATTTAGCTTGGCTGGGACTGGGAGGGTAACTCGAGCTTTAATCACATATTGATTAAGAGAGAGCCGAGTCCATTTGGTACTCTAGACAAAAGCCCGAACTCAGGCCTACCTTTCTGGCACCCCTTATCAAAGGACAGTGGGTCTTTGAATAGCCACCACCACCTGATTGCTACCTCCTGTAAGGCTTCAAGGGGTACCCTTCAAACTCAGTGCTAAAAGTTATGGATTCCTCGTCAAGCCTTTTCTTCAATCTCCTCCAAGTTCTCAGCATATCAGACTGTATCAAGCCTGAATATAACGTCTCGAAGGTGACCTTCTGTGGGAGAAAGCCCTTCTCTATCATCTCCATGAACAACTCACAAGCATCTCTCCATTTCTTCTTCTTGCAGAGCCCATGAACCATCAGCGTGTACGAGTCCAAATCCGGACCTATTTCGCTGTTTTTCAAATCGTCCCAAATCTCCCTGGCAAGTCCCAGTCTCCCCAAGCTCATAAACATCCCCAACAGTATGTTAAAAGTTGTCTCACTAGGTGAGCACAAGGACCCATCTTTCATTTTGCCATACAGCCTCAATGCGCCGTCAATGTCTTTCCTGCCCCTGTATTCCTTGAAGAAGCAGTTGAGGGTGGCTGCAATGGGGGTAACCCCGCCGCTCACCATTTCTTCTAGAAGCTTCTCTGCGTCCCCAATCCGCCCACAAGAGCAAAGACACTTGACAACTGATGTGTATGATGCTATACTTGGGCATATGCCCTTCTCCTTCATTGCCCTCAGCTTCTCCAGGGAGAGATCAGGTTTATGTGCCCTGCTGTAGACATGGAGTAAGATTGAGTAACTTGTAACATCTGGCTCAACTCCTCTCTCTCGCATTTCATCGAACACCTTCTCTGCATCCAAGATCACCCTCTCAAACCTCCCATCCGGATGCAAACTGGCTCTCCTGCAAATCCCATTCAGCAACACATTGTAAGTCACAGCATTTGGGTGGATTTGTTTATTGATCATCTCCGCGAAGAACTTCTTTGCCATGTCAATCTTCTTCACCTTGCACCAGCCGTATATCAGGATGGTATAGATCTTGCAATTGACATCAACCCTCCATTTCTCCTTATTGAACACCTCGGTGGCAACTCTCACGTGCCCGTACTTGCAGAGGGTATCGAGGAGATAGCAGAAGTACAAGTTCCAGACATCGTCCTCTCCGTGTTCATCGATGAAGACGAACATTTCGCTGAAGGCGCGAACGGCTTGCCTAGTAAATCCGGCAGAAATGAGTCTCCGGATCAGAACGTAGAAGGTCGTGAAATTGGGCGAGATTTTCTTCTTTTCCATCTCGATGATGAGCTTCCAAGCGACATCGAATTGCCGGACTTTGGAGAGGATGTCGATGAGGAGGTTGAAGGCGGTGGCGTCCAGCGGGGAACCGGGGTAGGACTGGGAGAAATTGAAAAAAGCGAGGGCGACTTTGGAAGAGTGTCGGAGACGGAGGAGGGTTTGGTGGACGAGGAACGGGGAAAGGGAAATTCCGGTGAGCTGAAGGGATGATTCCGTCGGGTGGAAGGGGTTGTGTTGTTGGAGGAGAATCTTGGCGATCAAATCGGCGTCGTCAGAGGGTTGGATTTGGGGGAGATATGGCTTGAGAGCGTCAGATTCGGAGGCAAATTCATAGTCGCAATGGTGGTCGGAAGTTGCAGAAGTAGAGCAGAAGCGGCGGAGAACGGCGGCACTCGGGGAAGGGAGAACGCGGGAACGAAACAAGCACGAAGCCATTTTTAGGTGAAAATGACGGAAAATCTTAGTGCACACATATTAGTGGATGAGTTTCCCAACGGGTCCCGAATTATAATTAGTTTCATTTTTCCAATTTTTTAAATAGATCTTCCCAAACACTATTCACAGAATCAAACTTTACTCACTTTGTTTGCTCAATTTTACTAGTCATTTCATAAAATAGTATATTCTTGTCACCTCTAATTTTGTAGAACTTTTCATGTAGTTTATTACTATATAAATTTTATTTTAAAATTTTACTCCTATAATCAATTAAATTGAATTGAAAATAATGTCGGTCAAGCCTCGTAACGCGTAATGGGAAGATCATACATGGACGGAGGGAGTATCTTATATTAAAAAAACACCTAACACTCGTCTCTAGTATTTATACAGCATATCTATACCATACATATACGATGTTTTTCATATTCTATATAAATATTCATTTTGAACATAACTGATATAAAAAAATAAACTAAAAAATAAATATTCAATAGCTTGAAAATGAATATTCAATAATAATTCTTATTCATGTGTATCAAACGACAATTAATTTGTCATGGATTCTCCCATCTCATAATCATCTTTATATATATTGTCCCATCATTTTCTTTCACTATCACTTTAGAGAAAAAATTAAATGCCGCTACACAAACTGCAACTATACAAGTTCTACATTATTAAAAATCATGTCAATTTCATACAAGAAATAATTATGAGAGGGAAGGACTAATTAAATAATGGAGTAAAAAGAGTAAATATGCATAAACAACAAATGTGTCAAATAATTCATTTACAAGCAAATCATCATCTCTTACCAAACAAAGCTGACAAAAAACAGCTAACAAAACCAATTCTAACAACTAAACATCTTGATAGGAAGTCAATTCATAAAGAAGAACTTGCTCCACAAAATGTCAAAATGAAAAAGAGAAATATATGTACAAAATTACTAAACTAGTCTGTCTATCAAGGGAAAAGAATCAAGTATACATCTGCTTGGTAAAAACTTGGTCATGCAATTTTGTGTACACAGCCCCCACAGCAGAAAAATCAATATCAAATCCAAAGGTTTGGCCTCCATAAAGCACATACAGGTATTCTTTAGAGGATGGCGGCGGAGGCAAAATTTCCAGAATACCTGGAAATTCCGAAGTAGGAGGAGAAGGCAAATCTTTCTTTCTTGAGTAGTAAACGTCGGATAAGAGAAGCCATATCAGATCAGGGTCGATTGAAGCAAGTCCAACAAGAGCATTGACAGAAGCTTCTAGAAGACCTTTGACGCCGCTGAATGCAATGCCAACCACCAGACCACTAACCTTCTTGAAGACAGCATCTAATGCAGGAGCACTTCTTTTGGTTCTAGCCAGGTCTGAAATCATGTTGAGTAGTTCGGCCTGGACTTTGAGGCTGGAGATTTCACCAACTGAATCGTCCTCAGAAGATTTGGAGCTTTTTCTGTAAGGTAGTTGAAGAGGGACTCTGTCCTGTTTTGGATGAGATTTCTTTTGAAATGGTGATGTTGTTAGGAGTTTCCAGAAATGGATTCCGTCAGTGTGAAAACGGCGCGCAAAGAACTCTCCTCCACAGATTTGGACCACCGTACTAATCACACGACAGCATCTTCGAGTGGTCTGTAAAAGTGTAAAACATTCATGAAGAATTAAACACGCTTGAAAGAAACTTGCCACTGGATTTTGGGCTATTACTCAAAGAAGGCAGGGTGGGGTGGGGGTACTTACCACCGGATTCTTATTACGGACGCAAGCAACTAAGAACGGCCAAACTTTGTTCATTGCAGGGAGTAATCTGTTTTCTCCTGTTTCGTCATCAACATTATCCTGATGAACGTGGGGAAAGCGAGAGAGAATAAATTCTTCAACTGTCTCTTTGGTTTTACTCTCGTGTTTGTAGGCTTCTTCCACTTTAGCTAATGCAAGTATTCCATCCTATAGCACAAACGAAGGACATTACAAACTGACCAGCTTGTAAACAAGTCCAAGAAAGCTAACTTTATTTTGCAAAATTAAGGACCTGATTGGTGAGCAAAGCATGATTGATATGATGATATGACTACATGAGTTCTGAAATCTAGAAGAAATGATATGGGTTCTGAAATCTGAAACGGAATTGTTTGAAGATATCTGGCAGGGGGTGGCCAAGTGGCCAACGGAGGACCCAGATGGCTGGTGGGGGGGGGGGGTTGTGGCCGGCAATCAAAATCCCCGGATTGATATCTCCCAAATTCGGGAGATAACAAAAACACTCCCATTTCAGAGGGTTGGGATATTCGGAGATACCAAATCCGAACACTGTATAGGCAAATCGGGAGAAATAAAAACCATATCTCATGTGCTCACCAAACAGGCTCTAACCTTTTTTAGTATTAATCTAACTAAAATCTCTAACTTATTTTTCAAGTCATAAGAAAATTACAAAGAGAGAACTGTACCACAACTACATCCAGGGCAATCAAACATGCTGCTTGATCATCTGAAGCAATTAACGGAGTGGCAGCGATTATACATGACCCAGCAATAGATCCAACTGCTCTTCGATATATTCTTGAATCATTCAAATTGAATAAGATTGACTCCCAATCCTCTTCTTGCAAATCAGCACCGCTAGAGCAACTTTCTGTCTTTTTATCTGGAACAACATTACAAGATTTTTCAATGAATCAATTATCTTTCATTTGCAAAATAACGACTCTCTTATTCCAATTTTTGACACGATATATCATTTAACTAGGGAAAATAATTAAAATAAAATAAAATAATCATTGCCCTTTCCTTTTTTCTACTATGGCATTTTGCATGCTAAACACATAAATCCAGGATGGGATATACTTGTAATTAACTAGATAAGCCATTAGCGGTAGTGTTTTCAGGGACACTCACCAGAAATCTCAGAACCTATATCCATAATATGTGAACTGGAAGAAAAATGTTTTCCCTTTTCCTTGTCCATATTTGATATTTTAAACTTCACTTCCTTTAGAAATGACTCTGCTTTTTCTGGCAGTGCACAAGCCTCTTTACTGGAAGCCTTGGTTATTTCAGCGACAGCCTACAGAGATTAAGGAAATCAACAAGGTCGTCAACAAAAGAAACTACGATACTCCCACCCTTCCTAAAAGTGGTCATATTTGTATAACGGAGCTAGTTTTTCGTATAAATTGCCGAAAAAGTTACAAATTCATTATGTACATCATAAATTTACTAGAAGAAAAAAACACTCCAGGTAAATAATAAGTTGGATTCGATGACTTTTAACCTTTAGTTGTACCTTCCCAGAACTAACCTTTACCAAAGATGACTCTTATTTGCGGGTGTTTGGCAGAGGGAATTTTTTTAGAGGTGTTAAGGATGCTAGTTTACAAAAATCCTGAGATAATATGATGGCTCCTAGTTCGTTCAATGAGTAACAACGAGTAGGTTTACCATTGAAAATGGATTAATAAGAAGGGAAAAAAAGTATCAAGGCAAACGGATGACAAATATCTGATGTTGTAATACAAGTAAAAACAACATAGGTAAAGATTGCTAAGTCAGAAATAACCTTCAAGAAGGGAGTGGTCAAATGTGGGTGCTGGTTTCTGCCAAGAATTTCAAGCTCCATAGCCACAGCACGCATCTAGACACAATTAACAAGGTAATAAGATCTCACCTCTTTAAAATGGCTATGATCACAATTTCACAACAAACAAGAAACACTTAAAGTTCATTTTCAGACAATAAAATCATACCGGCTCCTCCAATAACGGCAATACTTTATCAGCAACTCCAACATAAGAAAGCATAGCAGAAAGTAAATTTGGAACATGAGGGTTAAGATCCAAATGACGCAGTTGCTGACATATAGAATCAATTACGTAGTCTGCATTTGCCAATACCAGGTGACCTACCTGCAAGAATTACTTGATTTATCTCGGAATCAAACTACACACAGACATCAAGCATTGTCCATAGCCAGAACTCACCGATGGACAGTTGTTTATAGTGGAGATTACATGTAAAACAGCGTCAGATGCCCTTCTGATGTGAAAATTTGAACAGATAACATTTTCAAGCATCATATAAAGTGAAGAATGAAGAAATCCAGATGAAGAAAATTCTTTCCCAAGACAAATATTAAATATGCCAATTCCCTCAATAATAACCTGTTGAGGAAAACATATGCAAAATCAATTGAACGAAGTATACAAGAATAAATTTTATATGACAATTTTAGTCCAAGAATACAAGTAACAAAATTTCAGGTGAAAAGAATGTTTTACCTGCTGTAGCATTGCGTTGTCATGGAAAAAGTATGAATTTAAGTTTCCTTCTCCATCAAAATGGGAAACGGAACTACTCTCCAGTGGAAGATCCCAAATTTCGGAGGATAGATATTCATGTAATATGTTACCAATACAGTCTATCAACTGGATCCTTGCATTTCCATCCTTGTTGACATTCCAAACACATTCCTCTTGTGCATTACCCACAAATTCACAATATTCACCATTATCATCAGCATAAAAGCACTCACCATTCCCACTTAGACTGGACTTCCCAAACATGGTTTGAAAATTAGCTATAACTTGATCAGAAATTCCATATATCATTTCATTCAATATACATGCAGCAGTACTAGCCTGTCGGACCAACTGCCCTGAACCTGTTCTCTTATACCAAGACAACCAGCTTTCACTATGGTATCCTTTTGTTCGTACCTCAGAAATTAATTTACGCAAGTGTCCAAGTGGAATATCAGCTATAGCAGAAAGGGAACCTTCAATTTGAGAGTCTGGATAAACCAAACAAGTGAGTTACATTACGTTTAAGAGCGAGAGCTATGTGAAAATAAAAGAAACAAATACAAGAACTACGACAATGACAGCAACAGTAATATGGACATACAAGTACCTGCAAATAAACATCTACCTACAAGTCTAAGAATTCCAGCCAAAGCTTGGTAAAGATCATGGCTGCCAATGTTAACAAACCAAGGTGGCACGCGAGGAAGCTCATACTCAGTATGTACATTTTCAGGCAAGGATACTATTTTCCTGTTTTGAAGAACTGAGCGCTCTGAATTTTCAGATTCAGCCTTAATTACAGCATTTAATTCTGCTATGGACCGCATAAATCCAGAGGATGATGTTCTTGCTGATACAAGCTTGTCAAGTGAACCAACAAAGGCTGACTTGTGACTCAGACAAAAGAAAAAAACGTCCAAGAATTGAGCAGCTTTCACCTGTACCGTCATGATAATACAAAAGTTTCTTAATGAAGAAGACCTAATCCGTCTTAGCTCAAAATGAAAACATAGATTCTCTGGTAATAATTACATCAAACTTGTTTGTTTGCAGGTTTAGACACATGTTCTATAGAATAAGAGGGCAAATTTATTGACTTATTTCTCATTTTTGTTTTAGTCACAATGCCGTGAAGTGCATATTAAAAGACTTAATATGCATGTATTTTTCATAATCAATGCAATTCCTTGGTTCAGCTGCAAAAACCATTTTAGAAACAATACCACATGAGAGAGAGGGGAGAGAGAGAGAGTACTGGAGAATAGATGAGGTAGTCTGCCACAAGATTGGGTCCACAGAAATACGTGATTGCAAGTAACTTTCGGGCATGTGATAGTGGGAGCGACTCTTGACTGCTCATGAGTGCTTGTGGAAGTTTTTCAACAAGCCTGGATATGAAATTTATTATCCATGTTATCAAACTTACTGGCAGGCCATCATCATTAATGTAATTTATAGCAGAGTTAGACAAACTTCACCTGCTAAAGATCTCAGACATATCACTTTCTAGCTGATGTTTTCCCCTGGAGGAGAACATAAGCCTGAGAAATCTCTGAGCAGCTAAAGCAATCTCCTCAGAATCATCACAGACCAAGACACACAAGCACTCCTGCATTGCAAGTAGCGCAACCATTAAATATTTAATACAACAAACCCAGTATAATCCAAACCTTCTTGGGGTCTGAGGGTGAACATGTACGCAACCTTAGTTATTTACCTTACCCTGTACAACTAGAGAGGCTGTTTCCATTAGACCCTTGATGTGTTTACTTTCCACAACTTCATAAAATATAAGAAGGAAAGTTTAATTTGCAATTTTGATCTAATTCATTTTTATCCAAAGCTAAAACATTGTCAAAAATGACCATCGAAGATAACATATGTTACAAGAAAGGCTAGAATGCTAGCTACAGTTGAAGTCCAAAAGGCACCAGTGCCATCTAGACAGGAGAAGAACTAATGACACTCCAGAACTGAACTTGATCTTAGCATTTACTTGTTAGGGACGCCAGGTCAAAACAATCCACACTGGTCATCCAAGGAGTTGAGATGGGATACAACTTTACATTGAAAATATTTGCTGTATGATTTGTATCTAGAAGACTAGAATACAGTGCAGAAAGTTCGAAATATATACTTCCAGTTCTGCTACAAGCATAAATTCTTCTTAAAACTACAATTGTATTGCCTTGATTCTTGATGCTAAGGTGGATTCAGACTTCAGAGACACTAACTATCCTCCTTGTGTTTAACTTGTCCCTAAGTTTCAGTGATACAAAAGTTTAAAATAAAACCAGGGGAAATAATGAATGCTTCCAGAAAGAATCTGTAGCTAGAAGATAATAGTTATCTTTGTTTGCTATATCATACAAATTCAAGGAGACATACTATTATCTTCATGATAAAAAAGATAAGTAGCTAACTAATCCATACAATACAACTAGATGAAATTAGCATGCATTTACTGAAGGTCCAGCAAGAACCAATATTAAACAATAAGGGTTTATCACTGACCAAATCCAATCAAAGGATGTCATGTGTGTGACATCATTTTTGAATTTTGGAATAAAAAATGGTTCAACACGAATAGCATACAATGATTTGATCCCACTTTTTAACTTAAACAGGTCCCTCATTAGATCCTTCTCATATCATCTGCAGACCATGAGGAACTCAATTGAAGGCATTATAATAAAAATATATATGCAGGCTCACCAAAAGCATTAATCTGCTTGCCTCCAATGTGCGTTGGCATTTTGATAAGAGAACTTGTACAGCGGCAAGAACTCCCTGTCTCACTCTCTTGGCCGGATGAATGCAAAGCTGAAAGATGCAAGACCCCGACTTTTAGTATTTCAAGTTCAGAGTAAGAAGATAATGGTAAAACATGGGATTATTATCAGCAACCTACATGGGGAAAAGTTACAGACAGAAGTCTATCAAGATGAGCGGATGTATTTTTGATCCACTCTCTAGTACGCTTAACACGTAGTGAACCATCCTTGCCAATGGAATTGCTCTTAGCCTTCTCTCTGAAGTCAGATACCATTACACCCTTTTCTACAGATCTTGTCACACACTCGGAATCATCGTCCTCTTGATGTTTAGCAGGGAGCTGACGTAGTTCCTCCAGGAAAGAAGCAATAGGTTTATCTTCCCTTGAAGAAATTCCAGAATGATCATGCATAGGGGTTTTAAGACTAGATACATTAGCAGCATCATCAAGAACTATGATGAGGTATTCTGCAAAACCTCTGATGGCAAGATCAAGGGCTTCCGTACTACCAGCTGCTCCACTAATCATAGATTTTGATAAATGAAACACTTTTCCAATCTGACTAACAACACCAGGTAAAAAGAATGCGAGTGCATCTGCAGAACCAACCTGAATGTGAAGTTAGACGTTAAGTTCCAGTTTTGATATGACGAATGAATATTTGCAAATTGCAAAGGGAATGCCTTTACAAAAAAAGATCAATTACTAGGTGGAACATTTAAGCTATTGTGTCCTATTCAATCAGTCTGTAAATAAAATCTACAAATAGAAGATCTTGGTGTACGGATTGTAACACAGAATTTAAGAAATCTCATCATCATCATCATCAACAAACCCAGTGTTATTCCACAAGTGGGGTCATCCAGTGTAATCACACAAGTGAGGTCTGGGGAGGGTAAGATGGACGCACACCTTACAGCTAAGTATGAGAGGTGGAGATACCTCAGATACTTTTTCAAAGAAACCCTATCATGGGAAGACTTTTTTCTTTATGTATAGCAAGTACAAAGCTCCTTTCATTGCTTTTCTCACATTAACAGATAGTTGGACAACATGCAAATCCCATACAAATAAACAATATGCAATCATGATTCTTTCGCAGAATTCCAAAGTATAATACTCCCTCCGTCCCTCTGTATTTGTCCACATTTGACTTTTGGAACTGTTCATCTAAGCACTTTGACTCATCAAATTCCCTCAATGTGTAAGCCTAAATATAGTCATGTGTGATCTTGTTTGATTTGTCTTAACATATAGATTATTAATATATAATTTTTATAAGTTTTTAATATACAAATTACAAGATAAAATGGATTAAAGAAGTGCATTGGATGGTGTATAAAAATGAAAGTGGACAAATACAGGGGGACGGAGGGAGTAGTTAATATGTAGTGTTGAAGAAACTAATATTAATGAAATGAACCATTAAATACCTACAACATAAAATGAGTTTCATTTTATTTATCTTAAAATGCTATTAACATCAGATTAAAAAATAGAAATTTTCAAAAGATAAAATATAATGACAGCACCTTTGAAACAAGCACTCGGAACGCAACGAAGGCCTCCACACGTAGCCTTAAGCTGCCACGATGTCCTCGCTTGGACTCAGTATCTGCAGCCTTCACACATACTCTAAGTCAGTATTTTATGGCAAATTGCCACCCGGGAGAAAGTGGAAAAGAGCTAATAGTCTGAAATAGAAGATGGGTCTTTAGGACGAAAGATTTACATGCCTTGAGCAAAAGGGAAAGCCAGTGTCCAACAATGGGTGATGCAGGCTCAGATTGAAGGAATGCTAATAGACATTCTTGTAGAACAATGTCAGATTTTGCGACAGCAGGGCCTGGAAACTGAAAATCATATTGATGTAGAAGAATGGGCCAGCCACGAACTTGTTTGCACAGACAGGAGTCGTCAAAACAAGGATGGAGATTACACAACAGAGACTTGAAACACCTTAACACTCCTTCACGAAACTCTTCTGATGCCTCAGATGGAGAGAGCAAAGCCCCATATGTCATTTTCTTAAGGATCACAACCATCTGCATAAAAGATCAGTTTGGTTCCTCAAGAAGCACATTAGGAATTGGGATTTGGGAATCCAGCACAAATCACTAAAACTGAAATGAAAAAAAGGAGTATTTAAAAAAAATGCTAAGCGAAATAGACAACTGAGTGATATATTATAACTACACACACGTAGGGAACCAGGGGAAAAGCCATAGGCAGTACATCCTTTAAATGAATTTTGACACAAGCCAGTAGGAGATTCCTTTGAATCGTTTATACCTGATCAACAGATCCTAAATAGCATTTCTTAAGGAGTTCCTCCAGACAAAGAAGTGTAACTTCTGCCACAGCATCACTAACATCATGTTCTGAGTCACTAAACCATAGTGTTCTATCTTCATAATTTGTCTTTGATAAAGATCTGCAAGTCACTGCTGCGTCGAACAAAAGCAGCAGCGGAAACAAAGTGTAGCTGGAAAAATTAATAAGGATCTGAAGATTAAGCTTTCAGATGCTAAACACAAAATGGACTTTAAAAAAAAGTCTTGAATGCCAAATCATGTTCACTAACTTTTTTTGTCTTGAACATCAGCAGTATCAGTGATAGTTCTTTCACTTCTTTGCAATACACAAATAGATGCATTTACACACACACACACACCCCTCTTTTCTCATACCTGGTACCAACTGTACCATCTGTGATTCACTCTTAACAGAAGTACAGAACTAATAATTAAGTCCTTTTTCAAGCTTCTCCCTTGGGTTGAGTGGTACCAAGACCACCCCCAAGGATTCTAGATAGGAAGCTCACCCGGTTTGAAACCCAATGGGGGCATTCAGCATTGACTCTATGCACTTCGAAAGGTTGAGAAAGTATGTATGAATATATACTACATTGTAATAGAGTGAGTAGTACTAAAATAAAACTTTATTCCACTTAGCATAAAAAATGAGTAGAATGTAAAGTCATGTATACATTCAATAGTCCATGACTATTCAATTCATACAATTACTTCAAGAACAATATCTCAATTGCATTCAGCTAGCTTGCAATAAACAAACAAGTGCATCATTTTTAAAATCATCCATTTCAAGCCTTACACATGTATAATAAAATTACATGAAAATTCTATTCTAAGATTACATTTCTTAAAACCATTAGTCTACTAATCACCCAAATTATCCCAAAAACCAATGAGGAATTTTTGAAAACAGAAATAGTTGGAAAAAACTTTTCTGTAACAGTTAAGCGAAGGATAAAACAACCAAACACGTGTATAAATGGATACTTACTCAAAGAAAGGCTGGAGAGAAACAGGGGATGCTCGCTGAAGAAGATGAAGAAGAGAGGAGAAAGTAGAAGAAGGTTTATTCTTTGGATTTTGAAGGAAATCCATTAATTGTACACAGTAGAGCTTCAATTCAGAAAATAAATTGCCCTCTTTCAAAGCTTCTTCTTCTTCTACAAATCCACCCGTAATTTCTTTCCTCTCTTCCATACCTGCCACTGTGAAAGAGTCGTTCCGATCAGATTTTCAGAAAGCAAACGAGAATTGAGAGTTGAGCTTTGCAGACGATTGAAATGTAGGTCGAAGTGAAGAAGAAGAAGAATTCAAAGTAAATTAAGGAAAAATAGAGGGTATAGTAGTCTATCCAAATCCATTGGGTAAATTGGATTCGGACTTACATATCTATGGACTACGGCCAACAATTGGGCGGTACGATTTTGGGCTATAAAAACAGCCAACAAAATTTTAATCATATCAATTAGGCCTACGAGTTTGGGCTATAAAAACGGCAAACAAAATTTTAATCATATCATGTAACTCCGTAGTTTTTTCGAGTTTTTTAGATGGGCCGTTAGGGGTACCTAGGGCGGACACAGTATTGGTCCAGTCCGAACTAATTTTGAATAAAAAAATTTATAAAACTTTTTGTAAAAAATAATATTTCTGAAATAAAAAAAAATATATAAAACTTTTTGTGAATCAACCTCAAAAAAATTAAAAATAAGCATAAAAAAATAAGGTATTGCTAAATCCATCCAAAAAATGACTATATCCACATCTCTTTTTTATATTTGCTAAATCTACACCCATTAACATAACTTTAACATAGGTGTGGATTCAACAAATACAGAGTATAAGTGAAAGGGGTGGATATAGTCCTTTTTGAAATGATTTAGCAACACCCTAAAAAAATATAAAAACATAAATAAAATTAAACCATTTCTGGTACCAAAAATCAAGAACTGAAACCTGATTCCAGTTCCCCAGCAGGGGGAAATAAAAATTTGTGTATCCTAACTATTTTCCGGGGGGGGGGGGGGGGGGGTCTAATTCTATTTTCCCAGGTTAAAGGAATTTGACATGGTATATGGTGTCTTATTCGTTTCAAATCGTCCAATCTAAATTTGAAAGATTTGTGATTTCAATTGAAAACTACTTTTTTAAAGTTAAAATAAAGTACTTTATCCGTTCCGATGGGTGTATTCCACCCACGACCGGTCAAATGAGGAGACCAATTAGTTGACCGGTCAATCTCGAAAGTTTTGGAAGGAAGACTTAAATCGTCAGCAAATCGGCCAAAAGATGACCGGTATACTTCACGAAAAAAGTATACCGGTCAAACTCCCTTGTCACCCCAATTTTCCCTAACTGGGATGATCTCATCCCACGGAGATTACCCGGTGTAGTTTCTAGGGTTGGAAAGTGTCGGCAGAAGAGAATCTAAGAGGGCTTGGCGTGTAGCGACCCATGTCAGTAGAGGACAACTGGAGATGCTGAATAATCCATCCAAGGCACTACTCGACAAAGGGAATGATCCCCCTCACAAGGCGACAAGGCAGCTCGAGGACGAAACCAGTCACCTCGCACCACATCATCAGCATGCCCCCACGTGGGCGCACGTGGTCTTGTCCCCCATAGCCTAGTATAAATACTCATGTAAACCTCAGAAAGAGGGATCCGAATTCATTCTCTCTACTCCCTTGTAAAAGCACCCGTGCAATCTCCGTTATAATATAAATTAGGCTACAGGTGTTCCACCTAAAGTCCTACCGGTCAATCTGCGTGTTTTTACCTTACTTACTTTGCTAAATTGAGGTCTAATATAGTTTGACCGGTCAAGTAATTTACACCATCACGTTCTAAAACTTTCTTCTCAGTTTGACTTTTTCCCATTTTTAATTTTTGGCTTTGACTTCAAATTTTACCCTCCTTAAAAAAGATTTTTTGAATTTTTTTTGAAATCATTCAAAATATAGAGTTAGAAGATAATTGGTGTAAATACATGAGGGTATTAATGTCATTTGTCATTTTTTTTTCATAATGGGAAGGTAGTTTTAGGACGGAAAAAAAGGGGAAGTGGGAAGAAAGTTTTAGGACGGAGGGAGTAACTTATAGTCACGAATAGGGGTGGGCAATCAGGTCCAGGAACCGGGAGTTGGAACCGGACCGCTAGGTTCGGTCCGGGTTAGGGTCGGGTCCTCTTTTCAAAAATTTCAAACGGTCCGGGTCGGTCCGGTCCTTACAAATTATAGGGTCGATCCGGTTCCTCATTTTGAAATTGTATTGGACCCGGACCGGACCGTTTTTTAAATCCCAATATTATTTTTAATATTATTTTTAGTAAATATACGAATATATGGAAATATATCCGCCTAAGCCCTTCAATCTTTTGGTCCTTCCAATCACAGGTAGAAAAGTAAGAAAATCTTTCATAGTCAGAGAGTCGGAACCCATGAAGATTGTGAATTTTGTTCTTTTTGGAACCCATTGACATTATAATGCCAAAACATGGTTGTCTTCTTTTTTATTATTGTTGTTGGATGATCATGGGGTGTACACGTTATTCTCATGCCCCTCTTTGTCATTGTTTTATTTTCAGTTACGCCTCTTTTTTTATGTTGGATGGCTTAAATTAATTTATTATCCCTTTAATTTTTAATATTAGTACCATGATAGGTTCGGACCCGTTGACCCGTGAAATCGGCCCGTTTCAAACAAGCCGGGTTAGGTCCGGTTTCAATTTTAAAATTTTGAAAACTCGTTCCGGCCCGGACCGTTTAAAAAAACAGGTCGAGTCTGGTTTATACAAATCTTGGCTCGGACCGGCCCGTGCCCACCCCTAGTCACGAATCAAAACATGCTTGTGTTTGGTAGCAAACTCCTCCCACTCAGAAAGAAGATGAGAAAGATGACTAAAATATATATGATTCCTCGATCTTATTGGTATGAGGTCTTTTGGAAAGTTTCTAAAAAGAATATGGGAGGGCATGAGACAATATCATATTGATACGGGCAGTCCCAACAGTTTGTTCCTTTGGAAGAAAATATTTGGTAAAGGGAGTTTGAAATAGGAGTAGCTTCTAACTTAAGAGTTTGAATCTTATTTTTAAGTTTTTTTTAATTGTGATTATATTAATTTAAGTTTTAAAAGTATAAATGAGTTTAAACTATTTCATTCAAATGTGACTCCACTCTTTGCAGGTTCTAGGTTCGCCATTATGCACGCTTCATAAAAGGTGTACGTGCGTCTAATTTCTCGACTAGTATTAAAAGTTTAATAATAAGAAATTATTTTTCGTGTTTAACGATGGTTTGCAATTTTTAATAAAGTTGTGTCTTGAAGATGCCGGTATTTTTATTATGGGAGTCAAAAGTGTAGACATTTACCCGCTTTCTAATTGGTGGAGACGAAAACATAAAATCATAATACTGCATTTTTTTATGGAATACTGTAAACTTAATTGATTACGTAGTAATTATTTTTATGTTTAATTTCTGGTAATGTGCACTCTATATGACGACCATGCAAAGTGTAAGTCGAATCTCCAAACACAAAGGAAGGTTCCTATGCAAATTTATTCGCAAAGAAAAGTGAGAGTGGGCGCCTAGGCAGTAATCTGGATTATAGAAGAGGGTGCTTCTCATAATATTCAAACCACATGTCATGGAATAAACCAAAACCGCTACGATGCCACATTCATAAAATTGACAATTATTATCCTTCTGATCTGTTAAGGAAATAATAATATTGGTATAATATTATTCAATGCATGCATGGTTATGGGGTGAGGAATGGAACACCATACGGCACTCTTAAGGAAATATTATTGTGTAATTATTATTGACCTTTTCTTATTTCTCGTGACGTGATTTTTTGCGAAGATGTTTTTCCTTTTCAGGATGTTTCTCCGACTCAAGACCCTAGATCAGCCCCTGCTGCTCCCGAATTCACATACATTGATGATGATGATCATGCACGCCCGAACAACATTTCTAGTGCTGGCCCTGATCCTGTGCGTAAGAATCCGGCAGACTCCACTGCCAGTAGTGGAACCGAGACCAGCAGGGCAGCCGAGAACAGCAGGGCAGATCCTCCGGAGCTATTGTCCATTCCCCTGACGTCTGAGACCAGTGGCACCATGGCGTCCTTCGCTGCCCCACCTGCGGACAGTGAGTTGGGCCGTGGTCATCGTTCGAGAACTCCAAATGTGCGGCTGCAAGATTACGTCACATACACCGTAACTACGGACAATCAATCATGCCGGTATCCGTTGACAAAGTTCGTTGATTATGCACGTTTCTCAGACTACCACCGGAGTTATTTGGCGAAGATTGATTCTGATACCAAACCACAGTCTTATCGGGAGGCTGTGCAATCTCCTGCGTGGCGTAAGGCAATGGCTGAAGAAGTCACCGCATTAGAAAATAACGGTACATGGACCTTAGTACCGTTGCCCCCTCATACAAAAGCTTTGGGGTGTAAGTGGGTTTTTCGTATCAAACGGAAATCTGATGGTTCGGTAGAGAGGTTTAAAGCTCGGCTTGTGATTCATGGAAATCGACAGGTGGAAGGTATTGATTACAATGAGACTTTTGCTCCTGTGGTGAAGCTCACTACGGTGCGTGTACTTTTGACAGTTGCTGCTATCCGCCAATGGGAGATCCATCAGATGGACGTTGATAATGCATTTCTTCACGGTGATTTACCTGAGGAAGTATACATGAAGCTCCCTCCTGGGTTTCGGCCTCAAGCCCCGAAGATGGTATGTAAATTGCGGAAATCACTCTATGGGCTTAAACAAGCCCCTCGTTGTTGGTTCGCTAAGCTTTCTGAGGCATTACGCCGATATGGGTTTTGCCAGTCCTACTCTGATTACTCCTTATTTTCTTACAACCGAATTGGTTCGGTTATCCATGTTTTGATTTACGTGGATGATTTGGTTATTGCTGGTGATAGTTCTGTGGAGATTGCTCGTTTTAAGACCTATTTGTCTGATTGTTTCCATATGAAGGACTTGGGGAAACTCAAATATTTTCTTGGAATTGAAGTGGCTCGGAATCCAACGGGGATATTCCTTACCCAACGGAAATATGCTCTTGATATTATTACCGAATCTGGGTTGCTTGGTTGTCGTCCTCTTGGTGCTCCAATGGAGCCGAACCATAGGCTTTCCTTGGCGTCTGGTCCATTGCTTGACGACCCCGGTGCATATCGACGCTTAGTCGGGCGTCTAGTGTATTTATCTGTTACTCGACCAGATATTTCCTATGCCGTCCATACATTGGCTCAGTTTTTACAGGATCCACGCACTGATCATTGGAATGCCGCATTGGGGGTGGTCCGCTACCTTAAAGGGACGGCTGGCCACGGTATTCTTTTACGTTCTGATAGTTCACTCCACTTGACAGGTTGGTGTGATTCCGACTAGGCCGCATGTCCTTTGACTCGTAGATCTCTTACCGGTTGGTTTGTCCAGCTAGGTGTATCCCCCATATCATGGAAAACCAAGAAACAACCTACTATAGCTCGATCCTCTGCGGAGGCAGAATGCCGCTCCATGGCCGTCTTGACTTGCGAGCTCAAATGGCTTCGTGGTCTCTTACGCTTCTTGGGCGTGCATCATCCTGCCCCGATGCAAATATTTTGTGATAATACGGCGGCGCTTCATATTGCGGCAAACCCAGTTTTTCATGAGCGCACCAAACATATCGAAATTGATTGTCATTTTGTTCGGGATGAATTATTGCGTGGTTCTATTCGAGTATCTCACGTCTCAACTCGCGATCAATGTGCGGATATTCTCACCAAGGCGCTTGGTAAAGGACAGTTTGAGGCTTTACTTCCCAAGTTGGGCATTTGTTTTCTCCATGCTCCAACTTGAGGGGGGGTGTTAAGGAAATAATAATATTGGTATAATATTATTCAATGCATGCATGGTTATGGGGTGAGGAATGGAACACCATACGGCACTCTTAAGAAAATATTATTGTGTAATTATTATTGACCTTTTGTATACTTGGTAGAGGTTACTTTGTTTTCCTTTGTATACATATACATGCACATGATGTACTGGACCCGTGAGAAATACGAATGAATACAGAAGGATTATTTGATCCTAACATGATCCCTGGTAAACTCCCGCATCCCGCCCTGACTTGAATGTACCTCCCAGTCTCCCACTCCTTTCAATTGCAACCCCAAATTTATTTGACTTTAGAGTCAAAACAAGGTAACGTAACGCTCTCAGATCATACCATGACATGAGATTCGAATGTCATGGAAATCCCTCTTTATAGAGGAGGAGAGCATATTTGTTCGTTATTAGTCTAGTTCTCTTTGTTGTTACTCCCCATTGTAAAAAAAAAAACCTACCCATACCCCTCATTTTCATCCTCTCAAATGCCTTTTAGCTAACGCCTTAACGGCACTAACCCCATTTGTTATCACATGATTTTCAAAACACATAATATAACCATAAATGGTTCGTTTAAAAAAACAAGCATGTAGTGATCCGATCAAAAAATACCCGAAGTCATAATATGACATAAAGATCTGATGTCAAAAGAACATTTTAGAATTAGACGAATTGTTCTTTTGTGATCCTAAGATCTATATATGAAATGTGAACCGTCTCAGACTATAGTAAAATAAATTAAAGCCAAACAAGTCAAGTACTACGTATAAATATTTTTGACGGGGCTTCAATATCCACCACAAATTTTGTTGCCCTCACTACCTTTGAAGTTAAATAAACAAATTATACAAACGAATTGAATGAATTTTAAAACCGGGAATATCATTTACAGCTGCTGCAAATTATATATGTACTTCACCACACACACACACACACACACACACACACAAAATAGTCACAAGAGTGGAACCAAAACGGTATTAAGAGCATTCAAATGACATGGACATTTACACGTAAAAACACTCCCCAATAAAATAAAAATGAAATGCATATCCTTGTAATCATTTATTATTTATATGAAAAGGTCTATTATTATTATACGGCCCTTAACCTTATGTCCATACATTTACCTCAGAAACGAAATTGGAGGGCAAAATTGGAACGGTAACCACTCTACATGCGGGCTTTCAGAATCTGGCTGCAGTATTCTCCCAACGCCCATATGGGGAATACATTCTTATAGGCAGAATATGATATCATGCAGTTCTTGTTGAAGACTCCAACTATTTCCTGATATAATAAAATCAATGAAAAATGAATAGCAGTCTAAGCCCTTGTAAATTGTAACGCATCCGTCATTTCAAGCTTTATCATTGCTACGAAGTTAGAATCTTAAAGACAAGCTACAATTGTACATTTTTTTAACTCGAGAAAATATATATCTACAACTCAAAAAAGTGAACTGAGTTTTTGACCATTTTATTGTGCTTGGTTCCAAAATTTTTTTTTAGAGAAGTAATAAAGAGATCCTAAGTATTCCCAACCCAAGACAGATTCATCAGTCAAGAAAGAAACAGAATTTTACCTGTTGAGGGAAATCTCCATTTTCCAACTGAGAATTAATTAATAATTTTGCAGCACGATGTAATGGCATCGGATCCCTCTCAGCCTGTGATTTTTTCAAGCATAGAAATTTACAGCATTGAGGATGAAAAAGTAATTTCACACAACAGCAAAGCCATTGCACAAGGAAAGAATTTTAAGCAGCTTAGAAAAGAAATCACCTGTCCAGCAGCAATGAGGGTCAACAAAGCCCATGCCGTGTGTACTACATGAGATCTGTTGCCCTCAATATTTGTATAAACCTAGGAAATGAAATCAAGGGTGTATGAAGATTTTATTATTTAGTGGAAGATTAAGTTGTAAGTGTTCTAATTAAGCTCATGTAGTCCGTGTGTGTGTGTGTGAGAGAGAGAGATTATTTTATAATTTAGTGGAAAATTTTCCACTAATGCGGGGCACAAACAGCTATTGTAGTTATTGTCTGTATGTGTCTACGAAACACTATGGTGTCATGGTGTCAAAGTGGTGCCAAAAAGTGGTGTAAGCTTTTTTCATCTTGTAAAGGCTAAATTTGACAATCCCACACAAAACAAGTGGGCTTTCTGTTGAAAGTGTGCTTCATGCACAAGAATTATATTTGAAAGAAAAAAAATCAACACAACACTTACCCCTTTACTGCTGGATAGATAACTCTCTCCCCAGCCACCAGAAGGAAGTTGTTTGGACAACAGAAAGTCACAAGCCTTGCGGATACTGGAATTGTTGAAATTCCTTCCAGCAGCCACGAGGCCCAATACCCCAAACCATGTGCCATAAGTGAAGCAAACACCCCAAGAGCCATACCTGATCAGGTGTATATTACAAATTTAATCTTAGTTCAGGAAAAAAGATGCCATAAAACCATGAATGTTTAAGCAAATTTAGATAAATACTTCCTCTGTTCCCAAAAAGAGTCATGTTTTATATAACTCTTAATTTTGGTAAGGTACAATGATAAGTTACCAAGCCAACTTATATTTTAAAATTTGTTCGTGCAAACTAAAATTAACTTGTTTGGGACACTTTTTTATGGAAACATGACACTGAAATCATTGAAATTATACTCTTTTGTTAAAATATGTCTCTGTTTTTGGAGACAAAAAAACTTTCAAACATGACTCTTTTTTGGGACAACACTAAGTTTCAAAGAGGCAGGGGGGGAAGGGGGAGAGAACAATAAAGGTATACACTGGAGAATAATGGTTGGAGTCTTTAAAGTTTAAACATTAGTAGAAATGGGTGAAGCAAAATACAAGAACTAACCATGAGCCATCTGGTTTTTGAATCTTTTCGATGAACTTTGCAGATTTTTCTATTGAATGCTCCAGCTCTTCCCTCCTATGTCCGGGGAACAATTTCTTAAATGCCATCAGTGCTTGAATTGAAGCTGAAGTGCACTCAACATAGCTACATAGAGAGAAGTTTGTTAGAGATCAGAAACATAGACTTGAATTGATGGAAGTTGTATACTTGTATATAACCCAGATATGGGACCGGCAATAAATAGATAAATGTGCAAGTCTTACGGGTAATCAATGACAATATCACCAAAAGTCTCAGCAGGGTTGATTAACTGAACAAGAACAAATACTTTCAGATCAGCAAATGAGTTGTATATCACATATCATAGATGCAGAATGCAGTTCATATCCTAGTTTTTTTCCCTTTTATATTACAATTAACAATTAGCAAGTGAGTAATGTTCTGGTTCTTGGCTAGTTCGGTCTGACATAACTCACATTGGAAATTGATCCCCTCGGGCCCCTCCAAATCAGTATACAATATTAGAAACCGAAAAAATGAGTGGAATTTCGTTTCATGAGGAGGATGAAAGTAAAGTTGTTGCCCTACACAGTTATATCAATGCATCACCATGTCATAATAACTTTCATGCAAGTGGAAACAAAATAGGATGGTGTTGTTTTTGAAATTTCATTTCATTATTCGTTTCTAAGAAGATTGTGACAGGAAGGATGTTTATCGTGAAACTTGGAAACTAAGAATCTATGGCGCTACTATTTTGACAGTTAATATGCACTGTAAACCTGCAACTTTTAAACCACCAATACTAACTATTTAAGATTGAGGGGTTGATGAAAGCAAATCTAATATGATGATCTTTCACTTCACCTTAAGGCTATACCATCCTGCCACAACTAAGTCCATGTGGAAGTGTGTTAGTCGATGTGCAAACCAAGGCTAACAGTGTCATGTTAATACAATCTAAAATACTAAAACTAAAGTCTATCATCAAAAGTCACAAGAAATTAGGAAAAATGTACTACCTCCATCCCAAAATGAAGTTCCTATTTAATATTCAAATGAAAATGTTATCCACTTTCTTTTCTTATTTTCATTACTCATTTGATAAAATGAGTATGAGTTGTATATCACATATCATAGATGCAGAATACAGTACATATCATAGTTTTTTTCTTTTATATTATTAGCAAGTGAGTAATGTTCTGGTTCTTGGCTAGTTTGGTCTGACATAACTCACATCGCAGAATGACCCCCCCCCCCAAATCAGCATACAATATTAGAAACCGAAAAACGAGTGGAATTTCATCTCATGAGGAAGATGAAAGAAAAGTTGTTTCCCTACACAGTTATATCACTGCATCATGATGTCATAATAATGTTCATGCAAGTGGAAACAAAATGGGATGGTGTTGTTTTTAAAATTTCATTACATTATTTGTTTCTAAGAAGGTTGTGACAGGAAGGACATCTATTGTGAAACTTGGGAACTAAGAATTTATAGTGACACTATTTTGACAGTTAATAGGCACTGTAAACCTGTAACTTTTAAACCACCGACACTAACTAGTTAAGGTTGAGGGGTTGATGAGAGCAAATGACATCTGATGATCTTCCACTTTACCTTAAGGCTATCATCCTGCCACGACTAAGTACATTTGGAAGTGTCATTTTTATACAATCTAAATTACTAAAACTAAAGTCTATCATCAAAAGTCACAACAAATTAAAATATATACTACATTACTACCTACGTTCCAAAATGAAGTTCCTATTTACTATTCACAATGAAAATGGTATCCACTTTCTTTTTTATTTTCATTACTCATTTGATAAAATTACATAATCATGCCACAACTTGGTTCGTGGAACTTTCGATATATTTTTTAAATATATCTTTATTTTTAGGTTCCACGACAATTTTCAATTGAATTAAAAGTAACTTCACTATAACATCGTAAACCACAACAAGAACTTCATTTTGGGACGGAATATTATTTATAGCACTCAAATTATTCTGAAGCTGTCATATAATCTTTTGTCAATCAGAAAGCTAATCAATAGTCTCAAGGACCAAGCTAATCTTTATTCATTGCAATGCGAGTTACAGAAACTAGCCTCGGGGAGGGTGAATGGCAATGCTAGAGAGAGCAGAGGTTGTTTTTTTTTGGAAATGGCATTCACTATCAATTTATCATCTCCATAACCTGCTAAGGATTTATACAAGCTAGCCACCAATTAGTAAGTTAGGAGAACTGACACCTTTTATTGGTATATGCTGAATTAATTTTGGGTGTGAAGATGTTTTTGTAAAGAACTGGCAAGTGGAGCAATAATGAGTTAAAGTAGAATTGAACATGGAACGATTGTATGTCAAAGAATGTTACCTCCAACCATGGATATGATCTTGTGAGTTCATAGGTCGCATAGCTCCCATTTGGGTTCTGCAGAAAGCACAAAAGCAGTTCCTTTCAATGCTTAACAGCAGGATGAAATATCCACAGCATCAGATAGAACTATTATGCAACAAAACAGGTTTCATACTGTTCTTTAGGATGAAAAAAATATAGTGTATGCTGTACATAACAGGTCAATGCCCATTGTCCCCAGATTGCCAATTTTGAACAATCAAATCTACTCATCTTACCAAAGGTTTGGTGTGTGTGTGTGTGGGGGGGGTCCTACACTTGTAGAACTAGTGACTTCTCTAATTCATAATTGAGAATGTTCTGGCATTCGTGACAAAAGAGATTAAACTCTAACTTGTGTTGGAAGTTGGCAGAGAATACGATTGGTGCTATAATAATACTAACAGTCAACGAGTTGCATTGGTGACCGTAAAAAGTCAAATGTAAAAATCATTTTTGGACAAAGGGATTAACAAAGAGAAAAATGGCATTACCTGTAACGAGAGTATAACATTTACAGCATCATACAAGCCCTTGGTGTCTAATGGCTCCCCAACAGCTTCTGGCGGTAATTTTAATAATGCAAGAGATGCCTGTTTTCAGAAGGAAGTAAGATTCATCCATCAGTAAACAAACAAATAATGTAATTTCAATATTGCCCCACTGGCATACTTTTCTGGGACAATTAATAGTGACAAGAGTTAAAGAATTTTTTTTACAAAGTTAAATACGGAATACTAATTACTTTCAATCCCTCTGCAGTACAATCTGATATGGGCCATCCATGATCTGCAGTCGAGAAAGGCCAAGCTCCTTTAGAGATATGACGATACCAGCTGTCGAGATTTCCTGGGCAGTCATCTAATACCTTTGAATCAAATGAAATATTAGGAAAAGTATAAGAATTAAGATATGAGGGTCAAGTTTTGGCATGGTAAAAACCAATATTTGAAGATATTCCACCTGGGAGTTCTTTATGTATTCATGTGCTTTCCTCAAAGTTTTGCCATATTCTTTAACAAGGTCTGTAGAAATGATTGCTTGAACAGCAAATGCAGTGTCCCATAATTGGCTGCCATTATATCCCTGTATTATAATCTCAATTGTTTATTATATCATTACAAGAAGAGAAAATAGAAGCACAACTTCGTAAAAGAGTAAAAACTACAAGTCATAAAGTTTATGACAAGAGAGTGCTTTAAAGTGCCATAAAAATACTAGTCACTTTAAAACAATTGAAGATCATTTGCACTATTTCTTGACCTGCATTTTCATGCCATCTTCGGCAACCCAAATGTAATCGTAGAGCCTTGGTAGATGCAGTTTGAAAGCTTCTGAATTAGGATCTTCAACCCAGCAGCAAAGCATATTTAATACCTGCACATGAGAAGAAATAAAAACATTCCAAGCAAATTCTCTCAACACCCGTTACACTTTATGAAACCAGTAACCATGATAATGCTGACGATAATAGTGATCCGGGAAAACAAACGAGATATATGAGTTTCAATTCAATATCTTTTTCATATTTCCTACTTTTCAGGGGTTATAGCATATTCAGCCGCACATTGTTTGGCACTTAAAAAGTTGAATGTAGCACTATATGTTATGTTATATAAGTATAATATTCTGACTTGTTTTAGGATTATTCTCTTTTTTGTTTCACCTTTCTCGTGAGTGGTGGCCCCTTAACTGTTGAACCACCATCTCATGATTTCTAAGTTCTAATGACTTCAATCAATGCCTCCCACACTAGTAGAGCTTAAGGCCAAACCTTGTTCACAGGGCCAATGCATATGTATCTAGTGTTTTCATCTTCGTAATGTATATGCTCCATTACAGTGCGAAGAGCTTTATCTCTCAACTTGTTCACAGGCCAACACATCAAAACAGGTTCAACAAGCTTATCAAGGGCTGCCCACAGTATGTCCTGTACTACAGGATGAGGGTAAAAGAGATCTTCCTGCAGAAAGTACAATGTAATTAATAGGTGTGAATAAAAAACAAAACACTCCCTCTATCCCAAAAAACTTTACTCGCTTTCTCTTTTTGGACATACCAAATAAACTTCCTACTTTATTTGCTTTTTTAGTAATGAACATATTGCTCACAAGATTTCTCTTTCATCTAAACAAATTCTAATCATACACTTTTCACTTTTCAAAATTTTTCTTAAACTCTGTGGAAGTCAATTTAAATACGATTACGGAGTATAGTTTTTTGGGACGGAGGGAGTAGAAATTAAGATGAATCCCTTGCAACAGGGAAATAAGACTTTTTGTCTAACTCATGAACCATTGTACATGTAATTGATGCAAATTGGACCACTTGAGTACATTGTATACCACATGATTACAAGAGGATTTATCCTTTGGCAAGTAACGGTCTGAATGGCTGATAATGTTGAGATCTTTTATTTAGTACTCCCGCCGTCCCAAAATAAGGTTCCACACTTGACCGGGCATAATTAATTAAAATGAAAGCTTGTGGTTGAGTTTTGTGTTCAAGAATTTCGTGAACCACAAATTTCCTTCCTCAAAAGGAAAGAGGAACAATTGTGTGAACCATGCAATTCCTTACTCAAAACGAAAGAGGATGCCTCTTTTAAGACAAAAAAAAACAAAATGTGGAATCTTTTTAAGAATGAAGAGAGCAGAAGATTCTTGTTTTTCCATTTTTTAGTTAAAATTTAGAAAAAAATTAACATCCATTGTTTTACAATTCCAAGGTCACTATTATAACTACTTATATCACTCTCACAAGATAACCTTTAAACTGAAAATAGGGCAATAAATTTAGTTATTAATGGGTAAGGTGCAAAGCCTTTGGCGTAAGGAGCCTCAAATAATGTTCCTTCAAAATGCCCATTTTTGATAAAGCAAACCACTAGGCTAAACAAGAACATTGAGTATAAGATACAAGAAGCAAGCACATTGCGCAAACATCGAGCTATCAGATTCTTGTTCTTAAATAATCAGTCAAGATGGGGACATGGGGTATTATAGATTCTATAGAATCATGCGGCAAGAAAAACAATAAACAGTCAAAGTTTGTAGTCAGCTAGCCACAAGTGAGCACAACAACAGAAACAAACCCAGTAAATCCCAACTCTGTTGGTGCCTGGGGATTCGAGAAGTACACAACCTTTCCCCTCGTAAAAAAAAAGAGAGGTTTCCGTTAGAACTTGATGCATTGCTACATTTACTGTCCAAAGTCTCATAAAAAATAAAAAACAGAAGTTTAGTGTCCTTTTGATTTAATCAATTAGTTACCGGAAGCTAAAACAATGTCAAAATTGTTCTTTCAACTCCATTGGCAATGAACACTAGTCACTAAGAGCACCGGAATTACAAATGGGCAAATTAGCAAGAATAAATTCTAAGCACTAATGGAAGATTTGAGTAAAAGCTTAACAAACCTTTGCACATTGGTTTCGTGCCTGGTCCCAGTTAATTTCATGATAAGGGATTGGGAACAGCTCCTTCCTCAAAGATAAAACTGTTGGTGTAACTGGACCAACAAATCTTTTACCATACAAGTAGGACATAGGCAGATAAACCATCCTACAGTGGCACCACATTCTTCCTGTAAAATTAGTGGAAACGTTTATTCTAACACAAAACTCATATATTTATGTAACTCCTAGCAATTATCCCTAGCGTGTTCCGAGATGTGCATGTAGGCTTTACAATATCAACTTTGCAAGAACCATGACTACAACTATTTTTACTCATCACCATCTCGTGAATAATTTTCATGCAAGTGGATGAAAGTCATGAAATGTATGATGATGATGGTTTTGGAACTTTATTTCATTATTCCTTCTTTAGAAGGTTGCAACATGAAGGGCATCAATCATAAAATTTTGCCACTAATCCCATTATGCTTTTTTGCAGGAACTTAGCGTTAATTAATACGGAGAATTCGGAGAATTAAATAACTGACACTATAGATTTCATTTTACCGACCCCAATGTAGTGGAGATTAAAGTGATGATGATGATGATGATGACATGACAGTATTTATTACTCCCTCCATCCCGCTATATTCGTCTACTTTTGACTTTTGGAACTGTTCATCTAAGCACTTTGACTCATCCAATTCTCTCAATGTGTAAGCCTAAATATAGTCATGTGTGATCTTGTTTGATTTGTCTTAACATATAGATTATTAATATATAATTTCTATAATTTTTTAATATACAAATTACAAGATAAAATGGATTAAAGAAGTGTATTGGATGATGTGTAAAAATGAAAGTGGACAAATACTCTGGGACGGAGGTAGTAAAAAAATAATCACAGTCACGGAAGCTAATAGAAAAAATAACAATTTTCACTAAAGGTGCATGCCATACAGTAAAAAATTGTGGCCATATCGATACAAGTATAAATCATTTGCAAGATAATGGACCATCATAAATATGGCAAAAATGGCCCATATAGAAAAGTCGTTGCACTTTTCCATTGGTATCAATGACAATTATACAAAGAATGAACATTGTAGGAAAAACAAAGCAAATGAACCATCTCTTTCTTAATGCATCAAGCCTCGAAGATTATTTTCTTTTTAAATTTGGAAACATGTGTTTATACTATCATCATTTTTACTTAACAGTTTTTCATATTTAGTGGTTCTAAAATATGTTGAGTAACAAGTACTTGCAATGAGCATCTAATGGACTAATGGATTGAAAGAGCATTTAGTTTACAGATATACAAAGGGGGGCAAAGAACAAATTGAAAAACTAATAAAATAGCAATTTTGCAAGAAAATATATTGAGCAATAACCTGGATGGATTGGAAGAATATAGGGAAGAAGCCATATCTCTGGAGGAAGGGGGTTATTTCCAGACCATTCAAATACACCAAGCACCTAGTAGAACAAAGTCCAAATTTTATAATAGGAGTTGTACTAGAATAAAAGAGTAAACAAGAAAGAAAGTTGAAAATACTGAACTGAGAGCCACATTTTCCCCCACGATGTTATATAAGTAGCACCACCACGATCCAAAATCCATTTCTGACCCTTCTCCATTGCTCCACCTCCATCATTAGCTCCCTCTCCAAGCAGCCTTAAGGTAACATAGCTCAAAACAGAACCCAACATGGTACTATGGCTTTCAATATGCAAACCCCAGCCACCATCACTATTCTGTGATTCAATTAATACAATTATTACAATGAACAACTCATCGTTAAATGAAAAGGCCCCACAGAAATGCAGTTATCTTGAAGCCATTACACAATACTTGCCTGGTGATTGTAAAGATAACGGCACATCTCGCGTCTATGTTCTTTCGATAACACTGTATTCAATGCACCAGTGATAGAAAGAGCAATGACCTGTTCCATCAGGTTGGGATTTAAAAAAAATATCACGTTATAAACAGCTCACTCTTGCTCCCAACATAAGAGAATATCAACTTATGCATATATACACATACATTGTGTTCTTTTTATTGGGATTATACACACACACACACATATTCTCACCATAGGAATTACATAAGATTGTCTCTATAGAATCAACAACTATGCACCTTCAAATAAACAACAAAAAAAAGTATGCACTGACCAAACCCGGCATTAGAAACATTGGACCTCCATAATCTCCTGGCCAATGACCATCATCAGCTTGTATACTTGAGTAGAAAGTCAATGATCTTTTCAGGGTAGTAGTTACTTTATCTATTGTAACATCTTCATTGTCCTTTACTGTTACTTGTGGTAACAGTGTACTTATGGGATTCTCCTTAGCAAACTAAAATCAAACGAAAAAAAGAAGGTTAGCAAATACGGAATAGTAGGATACACGATTTAAAAAATGATTAAATTGTATACAAATACAGCCGAATCATTTATAACTGGTGTGTTCTAAAATGGTTAGCTCCACGCAGGACCCCATCAAGAAGCTAGACATTTGCTTAGCAGCTTACAGTTTATCCATGCCTGCTGACTGGGGTAGGTCTAGAGCTTTTTAGACCATTGTTTACAACTTTGTAGGATTAAAAGAAGAAGAAGAAGAAGAAGAAGAAGAAGAAAGCAATTAACAGAGCTGAATTTTCAGTAAAACGGTTACTACATTGTTCATCGGAGCAAAACTATTGAGGCACAGGGCAGGGAATGATGTTCAACCATTGATTTCCCGATCAGATGCGAGATTAAAATGAGGCAAAAGCGAAACAGCAAAAAATATACTAAAAGCGGAACAAATAAATCGCTCTACCTGATGACGCATGAGAAGATCCCAACTGTGTTTCTGTTGGAATCTGTTATTGCGGAAATTCTGACGGAACTTTTCGATCTCCTCTAAGTCTTCCGGAGTGCCTAGGCTTGGATCGAACTCCCAAACCTGCCGGCCGGCGTGGCCGTTCAGCGTCCGCAGCCATGGGCTCCCGCCTTCCGCCGTCTTCAGCTTCCACATTCTTCTCCAGTATCGGCTTGAGAGTTTAGACTGCCAGCAACAACATGCACATAAATGAGCAAAAACGGAGTAAATGACATCTACTTGCTTGTACAAAATTAATGATTTTCAACCATTAGAGCATCTCCAATGGAGCCTTCATAGTTTAAAAAGTAGAAATTTTAGACTTCACTATTCTTAATAATGGGCTCCAACGGGTCCTTCAAAAAATAGAGAAGTATTTATTTTTCACTTTACACATGCTATATATAAATGATCAAAAGTTATCAGCTATAATAAAATATTAATAAAATTAAATACTAAAATATTAATAAAATTAAATACGGTAACTAATTGAGAGGAGAGAGAAATGCTAACATCCACACAAAGCAAAGAAATAAAAAAGTAAAACATATTAAATTTATATGGAAGAGGGAGAGTAGCAGCTATGGTTGGAGCACATACCAAAATAAGAACATCCAAATCACTGTACATGTTCTAAAATATGTTTATGGCTGCCCATTTTTAGCATCTCCATTGGAGATGCTCTTAGTGTTATTTTAAGAAATCTAGCTGTGTTAGGACTCATGAGTGCAAATTATAGAGTAGAGTAGAATGTATAGTAGATAACCTTCTAATTAAAAATGTCTCAATGAATAAACACATTAATGTGAGCATATTTAGAATTAACACTATATTGCTTCAGGAATGAATATTACGTTGCTTCATAATAAATACTATAATGAATTAAAATAAATATTTGTTCGATGCACCTAGTTCTAGATACATTCACACGTATAATATAAGCTCTCGTATTAAGAAAGAAAGTATCAAAATAATGTAACATACATTGTATATTGATATCTCATGATATTTTTTTGTATTGCAAAATCATGTGATCTTAAAATAATGTTAATTACAAATTTGTATAAAAAGAAAAATATATTTTACATATTTAAGAATTATGAGTAGATACCTTTTTATTCTTAGACCAGATCTGTTATCGCAATTATGGGTGAGATGATCAATTATAATTCATGAACAATTAACAATCCATATAGAAATGGGTGGCATATTGAAATCCTAGATGCATGAAGCCCTTCGCTTTGCCGCACTAGCCGTCTCGGGGGCTTTTTCTTACTCTTTCTACGTACTCATTAAACGTACTCTTTCTACGTACTCTCAAAAAACACTCTTTATTTATTTCTTAAGACGTCTAAAAAATCATCTTTCGTTTTATGAAATTTTTTGAATGTCAAATCAAACAATGACCCTTTTTTGAGGAGGAAGGGAGTATTCTATAAGCGGTTTTTGTTATTGGTCTTTATAAAAAAATTGTTAAGTCATCCTTACAAAATTGTTTATTTTGAAAGTGGTCCCTAAATATTGTTAGCATTTCTTATTTGTTGACATAATACATGAATTTCATGCTCAACATTCTAATATTGCATTTTTAATTATTACGGGCACAATTCTCGTGCAATATAATTAATATAACTTTGTTGAAAATGGTCATTAAACATAACTTGCACTTTTTATTTTGTTGGAATGACACATTTATTGTACTAAATATTTTAGTCTTGTATTTCTGTCACCTCCGACATAATTCTCATGCTCTAAGTTGTGTTCATACTCATATTGCTTCTTCAATTCCTAACACTATGTTTGGTTTACGGAATTTGGTAGGAAAAGAAATGAAATTGATTTTTCATCACCAAAATGAGAGGAATTTGGTTTTCCTTTCTCATAGTACATTTGTCTTCTCTCTTTTTTTCTTCCATTTTTCTTTTCTTTTACTTGATAACCAAACAAGAAAAATTATTTTATTCTCATTTTCTCTTTATTTCCTTCACAAATTCCTTGAACATAGTATAAATGGCTAAATCTTTTGGGAATATAGTATAACATAATTTGAAAATTGAAAATGTAATTCAATGAAGGACATGATCTATTGCATGAGAATTGTGTCACATCTTAATTAGAGATATAGGAGTGGGATAATAAACATAAAATAAATGTGTTATGTCAACAAATAAAAAAATGCTAACAATGTTTAAAGATTTTTTTCAAGAATTTTTTATTAGAAAAGTGCACCTTTTACCCCTAGATTATTCAAAAATTGCACGGTTTACGCTTAAACATTAAAAAATGTACTAAATATCATTGAATTCTTCAAAAATTATATGATTTATCCCTGAACATTAAAAAATGCCCCAAATATCACCGAACTCTTTGAAAACTACATGGTTTGCTCTTGAGAATTTAAATAAATACGATAATTTTGGAGAAGGGTAGTCTCTGAAAAATTCATAAGGCTAGATAAATCATACGTAGTATTTGTAATTCTCGTGCGTGGGAGCAACACACTTCCTATCTAGCATTTTAGGATGAATGGTGCAATGATTTAAATTGTTTAGTGGTATTTGGTGCACTCTTTAATGTTCATGAATAAATCACGTAATTTTCAAAGAGTTCAAAATTAAACAATATACTTTTTGATATTCAATGCATTGTTCAATAAGTTAGAAGGTAAACAATGCATTTTCTCTGAAAAATTTATAAGGGTCCGTTTGGTATATGGAATTGATGGAATTGTAATTGAATTGGAATTGAAATTCCATGAGATTCAATTCCATAGAATTGAATTCACCAATTCCAATTCATTTTTTGCACTATCAATTCCAAATCCACATAATTTTTATTCTACCAAACATCAGAATTAAAATTGAAGTCCTCAATTCCAATTTTACCGTTTGAATTTCTTGGCTAAAGATCACTAGGGACTGAAAACGTATTTAAACCATTTCATTTTGTACTCTCTCGGCTCTATTTCAGCGGGGCAATGGTTGTTGAAGAAGTAGCGTCCACCACCGGAGACGTCAGCGCGGCAAAGCTAAGGGCTTAGCGCAGCCACTATTTCGGTATGCCGCCCATTTCTATAAGGATTATTCACTGTTCATGAATCATGAATCGCAATTGATGCATCCTACCCGATAACAGATCTCGTCTTAGAATAAAACCTTCAAATCAAACCACACAAACCAGTAGAAGTTGAAATTACACAACGATAGGAGATGATGGATGGGCATCATCCAACGAAAAGAAACTTAGAACATAGAACATAGTTAGTCAGTTGCTTTCAGTTATCACACATTCAATACATCATAGACTGTCTGAATGCTGCTGCTTTTATAAATCTGCGTTATCTGATCTCCCAACGAGGAACTGGAACAGTCACATGATGATGATGATGATGATGATGATACTGTTTCTGAAGCAGTAGATTCATGAATGGAGATTCTTCATCAGCTCCGCTTCAGTATGAAATACTCCTTAGATTATAATGTCTGTAAATGGATTCATAATATGCCAGAGTAATTCAGATCTGATTGATTTGAAGACACATACTGTTAAATATAGTATGTATATATTTAATAATAATGTAGTAATCCTTGTACACATGGTAGGTTTCCTTGTATAGTTACCTTCCGTAGTTAGGACTCTACTGTATCTATTTATACGAGGCTTAGCCCTCCGTTGTTAATCACAGAAATTAATAATTCTTCATGGTATCAGAGCTTTTCTCACGTTCCAACGAACGTCGCTGCAAACCCTAGCAGCCCTCTCCTCTCTCCCTCACCGTATTTGGATTTCATTTAATTGTTGGAGGAGCATATTTACCTGAGATTGTATCAATTGCAGGCTTGGATGAATCTGCTGGGTGGGAACAAATTCGTGTTTTGCCTCAGACGGGGTTCGCATTTGGGAATTGGCGAGATCGTTTCGAAGGCTTCAACTAGCAATGCCACCTTCTTTCTGCGAACAGGGCCAAGCTTGCTTACTGCTTGTTGGAGTGCGTAGTCAATCATCCATTCCTCCGAGTTCTTTCTTTCATTCATCATTTGGTGCTTGAGATCAACACTTTCAGCTTCTGGAACAGGCTTCAGGGGGAGGAAATTTGGGCCTCGTGGATTGAAATCTCTCGGTTCGTCCTCCTCAATGAGCAGCCTATTGTGGCCTCTGGATGTTCTTCTCAAGCTGGGAGGCACTTCAATGCCTGCATTTTGTTCTTCAGGCACTTTTGATGTCTTCTGTGTTTTTATATTGGAAGACCATTCATTCTCCACATTGTAAATCTGTTGATCACTGACATTCTCTGGGGGCTTCTGGATTCCATCTTCACTGGTTTCAATTGATTCGTCTTGAGTTGCTTCTTCTGATTCACTACTAGTTGTATCACACTGGTTTGGAACAGCATTCTTTCCGTGTGGATCCTTAGATTCTTGATGATTTTCTTGCATTGGAGTCATCACATCATCTTCTTGGAGTATCACTTTCTCCTCGTAAGGAACTGAAAAATCCTTGCAGATTTCTTCTTCTGTCAGCTCATCCGAAACAAGGAAGCGTGTTTGAGTGGTTTCTTTCTCATCTTCATTATGGGTGGCTGGTTGATTATCACAACCTTTGAAATCAGACCCCAAGCAAGAAATGGAGGAATTTGAATCTTCACCACTTAAAGAACATGCTTCGGAGGTCACACTTTCTTCATCAAATGATTCTTGCTCCATCTTTTCTGCAACAAAATCATCAGAGCTGCAACTGGCTTTGTCTTCCGCCTTCAATAGTGAGATGGGTTCTTTTATAACATCACAGGCCTTCACATCTATACAATCCACTTCAAGATCAGGTTCTTCGATGTGATTGGTCGATTCAACTATCCCCTCCCAGTCCATATCCGATTCTCCTGCACTTGAATAATCTATTACAGGGAAGAGATCTCCCTTCTCTTCCACCTCTTCCTGAGCACCATTGAAGCAATGGGTAGGCTCAGAAGGACCAATTTGAGGTAAACTGTCCAAGCTGCAATTCTTTGCCGTTTCTGCCCCTTCTTTGCAGTATATTTCAACGGTAAAGTCCAATTTCTCTTGTTGCCAATTTGGAACATCTTCGGCAAGGCTCACTCCAGTGGGCCTTGCTGGACAGGGAGAAGAACATCCTTTTCTCAAGTTCCTATTTGCTTTCATAGACAGTCTCCTTGCTGACAAGAAGCTCTTCAACGGAGGTAATTGAAGATGGTGATGACCGTTGAGAGAGCAGTAAGTATAAGGGCAGACCTTCATTGCAGTAGTGTCGCCAGGATTAAGTTCCAGGTAACATGGAAACTTCGAATCCTTCAATGTCGAAGAGCAAGTAGCTCTCTGTACATCTAAACCACTCTCGCAGAAGACAACCTGAGGACATTTCTTGGAAGAAGAAACCCTAGCTGGTTTAAAACTAGGAGCTTTTGTCAAAGCCCTCACAAGTTTCAAACTTGTAGTCGTCTTAGTGCTAGTTAAACCAGTTCTTGAGGGGTTATGGCCACCTGACTTTGACATTCTTGTGGTGTTTTTGCACTTAGAAGAAGAAACAGACTGTGGGCTTCTGGAACTCACCTGACACTTATCTTTCCTTGCATCTGAACTGCTGGTAGACTTCATGTAATTCGGGGTCGAGCTCGAAGAAGCCCCCAAATGCGTCTGCGGCGATGGCGAGTTCCTTTGGTGGGGCCGCACGCTTTCAAGCTCAGAAAGCTTTGGTTTGCCAGATTTCTTCTTCTTCATCATCTTCTTCTTCAGGTCAGTTCCTATGCTGCTTTTCAAATCTTGGTGTTGATGCAAATTTGATGCTTCTAGAGAAAGCATTAGCTTGTTATTGACCTTTCTTGAATGATGATGAAGATCAGCTGGGTGGATCCCAAGCTTATCAGGAACCTTTCTTTGCACCATATTTGATTCTTGAAAATGACTCTTTCTGGAGTTTTACTTCAAGACAGGGCCAAGAAAGGGAGGGTTTTCATTGAATCTCCAAAAAAAAAAAACAAGAAATCCCAAGATTAGACAATGGGGAGATGGTTGTTTACAAGCGTCTGATTTGAATATATTTCTGAAAAAAAAGGGGGGCTGGGAGATAAGTTTGGATGATACCCGAATAACCGACCCTGGCGAATAGCGACCAAAAAAAGTTAGGTGGTGGGGCCATGCATTTGATGGATTTTGAATTATTTGTAGCACCTCGCACTGTCCCATTTCCATTGTGTCTGGGAGGAGTTGAGGTACTATTGTTTCACTTGATGATCATTAAGTTATTTTCAATTTAATTAAAAAACATCCTCTTTCTATTAATATGCAAAAGTATGGTCTCTTTTAAATTGATTTTATTTACATATTGATAAATGAATAAATAATACAAATTATATATTTAAAGATTACATCAAAAGTCTAGAAAATAAGTAGTGACAAGAAAAGGCCCGTAATAGTATCTCGGCCAATTCTTTTTGGGACGGGAGGATTACTCTGTATGTGAGAATTGAAACGAAATTAAAAAATGAAATTTATATCGTATCATGTTATCAAATCAGTAGTAAATATAGATAAAGAAAGATATATAATAATGTTTAATACTCTATTAGATTGATTTACTATTTTGGTACGATTTTAGGACTAAAATTACTCCATTGGTAACATTTTTTTTAGTTGGGATGGTATAAAAAAAATTACTCCATTGGTAACATTTTTTTTAGTTGGGATGGTATAAAAAATGGGATGGTAATAATGTGCTTTGAGGGTTAAAAACTATTTTTATTCTAAGAAAATCTATCAACAAAATTTAAATTGTTTGACGCCTGGATATTTTGTACTCGCACGTTCTTACTCAATAAGCATTTTGTTAATATATTTAAATAAAATGGTTTTGTAAAAATTATAAATTGAGTTTTAATTTAGTAATTTAAGAGTAATATTAATTGAGTTGAAGATGTTTAAAAAAAATTTGAAAATATATTTCTCAATTCGGTATCAAGTTGGTTCAATTTGGAACAATGTCGGATCAATGATAATTTTGAAAAATGCTAGGGGTACACCAAAGGTGTACCCCAAATATCCCCCACCCCTCCTTGTTCATTAAAAAAGGCAAAAAAATTTAAAAAAAAAAAGTAAATAAAAATCAAATAAAAATGTATGGAGGAAAAGAGGGTGGTGTACATTTGGAGTACACCTTTTGGTGTACTCCTAGCATTAATCGATAATTTTTGTACACCTTTAGATTATTCGTAGAATTAGAAAATGGAGGATTTCCCTTTGTTGCGTTTTTTTGTACATTACTACTATACTTCGTTCGTTTGAAAAAAATTGCAATTAATATTTTTCTGTTGAGCTGTTTAGTAGACCTGGCAAAAAAGAAATCGACATGATTTTGACCCGAGACCGACCCGAAAATTCCGGGTTTTAAACAAAGGTTCTGCTGAGCGAATTCGAAGTTGACCGAACCTGGAATTACCCGTTAGAAATGGCTCAAACTTGACCGAATCTGAACCTGACCTGACCGACCCGCTAATGTAAGAATTTTTCAAAATCATAAGCTTTAATACTACGGGGTATGTAATATAATGTTATAAAAATAAGATTTTAAATATACTCTCTCCGTCCCAAAATATTTACAACATTTGCTTTTTCAGCAGTCGCGAGAAACTTTTGTTTATTCCTACGTTTTCATTGGTTATTTGATAAAATAAAATATTCTTGATATTTCTTATTTTGAAGAACTTTTCATATAGTTTTTTGATATGTAAATTTTATTTTTTATTTCTATACCAATATGTAAATAAAATGAATTAAAAAAAACTTAATATTTTTACCTTGTAAATACAAGTGTGGCAAATAGTTAGGGAGGAAAGAGTATTTCTTTACTTATTACTCGTTATTGATGTAAAAGTCTTAAACAAGTGAGACTAGGGGTGAGCATGGTACGGTATGGTATGGTATTTAGCCCGTACCGATACCGTACCAAATATTTCGGTTCGGTATGGGATTTTACACCGTACCGATCCCGATCCCGACATATCGGTTCGGTGTGGTTTGGGATGGTTCGGTATCGATTTCGGTACAAATCGAGATGAATATACATACCTACTTTACACCTTAAAGTTTAACAATGCCCTTTATTTTTGAAAATTAAAAGTGCATTTAAATAAAAAAACGTGAAAAATTAAAAAAAATGAATATTTAAATGCAAGGGATGCATATCAAAACATAGTTTATATTTCACAAACTAAAAAAATGAACGACAACAAAGGGTTTTTCGAATCTTTGTGAAAACTTTTATGTTTATACACAAAAACTAAAACTCAAATAAAAGTATAACTTACACATGATAAAACTTGAACCAATTTTTTTTAAAAATTACCCCGTATTATTTAGTGAAGGAATATGAAAAATATTACTCTGGGGTATATATTATTTTTTACTCCCTCCGTCCCGGAGTATTCGTCCAATTTTGACTTTTGGAACTGTTCATCTAAGCACTTTGACTCATCAAATTCTCTCAATGTGTAAGCCTAAATATAGTCATGTATGATCTTGTTTGATTTGTCTTACCATATAGGTTATTAATATATACTTTCTATAATTTTTTAATATACAAATTATAAGATAAAATAGATTAAAGAAATGTGTTGGATGGTGTGTAAAAATGAAAGTGGACAAATACTCTGGGACGGAGGTAGTATAATATTTTAGTATATATGTTCGGTTCGGGATTTTCGGTATGGTACGTCACCTCGTACCGTTCCCAAATACCGTACCGACCATTCGGTTTGGTACGGTTCGGTTTCTTCTCGGTACTTTTTGGTTCGGTATTCTCGATGCAAGAAGGTTTGAGTGGGAATATATACTGTGACAAAAGATTAAAGTGGTCGGCACGCTTTGGTAAAGGAAAGCGATTACTCCATATATGAACATGGGTGGGTGGGTGGGCCCAGACGCTCCTCACGCTCCCCTCTATTGCCTTTACAACTACACTATTCTCAAAAAAGGGAAAGTCAAACTCCCGTTCCTACACATTTGATCACCACCTAAACCCAAAAATAACTCAATTTCCCAATTTTTTAAAAAATGATAAGTTTCATCTTCGAAGGTCCATTCAGAAAGGATTGGATAGTGATATGAGATTGAGTAAATTGAACTATAATTACTAATTGAAAAGTAAAGTTTGAAACCTAAAATATTTTCAGAAATGCCCGAACTCTACCATCTGAGTTATGCCCACCTGCTTAATTAGTCAATAAAGATTCAAAATAGTGCAATGCCCGAACTCGACTCTTGACAATGGCGATAGATGACGACCATACCTAATATGAGATCTTTATACATATTAGGGACAAATGTAATTCTAAGATTAAAGTGCTCCCTTTTGCAAGAAGGAAAGGTAACGGGAAGCGGAGGTGGCATTCGGGAAAGGAAGGAGAACACACCCCCCTCCTTGCGGTAGCCCCTTCTCAAATTTTCCCGTCCGATTTTTAGGCATTTTTTGTTTCCTCGGCCTTCCTTTTTTAGTTTTTAATTGTTTTTCAGCTTTTAATTGTTTTTCAGTTTTTAATATTGATTTTTGAAAATTTTTTAGTTTTTTATTTCTTTTTTGTTTTGAGTTTTGTAAGTTTGTAATATTTAAATTTATTTTATAATTTAATTATTTAAATTAAATTAAGTACTCCCTCCGTCCCAAATTAGAATGTCTGTTCACTATTCACAGGGTCAAACTTCATTCACTTTCTTTCTCTATTTTCGTTAGCAATTTGATAAAATAAAGTACTATTGTCACTACTAGTTTTGTAGATCTTTTGATGTAGTATTTTAATATGTAATTTTTATTTTTTAACTCTATACCATTTGTCATATAAAATGATTTGAAAATAATTTCAGTCAAACATCGTAAACCGAAACAGACGTTATAAAATGGGACGGAGGGAGTATTATAAATTGAAAAGTAAATTTTTATTATTTTTGTGTTCTTTTATTAAAATAAGTGTTATAAAATAAAAGAAAAATTGAAAGAAAAAGGGGCAGAGGCGGACCCACGTTGAGTCCCACAGGGTCCCGGGACCCCACGGTCCTCCACGTAGGATCTTATATATGTTAGGTAGTCTGATATTATCCGTATATAATAAAAAATCCAACATGTAAATGAACATCGAAGCAATGCAGTGGAGGCGCCGCTGAAACATGAGCAAAGTATATTTATTTATAATATAAATTTAATATAATTGGTGTTCAGCTTAGAATATAATTTTGATCTATCAAATTTTTATATCATTTATCTATATATATTATGTTTAATTTAGAATCAAAGAATATCACTGTCTGATTAAAAAAATTAAAACAGGAAAGATTTATAGGACATAAGGGAGTAATAATTTAGAGGGAGGTTCTCATGACATTAGGAACCAATGTCATGGGATGACCCGGGGTGCTCCGGTGCCTCGTTCGTAAAATTGGCAGTTCCTACCCCTAACCCCCCCGATAAACCCCCACCCCACCCCGACCCGAACACGCCCCCACCCCCTTCAATTGCACCTCCCAAGTTAATTTTGACTTTGGAGTCAAATTTTGACCCCAAAGTCAAAATTAACTTGGGGGTGCAATTGAAGGGAGTGGGGGGCGTGTTCGGGTCAGGGCGGGATGGGAGGATTCACCGGGGGTAGAAACCATCAATTTTACGAACAGGGCACCGGAACACCCCCAGGTCATCCCATGACATTGGTTCCCAATGTCATGGAACAAAGTGATAATTTATCTACAAAAAAAATTGACTATATATTTCTTCGCACAATAATATTTTGACTGTACATAAGGCCCAGACATAAGAAACTCTGAGGTGACGAGCAATGCAAGCCAAGCAATCGATAATCAAGAACAAAGGATCTAAAGCTTAGGTTTTGGGCTCATACGAGAAATAGATACTTCCTCGGTCCCTAAATATTTGTCACACTTGTATTTCCGAAGCAAAATATCAAGTTTTTTCAATTCATTTTATTAACATATTGGTATAGAAATAAAAAATAAAATTTACATATCAAAAAACTACTTGAAAAGTTCTTCGAAATAAGAGGTGTCAAGAATATTTTATTTTATCAAATAACCAATAAAAACGTAGAAATAAACAAAAGTTCCCGCGACTGCTCAAAAAGAAAACGTTGCAAATATTTTGGGACGGAGGAAGTAAGAAAAGAAGAACAACAAAAAGCAGAGAAAGTTTGCTTGGAACTTGGAATTCCTTTGGAAGGGTGCCGTGGTGGGAACCTGGACCGCGCCCGATCTTACAAGGAGATCAATCTAAAAATCTCTGAATAGCTCTTTTCATATACAAAACCAAGGAATAATATATACAGATTTAGTTGAAGCAAGCAAGGGATAATATATACTCCCAGTGAACCAAGGAGACCATTATAGTAGTTTCAGTATTGTGTGTGACCCATCTATAAATTTGGAAAGCCAAGAACATCAAGTGCTCACATACCCTTTTGTATAGCAATGAGTAGGACGATAAAAATGGGGGAAACAAGGAAGAAGATATAGGGGAGAACTTGACCTAGTCCGCCTTCATCAACTTCGCCTCCTTTAAGAGGGTAATTGGGTGTGTCCTTTATGAAAGCATCGAAGTAACTTTGGTAGTCCGTGCCCGCTGCAGAAGTGGTTGTTGTAGCCTTCATCATTTTCATTGCCTGCAATCGTCCAAATCAAAACACTAGTTGTCTTTTGCCATTCAGGACTGTTCTATTTTTAGTTCAGCAACACAGTATAAACCCAACCCCGTCGGGGTCTGGGGGTCAATGTGCACATAGTCTTATATCTGTAAAAACAGAGAGCCTGTTTCTGTTAGACCCAGGATGAATTGCTGCATTTAATGTCCAAAAAACACGTCATGTTCCTTTTATCTTAGAGTAGCCCAAACATGGGTTTGCATGTTTTTATATTTGTTCGATGTAGGATGACTTTGCAGTTAGCATGTGCTTGGTCGGGATTTAATCGAGATTATGCAGGGATATCTAAATGGGAAGGCATCCTAGGGGACTTTTACAGCATTGGGTTCACTATCTTCAGAGATTTGATTTAGTAACTAAATTACCTCAAAGCTGTATACAAAAATCCGTGCTTTTTTGCGCACTTGAACACTAGGATGTGACTGAAGTTTTTCATACATGGTTCGAGCTTCGTCTGGTCTGCCAATAACTTGTTGGTTATGATTTCTTTAACTACAAAAAATTATAATTAGATCCAAAAGAAGACGAGAAATGATTATGTGCATGCCTTTGGAGTGAATCTTGACAGATAGACCACTGCAAAGCAGCACGTCCATGAAGTTCATTCTGCAGAGAATTCAAATGAATAGAAAAAAATAGGGGGAAAAGGTAGAAGCAAAAACACAAGTTCAGCATTTTAAGAGCTTATTCGTAGTTACCCGGAATGGCATTCCATCCATTACTTTTGTATAAAATGGTATTGCTTCTCTCAGCTTCCCAAGTTCCATCAATGAGTCACCTTCACTCAATGCCTAGGCACAACAGTGCTATAATTAAGAAGTTAAATGCAATGACTCTCAATTCAATGATTCATACAAGAATGAAGTGTGATAATACCATATCAGGAGAAAAAAATTCTTCAGTTGCATCATAAATTTCATGTAAACTAATCTTTCCTATTTATAGTTTAGTTTTCCTAATATCTTGATTAAAATCTAGCTTCCCGGATCAACTTCCCAATTTCTCAATTGCAGTTTTACTTTAAAATTTGCAGGGCAATTTAGCCACTGATGCAGCGATGCATTTGAAGAAAGCATCAAGGCAGAAAGTATTCTTGAATTATACGGACACAATCATATATACTCTGTAGTAAAACAAGAATTATCTTCACTAGAAGGCAGCACATGGAGCAACTAAATTGTTACTACCTCCAACCCATAAAAATCTTGCTAGTTTGACTTCAACAGAGTTTTAAAAAAATGTTGAAAAATAAAAAAAGTGTGGTCAGAATTTGTTGAGAGAATTTTTTAAGCCACATATGCTTTTTCAGTTTTTCTTATAAAAGGAACAAGTGTTTTTTGGACGGACAAAAAACGAACAAGTGAAGATCTTTGCAGGATGAAGAAGCATATTATATTTCCAAGTAAAAGAAAGGGAAATTGAAAATACCTTTTCATATTCAAGTTTAAGCTTTGGATCAACATACAAGCCTGCCTTTTTATCATAGGCAGCAAGAAGCTCTCTTATTCGTGCATCTTTAGCTGCTTTCTCCTCTGCTGTTTCAAGTGCCTCGCCAGGTTTAATAATTCTTCCACCACCAAACTACAAACAAAAAAAGTATAACAAGGTTGGAAACAAGCCTTTGAACATTAAACAGAACAAAAGATTCATCAATCAATATAATCCTTTGTGAGAATTTCAAGTTTCCAGTCTATGCTTTTATTTTGTGCATCAATAAGAATTTCACAACCATGCAATGGAAGTAGTCATGGGACTTCAAAAATAAGTACTTGTTCTTCCTCCATCATCTCCGATGGAGCCAAAAATTCACTATTTTTTGGCTTTAGGGTGCGATGGAATAAAACAAAATGGATCTCTAAACTGTCTGCGCTTCTTTAATTAATGAAGTAGCAGTTAGTCAACCAATACAACTTTCGACACTGAGCCGGGGGTCTCTTTGGAAACAGCCTCTCTACCTTCGAGTAGGGGTAAGGTTTGCGAACACACACCCTCCCCAGACCCTGCTGGGGATTCAACTGGGTTGTTGTTGTTGTTGTTGCTGCTATTGAAAGTGTATGTATTTATGGTGAGTGTAATTTGGGTGTTACTTTTCATTTTATCCTTGCCTTATGAAGGTAGAAATGTAGAATAGAGCATGATGGGTGGATTCATAATGAATAGGTATGATGTGATAAGTAAGTTAATAATTAATAGATGCAAATAAGTGCTTTTAATTGAAAGAGGAAGAGCTTTTTTTGGGATGGATGAAAAGGGAAAAAGGAAATGTTGTGTGAGACGGAGTAAAATATAGATAGAAAGAGACAGTTGGACTGTTAATGCATCTAGCAATGCTTAATTACTTATCTACCTCAGCCGTCCACCGAAATATTTTGCATTAAATGTCCTTTGCATTCTTAGCCGAAATTCAAATTCAAAATAAAATAGTGGGTTCAAAAAGCATTGCAGGTGATCGTTGTGTGATATTGAATCTCTAGTCCTTCGTGCTCATTTAGTCATTAGTAATATTGCATTTAAACAACTTACAGTTTTAGAAATGTTGTTAGGTCTGGGGAAAACACCCCATGTGGAGACCTTTGGCTTGTACACATCCATTCTATCATCTTGAACCGGTTTAGGCTCTGTTGCATTTCCAAACTTACTAGAATCCCCAACTAGAATTTCAACCTCTGGAAACTTGCCGTCAGGGAAGGGGTTCGGCATTGGAACTAGCCCGGATGGCACTTGCTTCCCCTGCTTTTTATCAGAAAAATCAATACTAGAAACTGTAAATTCTTCCTTTTTAGTTTCTTTCCTTTTGGGTAAACTACTCACAAGATCCATCAGTACCTCCTTGTCATTAGGCCCTGGCACATAAAAACACACGTTTACCCCTCAATTCTGGGAAAATAATAAAGGAGTCTCTAATTTTTAACAAGAGAATGCCGCAAATTAGTACAAACACAGAAACATTTTGGTTGAAAATGTTTGCTTCACACTAACGGTTGTTCTATAGAATTAAGAAAACATTGTACACTAATTTCTCATTTTTTTGTCCTCCATCTCAATTTTCATTTAAAGTACTAAGTAACATTTCCAACTTCTAAGATTGAATACGGAGCATTTAACAAGGGTAGTTAAGCATTGCTGTAAAAGCTGTTACAAGATGCTTTTGTAAATTCAGCATCCGGTCATTCAAGTCCAATAGCTCTTACCAAACTGATCCTCACAGTTATTGTGAAACAGAGAGATTACAATTTACAAAGCATAAAAACATACACAATTAACAAGATGCCTTTTTTTAAAACCAAATACTACTTGAAAGCATCAAGAATCGTAGAAGGGTTTATTTGGTTCACTTATGTGTAGCAGGGTTTATTTGGTTCACCTATGTGTAGTAGGCAGGTATGGGTTGGGAAATCTCAAATCAATACTTCTCCTCCATACCCATTCCCTAAACCCCTCAAACCTATTATTCCCTATCAGATCCGGTATCGAACTCATTCCCACATCGTTGCTTCTTCTATCGCTGTCCCAAGACTACATCAGCCATGGTAACATGACAACAACCAAAGCTCCAACCTCAAACAACCAATCATCAAAGAGAACCAAACCATACTTTTCTCTAATTTTATCCCCCACCCTCAATCTCAATCAATGGTACTTACATTCATACCTTCTTACCCAAACAGCCCCTAATTTTAAAAATGAAAATGCTTCCTCTGGTTGTCTACTTTCTAAAATAGCTCATATTCAAAGAATGAATGACAAATGAGTCCTAGAAATGAATTCATCAGACAAAGAAGTTCTACAAAACAATATTGTATGAGAAAATAGGCAAAAAATCAAACTTTGACGAATGACAAAAAAATTCTTTTTTAGGACTAAGGACGGTTATGAGAAATGTACAACTAATTTCAAACAATCGAAATGGAATTAAAACAGAGGGAATAATCAAGTAAAATAAATCAAAACTGAAAAATCAAAAGGTAGAAATAATCCAGGTCTGTAAACCTGTGGCTGTGCCCCTAACTTTTTTGTTCATCTTATACTCCTTTGCTCTCTGGAATGCAAGTTTGACTGCAGAGGGCACCTCCCGTTCCCCCCTAACATACGCACCTTCCTCCTTCGACCCACCACTGCGATCTTCGATCTCTGCAGATCCTGGAACATTCGGCCTCAGAGGAATCTCAGGAACTGGACTGGTTCCAACTGCTTTCTTGTACGCCTTGGCTCTGGCGAACGCAAGCTTCACAGCATCGAGCTTTCCAGATTGGGGAGCTGGCTCTTCTTCTTCTTCTTCTTCTTCTTCTGGATTGGGCGATGGAGATCTCGGAGAAGCCGAGACGGTTAGAGTCTTGGATTTCAGGTGGGAGATAATGGTAGGGTTCCTGAGATAAACGAAAGCTGGGAATTGGGGAGCTGTGGCCATTGTCACTTCTGTTAACTCCTATCTGGTGATAGGTATAATCCCTTTGCAAATTTTATGACCATCGGGCGTGGAACTCATAATTTTAACAACCATAACACTTAGTACAAACGCAAAATGTTACTCCCTCCATTCCACTAAACTCTTCCTCTTTCGTCTTTTTTGCTTTTCACAAAATACTTTCACTTTCTATTAAAAAACCACTTTTACCCCTACTTTTCCATACCCTATCTATTACATCATACTTTTTCACTAATAATCAAACTATCACATCTTACTTTTTCCTATCACATCAGGAGCAAAATTGGAAAGTCAACCAAAATTACACTTTTCTTATTTTCCCCCAAAGTCAAAACCGGAAGGGTTTTGTGGAACGGAGGTAGTAGTTTACAAAAAAAATACACTGAAATTTTCTGTCAATGTAAAACATCACACTAGTATTGAATATAAGTATATGTCTTTAAGATACAAAAATTAGTTACAAGTTTTGGTATACAAATAGATTAGTGTCAGGTGAGTTTTTCTTTTTCACAATTTTCTTTTTATTTTTATTTTTTAATGAATATTACTTAAACTAACATATAAATAAATATTTCATTAATATTAAATTTTAAAATACATATAAAAAAAGTGTATATTGTAAATTACTTCATACGTCCCAAACTAAATTGTATACAAAGTATTTACTATTCACATTGTAAAACTTTATTTATTTTCTTACTCTCATTTGTCATTCGATAAAATAATACTCTTTGTAGATCTTTTAATATGATTTTTAAATATATATAATTTTATTTTTTTAATTCTACACTATTTTTTCATGTAAAATGTTTTGAAAATAACTTCAATATTTTTAAATATATAATTTTATTTTTTAATTCTATACTATTTTTTCATGTAAAATGTTTTGAAAATAACATCAATCAAATATCGTAAATCGAAACAAACAATTTGAATTGGGATGAAGGGAGTACTACTTTAGCCAAATAAAGAGTTTGAAAGCCTTTTTGTACTCTTTTTTACTAATGTATCTTTGGCATTTTGTGACATATTGTTTGGAAAGGCCCTTTTAAAGCTTTATTGTAAATTCTTTTATTAATGTATTTTTGGCTTTGACATTTTGTGGACTTGTGAGTGTGGATACATGTTTCGTACTCCCTCCGTCCCAAAAAGTCCGACACGTTTCGAAAAAATTACGTCCCGTAAAGTCCGTTACATTTCTATTAAAAAATCACTTTTACCCCTTACTTTTTCATACTCTACCTATCACATCATACTTTTTTCTTAATAATCTACCCATCACATCCTACTTTTACCCAACACATCAAAGGTATTTTTGGAAAGTTAATACTAAAATATCTCTTCCTTAATTTCCCAAAAAGTCAATATGTACCAATCTTCTTGGGTACTATATCCATGTCTCAAAACCGAGGCTTTGGTTTCTCATCTACACGATGAACATGAATCAAAAAATAAATTCATAATCATAATTAAATGTTATATATAAAAAAGTTAAGAAGATTTGAATATGTTAGAGAGGAGAGATGAATTTCGGAAGAGTGAGAGAGTGAAAGTGAGCTGCGGCGTTAGGTTAGAACAACATTAAGGAGGGGGGTTGTTTTATTTTTTGGGCTAGAGGGCTGGGGTATTGGGCTGGGGTAAATGGTTTGAGTTAGAAATTTATATTACCTCTGTCCCCGAATATTTGTCCAGTTTTGACTTTGCCCGATCAACTATTTTCAGCCTTTTACCTTTAATTAAATAAAACATATATTTTATTTTATTAAATAAAATAATATTTTAAAAATATTTGATATAATAAATCAAATAAAACTGTTTTTGTATCAAAATCTAATATCATTTTTATTTAATTTGAGATCAAAGTTTACGACTTTAGACCGAAAAAAATCACAAGTGGACAAATACTCGCCGACGGCGGTAGTATTATAGATAATGTAAAAAAATCATTTTAGCTTAAATATCTAATACGGAGTACTATATTCTTAAATGATAAATTAATTTTTAATATATTATATTAAATTTATAATTGATATTGGATTATGAATAAAAAACTTTAATGCACTCTTATATGATTTAAAATTACAAAGTGCATTGTTGTTTGATATATGCAGTATTTGGGTGTGATATTTATTAAATTGTATTTTTCACCATAATAACACGTTTTAAAAAACTTATTCTTTACACAAATAAAGTGATTTATTATTATATTATTCTGACCGTGCGTCGCACGGGGAAAATCTAGTGAAAGTAATTTCAGGCTATTGGTAAAGTAAGCTATAGTTATTAGTGAATATTTATAGAGTCAAATTTTTATTTACTTGATTTTTTTTATTTTTGTTATTTACTCTGTATTTGATACAATAATATAATTATGTCACTTTTAATTTTGTGGATATTTTGGTATAATTTTTAAAATAAAGTAGATTCCCAAAACAATACTAAGGGGTATATTCCACATAGCCTCCGACCAGTCAAGACTAACCGGGTTGTTTGTGAACAGTACACATCAAGATACTCTGGGACGGGCCCAAACCTGATTGGTTGGTTGCAAACCACCGGGGTGGGTTGACACCCGTGACACTACCGGTTAGGGAGCGTGGCTTTGCTAGAGAGATCCTCAAACCACCAAGACATTCCTTCGAGAAAACCGCCCGGGTGAGTCACTAGGACTTGTACTAGCATAATTGGACTATAGCAGTGAGAAGCATTACACACCAAGAAAGAAAGACACAGTAATTATTTGTTCCAAGTTGTTAATTAATCTTTTGGCAAAATTAAATCTCATATTTATTAAAAGTTATCTAGATAGAAACCTCTATTTGTTAGAGTATTCAAGATTTCTACTAACTTAGTAATATTAGGATTAGGTTTGGAGATACCTATAAAAGCGCGGCATATTTCTGAGAATTCTTTAGAGCGATTGAGATGGAAAAACGTAAATTATACGTTGGCGTAAAGTGTTCTTGTTGCATCATGGAGCTTCTCTTGCGTGAAAAAGCTATGATCTACATGAAGAAAAAAGACTTTCAACAAAAAATAGATTGTGACATCTAGGAGTTGAACCAGAGTTGAACGATTGGGCTGCCAACACGTTTTTCCTCATGATCTCGGTAGAAATGTGACAGCTGAAACGAATTTGTACATGGTACGAGTTAGAAATTGTATATTAGAAGTTTTGTCATAACAATTCAGAAAAGTGTTTTATCATGTTGTTATGTACCGGTATAACTTAATCTAGTGATTTAGATGGGAGCTATTACACAGATGATGTAGTTTTTACTCGGTAATATATACGGAGTATTTTTTATTTTTTAATTCTATACCAAAATTTAGCTATACTTGTTAGAAAAAATAGCTTCAACCTCACATTGTAAATCAAACAAATGTCTAATTTTAAGATAGAGAGAGTAATTTCTTTTCACTTTTCAAACAACTTTTGAGCAGTTTTTTTGGGTATTTCGTATATTAGAAGAATGGGGCTCTTGCATGATGGCTCTTTGAGACCTGGTCAGACAATCCGTGAAAAAGAGATAAATTGGGCTTTAATTATTGATAAATCCGTGAAAAAGAGATAAATTGGGCTTTAATTATTGATAAATTATTGATAGATTAATGACTGTTCTAAAATTAATTTTTCATTTGACTTTTCATAGTCTTCAATGTAACACTTTGACTATTAATATCTCTATTTTTATATTAATATATATTATAAAAAGGGAGCGTCTAAAATAACACTCGTTACTTATATACCAGTTGCTTACACCACTTCGTTTGGGGTACCTACGGTACCCCGTTTGTAAAAACGACGGTTCTTACCCCTAACCCTCCCCCTAAACCCCCCACCCCATCCCCCTCCCGCCCCTCCCTACCCTGGCAGCCAGGGTAGGGAGGGGCGGGAGGGGGGCAAGGGTGGGGCTGGGCTGGGGGGTTTAAGGGGAGGGTTAGGGGGGATAGGAACCACCGTTTTTACAAACGGAGCACCATAGGTACCTCAAACAAACTGGTGTAAGCAAATGACACCAGTAGTACTGGTGTCATTTTAGACTTACCGATTATAAAAATATATGTTTCAAAACTATGCCTCAAAATATATCTATTGATAATACATTAATATAGAAAGTCAATATACTTTTTTCATAATTTGTAATCAAAATTTAAAAAGTTTGAAATGAAAAGTTGATTTTTTTCATAATTTAAAACGAAAAGTTGATTTCAGGAGCGAGGGAATGATAGAAGTCCGCTTGAAAGTGGTTGGAATGGCCTAACCAGAGGTCAATCAAAGTACTAGAAGATAAAAGATATTGGCCAATAAGAATCCGGGGACGGCTAGGGGTTCAGAAATTCATTCAAATGACAATCTTGTACACAAAAGACCTTTAGAAATTCAAAAGGTCAGGCTACATACATATATATTATAAAACTTTAAGCACAAGGTATTATGGCTGACGAGTTGGCTAATTATTGTGGAGAAGATCATGAAACACAATATTTGAGCACATAAATACCACGAAAGCTAGCATTTTAGCAATCATTTATCTGAAGACTCGAAAAGTATGGTTGACACATGAGAAGCCACCATCAACCATGAGGTTCACCCCACTGATGTACCTCGCTTCATCACTCGCCAAGAACACCACCGCGTCCGCCACGTCCCGCGCCGTCAGCTCCACGCCGCGCAAGTTGGCGTTGCGCCCCGTGAGGGCCCGAAACCCTTCCATCATGCCGGCGGTCCTCTCTTCCTCCGGCAGGTGCGCGAGCGCCAGCCCCGTGGGGACCGCGTACGGGGAGACGCAGTTCACGCGGATCCCGTGCTTCCCCACCTCCGCCGCGACGTTCTGGGTCAGGCCCAACACGGCGTGCTTAGAAGCCGTGTACGCGTGGGTCCCCACACCGGCCGCGGCGCTCGCCACGCTCCCCAGGGACACGATGGACCCGCCGCCCCCGAGCGGGATCATCGCCCGGGCGGCGTGCTTCATCCCGAGAAACACGCCCTTCACGTTCACGTCGAGCACGCTCTCGAACGTGGATAGGCGGAAGTCCCGAATGTCGGGGACTGGCGGGCCCGACGTGCCGGCGTTGTTGACCATTATGTCGAGGGCCCCGAACGCGTCCACCGCGAAGTCGACCGCACGACTCACGTCGTCCTCCACGGTCACGTCGCAGTGGACGAAGCGCGGGCCCTCGGAGCTGTCTGCTCGGAGGGATCCGCAGAGTTGGAGGGCGAGGTGGTCTTGAATGTCAGCTATGACGACTTTTGCGCCGTGCTTGTGGAATAAACGGACGATGCTCTCCCCAATGCCACTCGCACCTCCGGTTACTACAGCAACCTTTCCCAACAATCTGAAATGGAATTCAAATTCATCAAAGATGAAATTAAATCATCTCAAACCAAGAGAACTTGTGTTGAAATGACAAAAAATTCATAAAGAGAACTTGTGTTGAAATGACATAGGGGATATTTCTTCTATGATTATCAATAATGCAACAATTTGATTGTGAAGTACTCCATTAGTCCCAAATTGATAATTTGCATTTGGTTGGTTACAGAATTTAAAGAAAAAATGAAATTTTATGATTGAAATTAAAGTTTTATATACTCTAGCAATTTTGTGATGGAGGTATTGATTCATTATGAAACAAACATCTTCCCAAAGTCACGAGTAACTTGAATCCTCAGAAGTTGAATAAAAAAGTAATCGATATATAAGTTCTTGAGTTGAACTAAGTAATCGATTGGATTCAATTTTTTAATGTGGTTCAGTTCAAGTGTCTTGTAGCTCAATCCAGTTATCTCTACCTAAATTCTATCAACCCCAAAAAAAATCCCAAATTCTATCACCCCCCCAAAAAAAAAAAAAACTCAAGAATGTATAGGACTTGTACTTGTATGTCTTTGAAACACTCTGCTGTTAAAATAGATTTACTCCTTCAGTGTCAAATCTTTGACAAGATTATGATGTATGTATAGGTTCTCTTCTGTGTTAAGCTAAACAAAATTAATCAATTTCTTCTCAACTCAAACCCAAATATATATAGAGACCAGCAGGCTCTTAAAAATGAAATCACACAACAAGACCAAGCCAAAGAGAAAACCCAAACATGAACTGAAGGTATATATCAGATTCCCACACAAGATTATGAAGAGAAATGCATTGAGAAATTAAAAGAGCTCATATCTGATGAGATCTCAAAGTGAACTGAATTAATTAATAAATAAACAGATCTTAGATGTTTATGTATTTATGTATACACATATATTATGCAGTAGTAAATTAATCACCTTTGGCATTGGGCAGGAAGAGAAACTTCAGAAGAATGAGGTCCAATACTTGTGTCTGTAGCCATCAATAATGGAATCCTAATTGATATCCCAAGCTAAAGTTCTAAACCCCATATCTTATATCACTCAGTCACTCCCCTGTGGACAATGTTGAAAGGGACAAAAGAAATTTTTGTTTATTTTTGTGTTTTAATTGGTTACAGTATTTAGTAAAATAAGATATGTAATCCTTCTATCCCACAATTCATTATAATGTTTATTATTTCAAATTCACGATAAATTTTGTTTATTTATGCATTTTTATTGAATATTTGAGAATATAAAATATTCTTTTCATTTTTTGTTTTGTAAAAACTTTTGATGTAGTTTCTAAGTATGTGTACTCTATATGTTTTATTTTTAATTTATGCATTTACCTTTAAATAAAATGAATTAAACACATTTAAAAAAAATTCTTTTTAATTGATTATTTAATAAAATAAGATACTTTTGTCATCTCTTGTTTTACATAATTTTGAGGTATTTCTTAAATATGTAGTCCATCCATCCTACCATTGATTACAATATTTACTATTTCAAAATCACGATAACTTTTATTTATTTGTGCATTTTTATTGATTATTTGATAAAATAGAATATTCTTGTTACCTTTTGTTTTGTAAAACTTTTGATGTAGTTTTTAATATGTACTCTCTTTTTTCCAAATTACATTGCTTATTTACTATTCATAGAGTTAAACTTCATTTATTTTCTTTTCATATTATCGATATTCATTTGATAAAATAATATAATCATGTAACTATTAGTTTAGTACATCTTTTGATGCAGTTTTAAAACATGTAATTTTTATTTTTTAATTCTACATCATTTTTCATATAAAAAGACTTGAAAATAACTACAATCAAATATCATAAACCGAAACAGATAATTTAAATTGGGACGGAGGGAGTAATTTTTTAAAAAATTTATGTCTCTACCTTTAAATAAAATAAATTTTAAAAAATTTAAAATTTTTCTTCATTTTCTATAATTTGTAATCAAACTATATAAATTTTAGTCATCAATTAAACTAAAATAGACTGCACATTAGTACATATACTTTTTATTAGATTTAACTTAACTTTCAAAAAAATTCTATATTTTCTTAATTTAAAATTTAAGTTTTATGTAATTGGTAATTAAAATTTATTTAATTTGAAAGTGAAATTATACAATTATTCGAAGAGAGGAAATATTCTCTATGTCCCAAAATATATACAGTTTATACAAAATTAAGTGAAATTTTAAATCTTTTAATTTATTTTATTTAAAGATTAAGAGTATATAAAAATAAAAAAAATAAAATTTATATATTTAAAAATTACATCAAGAATTCTTGAAAATTATAAACAACGAGAATAATTTATTTTATCAAATAATCAATAAAAACATTTAAATAAATAAACAATTTATAATTTTTAAATAGTGAAAATTGTTACTCTTTATGGGTGGGATATACGGAGGAGTGTTTTATAAGAAAAAAGAGCCATGTGGGCAATAGAGAGAATCTCCATGAAAAACAAATGTGTGGACAACGTGGGATGTTGGAACACTAAAACAATTACTCCGTACTCTCTTCGTCCCAAAATATTTGTCACACTTGTTTTTTCAGCAGTCGTGAGAACTTTATTTATTTCTACGTTTTCATTGGTTATTTGATAAAAGAAAATATTTTTGACACCTCTTATTTTGAAGAACTTTTTATGTAGTTTTTTGATATGTAAATTCTATTTTTTATTTCTATACCAATATGTGAATAAAATGAATTGAAAAAACTTAATATTTTACCTCGGTAATAAAAGTGTGACAAATATTCAAAGACGGAGGGAGTAAAACAAAAATAAATAGGTGACAATCATCTACAAATTTTTTGTACCCAAAATATAATTATATGTAAACATTTAAAGTTAACAAATATTATATCAGGTGTGCATATAATATACTGTGTGTTCATATATTTTTCAAACTACAAAGTGCAGTTATTCAAAATTAATGTTATTCTAGTTAGAAGTGTTTAAGAATATCCGACCCGAAAAAATATTCCATGATTCAGTTCGATCTGATCTGAAAAATGGGTATCTCGACTGATCCGATCTGAAAATTGAATATCTCTCAAAACTTCCGATCTAAAAACACTTCAAAATATTTTTCTTGATTAGCATTAACTTTTTAGATAATTTTTTAATGGTGTAAATTAACTTTAAAAATATTGAAATTAGACATTGTTATTTAAAAAACTTTTTTTAAATTCTAAAACTAAACGATGCAACTATTTCCAGACAAGCCCTTCTTCTCTAACGAAATGTTTGTTTTAAAGAATTAGAATTAGACCTTGTTTAGGTTACTCATTTTTAATTAGCGTCAATATTTTGAATAATTTTAATGGTCCATGTTAATTTTGAAAATTACAAAACTAAACTCTATCATTAAACAGCCTTTTAAAAACACTCGAGTCAAAGTTTAAATTTGTTGCCATATTGGCATTCATATTAGTCGATTAGAGGCCACAATTCTTAAGTTGAAATAGTTGTGAGGTCAAAACTAGAACTAAGCCCCTTTTTTTAATCTAAAAAAAACATGCAAATTGGCAACTAATTGGATGAGTTTTGAGAGACAACATTTTAGTCACTGCTTTTTCTTTCGGATGTCTTTTTCTTTTTTAGCTTTGGACATTTGTTGTTAATGAGAAACTTAAAGATCTCTAAATAAAGTGCATTCAAAAAAGTAAATTGATCCATGGATTAAAAAAATACACGATACTTTAACCTCCGTGTTTATAAATCAATTGACTATTGATCTTTGCATCCTCAATATAAACATTTAGAAACTAATGACGAAAAAAAAAGAGGTACAAAAAATATGATAATGGAGTTTGACCCATTCTAAAAGACTCAAATCGGAGTCTAATAACTGTGTGGTTGCAGTGTCATGGTGGAGTGTGATGGCAATATAGTGGTGGACCATAGTCAACGCAAACGACCATTGGCCAAGTTCCGGTGACCCATGGCAACAAAAAGGTAGGTAGCGGCAAAAAGATAGTATTGTGGTAGCGATAGATGATATTGTGTCGGGGTATATTACAATTTGGCAACGATTTGATAATGATAATATAGACTATAAACTCTTATTTAGGCCCTGAGAAACTAAAGCTTTATTTAAATATTTTAATGTCTAACGACAACGACATCACAATGACTCTTTTAAATGGGAGGTCGTCACATGTTCAAATTACAGTGACGGTAACTACTCTATGTACTTTAATAAATTGAGAAAATATGACCAAATATGATATGATAATCGAGTTACTCCGTATTAATGTTCAAAAAAATTGAAAACCATAAAAAAAAAGCGGCGAACACTTTGAGTTTTTGGGCTGTGATACATCCGACCCAAGAGAACTTTTTGATTTACTACATGTAACATTGAAGGGATAAGAGATAAGTAATGGTATTCATTAATTTGGTTGATCCACTTTGAATATACAATGTATATATACAACAAACCCACTATAATCCAGTTTAATCCCCACACAGTTTGAATCTGTGGATCAAGATGTAAGCAATCTTAACCCTGTAAAAACAGAGACTGTTTCCTTAGATCCTTGATGCATTTACTACCCAAAAGTATCTCTCACAAATTTCAATAGCGCTCGAGCCGTGCCAGTAGCTTAGCCGCCTTCAGTTTCAACGTTGCATGACCGTTGTGCGCCAGATCAACAAGCAATGGCTTGGCTGACTCGCCGTGTTCCATTATATATGCTTCAACCCGGAAAACTCTTTCCAGAATCCAAACAGATTTCTCTTGAGCCACGGCACTTCCAGCTTCAAGAACCTTGATCAGAGAAGGGACGCCCCTTTTCTTGACCAAGTAATCGCACCCCTTCTCCCAGATTTCATCCTCCACCAGAGTTGCGATGCAGCTCAGGACAGATTCGTCTGCCCCCCTTTCGCCCCCTTGGAGGATTTGGAGCAATGGGGTGATTGCCCCAGCCATGACAATGCAGAATGTGGACCTGACAGAGCAGTGGCTGTCGTGGACTTGACAGAAGCCTTCGACAGATGGCATGCCACAAAACCATCTCTGTTTTCTTGATTTCCTTAGCGCCAGCGAGGTTTGTGACAGCTGAGCCAGACAAATTGCTGATCTGTGTTTGGCTAATGTCGAATCGCATGACAGGAGATTGACGAGGGCTGGGATGGCCCCTTGCTCGGCAACATAATGCTGACATTTTCTATCCGAAGGGTGTGTGAGAGGGATAAGAGCACCTGCAATATTCTCAGCCATGTTTGATGAGATGGCTGGCGAAGTGTTTGGGCTTGAACTGATCAGTGAGATCAAACCGGGTAACAAGTTTTCGTTTATGATCGCGTAGGGGAAACTGCTTAGGATCCCTACAGCAGAAGCTTTTTCTTCGACAGACGATGACGAATCAGAGAAAATCTTGGCAATAATATGTACATGACTTTCATCCAGTTGTTCTGTCATCATCATCTCCCCGTGCATGTTTTCAGAGAGAAGAATGTGGATTAGCCTTAAGGCACCAGTTCTGATCTTGGGATAGGTTTCAACCAGAAACGGTAATAGAAGCCGGATTGCACCATTTTCATTCATTCTCCTTCGTACATTGGAGCCATCTGAATGTGAAGTGATACTGTTGAGTGCTTCCAGGAGATGACACTGAATGACTGGGCTGGTCAGGTTCAGAAGGGAAAGCATCTTTTGAGCAATATCCGGCTTCACTAACAAACCCCCTTCTGATTGGGCAATTCTTGCAAGAATCGCAGATGCTGGTTCTCTCAGAGTCATGAGGATCGACGTGACAGAGAACAGAAGCTGAAGAAGGGTCAACACCACCCCCGAATTCACCAGGCGTTCGACATTCGCTTTCAAGCCATAGAGATTTTGCAGTGCGCTAAGAGCCGATTGCTTAGACTCAAAATTCCCTTTGCTGAACATTTTTACTAGTGATTCGACCGCTCCATCTTCTCCTAGCAAAGCTCTACTTTTATCCGTGAGGGTCATTCTCGATAGAGCTGTTGCCACTTGGACCCTATTCCTCATGTCAGAACCTGTGTCAAGAAAGATCGATTACTATTGAGACATCGGTTTTATTCTGTTAAGTTGGAAAAACAGAGTTGAATGTTGAAAAAAACTGAAAGAAGCAGAAGAACCAACCTTCTTTGAGGTAGCGCACAAGAGGCTTGAAGTAACCAGCTTCGGCAATGTGAATAGCATACTGAATGTTGGTTGCGAGGGAATCCAGAAGATTTCCCGCATCATTGGAAGCCGCTGCGTCATCACCATTGAAAATGGCAACCAACATAACAATGAAGCCCGGGATTCTGCCAAGTCTTCTTCTAACAACGGCAATGTCGGAGAGAGTGGACAGCAGCATAATTGCCTCTCTCTGCTCATCTTTGTCTCCAAACAATGACTTCACCAGTGTGGACAAGAATCTTATGTCCCCCATCTTTCCCTGCATTGATCTCACTCTTTAGGGATAAACATTTCCCAACCAACTTAATAAGAATCGTTTAGAATTTTAACTATGGGATAAACATGTCCTGCTGTCCTAGAACGAACTTGCCTTGATGTCATTGTTCTGATCGACGAGCCTTCTCAGTGTGTGAATTATGTTCGATCTGTTGTTTGACGTACTTGAATTCAACCGGTTGAATAGAATCGGGATAATCTCTTCTTCTTCTTCTTTTGCAACATTACTTTCGGTGATCAACAAATTCAACCCAAAAAGCGCCTGCTCAAGCTCTTCATCGTTGCCATATTTGAGCCGCAGCACGAGACTGCAAACATCTAGCAATGTCTTGTCATCATCCTCTTCTACAAATTCAGCCGGAGACAGGTGAAGGTCGTAATAGAACTCCGAGAATTTCTCCGATCTGGAATTAGACCGGAAACTCAAAATCTCATTCCTCAAATCCTCAGCCTCGGATTTCTTGGCCATTTGAACGCCATGGCTGGCAAACAGAACAAACCCTAGAGACCTCTCCAGATTCTCCGTCAGCTCGTCCAGAAGCTTCTGTGGCAGTGAATGTCCATTGCTCAAGCTTTCCGACAACACCTTTGCGCTCATATACTCGGCTTCCAGTGACTGAATTGCCTCCTGGATTGTCGGATCACCGACCAGACCCTTGTCATCCTTCATTTTAGTGAGGATTGGGGTAAGTTTCTCAATGAAAACCTGGAAAATTAATGAAACATCACCGGCCCCGGTTGATTCGGAGCTCGCATCTTCATCAATTGATGGCGATTGATGGCCAGATTCCGAGGAAACCTCGGAATCTAGTTTGCTATCAAAATCCATACTCTAACAACACAGACAATTATGCAGAAAGAGGCCTGGGACTGCAATAAGAACTTTAAAAGCTTGAAGATAAGGAAATGTTCTTGCGCCTTTAGATGAATATATATAGATATATAAACATAGACGAAAAACAAAACTGTAATAATAACTGATTGACCAGATCTTTATTGACTGTGTTTCTTCTTTAGAAGGGATTTGAGTCTAAAGATATGACAAGACATCATCTTCCCATTCCCTTTTTCTTTTTTTGGTGCGAAAATTGAAAAGTATTGGAGAGCATTTCCCCCTTTTTCTTTTTACCTTTTTCTTTTTTTATCCCTTTCACATTCATCTTCCGTGTTTGAGATCGAAACCCTAACCGCCACCGCCGCAGGCCCCGCCGGAGACAGCAGCCGATCACTGCCATTTCCTCGCCGCCCAGACAGCTTCCCCTGATAGCGAGGGACCGGAGAGGGAGGGAACTGAAGGGGTTTAGATTTCTCATTATCCAAAAATTTCTAATTTTTATTTTTTTTAATTCCAAACAAATTAAATTTATTATCTTTATGAATAAAAAAAAATTTATTATTTTCATTAAAACTAAGAGTATTTTTGTACGGAAAAATTAGAATTTTAACACGTAGCACGCATCGTGATTTTTTTTATAATTTGTACGGAGTGATTGTTATTCATTGGTATTTTAATTTGTCTCACTTTATGAAAAAAAATATTATTACCCCGTCCCCTCAGCTCTCACTCATTAAAAAAATGATTCTTTTCTCTTATATTATTAAAAGTATAAAATATAGATTAGCCATATTATGACAAAAAACGTGTAAAACATATCTAAGATACAATATTTTTTCTTTCCACAATCATGTTTTTCACGATATGGACGTTTCTCTTTTTATGATTGCGTACATCGAAAAAAGAGGAACGGAGTCCTCTTTTATTCAAACATGCATACATAGAGTGATTTCATATACAATACAAATTTAAATGTTAAGTTTTCCATACATATAAAATATAGGTACAATATTTTGATTAAAACAGTAAATCAAATTATTAAGAGAAAATGCAAGAGTCAAAAGAGATCTTGTTTTTAATACATTTGATCTAAATATTTGGTCATTCCAAAGAATAATGATATCGCCTTTTATTTTATAGAATTTTAATGTATGGATTAAAATATATATTTTTATTTTATGTCAGTGTTTATCTTAATATATAATAAACACCAATTTTATTTAAGCATGTCATAAACAAATATGAAAGTTATGTAGATGTAAAGAGAGTATCTTATGTATTCATTTAATGTATTATTATAAATGAAGTAAAAAATATAAAAAGTAGGAAATAATATTCTCATAAAAACGAAGAAATTAATCCCACTATTAAACTTAGTCAATGATAGTGAAATCATAAACACTTTTGGGTAACTTGTTTTTAAATAATCTCACATTTCGACGATCTTCTAAAAATAATGTCATTTTCTAATGTTATATCCTAAAAATTACAACTTTATTTTCAAACTGTTACACATGTAGGAAAAAAGTTGACAGAATGATAAGTTGGAAATTGTTTGATTTTGTTATTTACCCAAAATAATCACATCTTTTGTAAAATTATGCAAAACAATGCTGCCTTCTACTGAGTTGTGTAAACTAATCTTACTTTTTAACTTTTCTTTTAAAGTTTCTACCTAAATCCATTTTTATCGATACAATTATATTAATAATTAAATTGAACACCACTACAGTGTGATGCAAATAACTTTTAATATACCACAAAAAAAGACAGAAATATTTTCGTTTGTTTTAGTTAAAATAAATAAAATATAAAGTAAACTAATTTTGACTTTGTAAGTTAACTAGTTTATTTTGCATTTTATTGATATTAGTGTTAAAACGAGTTATTTTGTACTAGGTATCTATTTAATTTTGACTAAAATAAAAAGTGACTCCACCTTTTTGTGGTATACCAAAAAAATAATTGCACCAAAGTTTTAGTTGAGCTATTTTGTAGTCTTTAATTAAATTGATATAAACTTTTCTTGATTAACATTTATATATATATATATTTTAATAACGATGGACTTATGCAAAACTTAAAAAAGAAGTTTAAAATCAGATCATTATATGCAATTCAATAGAAGGTGATACTCCGTATTATTTTGCACAACTTCACAAAAAGTTAGATTATTTTGGGTAAATAGCAAAAAATGAATTTTCAACTCATTAATCCATTAATTTTTCCGTTAAGAGGATCATGAGCTTGTTTGAAAATAGTGTTAGCGTTTTGAGAATGCTATTTATGGCCAGAATTAGCGTTTTCAAAGTAATTTTCACCGTTAAAATTTTATTTAAAATATTAATGTTGATCTCTAGTGATATTTCCAAAGAGACCTTATGTCACATGCTTACATAACAAATGTCTCCATCGTACTACCGGAAAACAAGATTATTTCACTTGTCATTATTGCAAAAAGGTAAAATAAATTATTTGAGATAATTTCACATTGATTTTGATTCTTCACAAACAAAAATTGTCTCTAAAATCATTTGGGGAGTATAATATAAAAAAGCATGGCGGATTGAGTATAAAAGCATACATTAGGGGTGGCAATGTAATATTGAAGAAGTGGGAATCGGCCGGAACCAATGAGAACCCAGCAATAGATCTGGCGCCTCCAGCCACAAAGTCAGACACGTTCATTACACGTGGCAGTATGGCTGGCCACAAACTTCAAAGCCCCCAACTCTTCACGTGGACTCGGGCCCCACTCCCACCACCCACTACCCGCGCCCGCCTCCCCCCTCCGTCTCTCTCGCTCTCTCTCTCTTCGCCCCGTATCTAAGGTCTGAGGCGAAATTCCGGCGAGGTTATCGGGAAAACCATCGCGCCTTAATCATCTGCTGCAATATTCTCGGAAGATCGCTTCAGGCGACCGGATTCGTCTCCGGAGTGACCCGAGCAGAGACGATTTGGCGATGTTCAGGCTAAATCTGGAGCGTTACGTCGGAGACTGTAGCTTTGGAATCGGAACATCGTTTCTCTTTTTATCTTTCAGCTATGTTTGATTGGGACGACGAAGAGGTTATCTCTCTATCTCTCTTTCTCTTCTTTTCCATTTTACTCGTGCAGAAATCCGGATTCGTTTCCATTTGGTTCATACGAAGGTGAAATTTGGGAAAATCGAAGTTTAGCTCCTCAATGGTTCACTCACCAAGAGGAGATTTTTTAACCTGAATGTTATTTGTCACTTCTAAAAGGACCAGAACTTCTCTGTTTTACTTGATTCTGCAATAGTTAAGACTTTTGTTGAAGGTCCACAAGTGTTCAAATCTCTAGTATCTACTGATTTTGGTGATATGAATCCAATTTCTGGTTCGACTTTCAAGATTATGGAAGAGGAGAGGATACTGGTTTACTATTCTGGAGCTCAAATCTCTAGTATATACTGTTCTACTGTTCTAACTAGTGATTTGGACTGTCGGTTCTATCAATCTGCTTTGTGTTTACCACCTGATATTTAGTGGGAAACTTATGCTCAGGATGTAACAATCCTTCTTTTTTTTGTTTTATTCAGTTATCGGATATAATATGGGGCGAGACTGGGGGAGATAATGATCATTTGGTTCCATATCCAGTTGAAAATGATGCGAAACCTCCTGCGTCACATGGGGATAGTGTTGTAGAGGAATGGAATATTGAATCTTTAAGGGTTAAGCCCGGCCACCAGAAGAAACTTGACACCAAAAGTGACTCACATATTAGGTTAGAAAGCAGTTCCAAACATGCTGCAGATGAAGCCCGTCCTGCAGTGGCTTTGAGTATGGATTCATGGTCTGGCCTTTCCTCATGCACCGAACCATCAAAAAATTCAACAGAAATTTCAAAACATGAAGGTGCAACCTCTTTCTTCCTCATTAAGTTAACACTTACAAAAGATTCATCTTGTTTTTCATGTTTTTTAGCAGACGGGTCTATTCAACAAGGAACCAATTCTAAGTTTTTTCAGAAGCAGCAAGAGGATGGGGAGCAAAGTGACTTTGTTGGTTATGACTGGGATAGCATCAGAAGTTTTGATGACCTCGATAAGATCTTTTGGTAAAAAAGAGCTCTAAATACAAAATGTTATTATAAGCTGTTACATAAAACAGTAAATTTAATGTTTGTTGGTGTGTGTGTGAGTCCAGCATGCTTGATCCTAATCAACTCGAAAGAAATAATTTCTTCATATATACTGTAGGAAACTCATCTGCCTCTGTTGCATGGTCACTAAAGACCTTTAACGTTTCTTGTTGTTGTTGTTGTTGTTGTTGTTGTGTGTGTGTGTGTGGGGGGGGGGGGGGGGGCTGTTAGCATCGATGGTCTCAGCCTGACCTAATATTCTCATAACTGATACTCCATATTTTACAGCAATGACGATCCAATATTTGGGCATGCAAGCCTTCCCAACACTGATGAGCTCTGGTCTTCTACCAAGGATCTACCAAGTAGTCCAGAGAAGCATTTTCCCATGTCTATCGAGTCCCCAAATTTGGGGTTAGGAGAACTGAGAAGCACAATAGAAAACTTTGAGACTGAAGAAGAGTACATACTAGACCAATACCAGCCATTCTCCAGAGCTTATGATGAAGTGAATAATATCGCGCCAAATGTTTCAGAGATGATACCCACATATGACGGAGACAAAGAAATTCCCGTCGTGAAGCAACAGGTGAAGGCAAAAAATTCTTGGTTTTCTGTTTGCAAGTTTCTAAAGCTTATTGTTATCGGTAAGGTTCCCATGACATTGAACTAATTGAGGCACCCACGGTGCCCGGTTTGTAAAATTGATGGTTCCTACCCCCCAGAAAATCCCCTCCACCCCGATATGACCCGAACCCACCCCCACTCCCTTCAATTGCACCCCCAAACTTAGTTGACTTTGGGGTGCAATTGAAGGGGGTGATGGTGGGTTCGGGTTGGGCCGGGGTGGGGGGGGGGGGGGGGTTACCAGGGGGTTATGGGTAGGAATAATCAATTTTACAAACGGGTGATTCAATTGGAGCCAATGTCATGGGAACCAGAGTTGGCGGAGTGCCTTTTTATTGGGTTGTGATTTTACACTCATTCATTAGAAATAAGTTTTTACCAAGAATTGACTCTTGTGCTTGTGTTGGTTTTGATAGACAGCTTTGGACTTAGGGGGAGAAGTCCCAGCATTCAGTTTGCAGCTTGACACTAGAGTTATTGGAACACCTAATCAACCCACGGGAAAGGTATTCTTCTTTCCCTTCCACTTTGCCACTGAGATTCAGCTAGTATGTTTAGTGACTTTTATTGATAGAAACTGTGGACTTTCTTTCACTCTTCCATTTGGTTATTACAAACTTTGGACTTTCTTTCACTCTTCCCTTTGATTGTGTGCTTTAAATTCCAAACCTTGCAAAAGATGACTACAGGGAAGAAAAGTTCTGCGTTGCAGATCTAATTAGTTCAGTGACCTTATTTCTAAACCTACAGACATGTTTCAGTTTTTATGCTTACTGTTGTTATAAATCTACTTTTTTATTGTTGTAAATCTAAGTTTGTCCACTTCTGAAGTGGATCTTTCCCCCCATGATGGTATCTGTCAGTGCACAGTTATTTGGGTTCTCTCTAATCACGCTACATTACCTACAGACAGTTGAAGCAATCCCAGTTTAGGGACTGCTTGATAAACAACATTTTATATTAGCATTATCCTTTTTTATGCATTATCACCAAAAAGAGCCTTTTTGAAAGGTCAAAATGCTATTTGAGGCGTTTGGTGAAGTGGCCTTTTGAATAAGTAATATGCTCAACACATTGTTAATTTGAAAATTCTGATTGGATTGTATTTTGTGAAACAACATTTGAACTTAACATGTTAGTTTTAGCCTTTTTAGCATTCTGCTAAGTTACTAAAATTCTAATAAGCTAGTAACTTGTAACTGCTTCAAATATGCTAATACAAACTTTGACTGGCACATGCTAACCACAGGATCTGTGTGGATCGTGGACAACATCAATCAAAGAACTCAATAGCCAATATGCATCCGTGAACCAGCAATGCCCGTCGGTTGTCCTTTCTCAGCCAAACCATCTTCAAGGTCCACAATCTTTGCAATACAATCAAAATCTAAGCTCTCCTACATTGGCTTCTCATGTGCCTGGAGATTTTGCTAATCAGTACCATATGACTTTTACACCATTCAATGCTGGTCCCACACTAAAAAGTGTGACAATGACGCCCCGGGAGAAGATTGAAAAATTAAGGAGGCGACAACAAATGAGAGCCATGATTGCTATCCAACGGAAGCAACAAGAGTTCAGCGACCAACCCTTATCTACAAAGCATTCTATGGAAGTTGAAGGTAGTTTTGGCCCTCTCTCTTCTGTTGTTGACCCAAACTCGCCTTCAGAACAGAATGGTGGTTCTAGTACAGCTGGCGTTGTGGTTGAAGATCATTCCGGGGAAGAATCTGTACTTAATCGGCTTCAGGAAATCATCTCAAAGGTTGTAAGATATTACTAGAAAGTTCATCTATAGCCTCTTCGTTACAACGAAGCACCCACACATTACTTAACCAAAAATGTGTTTCTTCATCAGCTTGATATACGAATTAGACTCTGCATCCGAGACAGTTTGTTTCGCCTGGCTCGAAGTGCAGATCAAAGACAACACACTGATAATGACACAAACAGCACAAACAAGGGTATTCAAGAATTTGTGGTCAAGCAGGAAGAATTAAACAGTAACAACAGGTTAGTGATACAATGCTTATTTATATTCTATTGTGAAAAAAGGAAGGAAATCCATAAAGGTCTGTTTGGAGCCGGGGAAAAAGTGAAGAATGAAAAGGTCTATTATGTACGCAAACCTTACTCTACCTACAAGGTAGAGAGACCGTTTCAAACTTATAATGAAATTTTGGCGAATAAGTCAAAAATAAGAAAAAACAACCCAGCAGAGTCCCACTAAAGTACAGTATGTGTAGGGGTAGGGTGTGTACGCAAACCATACCCCTACGGTATTTGTTTATTTCAATTACTCTCTCTATCCCAATATAAACTTCTCATTTTTCTTTTAGTTTTGTCCCAAAATAAATTTTGATTCCTTTTAAAGTAAGTATTGAGTAGTTCACATTATTTCTCTCTCCTATGCATAAATTTCAACACAAATTTTACTTTTTTAAAACTCTTTGAAAGTCAAAGCGAGAAGTTTAATTTGGGAGGGAAGGAGTATTCTTTAGGGAAAATGAAATGTGATCATATGTAATTCAAAAAAACATTAATTACATATGCTTTATTTTACTTCGCATATTTAGGATGAAACCAAACAAAAGAATATAACTTTCTTTAGCTTCCCCCCCCCCCTTTTTCCTAGCATTTTCCAGGATGAATGCATACCACTGGGAAAGAATTTTTCTTGTTTGGTTAAAGAGGAAAAGAAAGGAAAAATGGAACGAAAAGAAAATGAGTAGGCAAAATGTAGTAAGAGGAAGGAAAACCAAATTCCTCCCATTTTGGTGAGGAAAACGAGAGAAAATCATTTTCTTTGATTTTCCTTCCACATTCATTGAACCAGTGTTAGAGTGAAGAGAAATTGCCATTTTTTGTTGTATGCAGTAATTACAAGATTGCTAGATTGCCAAATGTAGAGGCTGAAACTAATCCAATAGACCGCACCGTTGCCCATTTGCTATTCCATCAACCCATGGATGTCTTGTCAACAAAAGCTGCAGAATTGCCTCAGCCCCACCCTCCAGATAAGCTCTACTATGATAATGAATCCAAGAGGAGCCTGCCCCACAGCCATCTTGTTACATCTCATGGCTTAAAAGCTCCTAGAGCTCATGCAGAAGGGGAGCAACCCCAACACAACCCTTGTTTGGAGTCTTGTTCTGAGAATGCAACCAAAAGTGAGGCAGCAGATAGTGGGGTAATGGCGGTCGGCCCCCCTTCAAAATGAATCAAATGGGAGACAAGGGTAATTCTGTCCTTTTATCATTTATTAATACCAAAGGGTATGCATGCTTATCTTTGGCCTGACTAAGTATTAAGTAACATTGAGCTATCTTTCCTTTTCCAGCCAACTCGATTCGTGCCTTCAAGAAGTGACCTTTGTAATGTTGAAGGTACAGATGAACTTCATGTGATTGATGCCTGTCTTTTGTATCTCTACTCTTCATTCAAAGACGTGTTAAGAACCACACCCTCGCCTTCCTCCCCGTTCACGGATCCAGTATATTTTTAGTTTAGCAACAATAGGAAGTGTAGCATTAGGCTTCTCTGGGGCTCAGCGGTTTTGCCTTTTCTGCATTATTATGCATGTATTTTAGTTTTTGAATTAGCTCCCTTCTTTCTTGAATAAGTGTGGCTTAATAAAAATTGTTCCCAATTAAGTCACTTTCATTATTAATATATATCAGTGCTCAATCTTACACAATAATCGTTATTCAATGTTCAACTGTGTTCGCTTTGTTTAGTGTTTCAGTTGCTTTTTTTCTTCACACTATAGACTTACATTGGATTCTGAATTTTTAACCACATTGTCTAATCAAATGCAGACCAAGTCCCATGAAGTTCATGTTGCTAAGGGCGTGTTCTTGTGTACTGAGCTAAGTGCTGTATATTTGAATAGACTAGTTAACTACACGTCCTGGATTTAAACAAGTTGAAAAAATAGCTCAATGGGAATGATGCACGAAGGCCTGGTTGGCCTCCCTGAACATGCCGACAACGACCAACCATAGTCATAATTATCAAGTTCTTGATTTTCTGGCTAAACATCATAGTTATATTCATGTTTTTTGGGGGGTTGGGGGGGGGGGAGTAAATTATTAATACTCCTTCATCCCATAATTATATTCATATTTTTCTATTTGGGTTGTCTCAATTTTTTTATTTTCTTTTTTAAGGAAAAGATTGTATAGTTCGTATTATTTCTTTTTCTTTTGCACAAAACACAACTACAAAAGTTCTATGTTATTAAAAATTGTGTCAATTACACACAAGAAGATAATTATGGGACAGATGGCGTAGTAAATACATATTCTGAAGTTATGTTTCATTTGTCTTAAAATATACGGAGTAGCTCTTCTTTTTTAAAATGTCTCAAAATAAAGTTCTTATTCCACCAGGCATCAAGAATAGGATTTCATTTTGGCCGGTTGTTCCTGTCCATTATATTTGTGAGCCATTGCGCATTAGGAGCAAAGATCTCTAACCTCGCGCCAATGAGGAGATACTCTCCTGGCATTTGAGTTGCTATCGTCTTGCTCAAAGGAGACCTTCCAGTGATGCGTCCCTTGTTGCTGGATGGGATGCTGGCAAAAGGCGTAACCAGTCACGTCATCGATGACGGGGAGGCTCGGGAAGAGCACCCTCTTGAGCGAAAACAATTGGTGTGTTTCACTCTTGTCAGAAGAACGGGGAGGATTGTCATAATAATGTTTTCTCTCGCAATGCTTGCACCTATGATGAATTTTGGAGTCCAGAGCGAGATAGATTAAAGTTTAGGAAAAGAAAATGTTGTGATTGTATTGTCGGAAAGAAGGTCTGGCTTCTTCTCCACAAGTAGGAGAGTATTTATAGATAAATAAAAGAAATAAATCTACGAGAAGGGCATCGTTGTGACTTGTGAGTTAGATGGCCGATCAAACATCTTAGATGAGGCTTGATCTCTAGATCCATCAACTACTACCCTAGCTTTGCATATTACTCCATAGTTTTGTTCACTTCTTTATATGTAAACACGGTGGAAGAAATATGGTGTTTGGCTCAAAACTATTTTTATTTCAATTTATAAAAAAAATAGTATAAAATTTAAAAATTAATGTCACAATGGTGGGGTTCCCATGGGTTGGGAACCCAATGCCATGGGATGACCCGAGGGCGCTCCAGTGCCCGTTCGTAAAATTGACGGTTCCTACCCCTATAGCCTCCTCCGGTAAACCCAACACCCCGCCCCAACCCAAACACACTCCCTATCCCATCAATTGCACCCCACAAATTGATTTTGATTTTGAAGTCTTTCATGTGAATGTCAAGTATAGATAATTTATAAATTACATAAATTTTAGAAAACAAGGAATGACCCAATCAAATAGGAGTATTTTTTGGGGAGGTGGAGTGAGTATAGTTTTTGCTAATCAACTCCCATTGTAGCCCGAACTGATGAGCTTTGAGTCATCCTGCACTTCTGCACCAAATTATTGAAAACACAGGGAGCCGCAAGCCCGCAACAGATGGTGCTCGATCGGCGTGACGGCATCGCCTTCTCGGACTCGAGATTGGCGACCGAGTTCGCTGAAGAGCGGCGGAAACTGAGGCGCTGGATCTACTCGCCGGCGTCGGAGTCCGGGGTTGATCCTTATTGCCACCACCCTCGTCGTAACATTAACAACCTCGACGACGGATGTCTCATGCACATCTTCAGCTTCCTTTCCCCAATCCCAGGTATCTATATTCATATATCATAATCTTCCGTTCTATTCCCTGAGTATCTAATGAAGCTCCAAATTTTCGTTTGTTTGTCTATTACACTATTGAATTTTGGAATTTTGTGCCTCCGCGATCTCCAATTATGCTATTAAAAGGTTAAAAGCTTCATCATGGGCCTTCTCATTTCGATATTAAAGCTCTAATTTTGTAGTTATTTCTGTAAATAAGAGTTCGTGCACGGTTACCCAGTTTGAAACCTTCAAACAAATTTTCAAAAACTAACTTAAAATTCTACTCAGAAACAATAGGAATGGATTTACATCTTTAACCCCTCTGAATGGGCTTGTTTTAACATTTTTAGCTTTAACTTTGTTAGTATAACGCTCTAACCTGCTATAGTTCCAATATCTGAAATGTAAAAACAGATATATTGTTTTTTGGAATAGCTATATTGTTAATAAATCTTGATTTAGTTATAATGACATCAGAATGGGTGGGTTTATGTTAACTGTGTATTTTTGTCTCATGAATCACGACTCTCACCTGTGGTAGTCAAACTTGAAAGTAGATTCGTGTGTGTTGTAGTATCAATGTATCATCTATTTCTCAAATTGCTGCTGAGTTTGCAGATCGGTATAACTCCGCACTGGTTTGCCACAGATGGAATTTCCTGGCATGCCACCCACATCTTTGGCTGCGAGTTGACCGTTCCCTGAGGGATCTTTCCCTTCCCAGAATTTTCCCGAACATTGAGACAGCTGTATCTGCTGCAAGGTTAGTTAGCGACAGTCAAATTGAAATGATCTGACTCCTTGGAATAATATGCATGAAAATCCAATCTCTTCTTGTGGCTGAATGATGCACAGACCTGGGGACACCATTCTGATTGCAGATGGTGGAAGTCATCGTGTTTCAAATATTCAGATTAGAAAGCCACTTTGCCTGGTAAGTCGGAATGAAAATAATGTTCTTAATCTGCTGGTTCATCTTTCCTCTTTCCCACTATCTTGTTTTGATCTTGAAACCATCACTGCACTAGGAGGTTGCGGGAGGTCGGTTTGAATAATAAATAATCAATGCATTTAATATTTAATGTACTAAACATTTGGTACCCTAATCCACATAGCAGATCTAGATATCTTATGTACTTCCTCCGCCCTACAAAAAGGTTTCGCAATGGAATCAATGCGGTTACTAAGAAAAGTGAAATTGTGTGGTTGGAATGGTGCAGACTGCAGAGGAGAGAAAAATAATACTGTATATGAAATGGAAAGTGGAATCTTTTTTTGGGACAAACGAAAAAAAAAGAAATGTGGAACCTTTTTGTGAGGAAGGAGTAATAGAATTGATCTTCCTTTTAGCTATGATATTTCTCTCCCTTTTGCTACTTCAACTCTGTTCTACAGATTGGTGCAGGTCAAATTCCTGATGATACTGTAATTACTTGCTCCCGTGGTTCAGACAGGTATGGAAAATCTTCATTACCACCTCCGCTTGGAAGTTAAGTGATGCTAATTTCATCCAAAAAAAAGTTTGTTACAAGTACTACAAACCTGACTCGTTTTTGGATGGAGGTCGGAAGGAGTATGAGGTACTCGCAGTTGTCATACTAGTCATTCAAAGCTTGTATGGTTTTTTTTGGGTGGGGGGGATTTGTTTCTATTTTTGAATTTGCCTCTATATACTAGTCTTGGGCTCCTTTTGTTTCTAGGGAATGTAGCATATTCCTCGAAAATAACTTGTTCAATGTCTAAAGAATCTAAGGAAATATTTTCTTTTGGATAAATCTTGGTTGTTTCTAATTCTAGGAAAATCTTTCTTGCAAAATATTTTCACATCCCAAACATATATAACATTTTTCATGAAAAAAACTTGTAAACAAACAGAGCTTTAGATTAGAAAATAAGCATGTCTTTACCTCCCATTTCCTTCAAACTTGCCACACCACACCACTCCACTGAACAAGGCTTAAGATTGTCATCTTCTGCGACCCTTTTTTCCCAAGTTTCTTTCTTTCTGTTTGAGCAGTGCCTTGGAGTTCACATCCACTTGCAAACTATCCAACTTAACAGTGAGGGCAGAGCTTGGCTGCTGCTTGCTTCACCGGAGTGGAAGGTTGATCGTTGATGGGTGTCTTCTTCAGTGTGAAACAAACCCTTTGGATCATCTGTCCTATGCAATTGTTAGTACAGCTAGTGCCGACAGTGTTTCAGTCTCGCGGACCCGAATCGAAGGAGGTTCAAAGGCTGTTCTTACCAGTGGTACACTCACACTGCAGCAAGTCCGGGTCATTTACAGTAGAACATCCCTCTTGTTCTGGTTCAATGTAGGGGGCGATGGCGATACTACTGTGCAATCTTCATCTGGTAAATTAGTCGTTGGTTAGGTGTATACATTTACTCCTTTTAGCATTCTTTTCTCATATTGCTCTGGCTTGTTTGTAACTTGTAAGTTAACTTGGTTGTATTTCTAATAGTGTAAAAATAATTTCATACGTTCTCTTTCCCCTAAGACATGTACAAGAAACATTTAAATAAGGAAAAGGTAGAGTTGTGTAATTGATATTGGTTTACTTGCATTTGTTAAGTGTGTGTGATTTTGGGAATTTAGAAAAAAATTGAGATTTTTGCCTCTTGTCCAAGCCAGTCCGTGGCCACTGGATTCCAGTGGCTACAAAAGCTACTGCCCCCCCTACGGACACTTACGATTCTTCGTTCGTAAAATTGATGATTCTTATCCCGCCTAACCCCCGGTAATCCCTCTGCCAATCTCGACACTAATTCATCCCCTAACCACGTCAATTATACTCACGGGGTGCAATTGACATGAAAGGATGAGTTGGGGTCTAGGAATCATCAATTTTATGAACGGAGCAGTGTAGGAGGGCAGTGACGGCCACGGAACCTAGCCGTAAATTTATTGGGTTTGAAACTTTTGTCCGAAGTGTGCCCAATAAATCTCTATTTTACTTTTTTTTCTTTGAAGGAATTAAATGAATGTCTTGTAAGAATCATCTCTTCTAAGTAGATTCTAATCTTATATATATATATATATATATATATATATATATATATATATATATATATATATATATATATAGTAGAGTTTATTTGTAGTAGTGTTGACATGTGGCATACCACATGTGCATCCACTAATGAGGTGGATATATCATTTTAATTCATTGGTCCATTTAGATTTTTTTAAATATCTTTGAAAATATTTGTATAAAACTTTTTCATTTTTAACTCTATAAATATATGTTTCACCAATGTAAAATATAATACACATGATATATATAATTATTGTCATACTATCCACAACTTATTTTAGTTTATTACTTTACAAAATATGATTATATAAATTTAATCACATATGCATATTATTTATTAATTAAATACTTTGTTTCAAAAATTTTATCTTATTACATTATTTATTTTATTTCTACATATATTTTTTAACAAAGTAAATAGAATACAATTGGCTTAATTGAAGGATGACAATTGACAAGTGACATTATGACACATATACATTCTCTAATGATGTATCCTTATGTAATTAATCCACTTTTTATAAAAATATTTTATTAATTAAAACTTTTTTTATTAGTACTTAATTCAATGACCATTAATTTTGTAAAATTTGTTTGTTTTTAAATTAACATACCAATATATATTCTACCAATTTAAAATATATTTTTTCATTATTAGAAAACTAAAACAACTATAATTATATTTATAGAGTCTCAAAAATTTAGAATATATACAAGCCCGTGCGAAGCACGGGGTTAACACTAGTTATAAAGTTTCATTATAAGAATTTTCTATAAGATTCATTAATATGGAGTAATATGCTGCACAATTGCTTTTAAAAATGGCCGAAGCATATACTTTCGTTGCCCCAAATTTTTGCCCATTTTTTCCATCTCTCAATTAAATGTGTGTTTACAATTATTCAAAATAACATGCCGTTATGCTCTCATAATTCAAATATTGTTTTACATGAACACTCCAAAATTACATCTTGATCACCAATATGTTTCAAAAATTGCAGGATTCATGTAAACTAAAAATTTTCTTATAGTAAAAATATTGAATTTCTAGAAACGTTAGTGATAATTATGTAATCTTACAGCATTATTAAAAAAAAAGCTCATATTTCTTAAAATGGTTAGGATTAATTTTCCCTAATGAAAAATGTTTTCTTTAGTTTTGTCTGTAAGAGTAAGAGGATGAAGTTAAAAGTTTGCACCATTCAAAACAAAATCAAGAGGGAACTCAATCCAACTACCACACTAAAATTTTATCCAAAAAGAGGGAACTCAATCCAACTACCACACTCCAATTGCACCATTGTAGTGAATGAATATAACTCCATTCCTCCCTCCCTATTTAAAATGTTGTTTAGTTTGGTTGTAGATTTTTGGTAGAGGGAATAAAGATTTTTTTTTTCTTTTTTGGATTGAGAGGAAAACAAGAAAGGTTAGAACAAGGCATTTTTCCGGGCAAAGAAAGGCTTGTGTTTCTCTGCTTCCTTACTTCTGCAGAAAATGCCTTCTTCAATCCTGGAACACACTTCACCACCATCCAAGAAATGCTTCATTTCCCCTGCTGCTTCCAACCCCTTGATGACCATACTGTATGTGTGCTCTCTTGGGATTGACCCGCCTTTGACCGACTCCACCACCAAATCCCATGCCTCCACCGCCCTTCCTGCCTCACACAGGCCGTGAATCAGCGGCGTGTAGCAGCTGTTTGTGGCCACGCCGTGGCCCCTTGCCACCATCCTCCTCATCATCTCCACCCCCTTCTCGATCTCGTTCACCGCGCTGTAATACCTGATGAAGGAACCGTACGTGACGCGGTTTGGGTCGCAGCCCCTCTTCTCCATGTCCCTCAGCAGCTCCAATGCCCTATCGATCCGGAAGGTCTTGCAGCAGCCGTTTATGAGGCTGTTGTAGGTCACGACGTCAGGGGCGAAGCCCTTGAACAGCATGAGACGAAACAGGTGGTTCGCTTCCCACATTCTCCTCCTTATCGCTTTCCTGCATCCGGTTTCCATGGCATGCCTGCAGTGAGAGCTGATGAGAACCGTGTAGGTGAATTTATCCGGCGGGCAGCGAAACCCGGGCAGCTCCATTTGCTGGAGCAAAGACTTGGCCTTTTCGAATTTCCCAACTCTGCAGAGAGCGTAGATGAGAGTATTGTAGCAGTGGACGTCTGGTCTGCAGTGGAACTGTTTCATTCGGTAAAATGTGAAAAGGGCTTCATTTGCTAGCCCTTCTTCTCCTAGGACTTTTATCAAACAGGTTATGGTGGGTGTGGTGACCAGCCCTCTCTTCGACATTCTCTTGAGGAAGAACAGAAGGGGTTTCAGCAATCCGCTTCCTTTGGCCAGAACGATGGCCATCTCTCTGCAAGTGAGCTCATCGTGGGTGAACCCGGAATGGGTCTCGACCCAATCGAAGAATTCCAACGCTTTTTCCAGACCAAGCTTCACTTTTTCGGGGTCTCTGTAAGCAGCCGGGCCGAGGAGGAGCTTTCCGGTGCGAGCCTTGTCGGATTCTTCTCTGAGATTTCTCTGTCTCAAAGGGGAGCGATGGCGGAAGCCACTCTGCCGGCCGATGGATCTGGGTGACCGGAAGAGGAATCTGGGAATGGAGCGTAGGACCTCGGAGACTGTGTCGGTAGTCCACACGGGACGATTGGGTGAGGGGAGGAGGAGGCTGGCGTCGAACGGCCGGTTTTGAATGATGGCGGCGAGAATTTGATCTCCGGCGGCGCTTTCACAGAAACGACGGGACAGTGGTTTTGACAAGAACATGAGTCCACTCCCATTTCATCCGTCTTCAACCGCACTACATTCCACCATATAAACTGTAAACAGCTCCATCTTTTACATGTCCATTGCAAATGTTTATGGTACGGAGTATATCATTTGTTAAATTCTATAGGTTGCTGTTACATTTTGCTGGATTTTTTAATCGTTAACTGCAAAGAAAAAAAGAACAGAGTAAAAATAATTTTTGTTCCGCCCGTGCATGACATGGGTTAAAATACTAGTATTTCTAAATGTCTATCTTACCCTTCCAACTTAAAATTTACTCAACTCGTATCTACCATCCACAACTACTTCTTTCATCTCATTCAGTTACACAATAGACTGTAGATGGTCCTCGATCTATTCCACTCATCCGTCCCTCTATCTTTCTTAAGATCCAATCTCGTTTTTTCTCGTCTTGTTCCTTAGATTCGATATTGTTCTTTCATCTTCTTCGAAAGCCACCAATGGACTCATCTTTATATACGATTATTTTGTACAATAATATTTCATAAATTTAAATTTTTTTATTCTGGGCCTTTTATGCATATTTTACATAAGAAGTTATTTTTTTTATCAAAAAGGAGGGGAGACCCCAAACTAACTCAGGTGCACTCTACGAACTCTGGTAGCACCCATCATGTCATTAGCAATGATGTCATCCATCCCAGGCGGAGGGTCCTCGTGGTCTATCCAATTTGCCTCCTGAAAGGTTTCAATTGTAGCAAGGCAATCAGCCGCAAAGTTTTGCTCTCGAAAGATGTTTTTGAACTCAAGCCTTGTAAACTTTCTTTGCCAGTTATGCTTTATCTCATCAATGATATCACGATTAGGGCCCCTAAGAGAAGTGTAGTCGGCCATCCACTTTATAACTTCACTCGCGTCTGTCTGAACCTCAAGTTCCTTAACACCCTTTTCCCAAGCCCACTCAATGCCTCTAGCAATTGCCATGACTTCCACTGACATCGCACAATTTGGACTAACATTAGCCGTAAAGCCCCCTTTCCACTCACCTCTTCTGTTTCGGAGGATTCCACTGATGCCTGCTTTCTTGATAAGTGATTTGCAACTCCCGTCAACGTTAAGGGTCCATTCACAATTCTGAGTCATCCTCCACTTAAGTGGGTGATCGGTATAATTGGTAAAATTGCTCGCCATTTGTTGCCTTGCAAAAGCTGTGTTGGTTTCTTTGACCGCCTCTTTGATCCAACATGGCTTTCGTCTATCGTCAAGCTCCTCCCTGCCAAACGTCATAACATTTCTCCACCGCCAGATCCACCAGCAAGCAGTGGCAAAAATGATACCCTAGTCACCATCGATGTTGTTGTTTCTCTTTTGCAAAAGATTTGCGTGGATCCAATTCTTGACGCCACCACCAGTGCTTGTATCCACATTACCTCCAATGTTGTTCCAGACATGTGTAGCCTTGGTGCAGGTCTTGAACATGTGCTCAGTTGTCTCTTCTTGGCCGCTACACACAAGGCAATTTCCATCGACCGTGAGGCCTCTCCTTTTGCGCTCAGCGTTCCCAACACTTTATCGTGGCTCATTGTCCATAACAGAATTTTGACCTTGTTCGGGACCTTGAGTTTCCATATTATTGTCCAACTATTTGACCTTGTTCGGGACCTTGAGTTTCCATATTATTGTCCAACCTTGAGTTTCAAATTAAATTCACTTCAATTATTAAAATGGACAAATTTGTCATTTCATTTCTATCTTTCTATTTTTTATACATTAAGGATAAACTTGTCTCTTTGATACTCCGTATAAAAGAGGGTAGAAATAGCCAAAAAAAGGGGGTGTATTTTTTAAAAACAAGCAACTTTCATTAACCCAACAGAGAAATAATAATAACAACAACCAACAACCTTTTAGGAAGTATATATATTAAGGGATATGCTAGGAGTACACCAAAAAATGAACCCCAAATGTACACCACTTGTCTCTGCATCATTCATTTTTTTTGTTTCTATTTTTATTTTTTAAAAAAATTTTACATGCCTTGTGAGGGATATTTGGGGTACACCAAAGTGTACCCCTAGCATTTTCCAATATGGAATGCTTCTTTAGTGGACATAAGGTTCACACCTTTTTAGGTTGACCTTCGAGTGTGACAAATAAATATTTAAGCATTTTTGCATACTATTTTGCAAAAAAAAATTCTTATTAGGATGGTTAAAATTTACTTACCACACTCATATAAAGATTATATACAGCATTTGCGGTAATTAATTTGTACAGACAACGAATTTTCAAAAAAGAAGAGAGAGTGGGTTCCAGCTGCTTGAACGCCACCTCACCATCGGAGGGCAGAATCGTCCAGGGAGTGACTAATTAGGGCTCAATTCCAACGCCACCATACCAAATGGTTGTTTAAGAAGATGGCAATCAAATTCTTTTAAACCCATTTTCGTCAAATCATATCATTTTCCAAACCCATTCTCTACCCCTAGCTTTTCTTATCAATACAAATGCAGAGACTGTATACTTGTTTTGAGAACCACAATTCACTTCTCATATGCCCTTAACATATTTAGTTTGATTTTTTTAATATGTGAGGGCAGTAATAACAAAAGCTTTAATGCTTCATTCATCTATAACCCACAAATAAAAAATTGTCCAAACAGGGAAAAAAACTAGAAACGAAAAATGTGGCCGGACAAAGAAAGCAGTTCACTCTAGGAAGGATGCACAAGTTCAATGCAACACCATGTCGTCCGCAGAGTAATAATCAGCAATGAGACGGTACATGTATGAAGGATTATGCCCACCTCTGCAACCAAACCACGAATCAACACACATTAGAATTTTAACAAATATATGCCGGAAAAATTCATGTCTGGTTTAAACAATCTTGGAGCATTTGTTTAAAGTCTCAGATTTCTAGGAGTTTTGACATGAATTTTTCCATATATGCCTGATGATTAGTGAACAATACAGGGCAGTTAAATAAAACGGCAACAAAAGGTAACTTACGTGTCTGTGATGAACAAGCTGACTAGATTGGGAGGCACGTAATCAAATGCAGGGTTGACAACTTGTAGGAGAGGGGAACCAGAGCCAATATCAGAGTTCAGACAGTCTGAGAATTCTCCGAAATCCAATAGCTCGGATGGGGACTTCAGCTCATTTAGTAGAACTTCAGGGTTGTGCGGATATAGGGGACACAACTGTCATTTAGGCAAACAATGTTAGACAGGTCACATTTTCCGTGTCCATGAATGATGTGATATACTGATATGAATTGTGTGGATGTTCAGCTACAGGCCCTATTTAGATGGAGAGTATTTTAGGGGTCGGAAAGCTTTGGCAAGCTTAGAGAGCGATTGGGATGACTTGTTTTCAAAGAGTAGATGTTTTTTCAAGGGAGAGACGTGCTTTTACTTCAACATAAAGCTTTTGGTGAGAATGGAGAAAGTAACAGACTGCTGCTCTTTAATAAATGCACTTAGTGCTCAAATGAGAAAATTCTAATGATAAAATCACACATGCCACAAGTTATCCCACTCTGCCAATCAAGCTCTTAGGATTATATCTTGATAAATAGAATGTTTCTAAAAATTGATGAAAAGTTGTTACGCCTTGTTGTGCCTCCATTTTGATGTTAAGAAAAACTCTCCACGTCCAACTACTTTTGTCCCTTTTAAACATTTTTGTTCATCCAACTTTTTTTGTCTCATAAGTCATACCATATTTAGTCATATTTGTTTGGTTCAATTGTTCAAATTCCTTCTTACTTTATCGTACTTTTTAACATCAATATCAACTACACAATCTTACTTCTCTTGATTTCCGTACCACTCCATCATGTCCCAAAAATAGTGGGATGTAGGAAGTAATATTTGACTAACGACTTGTTTAAGTGTTGCACGTACATCCCAATCCACTCAATTAGATTACACTTGCAAAACGTGGATTGCCCACACTAGTTGTAGTTTAGACCTCATTGTGAAAAAGTTGAATATATGGTCAACACTCAACAGTATCATATATGACATAGCTCGAAGCATTTGCATAAAAATGTTTTTTTCCCACAATCTCCTTCCTTTTCCTTCATTCCCATTTAAACTTGCCACAATCAACCATACCATAGGATCGATGCAGCCACCAAATTATGAAAACAGGAAGCCGATGTCATTTTTTGGGAGTGAAGAACCGGTGGAGCGGAGCACAAGAACAGTCCAAGGACTAAACCGTGAAAATGGAGGGCCGAACAGAATTTTCATGAGCCATGAATCGGTCGACCGTATGGGAAAAACGGTCTGGACAGTTGATTCATGAAAAGTGAGAAGTTGAGCTGATTTTTCAGAAGCATGGAATTGGTTGCCCATAAAGGAGGTAGTTAGATTGTTTATCATTACAGAGATTGAAGGATTAGGGTTAATCGTCGCATGGTTTAGCACATCTATTGTGGAGCACGTCAACCATGCACAATAGGGCCACTAAACCTACCCTTATCTACTTTATCTAACCTAATTAAACCTTTTTTTCAAACAAATTAAAGGATTTAATTATTCAAAGCGCTATTTAAAATCAATCGGAGTAAAACCAAACAGTGCAGAAGCTTAAGTAATCAATTCAAAACACAACCTAATTAAACCCTAACGCTTCACTCTCCCACAAATACCTCCCCGCACTTAAATACCTCCCCTAGTCCCCTCCCTTACAACAATTTTTCTACCCTCTCTAAGTTCATAGTCATCTCCTTTCTAAGTGTCTTTGCTCTTGTTCTTAATTCTTCTATTTTTGCATTAGCATTTTGCAAACACTTATATACAATTGAATTATTATCATATTGTTGCCATATGCACTACTTTATAAGATATTGCTAAGTTTTAACTTTTTTCTACACTTAAATCTCCAATATATATCAAGATATAAACTAAATCACCAATAAATAATCAAACAAACCTAATAGCAATATAGCTCCTTATATGCGAATACCTTGTGAACGCCTGCGAGTACAACAAAAGGAACAGCGTGCCTTTGGGCTGCTAAAGCCACCATGTTCATCCCTACTGGCGCTATAACTCCCCCGTTGGCCATGACTACATGAGCTCCAACTATAACCTTCAAGCAATAAGTGTCAGATTTCAGTAACAGACAATATTGGGATGAAACAATCCACTTTATAGGTAAAAAGGAAACTGCAATTCCATACCATATTCACTCTAGAAATCATTGCAAAAACAGCAGAATCTGTAATGACAGTGGTCTGCAGTCCCCTTGCAACCAATTCTTTCGCAAGAGTGTGTCCCTGATATCTGAATTAGCAAATGAAGTTTGAAAAAAAAAAGAAATTAGCTTTCAAAAAATGAGGGGTAAACAAATTTACGTAATGAAAATGACCTTTGCAATAATAGACTGTATTCAAATATTCAATAACAACATTTATTAGGGTAAGTATTCACTAATAACTTAGTGTGAAAAGTAATCAGCTGTTTCTAGAGGTTTAAAACCTTGGTGCACCCTCTGCAACGAAAACTCGGAATGATCTCTTCTTTTCCTTTGCAGCAAATAAAAACTCTAATACTGTTCTTGAGCTGCCTAATGTCAATATTACCTCGCTGAAATGAAAAAAAAAAAGTGGAAAATATTGACTATAAGATTTTGATATTATGAGTGTGAACAAGAGGAACATAAAGTAAGTAAGCTCTTGTAGTTAGCCAAAAGACTCAAGATTGCATACTGACATGATTCAAACAACAAAGGTTGGACGGGTAAGATATCAAGAAACTTTTAATCTACTGTGGATGTGAAATACGCTGAACAAGCAATATGTTGTGTTTGAGAAATCTATGAAGCAATACAGAAGATTGGTCAGATAGATACTTATGATGAATATGTTCCACTGCCTGTTCTGCAATTTGTTCGTGGCAAGTGGTTATATCTTGGATAAGATCATTAACAGCCTCAATGACATTATGCTTCAGTTTCCGAGATTGCAAGCTCTTATCAGCAGCTGCCAAGTACACAAATATACAATTACCAACATTAAATTACATGAAAAGTGTGTGTTCCAAACCCTATGAATGATCATCAAATGAATATTTACAACTCCTTACATGTTCTAAAATACCAACACGATATACATAATGAGATCAGGAAAAAAATTAAAAAAATTTGTCCGTTCACACATTTTAGTATATCTTTATTGTCACTGATGGGTTTAAAAAGAAAAAGAACTGACAAGCTTAGAAAGAAAAGTTCATTTCATCTTATTATGTATGGCTTCAAAGCTCACATTTACTTTTTCCTTCAGAGTCTCCTCCGGAGGAAGGAGTATTGGTAACAGTTGTTGAGTGTGGCAAATCTTCAAGCAAAGTCTGCAAGGAAGGTGCCCTCAATGTGCTCCGGGCAGCAGCTACCACAGCAGCAGCAGATAAACCTGGATGATCATCATGATACATATGGTCTTCATCATCACTTCCAGCTGATATATTTAACTCACCAATTGCATCAGTAGTTAAGGATGCATCCTCCTCCCTAATAATATGTAAAACGCGCCTCACAATGTTACCAACAGCAAGTTCTGCATTTAGATTACAACAAGTCCTTAACAAGCTATAAAATTGAAAATCCGAAAAGCGAATATCAATGAGAGTGGAAAGGACACAATGTCTACATAGAAAGAGGCATGAACATCTTCTCCTAGCCAACATCTGGGGTCTAAGAATATAATAAATCATGATTTGAACAAACAAGCATGTCCTTGTTTCCACATTTGAAACAAACTCTATGTTTAACCCTCATATGATAATGCAATACACATACCAAGTACCCAACTCCCATAGTAACTATGAAGTTCAGAAAATTTAGAAGGCCTGGTCTTTCAAGTTAAAACTTTACACAAAGCATTTTATACGCAAAATATGATCTAACCAGTGCAATAGAAGAAACCTCCACTTGTGCTTACCTACAGGATTGGCATCAATTAATCTTTCCCCGACGGCTTTGACGGCGTCGATGAGAGCTCCGGCCTGGTTCGCATGCGGAAGCCTCTGCTGCGAAATAAAAGTGCGAAGCAGCTCAGCCGTCAGCTTGGCCGTCGCTTTGGAGCCCTCGATTTTACTGCAGAATAACGGAAAACGTCAGGTGTAAGAATTAAAGACTCAACCGGTGAGGAATCGCCGGAAAGGAATAGAAATCGATACCGTTTTTTGAGCTTGACGATGAAGTCGTTGACTAGGGAAACATCCGGCATGGTATCGAGCACTGAATGAGCTCGGAACTGAGACGTGAATCTGCTCGCTTTCCCTCTTCCTTCGTTTCTCTTGAGCCGGGAGCTGCGGAGGTTTTGCAGGGAGAACTTTTGCTTTGGGGATTCTGTGAGTCGGGCCAAACTCCAAACCCGATTGTCCTAAATGGGTCGTTTCACGGGTCCTTGAATTTTGGTGGACTGCACGCTAGCCCGTCCAATAACTAACTCCTTTGTTTGGCGTAGCTTGGTTGATTTTTCTTTTTTCTTTTTTATTGATTTCTAGTAAATTAAAAATAACGAGTTCATATTCTTTTGAAATACAATTTCATAATTAGATGTAGAAAGAAACTAAAAAAAGAGTAAGAAAAAATTGGAAAAAGCAGAAAAATATTAAAAAAATTAGTGTTAAAAAATTATCAATTAAATAATCACTCTAAAAAATATGTAAGAAAGCTATAACTTTAGATATAAAAAAAAGTTCATCATTGTATGTATTTTAAGTAATATGATATAAATTTAGATATATAATATTATTGTATATTCATCATATATAAATATTTTTTTAAGCCGTTGCTGGAGAAAACTGGAAAAAAACTAAATGAAATGGACGAAATTGTACTTCCTCCGTCCCAATTGTACTTCTTTCATGTAGTATTTTAATATGTAATTTTTTATTTTAACTTTATATCATTTTTCATATAAAATGATTTGAAAATTATTTCAGTCAATCATCGTAATTCGAACAGACACTATAAATTGGGACGGAGGGAGTAAGAAATCTCGAAAGAGTTTATAATTTTGCTCACCTAATAAAATCTATATTACAATAATAATATTATTATTAATAACAATAGTAACAACAATAACAATAAATACTACTAGTAAATAAATAAATCTCATACTTCCCATATCTTTTTTAATAGAATTTTGACGTAGTTTTTTAAAGGTTAGTTTTTTTGTTTTTACACTAATTTTTCAGATAAAATGAAGTCAAAGAGTGTGATTTTTTAATTTTTTAGATTGACATATATTCTTGGACGGAGAGAGTATTGCGAATATATAAACAAATTGTACATACTTTCCATTTTAAAGTATTTTTAAAAACAATTTCAATTTTAAATTTTTATAAAAAAAACTTGCATCAGTCATCGAAGGATGACAGGTATGAGTAGGGGTAAAATAGGAGTTGTGTATTCAAGTGAGATCCCTTGTGGTTTAGTAAATGTGCATCGTTATCTTTCAAGGTTTCAAAATTTATACCTTTTTCTCTCATTTTTCTGATATTGCTACGTCAATGTTGTTCTAGACTAAAATATTTTTCAAATATTATGTGAATAGTTCCGGTGCCACTTATGTTTTTGAAAATTGGCACAAACGTCCCCTTTTTCTTTATTGTTTTCTTTTTCTATTATTATTTTAATAATTTTTTTAATTTCCTTTTTAAAATTAGTTTTATAATCTTTTAATAATCAATTGTTTTGTGTTTGTAATAAAAGTCAATTAAATAATAAAATTAATGTACACCTCATTTGTTTCAAATTAAACAATCTCATTTTTTTATCCAAAAAAGATCTTTATTGGCTTATTTTCATGTAAGAAAATCAATGAAACATTTTCTCTTTTCACTAAAGCTCATTTCTCATTTTATCTTGATTAATTTAATACCTTTTCTTTTAATTTAATCAAAACTAAAATTAAAGAAAAGAAAGGCATAAAAACACTTTTATAAAATATGGTAATTTAAGTCATGAAGGAAATCTTGTGTACATCGGCCCAAAAACTGTTATTAATATATAATTAATTACTTCGTATATAATAAAAAATACATTACTGATTATTCTCTTGGTCCTGACTATTCAAAAAGATAAAAACTTTTTAGACAAAATGAAAATATTTAATTTGACAAATGAAGTATATGTTATTTTTTTTATTTCTTTTTTATTTCAAACACAAACTTTTTTAAAATGTAGGTTTGAAAAACAACTTTTCATTATTATACTCGCAAACATTTTTTTTCTCTTCATGAAAAAAGAAAAGAAAAAAGAAAAACAATAAAGAAAAAGAAGAGGAGGCATTGGCATCCATTTCCAAAATCATATGGGGTAGCAGGGTTATTCACTTAATTTTGAAAGATAATACAGCCTCAAAACACTCCCTAAAATTAATTGATTAAACTAAGTTATTAATAAATTACATGGCCAACAATCTCCCCTCAACAATTGTTCCCGTAGAGAGTCGAACTCGTGGCATTGGCTCTCATAGCACTTGTAGGACTTTAGGCGCTACCAATCTTTATAAAATCAAATGGTGTTAGAAAAAACACATACCCTCACCTTACAGTATATTCAGCATACGCAAACACCAACGACGTTTGATTATGACTTAGATCACACAACCTCCGCCACAGAACGATTGATGCACACAAGGCCAATAATCTCTCACTCAGCAATTGCTCTTGTTGGAAAGCGAACTCGTGACTTTGGCCTTGATACTACTTGTAGGACTTCAAACGCTACCAACTCTTCTAAAACTAATTGATGATGTTAGAAGAAGTGCATATTCTAGCCTTGTAGTGTATTCAGCGCACACAAGTACTTGCAATATTCGATTGTTACTTGGCCGACAAAGTCTCCACCGCGAGACAATTGATGCACACATGGTCAACAGAACCTATGTGAAAATCAACAAGAAGTTGGTTGAAACTCATCAGGAAGATACTCTGTGGCACTGGCCTAATCATTGCCCTTAATATTCTCTATTTAAGAGATGCTTATATGCTTTTAATCATATTGTTTAACAACAAGAATTAAAATCTTCAGTTGCTTTGTATGGACATAGGTTGCAGTTGGAGACCGAATCACTTTAAATTTTGTATCATTTATTTTTTTTACAGTTAATTCGTAATTGTGTACTCTTTTCGTGTGCATTTATCCCAACTTTTTATGACATTTAAATTTGTGTCTCTAATATTTATTTTCTTCCTTCCGTCCCAAATTTGATTACAATTCGTTTTTCTCCTTCTCCTTGTTAACTTTTCTTTATTTCTCTGTTTTTATTGATTGTTTGATAAAATAAAATATTCTTGTTACTGTATTTTTTTAATATATAATTTTTATCTTTTATTGATGTAATAATTTGTAACTAAAATGATTTCTAAATATATAAAATTTATCTCCTAAATCCCAACTTGTAATCAAATTTGCGATTGGATAGATTATTTTTTCTTCCTTTCAAGGAGGACATTATTAAAAACATCATTGGGCCATATCAAAATGGGAAGCACATGAGCAGAAACAGAGCAGCAAATATTGTGTGGCAAGTTTGAAAAAGAAGGATTAAAAAATTCAAAGATGGGTGCACAGTGTCTCTCCTTCAATTTAACAGTTTTACTACCAAATCCATATGGCGGCCTCCGATGCGGTGGTGCTGTCTAATCGTCCGTTTTCCGCTTCGGTTTCCCCACACACCCAACGCGTGGGCCCCCGACCCTGCTCCGCTTCGCCTTGTTTTCTTCGATTTGATGCATCCTTTTTGTTTTCATTCGAGATATAGCTCATAGCTCTCCCTCCCTCTCTCTCTCTCTCTCTCAAAGGACTCCCAATTTGAAAATTGAATTCTCAAGTTCCTCTCTTCTTGAACCGTGCAGTGCCTCAAGAATCCCGCCTGCTTCATTGGCACCTTCCTCATAAATTACCCTCGATTACCAGGAATGGTATTTCCGATTTGATTTGAATTTTTCCCCTCGTTGACTTCCCAGAAGAGGCGGGTATATATCTGAGAGTGCCCATTTTCTAGGGTTCCTATTTTAGGGTTCTATGCTCTTTTGATGATGATGATGATGAGTTTTTGAATACTCGCTTACCCACGCACCCCAACCCAATACCCACCTATCAGTCGAATAATAGGTATTGCCTCCCTTTCATCTGTATGTCTTCGTAGTTAATAGCAATCCATCTTCTGGGTATGTGTTTTTTTCCAGCAAAGGTTGGAGCTTTTGCGTTGAAATGATGTGGGTTGATTTTTAGTTTCATATTGAATGCTGGGTTTTTATCCCTTTTTATGGTAATGGAGCATTGCAGATCTGCTTTGGATTTTGGATATGTTTTGTATCTTTTGTATAGTTTCACTTTCTATTTAAAGGTTGTCTTTCCCAAAATTTACTTTCTGTTTTGTAATTTATTTGGGTCTCCTGCTATGTTCTTTCTATTTGAATGGGGGAATTGTGCAGCTGCAAAGGCATGACTATCATTGTAATTTGTTTTCTTTCATGCAAAAGCTGGAAAGCTACCTTCATAGATTCTTGCAGAAAGATTGATTCTGTGTTGATAGGGGAATAGATGCACTCCGTTAATTCTCATATATAGAACTTGAAAAGAAAATGATTCTTTGCTAAAAGTAGTATTGTCTTTTATGGCTATGTTTCCATTTCATTTTCAAATGTGATAAGTAGTTGTGTAGTTCATTGAAAACTTGCTGATAGGTTCATTTTTCTTGAAAGATTGATTATAAATAAATATAGACAATGGGATTTTTGTTGGTGCCATGACTTTTTGGGGATGTTCATTGGTTCAGAGTATGATGCACCCTTTACATCTAACCTCGGAAGTCGGAAGTGAAACTCTTATCATTATATGCTTACAGAGCGAGTGGTTTTTTTTAACTTCGTTGATGTCTTTCATATTTTCATATTAATTTGTTATCTGAATTTTCCTGGCACAACTGGCGACTTAAATGATTTTTTATCTGAATTTTCATATTAATATTGGAGATTTCTTTTACTCAGTTTTGAGTTGGAATTTATCTTTCATGCTTGTTCTGTTCTTTTGGCTCAAGAGTTTGATGAGTGATCAAGTTGTTTGCAATCTACTGACATATGCAGGAACAATTACTATTGTGTTAGCTATGGCAACTGGAACTCTATTTTTTGATGATGTGCGAAGTAAAGCTGAGGTCACTGATTCCCCCCAAACAAAAGACATGATGGATGTTGGCGAACAAGTCAATGAGACCATGCAGAATGCTTTAAAGCATAATACAACAGCCTCTAGTACGAATGTCCGTGAACTATTGGACTGCCCAGTCTGCCTAAATGCTATGTATCCACCAATTCATCAGGCATGTGTTTGTGATTGGACCTTTCGTGTTCGATACTTCCTAATTACTAACTTAAGAATCCAAATATATATATACATTTGATTATGGGTCACTCTTCTCATGTTTAGGCATTAGCGCATACCATAGTAACTCATAGCACTCCATCTGTCTAAATTTTAGATCTGTTTTCAGTTTTTTTTAGTCCATCCGAAAAACAATGCTTACTTAGCTATTTTAAACTCTACAAACCTTCAACTTTTTCACTTGGTGCAGACCTATTTTTAAATCTGAATTTGTAAACCAAATAACGTCTTTATTTTCTGAAATGAGATTTCAGATAAGGGTATTCTTACATGGTGGAGACCTTTTCACTTTTCTCTTACTCTAGCATTTTCTGGATCCCAAACAGAATATATCTCTTATCATATTTTTTCTTGTTTGTAGTGTTGTAATGGTCACACTATATGTTCTGGATGCAAGCCTAGGGTACACAACCGGTGCCCAACTTGTAGGCACGAGCTCGGCAATATTAGATGTCTTGCTTTGGAGAAGGTTGCTGCATCTCTTGAGCTCCCTTGTAAATATCAGAGCTTTGGGTGCATGGGGATATACCCTTACTACAACAAGCTGAAGCATGAGTCCCAATGTGGTTTCAGACCCTATAACTGCCCCTATGCCGGGTCAGAATGTGCAGTGATTGGTGACATTCCCTCCTTGGTGACTCACTTGAAAGATGACCACAAGGTAGATATGCATGCTGGGAGCGCCTTCAACCATCGCTATGTCAAATCAAATCCACACGAGGTTGAGAATGCCACGTGGATGCTCACGGTAAGCTCTATTTTCCTTGGAGCCCTTGGATCACACGCACACATACGTGTGTGTGAGAGTGTGAATCCAAGGGTTCCTAGACCCATGCCAGCAATACCCTTAACAGGTAGCTTAGACAAAACACATTTTTTCTCCACATTTTGACAGATTCTTGTTAGGTCAGTCAGGTTATGGCCCAACTTTACAAATATAAATGGTGTTTCAGACCAATTTTGAAAATGATTCTCAGCTTTTGCTTTGGAAAACATCAATTTAAAAGTACCTCCGAGATGGTTTTAGGTTCTCTTGTCAAAACAATCCATTTAAAAAAAATTATAATAATAATAATAATGAATTAAACACGCCCAAACAACCAGGCGAAAGCTTTTTACCAAAGCGTGTGTGATGTGTTCTGTCCCTAGGTTTTCAGTTGCTTTGGTCAGTACTTCTGCCTGCATTTCGAAGCATTTCAGCTGGGGACAGCGCCTGTCTACATGGCATTCTTGCGGTTCATGGGGGATGACAATGAGGCCAAAAACTACAGCTACAGTCTGGAGGTGGGAGGGAATGGGAGAAAGCTAATATGGCAAGGGGTGCCAAGGAGTATTAGGGACAGCCACAGGAAGGTCCGCGACAGTTTTGATGGTCTCATCATTCAACGCAACATGGCTCTCTTCTTCTCCGGTGGAGATAGGAAAGAGCTGAAGCTCAGAGTCACCGGTAGGATATGGAAAGAACAGTGATTTGTTCTTTCATTTACACTGCTCTCGATGAGTCTTCCGGCATTGTACTTTCTCTTTGGTCTTTCGAAGCAAAAACTCTTTTGCTTTAGGGCATATATGTTTTATGTCTCTTTTGTCCATAAGAAATGGAGTTCATGTTCATCCCTGAAATGTTTTTCTTTTTGAACTGTTTACAGAGCTTCTGTTTTTTGTTCTAACTACAAAAAATCAACACTTTGGGATAAAACCAAAGTTATTACTAGTACTTTTTATGACTGAGAAATCAAAAATTGCATAAGATTCAGTGCAAATATATAAATTCTAGCTAGAACGAGCATAAATATTGTTTGATTTTAAAACCTCTTTGCTTGTTTTTTATGTTGGCTTCTCTCTTGCCGTTCATGGAACAGTTGCCACATCACTTTGGGTGGCTCACACATCATTCTGTGTACCCCTTACATAGGAAAATATTGTCCATATCTTCTTTGCCTACTACATTTTTTTGTTGCATGTATACCTTGAATAACAAATCCAATAAAAATAGAAATGGGTGTGGTCCGTGACGGTCGTTGACTATTAGAACCCTTCACGTACCGTTCTAAATTAAACGGTTCAATATCTGTACGAGATGAACTCCAAAATCATTCGATATCATTTCGTTTTGAAGCGGAATGGTGCAATAACATACATATGTAAGTATTTCCTTGTCGTTTAAATAAGTATTCGTTTTTTTAAATAAAAAAATAGATCTTTTATTTGAGAAGGTCCACAAAAATATGTACTCAAGGTGCACCATAGAAGCACTCTTATTAAACACATTTTCTAGGGTAGGGCTATTTGTTTATATTCGAAATACTCCGCACTATTTAAATGCTTCTCTTCCAAAAATGTTTTACACTTTATTTATTTGGACGTTGCAAAACATTTACATTTATGGTATTTATTTATTTTAGTAATGCAACGTGACTCACAATAATTCTCTTATGTATAACATTTATTTGAATGTTGCAACACATTTAAAAAAAATTTTACTAATGAAATGTGCATTTTAAAATAGTATAATGTTTATTTTGAAGTAATGCAGTGTTCATTTTCACATATAACTTAAACCTTGAGTGTTAATTTTCAAAAACTATTTTGAGACCGGAGGTGTATATTTTAATGTATAACTTGTTGGATCGATCTAACTTAATGACACTAAGAGTCTCTTTTTTCCGTTGGAAATTTATGGGTGTATGTTGGAAAATCTAGGAGATGGATGAAATTGAAAGGTATTAATGTATTAAAAGAATTTGGAAGAAATTGAAAAAAAAAATTAGAGAGTTGAAAACTCTTGAAAAAATTAAACAATTAATGAGCAACCAAATCTATATGTAACAAAACTAATTTTGGATAAAAGAAAATTTCTCTTTGTTCGTATTTAAGGTGGTATGTGATAAAATCAGATATATGATATTATTATATATAAATATATTTTTTAGTCGTTGAAAAAAACTTGAAAGAATTAAAAAATGCAAAATTAATTTTTTTCAACCAAAAAGCGTACAAGGCATATTATCCCAAACTTAACCGAACACGAAAGAATTAACATGTTTAGCCAGCCAGGAATTTATGCTATTACTATTAGCCTTGAGTGTCAAAAAGAACTCGAATTTGTTTTGTTTGCCTACACAATTAGGACACTCACCATCCATGGCAGAGAAAATTATCCACCAAGCTATATAAATTTATTATTCAAAACTTGTGTAACTGGTGACCAAATGTCATCATAGGTTCAAGAAACATTTCATAATCTAACATGGCAAAAAATAGAAAAAAAAGGGTGGTTCGTATTTCATTCATACAACACACAGCTTTCCATTCAATTGCTAGGCACACAATCAGCCAAATATGCACCCCAGCCTTGGAGCTTGTATTCCCGAGCTGCCTCTACCGGGTTCGCCGCCTTTATAATTCCACGCCCTACTATTATTATGTCACTTCCCCGTTCACGAATCACCTGCGAAAGAGAAGGAACGATATATAAGACCCTGTTTGGTTCGGGTGGCGTGAACTTGCCATAAGTTGATGAAATTGTAGATTGACGTGGATAAAGTTGAGCAAGTTTGGCAACCACTTTAGCATTTCGCGTTTTCAAAGTTAATTTGTAGAAGTTATCCAAAATGCTAATTGAGAACGTTGCGTTCCCAAACGAGGCCTAGCTCATCAAGTATAACTTACAGAATGTGGCGTGTTGTATTGCTGGCCAAGAGAGTCTCCGCCTTTCACAAGCTGCACGCCGGGAGTTGCATGGATCAAGCCTGGACTCCCGGGCCCAGTGGGCCACGATGCAGGGTTGACAGAGATGAAGCCCATCACAAAATCCGAATGATCCTCGGCAATTTTCACAGCTGCAGCTGTATAATCTCCCTTGGCAAGATTACCGGATGAGCTCATTTCGGCAAGCAGCAGTAGACCTCTACCACGGGCCAAACCCTGTAAAAACAGAGACTATTTCCATTAGACCCTTGATGCATTGATGCATGTACTACTTAAAACTTCATAGAAAGTTAGAACAAAAGAAGTTTAATGTTCCATTTTTATTTGGTCCATTTTGTGCTCGAAACTACAACTTTGGCAATAATGACTCTTTTAGCTCCATTGGCAATGGAAGCAAAGTGGTAAAAAAAGGGAAGGAGAGAAGAAAGTAACCTTTAGTTTCAACCCATCTACAATTCCAGGACCAGAAATAATATGGGCATTTACTATGTCTGCCCAATCCAATATGCGAAAAATCCCACTGCAAAAAACGTTATAAAGCTTTTCAGACATAAATTGATGGGAAAAAATGGAGTGTATATGTCATTACAGAAAACCTTGTCATCTCACCCTTCATATTGCATTGTGACGGTGTTGCCAATGTCAGCAAACTTACGGTCTTCAAAGATTAAGAAACCATGCTTTTCAGCAATCTAGAAATGGCAAACGAATCAGTAACATATTTCGCAGAGCCAATAAATATCTACACCATGAACAAAATAGACCAACTTTATGTCTTTGCAAGGAAGCAACATCTCAATTGTATTTATAAAGGGATTCATGACATTTTGAAGAATCTAGATCATCAGAATATTTGTATGGTGAAATCCAATTGAAGGATATGTATTATATATAAACATACCCTACGGCATTCCAATGCAAATATTTTAAAAAGATCTAAAAAATCAACTTTTTTTCACATTTGTGGGCAGGGAGTAGAGACACACACATCCCATAAACGATACTTCGTAGATAACTCTATTGCATATTGGCTGTATTTGCATTATGTAATCAAACTTACAGATCGAAGTTTAGAGCCAAAATCTGGGGTGAAATCGGGCAATATGTCAACATGGGTTTTTAACATGCAAATTTCTGGCCCAACCTGAGGAATGAAACATGGATGTCATACTGTCATTCAAAACGTATCCAATGGACAAGAATAAATAACAATGTGCACTGTAAAGTCGGCTTGATGAACACAAACCAACTCCTCTAAAATCCACACCAAATGCCTTCAATTACATTTGGTGCTTATTTTTGTATGTTTTTGTAAGGCTATCACTCAAATTAGTAATGGCGTCCTAAATTTCTTCGTGATTCCCTCCTGTTAAAGGTCAACTTCTAATTTCTAAAATTTGTCAATTGGGGGCTTGAAGGCAGCTCTCTACTTGAGTATTACAAAACTGTCTTCTTTTAGAACTTGATATATTGATGAAGAACTGAAATCACATTGAAGGGATCTTTCAATTCATTTAGTTGAATTTCTCATACCTTTTCAGCAAGACCAAGCAATTCAGCTGCAGTGGCAACATCAGCAGACAAACACAAGTTAGTTTCCTTCTGCACCATGATCTCAAACAGCCTCTTCCCTGCAGGGTTTTTGGCCATCTTTGCCCTCTCCTGGTATGGCACCCTGCCCTTATTATTAGCCTTTGACTCTACCTTTGGCATTGGAGCAGCCACTTTCCTGTTCTCCTCCAAGAATTTCATCACCATTTTCTCTGTATCTTCTGACAACCTTCCCTTCTCCTTCAATATCCTTACCATATCAGTCAACTTCACCATGGAATGCAATGTAATTCCATTGTCTGCCAGATTTTCCCTACCCCCTTGTTCTCTGTCCAATTAGTTCCAATCCAAAAACAACCAAAAACTTTTGGGTCAAAGAATGAGAAAGGGCAAAATATCAAGAAAGCAATTCAACCAAAAGCTCAAACTCATTGTTATGGGCGCAGAAAGATTTTACACTAGCATACAAAGTTAAGGGACCAATTCAATCAAAAGCACAAAATTGTGTTTAGTAGACCTGAAAGGTTTTATACTCTAGCAGATAAAACAAGTCACAATGAAAAAATTTAATTTAAATAAAATGTAATGTACTACGGAGTATCTCGTACAAAAGCAGGAAAATATTCGAATTCTTGACAGAAAAGAACACATTTTTATGGAGGATTTAAAGAAAAATGACCAATCTAGAAAAATAATTAATCTGTGGTCAGAAATTAAATTAATCTGACCTATCAATCATGACGACGGCGTCGGTCACAGTGAGGCCGGCGGCGCGAAGTGGGGCGGCGGTCTCGAGCACGGAGGCACCGCTGGTGACGAGATCCTCGATGATGATGCATGACTGGCCGGGGGAGAAGGCGCCCTCGATGGCCTTGGCGGTGCCGTAATCCTTGACCTCCTTGCGGCGCATGAGCATGGGGACATTGTTTGAGACGGAGATGCAGGTGGCGATGGGGAGGGCGGTGTAGGGAACGCCGCAGACGAGGTCGTAGGCGGGGGCGGAGGGAGGAATTACGGCGGTGAGGGTCTGGGAAATCTGGCGGAGGACGGAAGGGTAGGAGACGATGAGACGGAGGTCGATGTAGATGGGGGAGATGATGCCGGATTTGAGCTTGAACTCTCCGAACTTGACAGCGGAGATGTCGTGGAGCTGGAGGATCAGCGATTCCATTGTTTGCTGTGAAACGGATGAGGAAGAAGACGACATCCCTTTTTGGGTTTTTGGGCTATGGCGGTTTCCGCAGCAGCGTCGTCTACCGCCGCCGGAGAGTGAGAGTGAGCGAATGAAAGAAGCGGCCAATTTGCTTAAATAGATACCGTAGGGAGTGATTCCCATTTCATTTTCTTTAAATAAAAAAAGAAATATTGCATTAAATAACACAAATTTATGTCATTTCCCTAAATAATATTTAAATTGTTTTATTTTTTAAATAAGACTTAATAATGTCCAGTGATGACGAACATTTACTTCAATAATGACTAATAGATAATGACTAAAAGTGCTACATTAGAAAAAAACACATATGATACTACTTTGGAAAAGTCATTGGCCCCGTTTGGCATCAGCGTTAGAGATTAACGTTAGCGTTTTTAGAATCAATCTACACCATTAAAATTTTATCTAAAACGTTAACACTAATTGAAAACGTTGTTCCCAAACAAGGCCAATTATGTTTAAGTGATATTTAAGACTACCACTTCTCGAAGGCTCCATTGGATCCAGTCGGACAGTTGAAGGATTTTAATTACACTTTTACTTGCAGAGGCTTTATATTTAGTATAATTGTTTCTTAGTGCAGTTGTTAGAAATCAAACTCGAATTTTCTCTTTAAGTATCCTTAATCAACTGAACACTCACCGGTATTTCATTTTCTTTTTCAATTACATCACTTAATACACCACAGATTTCATAGCACTAATTGTTTGTCTATCTCATAGACAATTGTTGGCCTACCCATATCAAAAACTTTTTTTTTCAACGGTTCCCATTTCCCATAACAGAAGGTTATGCATTCTTTTATATAGAGTATTTTTAAGTACGGCCCGATTCCATGGCCACTGGATTCCAGTGGCTACGGGAGCTTCTGCCCCCCTACGAAACGCCGTTTATAAAATTAATGATTCCTACCCCTTTCACCCCCCGGTAAACCCCCACCAAGTCCCGACCCAAACTAATCACCTCACTTGCGTCAATTGCACCTCGTAAGTATAATTGACTTTAAAAATCAAAACTTTTAACTTTATACTTACGAGGTACAATTGACGTAGGTGAGGTGATTAGTTTGGGTCGGGACTTTGCGGGGGGGGGGGGGGGGTGGGGAGGAGGGTTTACCGGGGGATTAGAGGGGTAGGAATCATCAATTTTATGAATGCAGCTCCGTAGGGGGGCAGTGGCTTCCGTAGCCATTGGAATCCAGTGGCCATGGAAACGGGCCGTTTTTAAGTATAGTAAGTATTTTTCATGAGCACTATTATATCGGCGCATATTTTGGTTAAATTAACTTCCTTTTATTTAGTAGATAATTTTGTCCTTAAAAGTTGGTTTGCATCTTTTTTTAGAGAAATACTAGATTCACAAATAAAATTGTCACAAAACTTACGAATTTACTAATTGTAAACTTCAATAAAAAAATTAAATAATCTAAAATAATTTTTAAATTAAAAGTTAAGTTATAGATGGTAAGTTTGTGAAGTTTGTGATGATTCTGTTGGTGAACCTAACATTGCTCTTTTTTTATATTTTAAAATAAAAAATATCAACTTAACATAAAGTTAATGGATTTAGCAAACACTTTTTAAATATTTCATGTTTCTCAAATTAAATTACTTGTTTACTTTCTTTCTCTATTTTTATTATTTATTTGATAAAATATTTTAGTCATGTCACATCATATTTCGTAGATATTTGAATATGTGAAATACTAAATTTATTTTATAATACCGATCAAATTCTCTAATAAATAATATTAAAATTAAATTTAGTTAAATATCGTAAAACGAAATAAATAATTTTACCTTTTTCTAATATTTAAATACAACCTGGCATACTAACCTATAAGTCTTTTGTTAGCAAAAATTACAAGAGCCCGCCCGGTTCAATGGTCACTGGAATGGCCACGGAAGCCACTGCCCCCCTACGGAGTTCCGTTCATAAAATTGATGATTCCTACCCCCTCTAACCCCTCCGGTAAACCCCCTCGCCAAGTCCTGACCCAAACTAATCACCCCACCTACGTCAATTGCACCTCGTAAGTATAATTGACTTTAAAGTCAAAAGTTTTGACTTTATATTTACGAGGTTCAATTGGCGTAGGTGGGGTGATTAGTTTGGGTCGAGACTTACCAGGGGGTTAGGGGGTAGAAATCATCAATTTTATGAACGAAGCTCTGTAAGGCGGCAATGACTTCCGTGGCCACGGGAATCTAGTGGTCAGGAAACCGGGCTCTTTAAAAAAATGAGAGTGGAGATAGGCAACTGATACATTTTCGTAGTTAATAATAACGCGTCATGTAAAAGCATTAAACTTTTGGAAAAAATAGGTTGCTTTACCTTTTTCGGCCAGACAAAAATCCCAATTTATCCGCGCTTTACCTTTCAATTCGCCCAATATGATCCAAATTCCAAATAAACTCTACACTTTTTCCCCTTTATAAAAAGACTATGGACCTGTTTGGAAATAGTGTTATCGAATGATAGTGTTTTATATAAAATCTTAATAATGTAATTTACTTTGAAAGCTATTGATAGGAAATAATACGTGGTTCGACCAACATTTTCCAATTATTTACGAAGGACAGCCAAATCGTGCCTGTTTAATAAAATGGAGGAATAAAAGAATATTCCTCCGAATATGCTCCTCCTCCCTCCTATAAAAGGAGGAGTGCCCCCAATGTGAAGGGGGGCAAAAAATCACACTCTCCCCTGCCATTTACTATTTCTCCATCTAGATAGCATATTCTTCTTCTTCTTCTTCAAGAGCTTCTAGCTCCACCATTAATGACTTCTAAGCTTAAATCATGTACCGTGTACACACCCCCGATATTAATAAAAATTCTCCGTTGGCAAGGTACCGCCAAAAAAGGCTCGTGGTTTTCTCCCGATTTGGGTTTCCACGTCAAAATCCTCGTGTTTATAATTTGGTGTATTTTTAGACTAGTTTATCGTTTTTACCGGGCTAAAACGATATACCGGTCGATAATTTACACCATCATTTTGGCGCCATCCGTGGGACCACGAGCAAATAGCCATGTTGCTAAATTCGTTCATTTTCATCAAAAAAAATCCCAGTCCAGCATTTCCAATTTCAAAGAACTAGATGAGGTGACCACCCTTTTCAAAATCCTTTATCACTGCCGTTGAAGCCAGTTTTGTGGTCATCGCCTTTGCCATTAGTGAGATCTATACTAGTCTCTACTGTCGATGAGATCCTCCATAGGTGGCTCTGTTATCTTTTCTTTTTTTCGAGGTCGCCACCGCTGCTTGAGTCCAGCCCTTGCCGGTCGGCTGTGGAGCCGGCCGCGACCATTGCTAAAGTCATAGAAGCTGCCACCAGTCTATTTTCACCGCGGCCGCTGTTGAAGAGGGAGAAAAAGAGCATCAGGTTAATGCGGCTAAAGCAAAGCACTCCCATAGCTATTAGCTAATGTTCTTCATCACTAGCTATGGCCAAAATCTACCATCAAGGCACCACCAGTGTCGTCGCCATTACAGTAGAGGACCATTGCGGCATTGCAATCGATGAAGCCTTCGTCGTTGTTGAAATGGAGAAGAAGATGGCTACATTGCAGCCACAATATAATCGGCATGGTTGCTCTATACGGGCCAAATATATCAACGCTCTTATTTGTTGCCGCCTGAATTGAGATCCCTTAGAATCTACGTTGCTGAGACATCACCGTTGAGGTCAACCACCACCAATTGGATCAATCTCTATTCGATTACATTGGCATGGCCTCTGGAAAACGCCGCCAAAGTTGATGAATAGGGGTCGGTTGTCGCTGGAGGACTTGTCCCAAGTCTCCGGTTGCAAAAGACAGGTCCACTTCAGGGGCGCATCTACCGTCATCCCGGGTGCCAAAAAACCATCTACAGGCGTCGTCGCTGAAAGGCACCATGCTGCCGCCACTGTTGGAGTCCCCACCACCGTTTTTGATCCTCACGGCCGCTGCAACGTTTCCATTGAAGCCATCCGACCACGGAAGACTCCAATTTCTACTCAATTTCGTAGCTGGCACTCCCACCGCTGGAATCTGGTCATTTTTGCACTTCAAACCAACCGCCTCTGCTCAGGTTCGCCGCCGCTGATGCTCAGACTCGCCGCCGCCGCTACTCAGATCTACTGCCGACCACTGCAAGAACTTCCGCTACTTTCGAGGTTGAAGAGGAAGAAGTAGGGTCGGCTACATATTCACGCCTCCCTTTGATTCCTCTCGAGGAGGAAGAAGACAAACATGGAGGAGCAACGCGACTGGCAAAAAAAAAGAAAAGACAGAGGAAACTGCGCCGAAGGAGGAAAGAGATATCATCCTATTTTTCCTTGGAAATGCCTTAGTGGAGGCATGTGTTGATGGGCCCACCAAAGAAATGAACAGTGCAGGATGGGCTTTGCTCTTTGCATCTTTTCTCTTGTCCTCACGAAAGGATTTGATCAAGAAGGATGTGGCCCTACTTGGTCATCTCAAACAAGAAAGAAAGAGCTATGGAAAGTTGATGGCCAATAAAATAAGGAGTAAAACATTAGCTTTGATTCAAAAAAAAGCTAGTGGGTTACGTGGGTTGATTCTCTCATTTATGTTCCATTGGGGCCCACCACTAACAAATGGGTGTGTTCATTGCACCAATCATTATGGAGTAATAATTTGGGCATTTACACATGCCTTATGGACGAATTCGGAGGGAAGACTGAGACACAAGCCGAGCTTGGTACGCTAGTTACAACACCGGTCTTGCTCAGTATTTAAAAAAAAAGAGGAAGACTGAGACACAGGCCCGGCCTGGCACGCTGGTTACTACACCGGTCTTACTCAGTATAATAAAAAATATTAAAATATGTGACACAGGCCCGGCGTGGCACGCTGGTAAATATCATTCTTGTGCGCGAGACAGGCCAAGAATGATATACACACCAGTCTTGCACATATTTTCTCGTAAGTCTGACCCCAATCGAATTGGGTACACCGGTGGCTCAGCTGAGCCCTTATCGGGGACGCCCGATTTTTCAGGCCCTTTGAACAATGCACTCCGGAAGTGGTCTCTACATGACATGAGGATATTTGCATCAGTTAGTCGGGCTAACATCGATCTTCGACAAAGTTTCTGCAACATACTTAATTCGTATTAAGTAACGTCGATTACTTCGATATACTAATTTCGCTATGTGTCTTTTACTTAATCCGTACTAACATCGGTCTCGACAAAATAACTACTCGAAGCACCGCCGCTTCATCGTACTAACTCCGGTGTCGTATAACTACTCGAAGCATCGTTGCTTTATCGAACTGACATCGCTCTTGTGACGATAATTATTCACGCAAATTTTAACCACCCTAACATCGAGCTCCTCGGTAAAGATAATAATTTTTGGAGCACGGCATAGGCCGGTAAAAAAAATGTTGTTGTACATATTAGTTTTTGCAAGAAAAACTTCTGATTCAAGAAATTAAAGAATTAATGAAGACTCGGAGGACTAGCAATAATATCAACCAGCCAAGAATCCAAAGTACGAAGACGGAAGATATCACTCGGAGGACTTGTTTACTTTTTTAAGTTGATGATTCTCACAACTTAAAAAAGGGGAGGACTTCTTGATGGGAAATAATACGTGGCTCGGCCCACATTTCCCAATTACTTACGAAGGACAGCCAAACCGGGCATGTTTAATAAAATGGAGGAATAAGAGAATATTCCTTCGAATATGCTCTTCCTCCCTCCTATAAAAGGAGTGGTGCCCCCAATGTGAAGGGGGGCAAAAAATCACTCTCCCCTGCCATTTACTATTTCTCTCTCTAGATAGCATATTCTTCTTCTTCTTCAAGAGCTTCTAGCTCCACCATTAATGGCTTCTAAGCCTAAATCATGTACCGTGTACACACCCCCGATATTAATAAAAATTCTCCGTTGGCAAGGTACCGCCAAAAAAGGCCCGTGGTTTTCTCCCGATTTGGGTTTCCACGTCAAAATCCTCGTGTTTATAATTTGGTGTATTTTTAGACTAGTTTATCGTTTTTGCCGGGCTAAAACGATATACTGATCGATAATTTACACCATCAGCTATAGCTTTTTCAAAATGCTGAAACTAATCTCTAATGTTATTTCGAAACATGCTCACATATGTCTAGAGTTTTCCATTTAAAAATTAATTATAGGAAATATTTCATTTTTGCTCCTTCCAAATAAATCTTAACAGTGTACATACAACAACAATAATAGCATAGCTGGATTTCACAAGAATAAGTAAAATTCTATTCATGTATATTTCATACCCCTCCGTCCCAAATTAAATTGCATGTTCGTTTACTTTCTTTCTCTGTTTTCGTTAGTCTTTTGATTAAATAATATAGTCATGCCACCACTAGTTTTGTAGATCTGTTGATATAGTTTTTAAATATGTGATTTTTATTTTTAAATTCTACACCATTTTTCATATAAAATGATTTGAAAATAACTTTAGCCAAACATGATAAACTGGAACATGCGATTTAAATTGTGACAGTAAGAGTAAAATATTTTTACTTTTCAACATCTTTTTAGAAATGAAGAGAACTATCACTGCGTAGAAGAATTTCCTGGCCCGGGTGACCCTTCAGATAACGAAGGACACGTCTAGCGGCTTCCATGTGATCGAGCCATGGGGCATGCATAAATTGGGATAGGAGATGCACCGAGTAAGAGAGATCTAACCAGGTAATTGTCAGGTATATCAAACGACACACGAGCCGGCGGTACTGAGCCAGGTCACGCAGCTCAGCACTAGTAGATCGACCCAACCCGTGGTTTGGTGTGATAGGGGTATCAGCCGGTTTGCACCCAAAAGACCAGCTTCATGGAGGATGTTGAGTGCATACTTACGTTGACAAAGAACAATACCCGTCGCAGATCGGGCACACTCAATACCCAAAAAATATGACAAGGGCCCCAAATCTTTGAGATGAAAGCACCGATGCAGATAAGTTTTGAAAGAAGCACGGAGAGTGGAATTGTTACCTACAACCAAAATGTCATCAACATAGACTAGAACAACCAAAATATCCGGCCCATAGCGATGAATGAAAAGAGTGTGAACAGCATGAGCCTGACGAAAGCCATAGCGTCTGAGAGCACAAGTAAGTTTTCCAAACCAACTGCGGGGTGATTGACGCAACCCATATAGAGACTTGCGCAGACGGAAAACCTTTCTTGGATAAAGATGTGCATAACCGGGTGGTAAATGCATATAAACCTCCTCAATCAAATCACCATGGAGGAAAGCGTTGTTGACATCAAGCTGATGCACTTGCCACCCCCGTGTCGCGGCAACAGAGATCAAAACGCGAACAGAGCCAATTTTTGCCACCAGGGCAAATGTATCTGTGTAATCAACTCCCAAAGTCTTATGATTGCCAAGAATAACCAGACAGGCTTTGTCCCGTTCTTTAGTGCCATCAGAACTAAATTTGGTCTTAAAAACTCATTGACACCCCAAAGCTGTCCGATCAGGTGGTAAAGTAGTAATGTCCCAAGTCTGATTGTTCCACAACGCCAGGAGCTCCGTTTGGACAGTTGCCCGCCAGTTCGCATGAGGAACAGCCTCAGCATAATGTTTAGAAACAAAGTGCGGACTGATGGCGCCAAGAAAACCACGGTACCTATCATGCAATTTATGATAACAAACAAAGTTGGCAATAGGATAACGTGTATCTGAAGACGAGGATCGGGGAGGCGACGAACACACCGGAGCATGAGATTGAACAAAATTGACGATATAATCACTAAGGTGGGAGGGCTGACGACGCTGCCGTTGTGGACGAAGAGATGGAACGACAGCTGTATCAGAAGGGTGTGGGTTGGCGGTGGGCTGCGCGTCCCCTTGGATCGGCTGGCCGGGCTGACCGACCAGAACAGACGCCGACAGTGGGACGGCGGGAGTGACCAGGGGGGTCGCGGGCTGGGGCATTTCGGGAAAACCGGCGTATGTAGTGGGGGTAGTGGGTTCGGACGACGTGCGATGGGTTGCAAACGGGAAACTACTCTCGTCAAAAGCAATATCTCAAGTGTGAAAAAACGATGGTTATCAACATCATACACACGCCAGCCTTTGGTTCCAGAGGGATACCCAACAAACATACACTTGGTGTTGCAGAGATGAAACTTGTTAGTGGTTTTAATACGAAAAAACATAAACACCCGAAAATTCTGAGATGACTAAGATCAGGGGCTTTATGGTTGAAGACTTCAAAAGGTGATTTGCCACCAAGTAGTTTGTTGGGAGTACGATTAATTAAATACACAGCAGTACGTACACATTCCCCCCAAAATTTAATAGGTAACTGGGCTTGAAACACAAGTGATCGGGCAACGTTTAAAATATGTCTATGTTTACGTTCCACCCGACCGTTTTGTTGAGGAGTACCAACACAAGAGGTTTGGACAAGGACATCGAAAGTTGTGTAATAGAAATGGAGGTCCTGATTGACAAATTCTGTGCCATTATCAGAACGGACAATTTTAATTGCTTTATGGAATTAGGTCTGAATCGTGGCAAAAAAATGTTTCAAATAGCTAGACACTTCAGATTTATCAATAATCAAATAAGCCCAAACAGCACGAGAGTGGTCATCCACTATGGTAAGTGTTGAAACACGGGTTTATCACTTTTTCGTACTAAAGCGGTGTTCGTTTTTATGACAGGTTTTGATAATGCCAAACCGCCGTGAACGAGACAAGTTGTTGAATATACAAGGCGAGAAATAAATATAAGAATAAAGCAAGAGAACAAGAGCTAAAAGAGACCAAGAACGAAGACCGTAGTCTTTAGCGTCGTTGAGTCGGTCACAATGTGATCCAGACCGACCCAAGCTTTGCACTTTGGCTCTTTAGGCTAAATTATTTTTTATTGCATTTTACATATCATCAAAATTATTTTCAAACATGCTCAAACATATTAAAAACACTTCGTGTTCGCCCAAACCAAAAACCAAGCCATCCGGGGTTCGGCTTTCAGAAATCGGCGTTCGGTTTTCAGAAACCGGCGTTCGGTTTTCAGAAACCGGCGTTCGGTTTTCAAAAACCGGCGTTCGGCATTCGGTTATCGGCGATGGTTTTTGGCGTCCAAACCAACCAAGTGGTTTTCAACTTTTTATGTTTAGTTTTTACTTCAGGGCACATTTAAATATTTTTCCATCAAAATCACTTCAAAAACCACCTTTCGTTTTGTGTCGTTTGATAAAAACCATGCGAAACGACATAAACTTGGCTAGCCATGGTTTTTACTTAAATGAAGTGGTTTTCGAGTCTTTTTGTGTGGGAATTGTTTTTGAATGAATTTAAATGGTTCTCCAATCAAAAATCATGAAAACCATCTTTCGGTTTTGTCTTTTGGTAAAAACCACCCGTGTACAACATTGACTTGGTCAACCATGGTTTTTAGCTTAACGACGTGGTTTTCAGCTTAAAAAGCTTGTTTTGATATCACAATACATTAAATAAGTGTTTTATATACTTAGTTTTTACTTTGGAGAACTTTGCATTTTTCGGTCAGGTTTTAGTACCGGTCAGCTAGGCCATGGTTATGGGCTAGCCATCTACCCAGTGATGGTAGATATCACTAATCCATGGGTAAGTGATCCCGGGATTCCAGAATCATTCCACCCAGCGATGGGTAAGCAGCCTTTAGCCCAACTGATTTCCAGAACCATGCCAAACAGCGATGGGAAGTTCTACCCATCGCTGTTTAAGCCTTGGCCCAAAATTTTCACAAGGCAGAATGCCCTTACCCAGTGATGGGAACCTTTACCCATCGATGGGAACCCAGCGATGGGAGGGCATACCCATGGCTGGTTAGGCATGACCTTTGTGAGTCATTTAAGGCTGATTCTTTCCTTGTTTGAAAGTCAACCTCCCACCCAGCGATGAGAAGCATTTACCCATCGATGGGTAGATGACCGTTGGCTTCAAAACTGAAGGAAAATTGGCTTACCAGCGATGGGTGAGTCTAAACATCGATGGGAAGCTAATATCATGCAGATCCACATTTTAATCAATCCCATAAATCAAACCAATCACCCTTTAAATGTTTTGATCCGTTGGAGCCTATTTTGGCACTATAAAAAAGGGTGTTTGGGTATGCTTTACACATCAATTCACTTCACTTTATTCATATTATCATTGCATCCAAACAACATTATTTTCCATAGCTTTCTATTGCCAATTTGTGAAGTTTGAGTTGTTCTTGAGTGTTCTTAGTGTTGTAAACACGTTTAGGGAAGCTTGTTTCCCTTGGTTGTATGAAGGAAAGGTATTTTCCTTCGGGTTGAAGTCTTGGAGTGCGGTATTTCTGAGCAAGTGTATTGAGGCTCGTGGGACTCGAGTTCTCAGGTTGTAATGGTTTGTTAAGCACCCGTAAGCTTAACAGAAGTAGTGTAGCTCGAGAGAGTCTCTCGGGAGACTGGACTAGCCACACGTTGTGGTGAACCAGTATAAATCTTGGTGTGCTCCCTTTACTCCTTTTTATTCCGCTCTTTACTTTATCCCTGTGATTTTTATTCCGAAAAAATTTATAAACATTTTCGTGCCTCACTATTCAACCCCCCTCTACTGAAGGGCACTTATTCTAACAGTAAGAAAATAATGAGCACCAGTAGCTAAACACGGGGTATAGGGTCCCCATATATCACAATGAATTAAATCAAAAATACTTGTAGCTTTATTGGAACTGAGAGGAAAGGAACTACGAACTTGTTTAGATTGAAAACAAATTTCACATGATTGTAACAATTTAAGTTTAGAGCTACTGGTACAAGGAATAAGAGATGACAAAACATGAGTTGATGGATGTCCCAAGCGTTTGTGAAGAAGAGAAGGGTCCACTTGGGTAGCCAACGCGGTAGAGGACGAACGAAACAGAAAAACTCCATTGTGTGCATCACCCTGTCCAATCTCCATCTTCGTGGCACAGTCATGTATGACACAATAGTTTTTGTTAAAAATAACAAGATAGGAATTATCACGTATAAGGCATCCAACAGAAATAAGATTGCACTGCAAGTTAGGAACAAGTAAGACATCCCGAAGCACCACCTCGGGCGATAGGCGCACGTGGCCACGCCGAGTTGCAATGGTGTGCATGCCGTTCGGGAGTGTGATGACACACGGGCTCATAGAAACCACATCGGTTAAAAAAGCAATATTACCAGTCATGTGATGAGAAGCACCACTATCAATAAGCCACTCACGGGAAGAGGTATCACCACTACTTCCGGCATCCTTGTCAGAGGAAGAAGTATCAAGCATGGAGAGTATACGTGTCATCTGATCAGGTGTAAGCCCCAAAGCATTGGAGTTTGTAGCCGCATGTGCTCCCCCTATCGCGGCTCCAATCCCACGTCCAGGTGCACGCGTAGGAGCGCCACCACCACCTGGCATGGTACGGTCATCCCGGCTTCAAACGATACTTTTATGTCGTTCCTCTTGGACAACCAAGGCATATGCTCGATGGAGATCTGGAACAGGTTTGGTGGTAATAATCTGAGAACGAATGTGATCGAACTGTTCGTCGTCGAGGCCAAGAACAAAATGGTGGGTTTTCTCTTGTTCTTCATGTGCGCGAATCAATGCCGCAGCCTCACAACGGCAACCGCACATTGGGTCCACATATCCGTGTAACTTGTTCCACAACGTCACAAATGGATTGTAGTAACCAACCACAGTTTGACCTTTTTGACGCAAAGATTGAAACTCGGATTTTAATTGATGAATGCGAGGACCATTAGATCCCCCATATCGAGTTTTCAAATCCAACCACAATTCATGAGCCACTTTGTGAGAAATAATAGAGGGTTGAATATGTTCATCAACACTATTACAAATCCAAGAACAAATAATGGAATTATTCGCTTTCCAAGCTGCAAGTTCCTGTCATCGGTGGGTTTGGGAAACCCTGAAGGAAATAGAAAACCGGTGCGGCTGCGCCCTTCAAGAGCGTTGACGATCGTTTTCTCCCAAACATCATAATTGTCCCCCTTGAGAAGATGTTTTGTCAACGAGTAACCCGCACTTTCGGACGAATGGATGTAGTAGGGAGAGGTGGGATTGTGAATAAGCCATACCTTTTTTGGAGTCTTGGCTGTCATGGTGGCGGAAGAAACACGGCAACCGATGTAAGGCGGTGTGAAAAGATCGCTGACGTGAGGCGACGAGAAGTTGTCCGACGTGAGCCGGCGGCAGAGATGACCGTCGTGAGGCAGTCGGCATAACTACGGTGGCGGCGCTGTAAAAAAAATTGAGCCATAAAAACTACGGTGGGAGTCAATCAAATGCTAACACACCCCTCATGTATAGAAGAGATATATTTTTTATAGAGCCTTACACCTAAATATTTAAACTTCTGACATATTTGATGAGCAATGTTTTGATACTATGTTAACAAACTAACTCAATCAAATGCTAAAACTCGTTATTAACACTCACGAAAAGTTATAAAGAGTTTTCTCTAACAGTTTTGTAGTCCGAAAAAAGATTTTTATATTCTTTACGTCTACTCATGTGCTTCCAATCCTACACATGAAATATTAATTTTGTTAAAACTGAGTGAGTGAGATTTGAAGTGGCTGCATCTTTATCAATAATCCTTTAATACAATGTCAAAAAACAAACTCAACCAAACATTCAAATTTATGGTTGTTGGCCCAAGTAAACATTTTATATTCTAAGAACCTATTTTTTAGGTTTGAAAAGGAGTTAGATGTTGAAGAAATGGAAGAAATTGGTCAAAAACTAGAAGAAACTAGAAAAATTCAAAAGAATTAGAAGAAACTATAAAAAAACTAGAAAAAGAACTAAAATATATGGAAAAAAAACTAGAAAAAACTGGAATAATTTTAAAAATGGAAAAAGCTGGAAGGACTTCAAAATTTAATTTTAGTGTACTTTTCATACTAGTCTTGGGAGCTGGGCGAAGATACCTAGAAAGAAAGGAATAAAGAAGGAAGAAATATAAAACAGAGAAATCCATGGATAATAAACAATCAGAGAGAATTTTATAAAATCTTGTTAAAATGTATTAAAATCAATCTAACTCCGCATAGACTTTAAACAATCCATTGATTTTACATAGTCCATAGATTTTAAACAATCTATCAAAATCTTTTAAAATCTTAATTGAATACACCCCCCTTATCCTAGTTGTTATGGTTGTTGTTGTTGTTATTGTTCATAACGTTATTATATTATTGTTGTTGTTGTTGTTGTTGTTGTTGTTGCTGCTGCTATTATTATTGTTGTTGTTATCATCATCATCAGCACCACCACCACCACCACCATCATCATAATAAGTAAAGAAAGTAAATAAAAATTGACCATGTAAAGTGTGTACATGCAATTTAATTAGGCAAAGAGGGAGTAGTATAATTATAAATTTAAAATTTAAAATATTCATATATTTCACAGATCAATTTAAATTAATAAAACATTTCTAATTTTTAGACGATAGTTCAGCGCATGTAAATTGATAAAAAATATTTTTCCCAATAAAAATATACTCCATAATATTTATATTTAAAATAGAAGAAAAAATAATACTCTTTAATTAGTGTGAACCACAAAATAATGACATAGAAAAAATAAAAATTTAAAAATTTAAAAATAAACTATAATTATGAACATATTAACAATAATAATAATACATGAAAATATATCATTTTGTGAATCATTAGTTGCGGAGTAGAAAAGATGAAAGAAAATGTAAATGGTTAGAAAAACTTGAAGAATTAAAAAAAATGGAAAAATGGGATAAAATTGAATGAAACTAGAAAAAACCGGAAGGACTAGAAATTAAGAGTTTAAACTTTAAAGGACATGTTATAACAAGTTTTAATAACATGAATTAAAAGTTGAGGAAAACATATCATAAATCTAGAATATAAAGTTTAAGGCACCTTTTGGTGACTTTAGAAGATTGATCTAGTATGAGTTATGAAATTTAGCCATCGCGAGTTAAGAAATTTAACCGTCACGCTCTTTTTCGAAAGCTAAAGTCTTCGGTCTTTTTTGGAAAGTTCTAGAATGTTGATATAGTATGAGCTAGAGAATCTAAAAGAAAAGACATATTTATTAAAAACAAAAGTATTAAAATAGATTTGAAAAGACGGTTGATAGTAACATGTGAGGATGACAAACGATGATGAATGGCTAGCCAAGATAAATGATCACAGAAGATGTGTGGCTAACACTGGATGGCCGAAAGTGATGGGAGATCTGCGACGAGAAATGGTTGGCGGCGGTTCAAGGCTGACAACATGTGACAGTTGACAAGAGGTTACAACAATAGTGAGTAGTCAACGGCTGAAGGTGGTTAACAACGATGGGCAATGTGCCCCGGTAGGATGTGGTAAGTCAAACTATGCGTATTCTTAGATTATGAAGAACATTCCTTACATTCTAGAATGTATTTCAAAGTAACTTATTTATTTGATCTCTCTTATTAAAAAAGGAATATATATGAAATTCAAAATATTTCATTTTTTTCTAAATACTATGAAAAATTTAATCATTAAATTTTCACATTGTAACAATTTGTTTCTAATATTCCATGAAAATCAAAACAAGTGAGTAATTTATTTTGACAAATGAAACAATAGAATATGCTTTATTATCTTCGATGAGTATTCAACGTGGTGACAATAGCCCATTAAAAAAATGATCTCCACAAAATAGTTAAATACCCGCCGGGCCAGTCAATAACAGCAGAAAGGGCAGCGAACCAGCCCGTATTCGTTGCACACGTGGCACCTCCGCACTTGTCCACCTCCCTCGTCGAACACTTTCTTGCTCCCGTTGCAATTCGTGCAGGGGAAGAAGCGCGCGTCTCCGCAGCCGTTACATACGGCGGCGCATCCCGGCGGCCGCGCCGGGAGACCCCTGAGCAGTTTAACCAGCTCGCCCACTTCGTTCATCTGCTTGATCACTTCAGCCCCGCCGATGTACTTCCCTTTGATGAAAATCTGCGGCAGGCTCACGCTCTTCTCCCCCAACGCGCTCTGCAGCTCCGCCCTGTACGCGCCGTCCATGGAAACGTCCCTCTCGTCCACGTTCACCCGGAAGCTCTTCAGGATCATCCGCGCCGTGTAGCAGTCCTCGAACGTGCGGCGGATTCCGCGGAGGCTGGTGAAGTAAACGACCACTCTGTCGTCCGTCCCAGGAAGCAGAGGCGGAGAATCGCCAGATCCGGAAATCGAGGGTTTCGCGGCGGCGGAGACGGTGGAAGATTGCCGCTGCAGGGGGAGAAAGCTGGACAATCCGCGAGACAATTTCTGCGCGTCGAAGAGAGAGCAGAGCTTCTTCACCTTCCCCGTGAACGAATTCCCGGCGACGGAAACGATCGAATCGAAGGCGGAGGATCCGTGGATCTTCTTAATCGACCCGATCCGTTCCACGGATGGCTTCCTGGAGAGCCCGAAGGTCTCGCCGGAGGTGCGGCCGGGAGCCATCGTCAACGATCGATTGAAAGGCGAAACAGGATTCATCTTCGGATTGTTGTTTTGAGATTCGCTCTTTTCCCTACCAGCCATCATCAAAATTGGAGAGCGTAGAGCGTTGGAATGTAATTTCTGTGATCTTCTTCGCGACCGATCGAAGAAATTCAAAAATTGTTTCTGAAGGAATTTGCAGAGTTAGAGGAGAAATGGAGGATGGGCGAACCCTCTCAAGGAAGGAGATGACAATATTTTCTGGGGCCTGTTTTTCTGTTGTTAATTTTCCGGCGAAAGAAATGAAATGGTGTGGTTCCATATTAAGAAAAAACGAGGGAAAACTAAGCTTAATTACATTGGCTTATCATTAACTAATTACTCGTGGCACAATTTTTTTAGCGGTCCATTATTCGGTAGAAACTACTTTGTACCCCCCTTCTACCACACATTATATATTTATATTTAGGATGTGTATCCAAATATCATTTTCGATTAGCATTATCATTTCGAATAAGTGCAGATTAACTTTGAAAACGTTAACGCTAAATACTGCACATAGGTAGTTTTTTCAAAACGTTAACGCTGAACTCTAACGTTATTTTCAAACATACCTTTACTCGATCTCCATTTTTTATATCCAAACTAAAAAACGAGTAGTAAATTAAAGGAAAGGTAGGGATATATCAAATATCTTTTCTTAATTGTTTTATCAATTAAATAAAATTAAAGTAGGAGTAACACATTAAAACTATACTAAAATAAAAGTTTTATATTTTTATTCTCGAAATAAGAGTTAAAATGCATATACAATAACAATCATGATCATATATATTACCAAAAAATATTATGAAATCTACACATATAGTTTTACATTACGTACTATAGTGCCAAAGTTTCGATTTTGATATTTTTCTCTATGTTTTAATCTCATTTGAAAAGATTTCTCTTTATCAATTCCAATATATTTGCTCAATTTAATTTTTTTAAATAAATTAAATTAGATCAAATTTTGAAAACATCTCCAAGACAAGTTTAATGGACTTCTTTTTATACTAATAATACATGTTTTAAATTAAAATTTAAAATTTATCTAGTTTGATTAAAAAATCAATTCAGACAATTACATTAAGACGAAAATGATACTCCCTCTGTCCCAAATTATTCGTCACATTTGCTTTTTCAACAGTCGCGAGAACTTTAGTTTATTTCTACGTTTTCATTGATTATTTGATAAAATAAAATATTCTTGACACCTCTTATTTCGAAGAACTTTTCATGCAGTTTTTTGATATGTACTTTTTATTTTTTATTTCTTTACCAATATGTAAATAAAATGAATTGAAAAAACTTGATATTTTGCCTCGGTAATAGAAATGTGATAAATAATTTGGGAAGGAGGGAGTATTTTTTAACTTATTGAAGTACATAGAGTCAATGCCTTTATTGAGGTTTGAACCTATAAATTTCATTTGAGAGAGTTGATGTTTAAAGGTTTTGTTGATCTCAATGTTACAGAGAGAGAAAGCGGTTTCTTTATCGATAATAATTACTCCGTAATAAGTAGTGAATGGATCGGAGCCCCTCCCTACAACCCGAGATGGTTAATAGACGAAACAAAGACGCACAAGCCCAATAGGTACGATTTCGACCGGCCCAATATGCTCGGCCGCCCTTCTACTGCCATTGATACTATATTTGACCGTGACTAAGAACGATCAAAGGGAGATCTTTTCATGGTAAAGTTTGCCCAGATTCGAGTCCCAACGTAGACATAAACGTTGACTCTTTGTTTGTCATTAGATTGAAAAAACGTATAAACATATATCACATTGTAACAAAATCAACAGCATATATTTTTTGGAAGGGATGAGTAATTAATAAGATTAAACGGAAGTGTGGGCTTACTAATTGTGAGATGAAACCGAAGAAGATTACTACTTGTATCAAATGAGTTTCATAATTAATCCGGAGGATAAGTGAAACAATTTACTCATATAGCTTTGGTCCAAACTTAAGCACTCCGTATTAACTAAACTTCCTTTTGAAAAAAAAGAATCCATTTTCCAGCAGCAGCATACATATACGTGTACTGTGGAATAATGTTCCATAGTCATTCTTTAATCTTCACCATAAACCGCGTGGTGAACCGGTTAAATTCAAATTGGTCCGTCAGTTTATCGTCTTATCGTCTTTGTCGATTGGACGGAGGAAAGGCCGCAACTTTCTTCCAAAAGGACAGCGGCGGCCTTTCTCTTCCGACAGTTCTGCTGTTGCTGTGGCTGCAAAGAAGAAACTTCTTCTTCTGCTTCAGCAGCAGCAGCTACAGTAGAGCTGGGTCTCCTGATGAGATGAGACCTGAGTTTGTTGACGTCGGATTGGCAGACCGGCTTGAGGAAGAACTCCTCGGCGCCATCCTGGAGGCACCGGTCGATCCGGGAGGGCAAATCCTCGGACGACATGATCACCACCGGGATGTCCCTCAGGGAGGAACATCCCTTCACCTTCCTAAGGAGCTCGTACCCCGTCATCCCCGGCATGCTGTAGTCCGTTATGATCAAATTCACCCCCTCTATCTCCTTCCCCAAAACCTCCATCGCCTTCATTCCCGACTCCACCGCCGTCACTGCCAATTTTTCCAACGTCAGGAAATGTTTTATACTCTAACACATAAAAGATCGTATCGAACGATGAGAAAGAAAGGATTGAAGATAAAATATACCTTGATAAGAGCAGGTTTTAAGGAGCCTCTCAATGAGCTTTCGATCAATGACGCTATCATCCACTGCAAGAACATGGAACTTTGCTTCATCTGATGATGAAGAAGAAGATGATGAGGAAGAAGACATTTTCAATGAAAAGAGATGGAGTTATATTATTAGAATGAACTGTATGTATAAAGCTTGAATTGAATTGAATCAAATAAAGAATATATGGAGGAGAAGAATATATATACACTATAGATAGATAGATGTGTGAGAGATCAAAAGATACGAAAGAAAGAAAAATAGGAGTGATAATATATTGAGAGGGGATGGGAAGATACGCCAAAGATACAATCTTTGAAAGTGTGTGTGTGTGGGGGGAGATATACAAGTCATATTCTATCTAGCTCGGATCCTGGACCGTCACTGAGAAGAGTCATATACTATTTCGCCCCAAAATATTTGTTCAGTTTTTATTTTTTTTAGTTAATCATTTTTAATTGTTGATCTATAATTAAATAAAAAATATATTATGTATTAATTAGATAAAATAATATTTTGAAAACATTTTATATAATAAATCTAATTAAATTAATTTCGTATTAATGTATAATATCATTTTTATTTAATTTGAGATAAAAAATTTACTAATTTTGATTGAAAAAAAAACTTACCATGAAGGAAAATTAAATCAGACAAAAACATATACGGAGTTTGTATGGATGTATGTGACATATATCATCGGATCAGAATCTTGAAGATATTGTTGGAGTTGAAGATTGAGGGCGTGGGACCCACTAACTCACGTTACTTACCTCCGTTTTCAACTTGCCGTTTCGCCTCTACCGTTCTACCTACGAGTCCATCTACTGTTTTTAATTCGCCCGTCTCCGTTTGGTCAAAATATAGATACTCTTGTGCCTTCATTTGGTCAGAGCAATGACAAGGAACAAGGATATCTTGTACTCCCACATTACTTTTTTCACTCATGTATGATAAGGTCAAAATGCCTTGGTGAGGCACAGTGTGACACTTCATACTACCGGAGTACTTTTTTTCTTTTTTTAAAAATAATTTTTTTAAAATTTTTTATGAAAAAATGTACAAGAAAGTAGAATAATTTTTTAATAACATAAATAATAAAAAAAAAATTATGTTTAAAAAACAAAAAAAATGTAAAAAAGTGATAAAAAATAATCACTTGCTATTGTAGGACTTGCCACTCCATTTACTTGTCACGCACTGACTGAACTATTTTTTTATTGGTTAAAATGTTTCATTTCACCGTGTGGCATTCCATTTTCGTCTTGCCATTTTTGATGCTCTTATTACTCCCAAATTAGATTACACGATCTTCTCAGTTTGATTTATGATATTTGACTGAAGATATTTTCAGTTCAATTTATTGATTACAGGTGTAAAATTTAATAGAAATCACCCTAAATAGAACTAAAACATAAAGAAAAGTACCAAAATAGGACTTTCATATTTTTTTCCCCCGAAATATGACTTCGCATTGTGGTAATGTGACACCTTACATGTGCACATTACTATACTTTTTGGTAATGTACATGACCATGTTTGGTAATGTAAATTCATTTTGAATCTTATTTCGAGAATAAAAACATTAGAGTCTATTTTGGTATATTTTTAATGTTTTAGATCTATTTTGGTCTTTCTCCCAATATTTAAAAATAAAAATTACATATTTCAAAACAACATCAAAACTTTGCAAGTTAAGAGATGACATGAGTATATTATTTTATCAAATAATAACAAAGATAGATATAGAAGGTGATTAAAATTTGACAATGTGAATAGTGGCTGGAAAGATTATTTTAGGACGGAGGGAGTATATTTTATATTTTGAGTCAAGATTCCATTTTTTGTAAAATTTAATTTACTTATAAATTGGTACAAGAATAATTAATAAAAGAGTAGTTAAAATGGTTTTGGTCAATGTAAAATAAACGAGTTTTATTTTTCATCTTTCTAATGTTTTTAAATTAAGTCATCCTTGTAAAATTTTTATTTTTGCAAAGAGTCTTTCACTATTTTTTTTAAAATTTAGAGTTAATGTTCAATTTGTTTTTAGTCCCTAAGAAATGAGTGATTTTGTTTTTGTTCCTCTAAAATGTTTTAAATCCATAGTGGTTTAATTAAAAAAATATTTTAGGACTAAATGCAAGAGTCTCTTGTTTTAAAGGGATCAAAAGCATAATTAACCTTTGAGTAAATTCTATAAAAGGTCTTCAGTTATAGGTCATTTTACATATTTAGTTCCTACATATCAAATATCAATAATTTAGTCCCCAATTATTATATTTTTTTTCCACAAATAGTCTTTTGTTAACATTTCCGTTAACAACATGAACAAAATTGTATATTCAGACTCTTCTCTTTCGTCAATTAAATTTCCTCCCTCCTCTCGTACTAATTCTCAAACCCGTTGCTGAATTTGAAGCTCTAAACCCAAAATCGATATGATTAGACCTGGCAAAACGGTCGGTCAGGTCGGGTTCGGGTTCGGTATAATTGGGTTCGGGTTATTTCGGGTTCGGGTCACTTCGGGTTCGGGTCTAAGAGTGCTTGTTAATGACCAAGAGTTATCGGGTTTGGGTTGACCCAACGGGTTAAGAGGCGTATTTAAAAATTAAAAATTTTGCTATTTAGAGATCATGTGATCCGAGCATTATTCAAAACAAAGAACAAAATCATAAAAGTTTGCAGTTCTATTTGCAACATACCAAAAGAGAATTGCAATATACCCAAAAAAATCACCTTTTTGCAGCATACCAAAAAAACTGCACTAGATGAAAAAAATTGAAGATTCTTTCAACATACCCAAAAATATATATACGTTATTAAAAAATTGAAATTCTTGCATCATACCAAAACAAAAGAAAAGAATTAAAACTTGAGTTACACGTAGGAGCAACTGAAGAGGATGAAATAGGATTAAAAATTCCATTATTGTTCTGGTGTCTTCTCACCATTTTGACTGAGTTGACATCTAATATCAACAAACGGTGGAAGAGTGGGAGAACTATATATATATATATATATATATATATATATATATATATATATATATATATATATATATATATATATATATATATATATATATATATATATATATATATATATATATATATATATTACGCTTTTTGAGTTTTGAGTAGCCTAATGGGTATATCATATTTTAAATGAATATATAAAACTAAATAACTAATAAAAATAAACAATTAAGTGCATAACCCGTCGGGTCAAACCCGACCCGACCCGTTCTGACCAAAAAATTTAACGGGTCTTCGGGTTCGGGTCGTTTCGTGTTCGGGTCGCAAAATCAATGTTCAAAACCCGCAAATTTCGGGTCGGGTTTCGGATTAGTAACGGGTCGGGTCAAATTTTGCCAGGTCTAGATATGATCATTCATCTCTCAATTGTTCATTTTCCTGGTGAAACCCAAAATTGAACCTAATAACCTTCATGAATGAGTTTAATGATTTAGTCTAAGGAAATTGCAAATGAAAATAAACCTTAAAACTCATCAATGAAGGTTACTGGTTTTGATTTTGGATTCCACCAAGAAGACAAACAATTGTAAGAGAAGTGATGATTTCGGTTTTGGGTTCAAAACTTCAAACTCAACGACGGATTTGAGAAAGGAGTGCAAGAGGAGGGAGCTGAGGAAGCTTAATTGAGGAAAGAGAGTAGTGTGAATTTACAATTGTATCTATGTTTTTAACGGAAATACTAACAAAAAACCATTCGTAGAAAGTAATACGGAGTATAATAATTGGGAACTAAATTATTGATATTTGATATGTAGGAACTAACTATGTCGGAAATTATAGAAAATAAGAAATGATAATAATATTTAATTTTATTAAACAATCAATGAAAAATATAAACAAAAAAATTATCGAAAGATTTTAAGATGAAGGGAGTAATATTTCTGTATAAGTAAGGTTATACTCGGTAATTGACTTCCCTCAATAAAAATGAATAGAGTATTTCATATTCTTTTGTGTTCTAAAACTTTTTCTGTTCTGACTTTTTAAAATTAAATAGTACTCCGTAGTACTCTTTGACCATAATTTTAAACATAATATAATGGTCAAAGTATACTTTTCTCATAAATAATGATTTTGACTTTTTGAATTTATATTACTCCCTTCGTCCCATAAAGTGTTACCCATTTTGACTAAAGTTGAAATTAAGGGAGAGATAATTTTGTGTTGACTTTCCAAAAATACCCTTGATGTGATGGGTAAAAAGTAGGATGTGATGTGTAGATTATTAGGAAAAAGGTTTGATGTGATAGGTAGGGTTTGAAAAAGTAAGGGGTAAAATTGGTTTTTTAATAGAAATGGGTAAGGGTTTGTGGGACACAATTTTTTTGAAACGTGTAAATCTTTTTGGGACGAAGGGAGTATAATTTAATATACTTTTCTCACAATTAATGATCAAAGTATGTCATTGTTTGACCAAAAATAATTAAAACATGAACATTTTTTTAGCATGGAGTATGGTTTTTCATTAGGGCCTTCCCTCATTAATTACGAGTAGATTCCCCAATCGCCAAATATATTCCGTACATTTGCAAATGTATCAAGCACAAGCACAATGTTACATTTATTGAAGAAGAGGAAAAAAAGAAAATACTCCTATGGAGTTAAGTGGGAAGAAAGTGCAGGTAATTCAATTCAATCATACGGAGTAATATACCTTGCACTTATAAATTGGCTGGGACTAGGTTTTAGTGTCACGGAAGCTACTGTCTCGATTCAGACACTTACGATATTCTGTTCCTAAAATTAATTATTCATATGCTTCCTAACTCTTCTATCCAGTCCTGACCCCAACTTATCTCCTCATCCATGTCGATGGCACCCGACAAGTTTAGTTGAACTTGAGTTCAAAATTTTAGATTTTAAAGTGAATTATATTTGTTGAGTGCAATTGACATAGGTGGGAGAATGAATTGGGGTCAGGACTGGCCGGGAGGTTTACCAGGAGAATTACATCAATTTTAGGAATAGAACACTATAAGGCAGTGGTGTTTTCGTGGCAACTAAAACCCAGTGTCTATTGAACCCAACCGCTCATAAATAGTGAGTGAATATCATTGGGTGTAGACATCCTTGTTCCTCTTAATGTATCTGTGGCTAGGGGTGGGTTTGGTTTTGGCGGTTCGGTTTTCACCCAAAACCAAAGACAAAACAGAAGGTAAATTGGCGGTTCGGTTCGGTTCGGTTTTGCATAAAAAATATGTAAACCGTTGGTTATTCGGTTCAGTTTTATACGGTTTTTATTTTGGTTTTTTTCGGTTTTTTCGGTTTATAAAAGTAGAAATTTATAAGCATTAAAAAATAGTAAAAACACTAACTCGATGAAATAATAACAATATGTAGTGTTAGCTTTGGTTTTTTTGTTTGATTTTTACACAAAAAACAAAAACCAAACGGAAGGTCATTGTTCCTTTTGGTTCAATTTTACATAAAAAATATGTGTTGAGTGTGCAACAAACATTTAGAAGATTCCAAATACTTCCAAAGAAATCGTATGTAAAATCAATTACGAAGAATTTAGGTTTTTTGGTATAATACTTTCATTTTCATTATAACATCAAAGTATTAGTTATGTAAATATGTAAATTACTCGTATCAATTTTTAATATTAATATAATTCTATTTTAGGATTAGTTATTGGTGTTTATATTCTTAGGTTTTTTCAAAGTTTATAATAATATGGCTAGAATGTTTAATTAATAGTTAAGAAAATAATTTTAATCGACTAGTAATTTATTTGTGTTTATATTTCTATAATTTTTTTACATATCACATATATTCATATAAATAAAGCGAAGTATCTAAGAAAGTTCGGTTTATTCGGTTCGGTTCGGTTTTTAAAAGTGAAAACCAAAACGGAACCAAACACTAACGGTTCGGTTCGGTTTTTTTACATTTGGTTTCGGTTTTTTCGGTTCGGTTTTTTTTCTAGCTCGTTTCGATCGATTTCGGTTGGATTTGCGGTTTTCGGTTTTCCCAACCCAGCCCTATCTGTGGCGAGGCTATTTGATCATTTGAAGATTCAAAGAATTATTTGTTTTTCTTTTCATATACGGAGTATTTATTAGGTTTCTCAATTTCCGTTTCTTCGTTGTAGTAATACAAAGCCAAACAAGTATCGATTTTTTCGCAACGAGAGAATGACCATGTTTGGTAAATGGCGGTTCACTCAGCATTTGACATCTTTGACCATAAATGACGGATTGGACTAGTCAAACCGCCAAATTAATTGTTTGGATAATGACTTTTGGAATTGACATAAAATTGAAATGGCAACCCTAGCAGCATTTCATTTAGCAGTTCACCTCCTTTTCCGTTTCATACCCCTTTTCGGTGATGCGTCTCTCTGCCATCCTCACGGAACCAGAAGTTTTCCTGACTTTCTCCCTGCAATTTCCTGACTAGTCGAGAGTTTTTCTGATTTTTTGTCACTTCTAATGCTCATGTCGTCTCAAAAGATGTTTGATACTTCAAATTGTGATGCTTGTCTTGAATAATTTATTTAAATTTTTAATTTAGAATTAGTGTAGAGTATTTTTATATACTTATGATATCGTATTTAAAAAATTATAAAATAAAATATGTTATGCATGGTTGTTATTTGTATAATGATAAATGAGAAAAATACAAAAAAATCTACTTATAAAATATAAATGTAAATTCTCATTTCTTAAGTAAAAAAAATGAAGTAGTCTTTTTTGTCTAACAAAAACAATATATGTAAAACATTTTCTTGTATAATGTGTGTATTTTATCAAATTAAAAAAAAATTAAAATCATACACAAATTAACATAAATGGAGGGATGTCCTTATATGTAATTTTACACACAAACAGCTAACTATAAACAACTAAAGTTGCCAAACATCTAATTTTTAACAGCTAACAGAAACAGGTAGTCAAAATAGCTAACTCAATCAGCCATTCAAACCAGCCAACATAAACATGCAACTGCCAAATGCCATGTTCCAAACAAGGCCAATATATGGTTAAATCTTTAGTCCATTTCATATCTCATTTTGTTCAAAGATAGAATTGAATAAACACACACACACATATATTATATGTGTGTGTGTGTTTGTGTGTATATCCTAACTAAAGTAGGAATACATAAGATAGTAATAAAATAACACTTATTATTAATTTGAATTATTATTATTTTGAAAATATGAAAAATGGTGTTTCTTATTATTTTCAAATCAGTTTATATGAAAAATGGTGTTTCTTACTCCGTATTATTTTCTTCCTTTTCTATTATTACTCTTATTTGTTACGGAGTATTATTTATTATTACTATTATTATTAAAAATTAGTTGTTTTAGTACTCTATTAATTTCGAAAAATAACACAAATTGTTATTTACTTCTTTCCCAAATTAAATTCAATTTACTATTTACATGGCCAACCTTCATTCACTTCATTTTTCTATTTTCGTTAGTCATTTGATAAAATAATATTTTTATGTCAGCATTGGTTTTGTAGAGAGGGCCCCTCACATGTATTTATAAAGAAAAATGAAAAAGTGTATGGACTAATGAAAAAGTTATTGGAAAAACTAATTGTACAAACTAACCCGATTTGAAAGAATATTCTTGAAATTTTTAAAGTTGAAAGATAAATCGTGCACGATGTAATAATTCGAAAGAGTAATTACTCCCTCCGTCCTATAATGATCTTCCCAGAGCACTATTCAAACTTCACGGGAATTTATATTTATTTGTGTTTTATCATGGCCTATATGATAAAATAAAATATTCTTGTCATCACTTGTTTTGTTGAATTTTTGGTGTAGTTTTTAAATATGTATGTTTTATTTTTTATTTCTATACCAATATTTAAATAAAATAGATTGAAAAAACTTGGGATTTTTTTTCGTTTTACGAACCGGGAAGATTATTATAGGACGGAGGGAGTATAAAATTTAGCCTAAAATTTCCATGCTCAAAGTAGAAAGTAGGGCAGGGCGGTGGAGTTTGGACTTTGGGATCAGCGGCCGGACTTTTTGGGTCTTTTTCCTTTCAAATATGGGTAAAGCTAATTGTATCCCATGTTTTGTACCCGTAGCTTTGCACTAACACTTTGTGTTGATGTAAAACTAATTTTTATTAATGCACCAACGCTTTGTGTCTGTGTAAATTTTTGTTAATGCACCAACACTTATGTTGGTGTAAACCATCAAAATATTTGTGTATAACTGCGGTGTACAAATGGGGTACAATTTGTGGTGTAAGTGTAGCATAACCCTTCAAATATTCACTTGCTCATATACATTCACATGGCTTCTAGCCTTCTACTCGATATATATTCTAAAAAAATCTACATTTTAGTACTAAAAGATAGAATTAGAAATAAAGTAAAAATTTTATACACTCTCCGTCCTAAAATTAACTTCTTATTTGACTTTTCACGGTCTCCAATGCGACACTTTGACCATCAATATCTCAATTTTTATATAAATATATTATATAAAAATTATATATTTCAAAACTATGCTTCAAAATGAATCTATTGCTAATAAATTTATATGAAAATTCAATGTATTTTTCTCGTAATAAACGGTCAAAGTTTAAAAAGTTTGACTACAAAAGTCAAACTGAGAAGTTAATTTTAGGACGGAGGGAGTATTTTTAATCTCAAAATAGGATTATTGTCATGTGAAAATTTGACATTGTATATTGGTTGGTTATTTAGTGTAATCAACTACGGAGTGTATAATACATTTGTGGGCACAATCTTCTCTTCGTTTTGAATAAGTGGACCATACCAAAACCCGAAGAAGAAATTTTGGAGGACCGAAAACCGGACTAGAAAGTGACCAGTCAAGTTTTGATCGGCTTTCAGGTCGGTCCGGGTTCGGACCAAATCATGCACACCCATAGGCAAGATGGTGAGGTCATTCAAGTGGTTCAAAGTAATCTGTACCGTTAAAATTTTATCTAAAACGCTAACGATAATCTCTAACGCTATTTTCAAATATGTCCATTATGGTATTAGAAAATTGAATTTAGGCATATTTAGTCCCAAAAAAGGACATTTCATTCAAATACGAGTAAATAGCTAAGAGAAAATATCTTTTGACCTTGTGTTAAAATGACTTTCAAATGACCATATACCTATAGCGATCCGTTGATAAAATTAATAGTCCGTACACCCAAATTGTCAAGGAACCAATTCAACCACAAGCTCAATCTTGTGGTTGTGGCCCAGGAACAGTTATTTATATTCTAACACGCCCCCTCACGGGCAGGCGTAGTCTTTTTCGAGCCTTGCATGTGAAACCTTAATTTTTTTTAAACTGGGTGGCGCTGAGTTTCGAACCCGTGACCTCTTAGTCAACGAGGCTCCGATACCATGTTAAGGAACCACAAGCTTGTGGTTGTGGCCCAGGAACAGTTATTTATATTCTAACACAAATCTATCCCACCCCCAACCTCCCTGCACCAAGGTCAAAAGAACCATTAGGAAATAAACATTACCACTAACAAATTTGGATGAGCATCTTTATGAATTTTTCCAACGTAAATAGAGTTATTAGCTTAATATATATCATTAGATTAACAAAGTATCAATATATGCTATATTATTGCAGAGTGAATAACATAAAAAAAAAAGATTTTAGAATACATTTGGATAAAGTTTTTTTATTTTGAAAAGCAAATTAAAAGTTAAAGAGTTTTATCCGTTCTGTGGAGTATATCTAATATTTTTATTAGATTCTATTTGCAAACTATTTTCACATTAATATTTTATCTAATTAACATATAATTTATTTTTTATTTAGTTATGTATCAAAAATTGAAAATCATTGACCGTAAAAACTCAAAATTAAACTGTTGAGTTAAGGAACCCGGGGGCCTAGGCAACTAGGCGAAAGAGTATCGAACTAGATCGAAGAGTGCACAAATATGGGGTCAAGTGGATCGAGAGTAATATCGTGCTAGTTAGAATATGATTTAGAAAAGAATATTTAACTTAGAAGTAACTTATAAATTAAAAATTACCAATGTCACAAATAATTGTCAATTTTTTTTCAATTGTCTATACTAATAAAAAAATTCTATTTCAAAATAAACTTTACACCTTTTTCATTTGTTCCAATATAACCTTCATACTTCTCAATTTTTTTAATGAAATATATACGTCACTCATGGCCGGATCATAATATTTATCAACAAAAAATTCAACTACTTTTCACAATGTTCATAACTTACACTCTGCAAATTATGTAACACTAAGAGCTATGTCAATGGTGAGAAAATACTCATGAGTCAAGTGCTTTCTTACCATTGGGAAAAAAAAGTTCCCAAAATAATGATGTGGATGAGAAAAAAGTGTTTAGAGATTGGTAATGATTTTTTTCCCTCACTATTAAGAGTGCTATAATATGTACAACACCAGTATCACAAAGTTGAGCCAGCAGAGAAGATACCTTTGGTGCCTCACAGTGACTATACATTGTGACCCAAAAAAATAAAATAAAAAACTAATATAAAAAAAAGACAATGAAAAATGCTGATATAAAACCCATCAAGGAAAGAGGTTCAAATAATTCACTTGCCTCCAAAAAAACAACATTAACTAGCTATGAAAAAACGCGGAAGCCTATTTAGCCCGAAACTCCTGCCTGAATATTGTCAAATTCTGGGTGAATTTGTCGCGATTTTTTGTATCCAAGCAATTCGTGACATTCATCATTAACTTGTCGAAACATAAAGAGAGGTGCTCGTGCTGATAAACTGGCTGCAATCGGAAGAAAAACACGCATGAATGCAGAGAATGAGGAGAGAAACCCAACACATAGTACTCTGAAAGAACGGTGTGATGTAGGACGAACATTGAACACAAAAAGGGTTTTCTGAATTGAATCAAGAATCATAGGAACGGAGTGAAGGAATCGAGAGCAGAAAATCTTTTAGAGGAAAGCGCGAGAGAGCTAACCTGAGAAGCTAGAACTTGAGCTTTTATATCACTGAATATCTGCAAAGAAACATTAACCAAGTAATCAAGTTTCAGTATATGCTCATAAATAGCATTTGTGCAACCGTATAATATTCAAAACAAAACAAAACAACAATGAAGTGTCAAATGTGCTTTGAAGATCAAGACACCTTGAAATAAATTATACGGAGTAAATCATATGGAGTACAATATATTCCAGAGTAAAAAAAAAGATAAACAGGCCAAGGACTTATTAAAAAAATAACTACCACTTCAATGTTCCATCATTTTCATCATCTCCGATGGAGCCAAAATTTCACCATTTTTTGGCTTTGGGGTGTGATGGAATAAATCAAAATGGATCTCTAAACTGTCTGCGCTTCTTTAATTAATGAAGTAGCAGTTAGTCAAGCAATGCAACTTTCGACGTTGAGCCAGGGGTCTCTTTGGAAACAGCCTCTCTACTTTCGAGTAGGGGTAAGGTCTGCGTACACACACCCTCCCCAGACCCTACTCTTGTGGGATTTAACTGGGTTGTTGTTGTTCAATATTCCATCAATCACTATCCTGAATATTACTTAATGGCTTTGTTGTTGTTTGTATACTAGGAGAATGATTAATGGTCGTATACACTCACACAAACAATGTGCAGCACTGGCATTATTGTGTAGGGTGTAGAGAGGCAAAACATACACAGTTTACAGATTGTAAAAAAAACTTTTTCCTAAGCATCTAATATTAAATGAATTAGGGAAAGATCTGTAAGCAATCACCTGTTGACAGATAAGCACCAATCCTAGCATTGGTTTGCTAAAATTCAATTGGTTGCCATTGTCTTCAAAAAGAAAAATCTCGAAGAACGTTTTTAGAATCTGAAAAAAAGGTGATCCAAACAGGTGCAATTATGTAAAAACACTGTGGTTAGCATGTACAATAGTGTGCATTCAATCAACACAAAACCTCGAGTAAATAACCATAATTTGCACATTTCTAATACCATGTTGAAAAACTGTAATCTGGATTAGATTACTTCCCACTCTTTCCAGTTCCTTCCAACTCCTTCCATTTATTTCCAACTCTTATTAGTTTCTTCCAACAACTTGAAAAATGTATTTACATATGATGACTATACAATAACATTATATATCCAAATTTATAACATAACACCTCAAACACGGACAAAAATAAATTCTTTTTTATATCCAAAATTAGTTTTCTTATATATTTATTTGGGTGATCATTTAGTTGAGTGATATTTTAACAAATTATTTTTTCCAACATTTTCCAACTCCTTCCAGTTTCTTCCAACTTTTTCTACTTTTTTCCAACATCCAACTTTAGAATTCCAACCGAAAAGATCAGAGCCTTAAATAGCTTTACATGACATTTTATGCCAAAATAGTTTGGTGGTTGAGTGTATTAGAGAGTGTATAATACTGAGTGATATTTTTTTATATCTTTTCTAAATCTCTCTCAAAACAAAGTTTCGCTTTTTTAGTGTGTACAAATTTCTAATGAGAGCCTTACTGTGGGACAGAGGGAGTAGCAATATAGGTCAGCATCCGTGTGCACGAACAATGTCTTAAGTCAATAAAGAGCATTTTTTTCACTCACTTCTCACACTACATGTAAATTGTTCGTTGGATGTCCTCTCAGAAAAATCCTCCCCCTCCGCCCCTCTCCCTCCGCCCTTCTAAAAAGAAAAAAAGAAAAAAAAACCCTGCTCTGTTGTGGATATGTTGGGTGTATTTGCTTTGGCTTGGCAAACTTTTTTAATCTAAGGATCTTTTTTTTGCATCTTTACCAAGAATAGAGTAGAAAATTTAGCTGTAGAAACAAAACAATTTAACTCACTTGAGGAAATAAATTGGGAGACTCTGCTACATGTCTAGCAAGACTAACAGCAGCAGGTGAAGTGGGTGCTTCCTCCATTGTGATGCTGTTGAAGTAGAATGAAGCTAGATTGTCGAATGCGGATGCACACTGAGCAGATAAAAAGTATGCAGAGCTTAAGCACCGTGTGAAAATATCTTTGCTAAAATATTGCATAGTGGTTTTATAACACGGGTAAAAAAGAACGCACCCAACAAATGTATGGAACTACATATAAAACCACCAACTTTGGTGATTCACATATTCAAGTAATTCAACTAGAGTGCATGAAAAGTTTCAATAAAAACATACTTGCTCCATAGCTGCTATCAAAATGCATTTCGGCTTCTGATACATCAGTTATTTTCCTGACATTCATATCCCTTAAGAACCAAACAATTTCCTTTTTGTTTGTCCCAGTAAAATTACTCATTTTAACTGAAGGAACGGATATGAGGTTCACATTATTTCTCTCTTCAAAATAAATTTCAACCACAAATCTCTCAGTCGCTAACTCTTCTTGTAATTGTGAGCCCAGTCAAATGGGGTACTATAAAAGGAACGGAGAGAGTAATAGTCATGAAGAAAGAATAAGCAAAAAAATATGGAATTCATAATTCCATATGACAATTGACAAGCTTCTCTCTCCAAAATTGAAAAATCAGCCAGGGTTGAAAATTACTTTTCAAACAATACAAAAGTGATCTAAAAGCTTAATGGGCTCTCAAGCTACGACCCCTTGTTTAATTCAAAAGAGGAGAGGGGAGGAAAAGAGGAGAGTTGAAATTTTTGTCAAGTTTGTTCAATCAAGGTGTGACTAGGAATTTTGATTTTTAAAACTATACTATACGGAGTATTTGTATAAAAGATTAAGGGGCTGTTTGTTTCAGCCTCTTAATGGTTCAGATCTCTGAATGGTTCAGCACTTAATGGTTCAGACTGTTTGTTTCAGCCTCTTAATGGTTCAGATGTCTGAATGGTTAAGAGATTTGCCTCTGAATGGTTAAGTATTATACAGAGTCTGAATGGTTAAGACCTCTTATCTGAATTGATCAGACATTTGCCTTTGAATAGTTAAGCAATATACTAGCTCTTAATGGTTCAGACCTCTTACTGGTTTAGCACTTAATGGTTCGGACCTCTTACTGGTTCAGCACTTACCGATTCAGAAGTTGCCAAACAGCCCCTAAATGATAGAGTATGATTTTGCTGTAATTGAGAATCTAGAAGCTATATGCAGAGCGACAATAATGTAGAACAAATGAACAATTTTGATTAAAAAGTCAAAAAAGAATATTTAAAACTAATACTTCCCCCAAAGCCCTCAAACGTGCTAGATATGAGCTTGAAAAAGTCTATAGAGCTGCTTCACTTCCACCCCCTCTCTTCCAAATTCTCCAACCAATCGAGGAATAAATGTTTTTTTATTAATTTTTATTCAAAACCATTGATACGTTCCACAAAATGTTACTCTATCGTCCTATATCTTTCTTTCCATTCTCTTTTTTGGTCGCCCTATATCTTTCTTCTCAATTCCTTAAATGGAAAGACTATTCACTTTTTTATACAACTAAAAGACTATTTTACCCTTACTTTTTGACTATTCACCTTTTTACATCTCCTTTCAATTTATTACATAGCCAAGTGCAAAATGGAAAGCCATTCATTTTTCATCTTACATTAAAAAGTGCACCAAGTCAAAATAGGCAGAAAAATACATGGACTGAGAAGGGAGTAGATCTTGCAAATTGGAAAGTCAAGTTGGGTTCAAATTTGGTTACTTTGGAGTCGAGTTGAGAACTTTAATTACCTACGTCATGTGGTTTGGGTCCACCCAATTGAATCCCACCAAAGTAGAAGAGAGTGTGTGTACGCAGACCTTACCCCTACTCGAAAGTAGAGAGGTACTCCGTACATCAATATTATAAATAATATAAAAAACTTAAATATGGAGTAATATGAATGCAGAGCATAAAGAACATTTTCACAATTTCATAGGTCTGGAGTCATCACCTGAGTGGGTACACGAGCATCCAGTGCTTTTAAACCAGATTCCAACAAACCAACAATGTGCACAAACGTTTTTGTATCAAGGCTAAGTACAAAAGCAATATTCCTGTTGAAAAGAACTTCCAAAAAGGAAAAGTACGCCCTTGTGAGCTGCAAAGAGAAGAGTTTCACTGGAATTTAGCTTTCAAGTTTACTTGATGCTAAGGTTGACTGAAATAATATGACCTACAACCAAGCATCAATATCATATGGCACCGTATGCAAATGTAGGTACAATACACCCTGATAAATATAGACAATGGAAAAGCTTAACATTTCGATGACCTCATGTATTTTGACTTGTAGTAAATAGGAATGAAGGATACTGATGGAAAAGCTTAAAGTGTCCGTTTAGGTGGCCAACATACATGAAAAGAAGACAAAAAAAAGATGTGGTTGCAAATAAACTGTCTTTCATGCAACTATGTAATTCGGGATATACGTACTTAGTGCTCTAACTAGGGATTGTTCTGGTTCCAAGACCCGACCTAGATCGATTTTCAAGGATATGAGTCCAAATTTTTTTGCCCAATGGATATGGGTCAGATTTGGGTCTGGGGAGTCCAAATGGGTATAGGTCAACTTTTTTCAAATCTGGAATTGAGCCCAAATGTTGAGACCCATATCCTTACTCATATCCAAATCTAGACCCACACTTAGACCACACGCAGATACATTTTAAAGAAAGTTGTCTTTTATCGCACACTACAGCACTGCAATTTCTGTTTGTTTTTTCAATACAACTTCCTTCTTCGTCTATTAGATCTCTTCGGGATTCATCGTATGTGACAGATCTATATCCAATTATCACAAACACGGCGACGCTAGTCAGCCTAGCCACTGCATTGCTGAAAATGTGGGCTAACCTCCAATCTCTAGCCAACATCATGTTCAGGAGACATGTTTTAGTTTTCTTTATTTTATTCTCATACAATTCTATAATTAAAATATATTAATATCTTAATAAATTGGTGTTCTCTAAATAAAATCTACATTTAATCTAAAGTTTTAAATTGTTAAAATTTGTAAATAGGTTGATCCATGTTTTTTCCCAAGAAGGTTTTGTTAGAAATTTGTGTTAACAGTTTTAATATTTAGTACTCCCTCCATCCGCCATAGATCTTCCCAAATGCCCTTTTTGTTTGTCTAGGAAAGATCTTCACATTACCTTTTTTTAACATTTAAAAGATCACAACTACCCCCACTTAATTTATTTATTACACCTCACCCACCTCATTTGATATACTCCACTCAATTTCATTAAGGGTATTTTAGTAAACTTCCACCTTTTTTCAACTCTCCTTAAAACCACAAAAAAAGTCAACTTGGGAGGACGTATTGCGGACAGAGGGAGCATTTGGTTAAGTCTTATATATGTTATTTGAGTCTTTGTCAACTTTAAGTGCTGGACACACTTTGTGTATCATGACTAAATATTAATTTTAATAATAAATAATGTGGATCCGCTAAAAACCTATTTACCCGTTGGAGCGAGAGGCTATAGGTACGGTTCCACCATCTATAGACGCATTGGATATGGGTTCAAACAAATAATAATAAAATGGATCTGGGTTCAAATGGACCCTGCCCAATGCCATCCAAGGCTCTAACTATTATTTAGCTGAAACTACTATGAAATGTAGAAAAGATAGAATAACTAGGAAAGCACTAAAAACCGAAACACTGTTTGGAACTTATGAGGAAAAGCCTCTTTTCCTTGAAGTGCTAACTGGGTGAATACAGATTTTAATGAAATGTTAGTCATTAATAGGGAAAAACAATTTGAAGCAGAACCAATGTTTCCTATTAGTTCTAATATGATGCCTTGGCTAAAAATTCTCCACAGAATCAACAACTAATGTTAAAGTCAATAGAAGTCGCGGAGCTCATGCCCTTATCGACTTGCATAAAAATTTCACTGAAAAAAAATCCTGGCAGACGGGGACAGCATAGTTTCAATAATCTAGCCTAACAGTAACTAACACAACTACAGAAATAGGGTCAATCATTAATACATGATGAAGATGAAAGACATTGGTTGGTCTCCATAGCTATCAGAGTTTGGACTAGGATCTTACGAATAAAACAATTTATGAACAAAAAAAGGATCAACTGAACTCTGGAAGAGTGCAAACTTTCTATTAGATGCATTTTACCTTTGTGTATGCAAAAATATCAGCCAATGGAACTGACAGTGTCATCTTCAGGGTGATGTCCAGTGCGTCTGCAAGTGCTCTATCTCCGTAGAGTTCAAACACACCAAAGTTTACATAATTCCCAGAAATAGCTGTCATTAGAGAAAGTCAACAATCCAGTGAACCTTAACCTTCTTTGTTGTTTGTTTTTTGGAAGGATTTCTGTTTATACACATGATTTCAACGATTACCTCGTGAAAGAATAGTTAAAGAAATCAATATTCCCTTGTATTTGTAGGCATACATATCGGAAGGGTTTGGAATTGACAAGATTCTTGATCCATATGCAACAAGCAATTTGCTAACTTCCCTAAAAAGAAGTATGCCTTTTGGGGAAGAAGAGTCAAAAGTTAATCGTTGAGCTTTGTTTAACACGAACTCAGCCAAAAACTTCAACAATGGTGTAGTGACCTGTGAAATCAAACGAAGAATTAGGTCGCATCCATATATATGTTTATACAGGGATCTGTAATCTCTCATCAGAAAACAATATGATAAAACCTTCAGAAAGTAAAATCTGCATGAAACAATAAAACAAAGGCCAATCCTTAAAAGCTATATAGATATGTCTGAATTACCCAAATGAAGTAATCGGAGAATAGAATAAGCAATAACCTTTGCCGAGGTAAGCAAACATTAAATGCATGGGATTTTATACGTTACAGACACTAACAAACATAAATAAGTATCACTTCAATGTTTGGGATCTCATATTCACTTACCTCTGGAGTATCAGCCCATTGTGAGATTCCCTTTAATAGAACAGGCATGCGTGCAGGATATATCCAGTCAAAAAGTTGACAATAAGCCCTATGACTGAACACAAACAAAGGTTGGTGTATAGAGAAGTATGGGCCAAAACCAAATTAGTAAAATAAAAAAATGCATACTTATAAGTAGCCATAGCAATCCCACGAATGTCCCGCATAAGTCCAATCAAAGCGTACTTCACTGTATCGGTACGAAACATTGTGTCCTGCACTGACTCCAAAGTAAGGAAAACCTAAACAGAAACAAGTGTCAATAGGTGATTTCGTTCAACACTTCAACTTCAAATATATTGATCATTACATATATGTAGCAGCAAAAACATAAATATACTTGAAAGCGGAAACGAGTGATGTAAAAACATGTTTGCTTAGGCGCCAATAGGCCAAACAAAAATTTAAATTGAAACTCTATTGTTGGATGATCTTTTTTTAATATTTAATAGAAAATAGAATAACTAGACATAAGTTTCAATAAAATAATATGAATCTTTAAAACTGCATATTCCAAGGGTAGAGTCAATCGCCTAGAAACTTTTGCAACCATGGAAAAAAGACACCAATCTTTAACACACATTTCAAATAGCATGAAGCTTAACATTGGACGGTTTTATAATGTCATCACCTTAAAACAAAACACCTCACAATAGTATAAGAATCTATTCATTGTATTATTAAAGCATCAATTTCAGAGATCTGAGGGCGATGGAAGTGAATCATGTCTACTAACAAGATACACCAATAAAGTGCACCATCAGAGCATCACACACTAAATATAAAAAAAAAGCATATCTGTGTCAAATGAAAAAGGCAGGTGATAGATTTTACCTGGAGAAGAGGATCCATTGTCATTTTGAATTTCATAGAACTACCCTCTACAAAGATTAGCCATCCTATAATGTGGTAAAATGTTGTTCTACTGCGAGAGCGTGCATGCTTTTCTAGGAATGGGAAATGTTCTTTCTAAGACAGAAATGTAGAAGAGTGTGATTAATCGGTAGTGCACAAACATTTAATACCTAATGTTAATAAGGAACTGATAAGTGAGGCGAAAACATAGATATACCGTATGGTGTGCAATTATAAACTTGACGGAATCCAATTGGAGAAGTAACTTTTGGGTCATGTAACTGCAAACGATTTCCCCCCCTCATGCTTGTTAATATATTTGCAATATATATTATAGAAGGTTCAGAAATTTGCTAAATTAGACTCACCCAGATGCTAACTCTTGAAACAGGTTCAAAGTATGATCAATAAGTTCTTCACTCTGAACGTTAGAACATAACGACGTGCAATTTAAACCACTGAATATTATATGCAGGAACATAAGAGGTAAAAAGAATCACCTCAGTATAACACCTGAGGTTCGTTGCAACTTTTTGGATACAGAAATCTAATAACAAAAGATGATCATGCAGTCCAAGAAGTTCAGCCAATCGGGCATACAACTGCTGCAGCAGAAACAGACTGCATTGAAGTGCATATCCATCCAAATATCTGATCTGATGCTTATAGAGTTATAGATGTATTGTGAAAATGCTGATTACCTTTGAAGAATGTATAGCCTGATCACCCACATAAGACTTTCTGAAGTTCTCAAAAAAGATGAGAATTGCCTTATCAAGCCTTTGCTTGCTTGCTTCACCATATCTCTGCAGACCACTTGTTAGCTTATCGCAGGCACAAGTAAAAAGATAAGGAAAAAGGACAATTTTTAAAGGGACGTGGTTAGAAGCTCGGTATATTGTGAACAAAAATATAGCATGGAAACTGAAGAATAGAGGATAAGGAACAAAATGTGTCTGAAACTAAATGAATCATCGAAAACAAATAAACAGCATGCAAAAAAACTGGCATTTGTGCACTCCCCAGTTAGAAAAACATCACAAACATGATTTTTCCATTACATTCGTATCAGCACCAGAAATGTAATAACCAAAACTGTGTCACTAGTCAGTACTGTTTTAGTTTTCACAGGTTACAAAGTTGGGAACTGTGAAGTAATGCCGAGTCTTAAACATTCAGTTACAATAAAGCACAAAATCAGAAAAATGAGCACTTAAAATCTCCTAATAATGAGGCCAATTCCTAGACCATGCAATCAGGTCAATCGGTTCGGTTCCGGTTCGGAGCTTTTTGGTTCGGGTCTCTTTCAGATATATGTTATAATCGGTTCGGGTCTGTTTGGTTTCGGGTTAAATTCGGTTTGATTTTTTTCTGGTTCCGATTTGGGTTTATATCGATTCGGGTTTATACCGGTTCGGATTTATATCGATTTGGGATTATACCAATTTCAGATGAGATCCCTTGGTATTAGAGTTTCTAATGTTAGCCTTAGACTTGGCAAAATATGACCCGACCCGTTTTTTACCCAAAACCCGACCTGAAATTAGCGGGTTTTGAACATGAATTTTGTGACCCGAACCCGAGGACCCGTTAAAATTTTGGGTCGGGTCGGGTCTGACCCAACGGGTTAAGCACTCTAAACTTAGAAACTAAGATTTTATATTTTTATTTATTACTCATATATAGGGGTGCATACAAATCAAATAAAATGTATTCAATTCGTGATTTGTATTCGAAAAGGATGATTCGTATTCTCTATATTCGAATTCGAATCCGAATACAAATCATATTTTAGATTCGAATTATATTCGAATTTGAATACAAATATTAATAGATTTGATTCGTTTATTATTCGAATTATTCAAATATTATAATTTATAAATAAATTTATATATATTCTAATATATTAAATATTTGTGTACATATTTTAACATATTTCAATATATTAAATTTTTGTGTACATATAAATTTATATAAATTTGAATATTATAATTTATAAATAAATTTATATATATTCTAACATATTTTTACTACATTTTACATTATTATAAAATAATAATTTAATGTCTTTAAGAAATCTATTTTAAGAAAAAAATTACTAATATTTTCAAATTCGAATATTCGAATACGAATTCAAATATGTCAAATATCTATCGAATCGAATACGAATGTTTTTTAAAATTCGAATTATATACGAATCTGAATTCGAATACACATCACTTTAATCGAATACGAATCGAATAGTGATATATTTGCTTTGATTCGATTCGTATACACCCCTACTCATATATCAAATAGACAAATACAGCCCGGAATACCGTACTCAAACCCGTTAAACCTAATTGTACCCTCTCTCCATCGGCCGACTCTCCATCTCGACTTTTCTCCGCCGCCGATCATTGCCGTCTTCCGTCAATCATCCTCCATCGTCCGCTGGCGCCGGCTCAATGGTGAGAAGAAGCAAACACAATAGTGGAATTCCTAATCCTAATTCATCATCTTCAGTTGGGTCTATAGGTAACTCATGTTTAACTCTCTCCTAAAATTTAAAATCTAAAATCAGTTTTTTGACTTTTTTCTATTTACGAAGTAATGGGAGTATTGTTTAATCTGTGTTTTCCATTTACGTAATATTATTTTTCTCCTGGAGTAGCATATAACTATATAAGCCATTCCTCATTAGCCATATGTACTCGAATTTGTTTGCCTGCTAAATGCTAATAGTCAAAATAAGATTTTTTTTTAAAGTATAATAATCTGCAATTCTGCATATGTCTAGAACTCAAGATAAGGATTTTGCTCTCTCGGTTTGCTTTGATTCTTCCCCAACTTTTGATGTTTTAATACAGTTTATTCATCATTCATATCATTATTGATGTATATATGGAATTTTATAAAAATATAATAGTTTAAAAGTGTATTACAAAATGCAAGCATTGAGTATTGAGCATAGTGGATAGTTCAGTGAAAGAAGCTCAATTTTCTTGTGAGGGGATTTGATCCCCAAAATTTAAAGTCTATACATTATAAATTTTAGGAGTTTCATTTTTTATTTTATCATACAGGAACTACCACTCAAACTGAAGAGTCTTCTCAAAGTCGGAAAAGAAAATGGGCTTCACCAATTTGGGACGAGTATAATGTGTTTGATGGAGATCAATTTCCAGATGGTCAAGATAGAGCTCTTTGCAAGCATTGTAAGGGAGGACCAACTTTTGCGAATTCTAAGAATGGTACAACTAATTTTAAACTTAAGATTATATATATATATATATATATATATTCACAATGTTTTAGTTTTTGGTGTTCATTTCTCTTTTGAAATTTGTATGTAGGCTTTTTTAGCATTTGATGGAGTGACAACTAGGTTTAAATCCCAATTGGATGTGTATTTGGAAGAACTCAAGGTGGATCCTAATGAAAATTTAGATGTTCTTGAATGGTGGAAGGACAACGCTAAAAGATTTCCTGATGTTGCAAAAATGGCAAAAGATATATTAAGCATACCAATCACCACAGTTGCATCTGAATCTGCTTTCAGTTTAGGTGGTAGAATTTTAACAAAGTGGAGAGCATCACTTAAGCCAGAGAATGCAGAAGCTTTGATTACCACCCGTAGTTGGATATTTGGCTATGATGTTGATGAAGGTAATTTAATATATATAAGCCTCAATTTATTTTACACTTACAATCAAATCTTCATATATGTGTTATTGTATTAATATGTAGATGAACGTGACAAACTTGAAGAAGGCATTGAGTTGGATTTCAGGCGTTCTAGTCGTGATAATCATCAAATTGAGATGGGGGATGACTTCACTTGAGAAGGAACTTCTAATCATTTTGTTTGAACTCTAAATTATTTGGTATTTTGATTAGTGTGCTTGGATGGTTCATTTCGGACATGATGATGTTTAGATTTTTTTGCTATGTTTACTTTTTGTTGTTGTTTTGAATGATTTTTTTCTCTGTTTTGAAAAAATGCATTGATCACTTCATCTCGAAATAGAAAATTTTCAATTTCTAAATACGTCTCTTAACTCGTTGGGTCAACCCGAACCCGATAGCTTTGGGTCATGAACAAGCATTCTTAGACCCGAACCCGATAATACCGAACCCGAACCCGACCTGACCGACCGTTTTGCCAGGTCACTTAGCCTTATGGGTAGTCTCTCCTCTCTATGTGTAAAGGGAGTATATATACAAGTGTCATCAATAATTAGCTAGTATATTCATGTGTTACGATGTAACTATTAATTATATAAACTCTCTATAAAAATAGACAAAAACCTTAGTTTAAATGATAAAATACAAAGTAAAAGATTTGTACATTAAATCAGTTGTTCCCATAATTCAAATATGTTTTTCGTAGATAGACGTCAACCAATGAGCTATTAAGTTTGTATGGATTTGAGTGTAATTTGTTTTGAACTTGATCAATATCGCGTCTAATTGGTTTTAGGGTCTAATCGGTTTTGGGTCCAATCAGTTCCGGTTTTAATCGTTTCGGGTCTAACTGGTTCGGGTTCAATCGGATCTGGATCTGAATCGGATTTGAATACATTTGGTTCGGTTTCGGTTCGGTTCTAATCATTTAGGGTGTTCGGGTTTAATTCGATTCTTTAGTTTTCGGGTCATTTCGGATTCGGTTCCGGTTATCGGGCCCGGGTTAGTTTTGCCAGGTGTACCAATCCCACATGGCTGCTAGATCAAGAACATACAAATCAATAAAGACTAACCAAGCTTATTTCACCATCTTAAATACGAGCAAATAAAGTGCAAACATCTTTTTGAGCTGCATACCTGACTATGTAACCCACTATCTGTCACATTCACTAGACGTAAAACACGGGCTGAGAGTTCTGCATCAATTACTTCTTGGACAGCGGCACTGCATAGACACGCAATAGAAATATTTAAAGCTAAAGCAGTGTGGATTGTATATAATCCCAGATGATATGACCCACTTTTTATAATGAAGAAGATATTCTCTAGTCAGCAAAAACAACAAACCAAGAAGAGAAAGAAGAGGGGGCGGGAATTTTAATCCTTTTACCTGCAACTGGTGCACTGTCTTATCTTCACAATAGCAGCAATAATATTAACAGCCCAAGCAAGTTTGTCTTCAGTAACGGACAGCTCAATGTTACTGCAGCCGGTCTGAAGTCGAGATCTTTCCTAATGAGGGCATGAGGCAAAGAAGAGTCAGAGCCAACTCAAGAAAATATACACATTTAAAAAGACTGGGCTGTGTGGAATATAAGAACAAACATACCGAGTACGCCTGCAGTATGGGCTCCACAATATTTATTATAAATAGGCTGCATCTTTCATACTGGAATCAGAAGATTGCACGACATGAAAATCAGTCACTGCAAAAAACTGAAAACTCAAAGAAGAGCAGTATGACCTTCAATCGTGATATGCATCATACAGACCTGAAATCTACAAAGTTGTGGAAAGCAATCAAGTTGGTCATGAAGAAGCTCAGTGTTCTCCAACAGGTTTTCTGAAGGACCATCAGGAAGAGCAGCCTGCAATTGGGAAGTATACTGTGTTAAAATAATCTATAGACAATATCTGCTGAGAGAACCATTCAAAGAAAAAAAACAAAATGATCTAGATGCATATTCTGAAAATAATACCTCCACAGAATCAAATCTTGAAGTAATAAATCCTTCAACAATTTTTGGAACAAATTCATCAAGCAAGCTTGGTGCATTTCCCTTCAGGTATGGTGCTGAAACTGCCAATTTAGACCACATACCCAAAAGGTAATAGACACTGCTGCTAGACCACTGCACGTGAATACAATAGGATACCATGTCAAGACCTAAAAAGAAATCCATTCCCTCTTGAGACTATCAAAAAGGGGCAAGAGGTCAAACTGTAGTGAAAAAAAGGAAAGTTGTGTAGATGAAAGAGTCTTCATTTTTATCATGGAAGTTAATGCAATGATTCTTCATGAATGCTGGCATTGATAACAAAAAGATGCAAGACATTTTCCAGCCAATTACTTAGGAAGGGCATTTCATGATTTTCATGTTAATATTGCAATATCGATCATGTAATGGACATGACAATAGCAAACAACTCAACACATTGCCATCTCTTAATATTTTCTATGCATAGGAGAATGACCTGCTATGAAACATTTTTGGTATTTTTATCTCAAGATTCTTTCTTTTGAAGAAGAGCATCAGGTTGCCACTGTGCTTTTTGCATGAACTTTATAGCATTAATACACGGAGTATCATACTCCCTTTGTCACATAAAAAGGTTCAACATTTGACTTGGCACGGAGATTAAGAAAAGTGAAGTTGTGTGGTTGAAAGTGGTGTAGAGGAGAAAAAGTATGTGGGCCACGAAAACTTTTCTAAAAGTGGAAAGCAGGACCATTTTCTAGGACTGATGAAAAAGGAAATGTAGAACCTTTTTATAGGACAGGGAGTACAATAAATTGGCACTACAAATTTAATGCCCCACCAACCCCGGAGTAGTCGGGACTAAGGTGCTGATAATGAACTTCTTTTCTTGTTTCTGTTCTTCCTTTTGTTTTTTATGTGTTCTCATCTCATGCCCATAGCCCCACCTCCAAACAGCAATACACATATTCATCTCATACCAGAAGGGCATCAATGGTACTCAATGGGTGTTCAAATGAATACAGGTTCTTTGAAGTGCCAATGTTGGACAGTTGGAATGTGCATGATATCCTACTTTTTGACTTTTTAGGCATTTGTATTGGTGTTATCTTATCATGCCTTATACTTTATTCAAGTAGTAGTTTCTCTTATAATGATTCCGCTAACTAGCTTGTTGCAGCCTACTAACGCCACCCACTAGCATCATAATATCATTCATAATGTTTCAAAAAAATCAGTGTGTTTAATACGCGGTTGAAAGATAAGTTTTTTTGAACCAAAAACAAAATTTATTTGGAAAAAAACGAGAGTATAAATTGAAGGAGACATGAAACTTGAAAGGTTATGCTTCAAAGATGGTGATCTCCATTTGCGAATGCTATCATGATACACACGCGCATACAAATTAACTTTATACTTAGTAATAATTAATAAATTATTAGGTTATATTCAATCATATAGAAAAGCATCAAAAGGATAAATCACCTGCCAAGAGTGTAACGACTTGAATGTGAATTCAGCCACAAAGTGTATCCATTCACCATATCCTTCCACATTGACTAGCTCCGATAGCTGCAAACAGAAAGAATGTGCAGGAGGAAAATAATATATATCTGCCAAATTAAATGTCCAGGTGGTGCCCCTCAAAAAGTACTTGAATAAATTGACAATTAGGATTTACGTCCATACAGCAGCCTAACCAAAAATATGAAAGGTACACAACTTCTTCATAGCCATAATAGCTGCAGAAGAAAATATAATAAGTTTCTTCAGAATCATTCACTATTAAAAGCTAGTTTGGGCATAAAAGAAGACAGTTCTGGGTTTTTATGTGTAGCTGAAATAGAAGCATGTCCTAACATCAGCAAATACCTCTTGTAGAATTGACATCTACACAACTATAGTGCATGAAACTCTTGCAAAAAAGTGACTTTGCCAGCAGCTAAAAAGCACTAGACACTAGGCAAACACAAACGACTGGATCTCTGCTTATGGAAAGCACTAATTCTGATTTCCCTTAATAGGTTCAAATTTTTCTGTTGTACATTAAATATTCACGGAGACTCTAATGTTAGAGTATTGCTTTTAATTTTTATCTATGGAACTAGTTGACTATTACTACGTGCACAGATTTAATGAGAAACTTACTCCCTCTGTCCCAAATAAACTTCATTTTTTAGGCTTACACCTCAATGTGAGGCGCTCTGAATGGAAATCAAGAGTTAAGCCTGGTTTGCATAATAAAAGGTACACCTCAAAGAAAAAATCTTATGCTTTGAGGCTTGCCTCAAAACTTTTTGTGAGGCTGGATTTTTTTGGACTGTGAGACTCTAAGTAATGAACTCCATATACTAAAGTCAGTCCATGATAGACAAGCAACCACATGAGTCTATTCTTTTCTCTCCTCTGCCGCTCCCCCAACTTCAAAATTCAGCAATCACCATCACTACATCATGCATTTCCATTTTTTTCTCTGATGCTACTTGCACTTGTTATTAATCTTCTCTCTTCCTACTCTTCCTCCTCCACCTCCTCACTCACTTCTATTTGTTTCCTGTTTTTTCAACTTCTTGTATGTTTCTCTTTGATGTATTCTGAATTTGAGATTACTTAAAATACTTTTGTGTATATATATTATTCCGTACAATTTACATGTTGAAAAGTGTAATGAGAAGTTGTCAAGGTGCTACCTCTAGTCGTAAAGAAGGTGCAGGTGTTTCTAAACAAGTTACAAGAGAAGGAAATGGCCAAGCTTGAAAATAGTGTTAAAGTACAAATCCTATGAAAAAAAAAGTTCAGAATAATGGAGTATAATTACTTATGACTTGCCTCTCTTGAACAAACAGCCTCGGTACCCAAACTAACTGTTTGGACCAAGAGTATCATACTATTAATCAATACAACAGCAGAAACATCCTCAACTCTATTGGGGTCAGGAGTTTCAAGATGTACACAACCTTACAAGTTACACCCCAGAGGTTACTTTCGTTAGACCAGTGATGCATTCACTAGCGGTCCTAGATATTCAATATTTATAAAATAATGCTTCAATATTACATATTGATCATAGATACGCCTAAAAAATTGGGGGATCGATGTAAACTAAAAATTCTATTTAAGTATTGTTGTAAAGTATTGATTTTCTTGGAGCGCTAATGATAATTATGCAGTCTTAGGCTATTCATTATCATCATTGTTATTATTACTATTACTTTTATTATTATTATTATTAGTATTATTATTATTATTATAATAATGAGTAGTAGTAGTATTATTATTATTATGAAGATTCATGGACGAAGTACAACACAACACTCCTCCATTGCTGGCCTACCTCAAACACAACGCATATCTATCACTCAACATACATGTTTATTAAAACATATTTTGGTACAAACTATCCAGATTTCATGGATGAAGCACGTGATGATATGGTACAAACAATCCCCCAAAAGCACAGGCAAATCCAATAGCATTGACACTACATGCTCAAGAGACAAGAACAAAAAAATAGAAAAATGATGGCACTATAACAACCCAGTTGGATACTTGGATCCCACGAGAGGGTAGCATCTAAGGAGGGTGTGTGTACACAAAACCTTCCCCTACTCGAAAGTAGAGAGGCTGTTTCCAAGAGACCCCCAGCCTCAAGATAAAGAGATCACAGCAGAGATGGGACTACCTGATAGCTTATTCGGAAGCGTCCAAGAAGACGACAAAATTCATGGTAATTCTCGTGATCACTTAGACCTGAATTACAATTCAAGATGAAGCAAGCATTTAAATAGATAAAGAATAAAGGAGATAAGCCAAAACCATATAACTTTAAACAATTGAAAGACGACACTATACCATTGGAAAGATGGAATTACATGCACCAATTGAAGGCACTGGGAGTCAGGAAATGAAAATGAACAAAAGGCACAGCATATACCTAGGCCAGTTCGTAAAATCTCTTTGGATCCTGTCATGAGATGAGCCAAAAAATTTGTGCGTGCCGCATCATTTGTGAAAACAGAGCGTCTTACAGAAGCCAGGCGCACCAAACACTCCAATGCCTGGGAATGATAAAAATAAAAATTCAAGGAGACAACAAAATAGTCAGCAGAAAGCTATACAACACTCAGGAGTCGAGATCCAGATTACTCAAATCGTAGCCAGAACAAGGTAATCAATCTTTTCTCTGACAGAAAAAATCGGCAAAGAAAATCACTATATCTGTGGTTGATGGTTGTAGTACTCTCAGTGGAGCTTATGCCCTCAAAAAGAACATAGAAGAGAAAGTTGTCAATATGGGTGGAACTAGGAACAAAAAAAGCCTGATGAATTCCTTTTGAAGGCTTCTCTTAACAGAGAGAAACAAAATAAATTTAGTCTAATACTGATCTTCAAAAATCCCAGCAATTAGTTTAAACCAAATGCAAAAAGTAGATGCATGTACTGCTTTCAGAGGGATTTTGTTTTATAAAAGGACAAAAGTGTAGCTAGCAAGGACAGCCACAGAAAGCACCAATGCACGAGCTATTAAAAAAATGGACCAACACACTAGCAAAGGAAGAACACAGTAAATGAAAATGAGATCCAATTGAATTCAATTAAATCAATGATATCCTCATTTTTATGAAAAAACAGAAGTCCATCCAGCTTAAGGGCTCAACTACATGCATGTAGAAGCATACGAAACATATATGTGCAAGCAGTGAACTGTTTTTAATGGATACTTGCATATGCAGCTTCCAGAGCTTGTGAGGAAGCTCTAGAACTTGAATGAACAGCATTAATAATATCAACCAAACATGTACCTCCTTGGAAACAGATGCCTTTGCAAGAGCATAGTAATCGAAAAAGATCTGCAGAGTTGAAGGTTCCTCTAAAACTGATTTCCATGAAGATGAAACCTGTGAAATAACATTGACAGCCATATGATAATGAGTGCAAAGTAATAATTCAATAACTATCCTGATTATGAACAAAATCATTCAACCCTAGAAAACTAACTTGTACCTGGAGACACCCAAACTCGTCAGAACTTTCATCAATAGATGTTCCAATAAAATCATAAGCTAAACACTTCAGTGAAAGAGATAGTGCCAATTCCTGCAATCGGCTGATGGCTGCAGTTTGAACTTGCAACCATCAGGTGTGGATCACAGAGAATCAAGAAAATGAAAAATGATAAAAATATCATCAAACTACCATCATTTTTTAGCTGGTGCAATGAAGTTAAAGATATCCGAAAAACTTGTAACAGAGACTGATCCCGGAAGGAGCCGGCCACCCTATGATGATGGGTTGAAGTTACCCCTTGATTTTGCTGAAAGAGACGATAGTAACATAGATAGGCACAAGAAAATATAAGTTCATACTTCATACGAAATGAAGTCAATACAAGACAATATCATTGGCATATATGGGATTGAACACTACTAAGAAATTACAGAACAGATCGGAACAAAGTTAAATATTACTCCCCCACAAGTCAATGCATGGGGCAATCATTATAAATACAGTTTTCAGTTAAAGAAATAGATAAAAAAAATGCAGCATTTTCGTGTGCCATGCATAACAAAATTAATTATAACTCCCAGTACCATCCCAAAATGTAGGCAATATGCACTTTTAATGTGGTTTATAGTTGAAGAAAACATTTAAAAGAAAATGTATTATGTAGAATTGTCTTCAAAGAAAGCCTTCAGACCCACATGGTCAAATAAATTTAATAAGTTCTCTTTCTTCTACACAAATTTCAGCAATACACTTTTTACTTTTGAACACTTTTCCTAAATTTCGTGATGTCAAAGTTTATATCTTTTTGGAATAGAGAGAGTACATGTGTGTCTCAATTAGATCTAGCAAAAATTGAGACGGCCTAATTTTTACCCAACACGCAACCTAAAAAATTACTTTAGAATTCAAATGAAATATTATAAGAGCTTTATTATATATTTCAATATTTCCATAATTTAAATAGTGCAAAATGCAACTGCTAATACGAATTTAAGTATTCTAAAAACAAATGCTCATAACATGATTGGTCGAACTGAATTCGATGACACTGGGTCATGAACATTAAGTTCCCAACCCGATCCTAAACTTATTGAAACCCAAATGAACCGAATCTGAATCAAACCTATTTGCTAGCACTAATGTGTGCGTGTAATCTTTTCCTATGTGTGTGTGTGTAATGCATGTATAGTGTAATTTAGGTGAGAATGATCCTTATTGAGAGAAATACGAAGAGTTTTTTTTTGGTCCATCATGATACACATCCAGACCCTACTCTTGTGGGATTTAACTGGGTTGTTGTTGTTGTTTCATGATACACATTCGCACTAGCAATTATGCATTTTTGCAATGGCAACGGAGTTCAATTCATTTACTAAAATGTCACCACAATTTCCCATATTTTTATTTTATAATAGTCCTTAGATCCTAAATCCAATAGATCATATGCATTCTCATTTCTATCATTGTGCATCATTCTCACTTGAACCAATATACATACAAGTATGTGTATGTGTACACACAAAATGGCATTACAATGGAATCACGTTAGATGAGGTAATAAGAGTCACTCATTCCAAAAGGTGACGATATTTCAAAAATACCACCGTGATTTTATATATATACATATGTATATAAAACATAGATTTTAGTTCTGGTGAAAATGAGATCTTAGGAAAGAAATAAGAATGCATATGGTGCTTTAGAATGTGAGATTTGAGGGCCATAAAAATTTGAAAAATAAGGGAAAATGTGCAGGAAATTTTGTAATTAAAATTGAACTTTGTAAAATGCACTACCTTCTTTTCCAGATTTCTAACTTCTTTCAATACTTTATAATTCTCATATGTACTCCTTGGGTAACAGCAAGACATGTGGACATCTCACCTACCAAACTTTTGAGCTGGACTTAAAGGATATATTTGTTTATGTTTGCTTTAATAAATTTGCTTTCGAAAAATCCACACACGTTAAACTTGCTTTTACAAATAGAATATTCATCCATGGAGTGGTACCTATTGAATCCTCTTTCATATGTGAGTGTGAGCACGTGCATCATATTCAAATCATACAATAAGAAAAACATGTATCTATGCATTTAAACATATATATGAATCACGGAAACACAAAAATAACATTAACACATTGCAACATTAATGTCCAAATAAAAACTTATTTCAATAAATTGGAAAATATTTTCCAATATTTGTCCCTTTAAAATCTTCCCATGATTTTAAAACACTATACTAAACGAACTGCAAAGCTGAACCTGATTCATCTCACAAACAAGCTGATTCAAGATCTTTAGGCCAATAGCATAATGATCGGATGTTGCCTGTAGAATAGAAACAACATGGGAGGAATCTATGTAAATGTCCATATGACAACTTCACTCAGGACAAGAAAAAAATTTAACACACATATAAAGTACATCAGTAGATGCACTAGAATTAGTCTTCATGAAATTTAATGGTAAATTCTGTGTATCAAACATTTGGTACATTCCCAAAGGCCAAGATAGGGAGAAGCATTCCCAGCTAATATGGAGAGAACTAGTCAATTTGAGCTCAAATCCACCTAATAATTACTTTTAACTACTAATCCTAACATCTTACTGGGGAAATATTTTAAAGACAAAAGATCCAAGAATGGTTAAAATCCAAAAGGCAACCAATTCTTGAAGCATGCACAACACCTGCTCATTTGGACTTTAGAGAGTCTTGGCCAAAATTACAGTCCTAGTCAAGATAAGAATGCTGCTTTATGCAGATCAGTTTTCGGCATTAATAAGTTTTTCTAACCAAGGTTTGAGTCAACTTCAATTAGTGGTTTGGTTTACTCTCCCTCACTCCCTTATACTCGCGAGACCTAAGACATATTGAATAAATGTGCTGGGTCCAACATGATGAATTTACATCACTTGAGGTAAAATCTTTATGTTGGCCAAGTTGCCTTCCACCATTAATGAGTTTGCCTAGGAAAACACCTTTAAAACAAATGATTTTTGAACACTTGGCATTCCTTAATGGGTTCAAACTTCAAAATCTCAAGGCAAGTACAATTTCAAAAAAATTATTGAGACCTAGGTCATATTGAATAAAGGTATTGGGTCCGACAGCAAGTGATGTTGAGTTTACATCCCTTGAAGTGAAACTATTATGTTGGCCAAGTGTTCTTCCACCAAACCATCACCATTTTTTTTGTCTAGAAAATCACCTTTTACGACGTCATTAATTAGCAATTGTTTCTTAATGCATGTACATTAAGCACATTGTTTGAAAATTGAGGCTGAATACAATTTTTAAAAAGCTATGGAAGATTTGAGGTTAACCTCAAGGAAAAGTCCTAGAATTTTGACTCGGGGCTTCCACTTCTCCCTATCAGTAAGAAATTATTCCTCAACAGGGTGAAGGCTATGCCTTGAGGTATATGCTTCATGAGCCATACACCTATGCTATTGTGAAGAGGTGGATAAGATTTCAAAATGTACATGGTGTTCAACTATTTTGGAAAAAATGACTTTATTTTTATCTTCTTGAGAGGCTAAGAGCCATCGATGACATGAAAAAACCAAAAATTACCTGGGTCATAAACTTAATTGATTCAGTAACAAGTTCTCTAAATCTATCTTTACCAAACCACCCAAGCTTGGTAATTCGGCATAAGAGTTGAATGAGAGATCCAATCACAAAAGGCTGCAATTCAGGGCCTTTGTTTGCCAGATAGTTTATGAGATAGTTCCCTTTATAGAAAACAAAGAAACAGAAATTTAAGCAGAACAAAAAGGGTTAGTGATAGACTGAATTGTATTAGAATCAAAAACAAAGAAATTGGATAGACTGTCAATGCAACAGTTTGAAACTTATTAATTCAAGGATTCATGCTTCTGATCATGCAAGAAAAAATATATGGAAATACTTTGTACTATGTAACTAGTATCATATACATATAGTCTAATAGTATTTTAATCCTGGAAAGGAAAGCATGAGTGGTTCTTATCAGAGGAAAAAACACACAACAGAAAAAACAAAATATTACAGAGGTCAAGGCGGAACTGCAACGAGAGATTATTTTCATTGACTTGCTTCAAGAGGCTTGAACTAGCCAGCATCAATGTATAAGGAGACGATGCATTGTCCAGAATAAACTGGCATTGTGAAATGTAATCTATATTCTCAGAAAAGCATTTAAGAGTATTCTCAACATGCGCTCGTTCAGACGAGTCCTGGGAAGTGTACAGCCTCTCGCACAATGTCTCTAATTGTGCTAAACTCTCCATTACTAAACAGTCCACCCAGAGCAAGAACTGAAGCTTATCCGATCCAAATTTGAAATTCCAGTCTACAATTTTACCAGATGGAATAGCACCAAACCCAATTAGAATTTAGAAAACGGAACAAAAGCATACAAACATACAAAGTAACAAAGAGACAATTCGTTACTAAAGTTGGTGTGATTGTCATTATCATTGTTCTTATTATTATTATTGTTATAAACTCATAGTGAAAGTAAAAGAATATAATTCTAATATATGTTGCAAGGGGACGGGAAACACCAACTTTCCAAATTTTACAAAGCTTCCAAATCTTAGAAAGTATTTGGAAGTAGGGACCTTGGGACGTTCCCAAGTACCCAAAGCAAGGACATTTCTAGGACGGGAAACGGCACAGAATCAGTGCAACATAGATTTTCATGAGGCAACCTAGATCATCAGATAACCATTGCAAAAGGAAAAACAAATACATTGAGCTTCCAGCAAGAGAAGCACAACTTGATCCAAGTAATCATCAGCTCAGATTTTTAAATTTAAAAAAAAAAAAGAAAAAACTCAGCACTGATAGCAAAAATCCATGACAAATGTTCCCACTGAAATCAAAAACTCCAGCAATACCGATGGACCACAAAATATAGTGTTCTCCAAAATGACTTTCTAATACAAAAGTATACACAAGCCTGAAGCCTCCCATTAAATGATGAGAGCTGAGATTTTTTATTTAAAAACAAAAAAAATGAACTGATCTAATTTGCTTTACAGAAAAGTGAGCCGACCACCGGTGGAGAGACTTTCGCAGCGATGATCCTGGTTGAAAATGAATGAGATGAAAACTGGAAAAGGTCAGCGAAGCGACACCGAATTTCCTGAATTTAGAGAAAAATATGTAGACGAATGTCTGGCATCATCATCATCTTGTGAATCGGAAGCGAAGATACTTAGTCGCCAGAGAAAATGAGAAATAGTCGATGAAGGAGATGGCGATGCTTTTACTTTTTTACCACGGGTACTCCGCGGGTATCTAGCATAACAGCAGCCAAATTTACATCACTGTCTACAAAAAAACTTTGAATTTATTTTCAACTTATTTTATATGAAAAATGGTATAAAATTAAAAAATAAGAATTACATATTAAAAAACTATATCAAAAAATCTACAAAACTAGAGATGACATGACTATATTATTTTATCAAATGGGTGACGAAAATAAGTCAACAAAGTGAATAAAGTTTGCTATTTTATTTTTTGCCAAACTTGCTAAAATAAAGCATACCCTATGAAGAATAACAAAAGGATTTAGCTAACTATATTATACTCCCTTCGTCCCCCTGTATTTGTCCACATTTGACTTTTGAAACTGTTCATCTAAGCACTTTGACTCATCAAATTCTCTCAATGTGTAAGCCTAAATATAGTCATGTGTGATCTTGTTTGATTTGTCTTAACATATTTTATTAATATATATTTTTTATAATTTTTTAATATACAAATTACAAGATAACATATATTAAAGAAGTGCATTGGATGGTGTATAAAAATGAAAGTGGACAAATACAAGGGGACAGAGGGAGTAACTTTTAGCAAGCTATAAAATGCTATGGTTGGAGATGCTCTTAGCTACATGTTACAACCCACTAGTATTCATTTTAAAGTAACAAAGTATTTAATTTACATTTTTTTTATTGTAATTATATATTCAGCAAATGTTTATTTTTGAGAATTAGAAATCTCATTTTTACATATTTAAAAATATATGCACATTTGAAAACATTATAATGCTCGCTAAAATTATACGAAATATTCATTTTTGAGTAAAATAATTTTCATTCACTGTCACGATAAAAGAGACCATCGCGCCGACGCATAGAAACGGAACCAGATGCTATACTCATCTTTGTGACATGTATCATCGTGATCATCGTCGTCGTCATACCTAGAATTTTGATCCAAGTCGAAGGACTTCAACAATTTGTATCGCCGCTATCGCATTCGTCGTACATCCAACATATATTCGGTTTTGTTATCGTCGCTTTCACTGATCTGCTATAGCAATGTCGTTGACATCTTTTGCGCTGCTCCCATCACCGACCTAAAGTTTTTGTTGTCACTCTCCGTTGTCGCCGCCATCGCCTTCTCCACTTTTTCAATCCACACTCAATTATCTCCAGAGATAAGTACAATCAATTGTACTAGAACATATTATTTACTAGTGAGAGCATATTGAAGTGAAGAGCTATTATTTTGATTTGTTCTTTTGAAGTTCTTATCTCATCTAGTATGATCTAATTGGATCTAATCTGATCTAAATTTGATTTAAATTAAACTTGAAATTATTACCAAGTCCTAAAAACTTTTAAAGATTATAGTGATCATTCGTATTATAATACATTCAATATTTTTTTATTTTAGTATTATTAGACTTATATAAAATAATCAATTCAAATATACATTAAAATAATAAATCATTGATAATAATCAATCATTCAAAAAATTAATCATTTATTTTGTAATATTTGAAATATATAATTATTAGAATATATGAATGTTATGCTACAAAATATTACTCCCGTCTTACAAAGCCTTTCTCCTTTCTTTTTTCATTCATCCCAATTTTTTTTTAATTTTTATTAAAAAGTCACTTTTATCCGTACTAATTATTAACCTACTTATCACATCATCACACTTTTCACTACTAATCTACCAATGACATCTACTTTTACGATTACATCTTAAGGCATTTTTGGAAAGTCAACACCAAAATATACTCATCTTAAATCTCTTAAAAATCAAAACAAAAAATGTATTGTGGACGGAGGGAGTACATTTTCTACATCTTACATAATAAATTTATACTTCAAGATATGAATATAAATGTTTTATGCTACAAAATATTACATTTTATTCTAAATTTAAAACAAATAATTAGAAATTTATGTGTATAGATGTCACAAGCACTACCTTCAAATTATAGTTGTCACAAATCGAAATTTTAGTTCAGACAGGTTATGGCTCCACACGGTTATGTCATGAGCATTACCTTCGATTCAACATTGACAAATGTGAAAACAGGGCCGGCCTTGGCATTTTATGGGCCTTAGGCCAATTAAAAAAATTGGCTTCTAGAATTATTTTTAAGAAGAACAATATCACTTGATAAATTGAAATGATTGAGTGTGACATATTATTGTTGTACTACATATACTTACTTAAAAATTGAAAGTTTAAAACCCTAACTTGATTACTTTTTACAATAATATGTTACTAATACTATTAGAGAAAAAATAATTATGGGCCCCATTGTGAAATGGGCCCTAGGCCATATGCCTACCTCTAGGGTCGTCTCTGTGTGAAAAGATTATCAAATGATAGGTTGCAAACAATAATAAAAGTTGCAATAACAATAATAAGTGAGGGTGAGTATTATTCTTTTTTCATGACTAGATATGTTCCTCTATGACTCCATCCATCTCTTCTTCGTACAAGTTGATAACAATTATAAGTTGCAATAATAATAATAATAATACTCCCTCTATCTAAAAATCTTTTTTCCGGTTTGACATGGAACAAAGATGAAGAAAAAATAAAAAGTATACAGATTTTTCATTTTTGTTCTTGATGTGATGGAATAAAGTAAATAGTATAAATAAAAAGTAGAAATATAAAGACACATTCATTACAAATTTTTTGTCTAAATACAAAACACGAAAGAAATTTTTGGATAACTCAAAAAGAAAAGTGAGAAAAAGTTAGTGGTAGGCAGATGGAATAATAGTAATAATAATACTCCGTAATAATTTTAATTGAATCACTAAAATGAGCTATCTTCTTCCTAATTTTCTTTCTCTCCATCCAAATTAGGGTAAGGGTGTGTTTGGTTGGTGGGGGTTACCAACAGGTCATAAAAAAGACACGAGTGGGTCCTCCATCCATAATCCATAATATAGAAGTCTAACGAAGGGCAAGGTACGGCGTCAGCCAGCGCGATTCCTGAAACCCAAAGTGGCAGGCATTTGGATTAGCCATCTTAACGTCCACGTTCTTCCGTCCCAGTCCCGTCCCCGTCCCCGTCACATTCCCACAAGCATTGATTTCTGCAAAGATTCTACTGAACCAAATCGTGCAATTTCCCAGTACAGGGGTTTATCCTCTCCCCCTCCCCCGATTCCCCAAATCGATAAAATTTCTCGGGATCCTCCGTATCCACTCTCGTATATTCATCGCCGATGTGAAATCGGGCAACGGATTCGCACATTCTCCGGCTAGAATCGGCGGGAATCGGTCCGAGAGAGATGGAGGAAGCGGGCAGAAAAGTGAATGTTAGCAAGAAGAAGATGGTGAGGCAGCTGACGGGGAAGCACGGGGACAGCGAGCTCCACTCCGCCGCGAGGGCCGGGAATCTCGGGGAGGCGGTTGCGATAATCGGGCGGTGTGCGGGTGAGGGAGAGCTGGACGAGCTTCTGTCCAGGCAAAACCAGTCCGGAGAGACGGCGCTTTACATTGCGGCGGAGTATGGGTATGTGGAGCTGGTTGAGGAGATGGTGAAGCACTATGTTCTTCGATCTGCCGCCCTCAAATCCAGAAATGGATTCGATTCCTTTCACGTTGCTGCCAAACGAGGAGATATCGGTGAGCATATTTCTTTTTGTTTTCTCAATAAACATTCAGAGTACCATTTGATTCATTTGGAATTGATTCTCTACAATCACTCCATTCATTTGGAATTAGTTCTCTATATCTCATTTAAATGTCTAATAGTCTAATTAAGAATGCGGTGAAGATAAAGCGGATCAAATTGAGAGTTGATTTGTTGGGAATAACGAAGATAAAGCGGATCGAATTGAGAGTTGATTTGCTGTGATTTTATCAAATTGAATGAGGTGATTTGTTGGGGATAACGAAGATAAAGTGGATCAAATTGAGAGTTGTGTAGCACTTTCAAATTGATTATTTTGGGTGTTCAATCCAAAAACCAATCGGATAAAACTCAAATTTGTGACAAGAACCGGTATGAATTGATATGAATTTCCGAACTAACTTTGCGACCATGGATTCGCCGGATTCTTATAGACACGGAAGGAAGGATTTGAGATGCGGTAGCGTCTTTTCTAATTTCGCGTCTAGTCGCGCGGAATGGTAGAAAAACGCACACAAATTTCCGAAAAAATTCTTTAAGGGTAAAATTGGAAATTTAAAATTCAAATGAATTTTTAACACAACCATTTGTCCAAAATAAAAAAATTTCAACCCAGCCACGGGCTCTGCCCCTTGGGCTCCGCAGGGGCTGTTGCCCCTTGAACCCTGCTCAGGGGGGCGCTGTCCCCTTGGAAACAGAACTTTTATCAACTAATTGGTTTTGAAGTTTCACCAAAATCTGCGATTTAATGCAGAAATAGTGAGGGTTCTTCTGGAGGCATTCCCTCAACTGTCCGTGACATTTGACCAATCAAACACCACAGCATTGCACACTGCTGCTGCACAGGGCCATGCCGAAGTTGTCAATTTTCTGTTGGAGACAAACAGTGGCCTAGCCACCATAGCCAGAAACAATGGGAAAACAGCACTGCACTCTTCAGCAAGAAACGGGCACGTTGAAGTGGTGAAAGGTCTTCTGAAGAAAGACCCCAGCATTGCGAAGTGTCGCGACAGAAAGGGACAGACGGCTCTTCACATGGCTGCCAAAGGGCTGAGTGTTGTAGTGGTTGATGAGCTTCTTCTGGCGGAGCCTTCTCTGACTACAATGGTTGATGGAAAGGGAAACACCGCAATGCATATTGCAGCTCGGAAGGGACGTGTGGAGGTATGTTTGTTGTACTTTAACATCATCCTTCCTAACTTGTAGCTTTGGTGGGATTTTCTTCATGGTTTTGTAATATACTACAGAGTATCTTGTTTTTGGTCATAACTCAAATGAGCAATTTGATTCATATACTCTAGCGAGTAACGGGCCGATTAGGGAAGGAGCACACTAATTGCAAAATTGACGTACTCCCTCCGTCCTTAAAAGAAGTTCTCTAACGGAGTTTTTTTAAAAAGGTGAAATTGTATGGTATAAGTTTATACAAAAGAGATTAATAATATGAACTACTCATTTCTTTCCATAATTGGGATGAAAACTTCCTTTTGGGAGAGCAGAAAGTTCTTTGAAAGACTTAGGTAGTACTTTACAGTAACATGTGGACAAATCAGGGAAGTTGTCATGAAAATACACATTTTAGGAAAAATTGAAGGGCTAAATTTGAGGGACTAAATGACTATGGGAAAACAATTAAATGGCTAAATTTGAACCTTACTTCTCCAAAAGCTACCTGAAGTAACATATAAGATCTTGGGTTATTCTCTATAGAATGAAACCCAAAATCTTAGTACTAGTTTTTATTATGATGTACTATTAATTACTCCGTATTTGTATTTAGAATTCTCTGGATTGAAGTTTGATGACATGACAATATGCCAATGCAGATTGTCAGGACCCTGCTAAAGCACAATGGAGTGAATGGAGAGGCCATAAACGGATCCGGCGAGACGCCTCTTGACACAGCCGAGAAGAATGGGCACTCTGAGATAGCAACTTTACTAAGCGACCACTCATTCCGGAGAGCAAAGGATCTTAACGTAGCGGCACAACCGAAACGCTCGGCCAAGGAACTGAAGCAAACGGTGAGCGACATAAAGCACGGCGTCCGCGACCAGCTTGTCCACACGCACCAAACCCAAAAGCGCGTGCAAAAGATAGTCAAACGTATCGACAAAATGCACAGTGAAGGGCTCAACAACGCAATAAACTCCACCACGGTGGCCGCGGTCCTCATAGCGACCGTGGCTTTCGCAGCCATATACAATCTCCCGGGGCAGTTTGCGGACGACCCGAAGCGGGACCTGCCCTCGCTCACCCCGGGAGAGGCAAGAATCGCCCCACAACCCCCGTTCGTGATCTTCTTCATATTCGACTCCCTCGCGCTCTTCATATCACTGGCGGTGGTGGTGGTCCAGATATCGGTGGTGGTGGTGGAGAGGAGCGCGAAGAAGATGTTGATGACAATCATCAACAAGCTAATGTGGTTGGCGTGCGCGTTCGTGTCCATTGCTTTCCTTGCTTTGTGCTACATTGTGGTTGGGGAAGAAGAGAGGTGGATGGCGATCGGGGTCACGGCGATGGGATCGTTTATAATGGTGGCAACGTTTGGGACACTGTTTTACTGGGTGGTCGTGCACCGGATCCAGTCCACAAACATGAGGAATCTGAGCAGATCCAGGAGTAGCTTGTCTCGGTCGATGTCGGTCATGTCGGATGAAGATGGTCATGAGGATGAGTTCAACAAGAAACTCTATGCCATTTGATGGGTTTTGTTTAGGATGGAGTGGCTCTTTCTCTAACTGCTGATTCCAAAAAGAGAGTATATTTTTTGTAAATACTTTGATGAGAGTACAGTACTACTGAAATTCCACTGAAATTTGTACACCTGATGAGTACAGTACTACTGGTTGATCATTTGTTGAATGCATTCAACCAAACAAAGAATAGAAATGCTCTTTTCTAAGGTTATTAATCATCCTCTCCCATAAAAAGAGTCCTATTTTTCAATTTCTATTATTATCATATACTCCCTCCGTCCACAAATAAATTTTATGTTTCGTGTTACGATGTTTGATTGAAGTTATTTTCAAATCATTTTATATGAAAAATGGTGTAGAATTGAAAAATAAAACTTACATATTAAAAAACTACCCCGGAATATATCAAAAGATTTACAAAATAAGAGGTGACATGACTACAATATTTTTTTAATGGGTGACAAAAATAGGCTAACAAAGTGAATAAAGTTTGACCCTGTGAATAGTGAACGTAAAGTTTATTTGTGGACGGAGGGAGTAGATTATAAAGTCTATTTCTTGACTTGTTCTAATCCCATTTTAAATTACCATAAAAACATGTTCTAATCCTAAATATTTAGATAAGTACGTAATATGAAGCAGACAACTACGGAGTAATAGTTTTATGGGTAAAATATATTTTTAGTCCGTGAAAAATTTTCGGAGTTTTGTTTTTGATCTCTTTAAAATACTTTTTGTTTAAGTCATCTTTATAAAAAAATTTATTTTGAAAATAGTCCTTATACATAATTAAGACTTTAAATTTAAGATTTGATCTCTTCATCTAATCTAAATGATTCTAATTGAAATAAGTTTTGATCTGGTTTGATCTAAATGTAGTTATAATTAAAGTTTTTTCTAATCTGACTTGAACTAATACAATAAAAAAAAGTTGAAGAGAACATACTCCTTTTCACATCGCACATTTATTTTTATTCACATCGCACATTTGTATTCAACAACTTGGTTTTGCATTTTTATTTACTTCTGATATAATTTTCATGTCCTAAATTGCGTCCTTTATCAAATTTAATCTCCAACTCCCAGATTTTTATTATAGTACTCCGTATATTTCTAATAAATTTGGGAATTAGTGATGTAATATGAATAACAACCCAATTTAGGGCTTGAAAATTGCATCTAACATCATAAAAAATTTAAGAATGAGATATTGAGTATGAAATAAATGTGATATCTCGCCTAATGAAAAGTACTAGTTATGTTTAAGAACTGTTTTCAAAATTAAATTTTTTGTGAGAATGATTTTGATAAAACATAATTTACAAAGAATAAAAGCAAAACTCGTCTATTTTATACTCGTATGAACTAACAACATATTTAACCCCACTCTTATTTCAATTTATTGTGTTTGTTTTCTTTTTTTATCGTACTTTTATTTAAATTCATCTCATTTATCTTACATGTTTCATTTATAAAAACTAATTTTGTAAATAAAATTAAAATAATATTGTTATGAAATTATATTTATAAAAATCAATCTACTTACTACCAGAATAATACTTGTGAAACTATATTTACAATATCTGTAGCATTGTCATATACTTCTTCCTTCCAGAAATATTCTTCCCATGTGATTTTTCTTGGTCAAAGTTTCCAAACTTTGACTATGATATGTGAAAAAATATATTTTATTAGGATATAACTTTAATATTAATATATTCAATTTGAAATATAGTTTTTAAATATTAAATTTTTATAAAATATATTCATGTATAAATAAAAATATTAGCGTTCAAAGTGTAATTTTGGAGATAGTAAAAATTCAAGGGAGAACATGAGAGAGCATTCATAATCATATTGATACGGTCAGGCACTCAGGCAGCGGGACAGTTTCATCCCATTTTTAGGACATTATTTCCCTTTCTCCCGCGCCTCCGTTTCCCACGAAGCCTTCATTCTCCACCCCCGCCACCGTTCCCCGACCACCATTCGCCGCCCATACCTGCCCCGCCGTGTTCAGAATGACGAGATCGCGTTTACTCATATTCCTCCTCGCATTGCTCATCTCCAGCTCCACCGCCGAGATCAAGAAGCTGAAGATCATTTCCGATTCCCGGCCGATGATTCTGTTCGAGCGGTTCGGGTTCACCCGCATGGGCCACGCCACCATCAGCGTCTCGTCGGTCTCCGTCGCGTCCTCCGTCGCCACGCCGGAACCGTCTCAGCTCGGATTCTTCCTCCTTTCCGAAGAATCCCTCATCCAGGTCCTGATCGAGCTCCAGCAGAACGTGGCCTTCTGCGTTCTCGAATCCAAGTACATAAATCTCCTCTTCACCTTCCGCGATCTGTCGCCCCCGCCCGCCTCCTCCTTCAATCGATCGTATCCGATCACCTTCCCGGACGAATACTCCTTGTTCTTCGCGAATTGCGCTCCAGAATCAAAGGTGTCCATGGACGTCCGCACCGAGCTCTACAACCTAGACAACGAAGGGCAGGTCAAGGATTACCTCTCCGCTGGTCTAACCCTAATTCCGACCCTATACTTCATCTTTTCGCTAATCTATTTCGGATTCGCGGCCTTATGGGTGCAAATCTGCTGCCGGAACAGGGGATCGGTGCACAGGATTCACCTATTGATGGCGGTCCTGCTCATCACCAAAGCCCTAAATCTACTCTTTGCGGCGGAGGATAAGCATTACGTCAAGGTGACCGGAACTGCCCATGGCTGGGATGTGTTGTTCTACATTTTCCAGTTCATCCGCGTGGTTTTGCTCTTCACAGTGATCATCTTGATTGGCACAGGATGGTCATTCCTAAAGCCATTTTTGCAGGAGAGGGAGAAGAAGGTGCTGATAATTGTGATCCCCCTCCAGGTTCTGGCCAACATAGCATCTGTTGTGATTGGGGAAACTGGCCCCTTCATCAGAGATTGGGTGACTTGGAATCAGGTGTTCTTGATTGTCGATGTAGTCTGTTGCTGCGCGATCATCTTCCCCATCGTGTGGTCGATCAGGTCACTGAGAGAGACCTCAAAGACAGACGGGAAAGCAGCGAGGACCTTGGCGAAACTGACCCTTTTCAGGCAGTTCTACATTGTGGTGATTGGGTACCTTTACTTCACAAGGTTTGCAGTGTTTGCCCTACAGACCATTTCGGCTTACAAGTACCAGTGGGTCGCAACTGCTGCCAAAGAGATTGCCAGCCTGGCCTTCTACGCCATCATGTTTTACATGTTTAGGCCCGTGGAGAAGAACGAATACTTTGCTCTCGACGACGAGGAAGAAGAGGCTGCTGAGATGGCTATCCGTAGTGAGGAATTTGAGATTTGAGATCGAATCCTTCAAGCAGTTCTCTAGCTACATGACCACATATGCACAAACCCTTGTGAGTTTGCTCTTAGACTTGTTTTCTTTTCTTCGCTAGCTTATCCATTGCTTTCTCGGTCAACCCTGCTCTCCAATGCCTCATTTGCTTGTTGTGTATCTAGCTTATTATTAATTAAACCAAACAGGAGCTCAGTTTTCTGATAATGGAATTTCATGCAGTCTGTCTATGTCTGCTTTAGTGGAGCATACATAATTAGATTCTTACTAAGGTAGTGTAGGGCTCAATTTCATCTCATTTGTATACACTGCTTACCTTAGGTCTAATGCACAATAGATCCTTTCTTTGTTTGTGTGAAGAAATTTAGAGTTTTGTGTCTAAATGCATACTACTAGATGTATGTATCATATCAATATACTCTGTTAGTTTATGGTGAGGCAATATAGTTTATTTAGTAAAGTGAGTGCAAATCTAATTTGGTAACACATGAGGAGAATGGCGCTAATACATTCTATTTTGGAGCTCAGAGCTCCAAGTTTTTGAGCTGCGGGTGATCTAACGTTTACACAACAAAGAAGGGTTATGTTGCTGAAATGCTCTCCAGAGCCTCCAAAATTGCAAAGCAGGGGTCATAATTGTCAGTGGCGGATCCAGAAGCAAATATGGAGTTAGTATTACTAGGGGCACCTTCAACAAAAATAGTCAATAACAATATAGAAATTCAAGGGTGGAGACCAAAGTTTTTTAGATCAAGATTTTCTTTAATGCAGTGTGAAATGATAAAAAAAAAGTGCTTGCGCATTCCAAAATTAACTTGATATTGTGGTTTACAATGCATGATTGTATTTATTTTTAATTTAACTTATTTTGAACTGTTCTAGAAAATAAAAATAAAATTTCCCTGTAAACTCTTTCTTCTTTCCTTTTTTTCTTGTCCTACAAAGTCTTTCTTATATCTATTAAAAAACTATTTTTACATTTACTACTTCCTCCGTCCTAAAACTTTCTTCCCAGAGCATTATTCCAACTTCACGGGAATTTATATTTATTTGTGTTTTTTCATGGCCTATATGATAAAATAAAATATTCTTGTCACCACTTGTTTTGTTGAATTTTTGATGTAATTTTTAAATATGTATGTTTTATTTTTTATTTCTATACCAATATTTAAATAAAATAGATTGAAAAAACTTGAGATTTTTCTTCCTTTTGCGCAACGGGAAGAAAGTTTTAGGACGGAGGGAGTAATTCTTATCATATCTATCACATCATATCTTTTTGCTAGCAATCTATTCATCACATCTTATTTTTAGCCATCACATTAAACATATATAATTTTGGAAAGTTAACACAAAAATATACCATCCTTAATTTTCTTAAAATTCAAAACGGAAAGAACTTTTAAGGACGGAAAAAGTATATATTTACAAATTATGTCAATATATGTATACAATTAATAATCAATAAAAGTAAAAAAAGAAGACATAATTTAAACTGTGAATAGTAAATATAAATTTTATGGGGCACATTCAACAAATATAGTCAATAACAATATAGAAATTCAAGAGTGGAGACCAAAGTATTTTAGATCAAGATTTTCTTTAATACAATGTGAAATGATAAAAAAAAGTGCTTGCTCATTCCAAATTTAACTTGGCATTGTGGTTTACGATGCATGATTGTATTTATTTTTAATTTAACTTATTTTGAAATTGTTCTAGAAAATAAAAACAAAACTTACGCCCTCTGTCCATAATTTTTTTTCTTGTCCCACAAAGTCCTTATATCTATTAAAAACTATTTTTACACATACGAATTCTTATAATACTCCCTCCGTCCCGTTATATTCGTCCACTTTTGACTTTTGGAACTGTTCATCTAAGCACTTTGACTCATCAAATTCTCTCAATGTGTAAGCCTAAATATAGTCATGCGTGATCTTGTTTGATTTGTCTTAACATATAGATTATTAATATATAATTTCTATAATTTTTGAATATACAAATTACAAGATAAAATAGATTAAAGAAGTGTATTGGATGGTGTGCAAAAATGAAAGTGGACAAATATAGTGGGACGGAGGGAGTATATATCATATCATACCTTTTTACTAGTAATTTATTCATCACATCAAGAGTATTTTTAGAAAGTTACCACAAAAATATACCATAATTAATTATCCTAAAATTCAAAATGAGAAAGACTTTTAGAGATGAAATAGTATATATTTATAAATTACATCTATATATTTATACAATTGATAATCGGTAAAAGTAAAAAAATAGTAAATATAAAGAGTTGTTTAGATAGAGGGACTGAGGGAGTAATCAATTTCATCTCTAGTAAACTTTGGCAGTTGGTTGTTGCTATTTTTGTTGATTGGTTTGAATGGATGATTGACTTAACTATTTTGATTGACACTTTGTGTTGGTTGTTAAGAAAATTTTTTTGGCAAATTCAAATGTTTTTAGTTAGTTGTTTGTAAGTGAATTCAAATATATATATATATATATATATATATATATATATATATATATATATATATATATATATATATATATATATATATATATATATATATATATATATATATATATATATATATATATATATATATATATATATATATATATATATATTTGAAATACATTTGAATTATGAAATGAGAATTTACATTTGCATTTTATTAGTAGACTTTGTTGTATATTTTTGAAACCACAAATACTTTAGAAATAAGTTTTGGAAACAGGGGGTATTGATGCCAATTTTCCTAACCACAGGGCACCGGAGCTATTTGGCCATTTTTTAAAATTAAAGTAAAGCATCTGGAATAATCTTATGTGATAATAGAATTCGGTAAGTCTAAAATGACATCAGTGCTACTGGTGTCATTTGTTTACAACAGTTCGTTTGGGATACCTACGGTGCTCTGTTTGTAAAAAATGATGGTTACTATTCCCTCTATTCTTATGGTGCTCCACCCTCCCCCTAATCTTATGTGATAATAGAATTCGGTAAGTCTAATAGAACTATAGAAGTCCACATGGAAGTCATTTAATGGAAGGACATCCATATTAGAAATCACCCTAAATAGGACTAAAACATAGAGAAAAGAACCAAATTAGTACTTTCATGTTTTTTCCCGAAATAGGACTTTGTACTGTGGTAATGTGACTTTGCATTGTGGTAATGTGGTAGTGTACATGTGCACATTACTATACTTTTTTGGTAATGTATATGACCATGTTTGATAATGTAAATCCTATTTCGGGAATAAAAATATGGAAGTCCTAATTTGATATATTTTTAATGTTTTAGTCCTACTTTGGTCTTTCTCCCCATCCATATCCATTGAATTACAAAAGCATGAGACTTAAAATAAACTACGTTGTTTATTCGATATGTACGAAAATTGAATGGGGGCATCAAACATTTCGGAATGGAGACACCCATTACAATAAAAAAATGCCTAATTATTCTTAACTTCTCAAAATTTGACGGGGCAATTGCCCCCATAAGAGGGTAATGGATCCGTCACTGTTCTCTTATATTCAGTAGAACAAAAAGAATAAACAAATTCTTTCTGGATATTATTTTCTACAGTCGCGCTAGGGGTACACCAGTGGTGTACCCCAATTCATACACCATATACCCCCCCCTCCCTCTTTCTTCTTTCTCTATACCCCTCCCCTGCTTTCTTTCTCTCTCCCTCTCTCTTTCGCAGATCTCTCCAGGGAAGCAAGGAGCGGGCAACTACCGGAAGACAAACCCAACCAGCCCTTCTCCCAGAGTTCCTCCTTCGTCTTCCTCGTTCTTCTGCAGTGACATCACCTACTTCCCCTTCCTCCGTGTAGTGCATCGGTGGAAGATCCAACTTGGTGGAGACTTCATCCTTCGTCTTCTTCGATCTTCTTCGCCTTGACCACCGTACAACATCAAATTAAAGGTTATGATAAACACTTTTTATTTCAATTTTAGGGTTTTTATTTGTAAATCTTGATTCAATCATTCAATTCTAACCACAAATCAATCCTTCCATCTTGTGAAAATTAGTCTTTTTTAAATGTTTTTTTTGTGAATCGTTCTTTCTCAAACTTATTCAATCATTTAATTCTTTTTTTAATCTTTTCAATGGCTGATTTTTTGTTAAAAACTTGTGGTAATTAGGAATTTAAATGCTTATTACGAAATGTCTGTGTAGTGCTTGTTATTGGTGCAAAATGTTTGTATTTTATTAAAGAGTTTGCTCAATTTCATAACTTGCTTTGAAATGTCTATGATGTGCTTCTTGTTGGCACAAAATGTCTGTATTCTGCGAAAGAGCTTGCTCTGATTCATAGATTACTCTAAAATGTTTGTGATGTGCTTATTACTGGCGTAAAATGCCTGTTTTCCAATTGGTTGGAATGTTTTGTGACAAGAGGTTTAGATAGTTTATCTACACTCTCACAGACATTTTATGTTTGTGAAGAAAATCTTACAGACACGTAATGTCTATAATACATTTAACAGACACTATCATCTCCGCAAAAGTTTACCAATATCTCTCAAATCTGCTCATCTGATTCCAATAGCTTCTAAAATGTGTTCCAAATGAAGTGATATTTTTTAATTGTTTGTTAAATTTCAGAGTTGGATTCGTGTTCCCTTGTGGTTGCTTTTGGCGTGGAAGATTGAACGTTGGAAGATTGGAGATGATTGCTTTCGGATTTCTACTATGTTAAGAACCCATTTTGGATTTTGGCGTAGGTGATTGGCCTTGGTATTTAATTAAGTTTTTAAAAATTATAAAATTAAGAACATACTGTAATGGTGGAATTGAAGATTTTGTATGCTATATTTGCAATGCTGATTGTACAATTGTTTTCTTTTTGTTAGAAGTTGTTTTCACTGGTAGTTTGTAGAGGGTTGGGTGTGTTTTTTTAGGGACTTTGGATTAGTTCACTCATCTCCTCTGGTATCTTTTGATAAAAAATGTCTTTGTTGCATTAATTTCTTTAATACAGCACTCACAGACAATTAGTGTTTATGGTTTAGCATTTACAAACAGCAAATGTCTATGAATTCTATATCTAATTAAATGATTGTTTGTGACAAGAGATCTTAATACTTTATCTTCACTTTCAGATACATGCATTGTCTGTGAAAGAAGTCTTACAAACACGCAATTTTCACTCAGAGTACACAGACAGTAAATGTATGTGTTCAAACAATTACAGAACTTTAGTGTCTGTGTAACTAAAAATCGTTGATTGTTTTTTTTCTTTTTTCTAAACCTAATTAAATTTGTGAAATGCTCTTGATACTCTATTATTTGGCATATTTATTGGGTGAAATTTTCATCCATCTTACACAGATAATAAATGTCTATGCATCAAGAATTACAAATATTTAGTGTCTATTTACAATATAATTTACATATATTTGTACATGTTACATAGACAATAAAGTTTCTGTTTACAATGAATTACAGATGCTTATTGTCTATGTGACCAAAACATACTCCGTACTTAGTTTATTTTTACAATATAAGAAAAAATGATGAAATATTCTTATTATTGTATTATTTAGTATATTTGACAAGTGAAACTTTCATATATAAAATACATGGAGAACAAAAGCGAGATTTGGATCGGAGAAGGGCGACGAAGCACACATTCAATTCCTTCGCCGCCACCAGCTCCCCCGTAATCGCACTTTCCTCCCACATTGTGAAGCTAATAACACATTTAAATCAAAACTATCAATACATTACAACACATCTATGAGATTCACTTGTACATGTAGTTAATGTCATTAATTGAGAAATTTAGTTATTGTTTGTAATTAGGCACTTACATATCAGTAGTGTCTGTAATCACAGACACGTAATGTCTGTGATTACAAACTCACAGACACTAATGTTTGTGAGCTGCATAGGTTCTTAAGAAAAACAATTTAATCAACGTTTTTGAGCTGCATAGGTGCTTAAGAAAAGCAATTCAATCAAGATTTTTGTCTCACAAATAAAGAGTTTTACAAAACAAACATGAAATATGTACACTTTCTTGAGTCCATATCCATTTGTATGGATGGCAATGTAATACATAAAGTAATGCATAAAGAGCCAACAAATACAAAAAAACAAATCCAATGAGACCTAACGACCCAAAAGCCTGAGGTTATACAACCAAAGAGCTAAAGTTGAGTCCTGAATTAAACACAAAATCAAGCGCAACTTCATAGACTCATAAAAGCTTGACCTTATTCCGTCACAAACAGAGAAAACAAAAGCTGAAGGAGCAAGGCAGAGTTGTATGTTAGTCTGCAATACATCATAGAACAAAATTAGTAAAGTTCAAAAACATTTTAAAAAAGTCTAAAGTTAAGCTTTCAAAGGCCATAATAAAACTCAAGCATACCAAGACAAACCAAAATAGTTTAATCAGCGATGTAAATACCATTTTAAATATGCATGAAAGTGTACGTAATAATCAACTCCAAATAGGCCAAACACTCAGATGACACAATTCTAGATTACTAGAACTAATAATTCGCTTGTGTCATTGAACCAAAGTAAAAGACTAACACAAATTATTCAAGAAATACATTTGTAGATACTCTTTTTTTTGAAAATGTAACTCATATATAATCTATTATAAAAAATGAATGTCATCTACAATGTTCATCTGTGAATAAGCAATTCACATACACTAAATATCTGTACTTGTTTACCAAAGACACATAATGTCTGGGTAACCTCAATGAAAAATGCAATAAATTTTTGGCCAACCATACTCAAGGCAAATCTGGACTTGCAAGAGACATCATAACTCCATACTCCCTGACCTGCAAGAGACAATGGAGGACATTGCAAGCGTATAGACATTTAGCAAACTATTTTTAGAGCATGCAAATTAAACTTTAAAAATATTTTATGTTTATAGACATTTAGCTAACACTTCTTTTTGTTGTGAAACATTATCCACAACCACAGTGCACCAAGACTAATTTGGGGATTCATCTTTAAACCTTTTGTGGATTAGAGACATTTAGTTAGGACTTGATTCATGTCATTCTCCTATACAATACGCAAGACATAAAACAGTCACAAACATTTCATATCTATATTCAAATGTAACAGACATAAAGCGTATGTAAAACAGAACAAAGAGCACAAGGGTCTGTGCAAGTCCTAACCTCATCCGTGCATGATTCCCAACCAAACCAGCATCTATATTATTTGTAGCAAGCCAATAAGAAGCACTTCACATAATTGTAGGACTAGTTTTAAAAAAAGATTCACAGTCAAAAAGCTAAGGCTAATTTCACAATAAAAACAGATTTGAGCGATTAAATCTGAGATTACAAACAAAAAAACTAATTTTGAAATAAAAAGTAAGAGCATTGTGAATAAACCTGAAATAAAAATAATAATTATATTACTAGAACATTTTATATAAGACGGGGGTAGGATCATGGAGGTGTCTCACAAACAAGAATCATGAAAAAAGAACAACATGTCTTCACAGACAATGATGAATGATTAATTAGGACTTCACAGACACAAAGGAACCGTTTATACATACTTCACTGACACAGAGGAAGCATTTATATATACTTCACAGACAACATGCTATACTTCACACATATGATACTTAATACAACATAGGGGGGGAAATACACTGGGAAACTTAGATTTTGAATGACAAAATTGCTTCTGCAATATTTTGCCCAAAAATAGCAAACTCATAAATCAATTTGGACAAAAATTAGTATTTTGATAAATGAATTGACCGAAAAGCAATGATAACCCTAGATTTTGAACAACTTACCTTTCGAATTTGAATAACTTGTGGAGGGCCGATTTTTTTGTCGAGTGAGAGCCCAGGCGAAGACGATGACGATGTTGACGAGGGAGGAGCTGTGAAGACGGTGAAGAAGACAGGGAGGGGGGGGGGGTAGAGAGAAGAGGGAGACGTATTGGGGTGGGGGATTGACTGAAAAGGTAGGGGGTGGGGTGGGCTTTTATATGGTGTACATATGGTGTACAATAGTGGTGTACACATAGATTTATCCTATTTTCTAACACATTAATGTTTGCATCATGTTCGCTTGATCTCTAACTTATTTTAATATCTTTGATAGTTTGACATAATCTGGATCGAATAAAAAAAATTCATGATTAGTCTCATTTCAATCTTACCCGTTAAGAAATTTTATAATGGTGAGTGGATCATGATCTGCCTTTTATATAATAACTTTATTAGTTTTAACATCATGATTATCATATCTATAATTATTAATTAATTCAAAATTATTGACAATAAATAATCACTGAAAAATACGAATATTTTTTTAGAAAATGATAAAATTTATATATCTCAAAAAATACTCCGTGTAGAAATTAATAAGAGGAAAAATATTCTGTATATTGAATTGGTTTGTTAATTACAAGTGGTTTCTCCTTTATTTATAGGAGAGGATAATTCCAAAATAGACAAGGAATACAAATCCTACAAGGAAACAAATCAATAATCAAACTAAGAAACAAATAACTCAAGACCAATCCCAATTAGAATGTGATTTGGTCATCTTCAGGATTCGGTCCTCTTCGGAATTCGGACTTCTCTGGATCCGAACCTCTCTGGACCAGGACCTCTCGGGATGCGGAAGTCAGACTTCTCCGGATCCGGACCTCTCGACCAACACCCCCCTCAAGATGGAGCATGCGGATTCTGCATGCCCAGCTTGGACAACAAATGGGAGAATGGAGCGGAAGCCAAGGCCTTTGTGAAGAGATCTGCTGGTTGATTGGTGGTGGATACATGTCGGGTACATAAAATACCTTTCTGAATTTCATCACGCACAAAGTGACAGTCAATCTCAATGTGTTTGGTACGTTAATGAAAAACGGGGTTAGCTGCGATATGGAGAGCAGCCTGATTATCACAGAACAACCGCATGGGTTGTTTGTGACACACGCCCAAGGACAATAGAAGAGATTTCAGTCATTTCAGTTCACAAACAGTGATTGCCATGACACGGTATTCGGCCTCAGCTGAGGAACGGGAGACCACACTTTGTTTCTTCATACGCTAGGACACCAGGGAATGGCCAAGAGTAAAAAAATAACCAGTAACTGAACGACGAGTCAAAGGACAACCAGCCTAATCAGAGTCACAGAAAGCCTTAAGAGTGAGATCACTTTGTGCTGGAAGGAATAAGCCTTTCCCGGGACTACCCTTGATATGGCGTAGAACATGCGTTGCCCTATCCCAATGCTCATGTCGCGGGTTTCCCATAAATTGAGATAACACATGAACATCATATGCTAAATCAGGACGATTAATCATGAGATAAATGAGGCGCCCTACAAGCCGGCGATAACGCTCTGGATTAGTGAGAATCGGGCCACTCGCCAGAGCCAGACGATGATTCTAAGGAAGAGGAGTGGAAGCTGGACGAGCACCTAGAAACCCAGTCTCACAAAGAATATCAAGAGCATATTTTCGCTGGCATATGAAGATTCCTTTTGAATTTCGGGCAACCTCCACATCCAAAAAATATTTTAAAAGGCCGAGATCTTTCATATGGAAGCAATTAGAGAGATACTGTTTAAACTTTTCAATGAAACCTTCATCATTTCCTGCAATAATGAGATCATCAACATACACCAGCACACGAAGCTCAACGGAGCCACGCAGAAGAGTAAACAGAGAATAATCAGCCTTGGATGGGCGAAACCCAAAATGTTTCAAAGCAGAGGTGAGTTTAGCAAACCAACAACGTGGAGCCTGACGAAGACCATAGAGGGATTTATGAAGACGGCAAACCAGTCCTTTACCACGAGAGGCAAACCCAGGAGGAAGAGTCATGTATATTTCATCGCAAAGGTCTCCATGCAAAAAGGCATTATGAACGTCCATTTGATGTAGGAACCAGTTCCGGGCAGCGGAAACAGCTAAGAGCGTGCGAACGGTAACTAATTTGGCTGTCAGTGCAAAAGTCTCTTTAAATTCAATTCCCTGTTTTTGGTGATTGCCAAGCACCACTAAATGAGCTTTATATCATTCAATACTTCCATCAAACTTGCGCTTGATTTTATAGACCCACTTGGATCCAATTGTTTTACGTCCAGGAGGCAAAGGGACAAGTGACCAAGTACCATTAGCTTCCAATGCCTGAATTTCTTCCTTCATAGCTCGCACCCAGAGTGGGTTTTTGACCGCCTCAGAAAAGAATGTAGGCTCAACATCTGCACTTATAGCTGCCAGAAAACATCTATGGGAAATAGAAAATTTGTTAGCGTTAATAAAATTTGTAATACAGTGTACTGTACCTGAAGGAGGTGTTGGTGTGAGTGAATCAGGAGAGGGACGTTGAATGGTGTGAGTGAAAAAGTCACGCAGTCGCGAAGAAGGACGGAGTTCTCTTTCACTTCGGTGCAAAGTGTCTTGGGTCGGAAGGGTTTGGTTATCAAGAACTGAGGAAGGTTGAGCTGTTTCAGTGGGTTGGCTATTTGGTGCTGCTGTTGCAGAAATATCTAGGTTCGATGTGTGCAACGGTCAACCGGAGTCATGAGAACGGTCCAGTGGTTCGACCGTTTGAGTGGCAGTGTTAGGTTCAGAGGGAGACGATCGGACGTTGTTGGCTTGATGGTCAGTCTCGTCGACCATTTTTGAGGCATTTTCTTCACTGGGTATTCCCTCTTCAAAGGAATCAGCAGTGGGTTCAATTTATGTGAGATTGGGGGGTATTTTGTGGGCGGAAGGGAAAATGATTTTCAAAGAATTTGACATCTCGACTGACAAATATTTTATCATTATCTAAATCGAGAAGTCGCCACCCCTTTTGGCCGAATGGGTAGCCAAGGAAAACGCAGCGACAAGAACGAGACTCAAATTTGTCTCCATGGTGGGATTGATTGTGGGCATAGACGAGGCATCCGAAAACTCGGATATGATTGTACAAGGGGTTTTTCTCAAAAATCATGGAATATGGGGTTTTACCTTTATGTAGCTCAGAGGGTGTTCGGTTAATGAGATAAGCAGCGGTGAGGATGCAATCACCCCAGAATTTAAGAGGAAGATTGGCTTGGAAACGAAGGGCTCTCGCAATATTGAGAATGTGACGGTGTTTTCGTTCAACTTGACCATTTTTTTGTGGAGTACCAACACAAGAGGATTCAAAGATAATCCCATGATTGCCAAAAAAGTGTTTTAAACAACTGAACTCTGTACCATTGTCACTTCGTACAGTTTTCACTTATTTGTTAAATTGGCATTCAATCATGGGAAAGAAGTTACGCAGGATAGTGGGAGCTTCATATTTGTGATTCAAGAGATATACCCATGTTGCCCGAGAAAAATCGTCAACAATAGTCAAGAAATATCTAGCCCTGGTGCGAGACAAAGTACAATACCCACCCCACAAATCACAATGAATCAAGGAAAATGGAGTAAAAGTTTTATTTAAACTAATTGGGAAAGAGTCACAACATTGTTTTGAACGAAAACACACATCACAAGGGGAATTAGGAATATTGGTATTTTTGGATAATTGAAGAAAAGTGTTGACAATGGTGTAAGAGGGATGACCCAAACGCTTGTGCCAAATGTCCAGATCATTTGCCTCCTTCACTGTGCAAACTTTGTCCTTCACACCTTTTTGAGATAATATAGTCCTTCTGCCTGCTCACCCACTCCAATCACCATATTTGAGATACAGTCCTGTATGGTACAAATTTTATTATTAAACTTGACAATTAAATTCTTTTTCTCAAGAAGTTGTGAGACAGATATAAGATTACAGTTAAGTTGAGGAACTAGCAAAACATTTTCTAATGTTATTAAATTATTCAAGATCACACTCCCCTTTTTGTTGGATACCACACAATCTCCATTTGGTAGACCAACAGAACAAGGTTTCATCACTTCCAAGTTTTTAAAACACTTCTCATCGCTGGTCATATGTTGGCTGGCTCCACTATCAATGATCCAAGAAGTATTAGTCATACCTGAAAATTTATTTTCCATACCCGAATCCTTCTCATTTAAAAGTCCCATAAGTGCATTCTATTGATTGGTTGTGAGAGAAGAGAGATTCGCACGCCCTCCATCCGTCGTGTTGGCCTGAGCCGTGTGGGCCGCTGGTCCGCCTGCTGAACCACCACCAGCCCCGCCTCGGTTACCTCGGCGGGCGTTGCCCCCCTTCCGCCGCGCCGTCCCCCTGTGCCGTTGCCACGTCCATTGCCACGTCCATTGCCTCGTCCCGGGTTCAAGATGCATGGGCGATCTCCCCACCATTCAGGATATCCAACGAGTTGAAAGCAACCACTCTTCTCGTGTCCGCTTATCCCACAATGTTTGAATTTTAAATCTTTAATTGCATCACGCTCAATTTTAGAAGTGACAGCAAAGCCTACCGGGTTACGTTCCTCTTCTTGGGTAGTCTTCAAGACCCCTTTCTGCTGGATGATGATTGAGTAAACACGATTCAGTGGCAGCAAGGGCTCTGTGGCGATGATGTTGGATCGTAGAATCCCATATCCTTCGTTATCCAATCCTATCAGAAATTGGTGAACCTTTTCTTTGTCCCTTTGGACGGCAAGACCTTTGCTTATCCCACACTTGCATCCTTGACACTTGCAAGTGGGGATATTTCCGTGATCACCAAGTTCGTCCCAAATTATTTTTAATTTTCCAAAGTATGTAAAGATGGACTGACCGTTTTGTTTGCAGTTTGCAAGTTCCTTCTTCAATTGATGAATTCGAGGACCGTTTGCAACAAAGAAACGATCTTAGATGTCCTTCCATAGTTCTGCTGCTTCTTCTACCTGTGTGATGGAGTTTCTCAGGCTGCCATCAATGGTATTGTAAAACCATAAAACCAACATGGCATTTACAGTCCACCATTCTTCATCGTCTTCATCTCCCTCTTCTGGACAAGGGATGGATTCATTAATGAATCCAATTTTCCGTTTTGCATGGAATGCAATTCTCATTGCACGAGCTAATTCTTCACAATTATCACCGTTTAATTTGACTTGGGTGATAATTAATCAGGGTGTGTCTGCGTTCTTAAGTTCGTAAGAACTTCCATTCGTAAGGATCTTCTCCTCTTCATGGAAGATCTTTCCGATGATATTTTCGTCAGCTTCTGCCATGATGGCGGCCAGCGATCGCCTAGGTTAGGGTTTTTCCTAGGAACCTTGCTCCGATACCATGTAGAAATTAATAAGAGAAAAAATATTCTGTATATTGAATTGACTTGTTAATTACAAGGGGTTTCTCTTTTATTTATAGGAGAAGATAATTCCAAAATAGACAATGAATACAAATCCTACAAGGAAACAAATCAATAATCAAACTAGGAAACAAATAGCTCAAGATCAATCCCAATGAGAATGGGATTCGGTCATCTTCAGGATTCGGTCCTCTTCGGAAATCGGACTTCTCCGGATCCGGTCCTCTCGGCCAACACTCCGTATATAATATATTGAAATAAATAAATTTGATAGTAATTTATATATTTAATTTCGTGCTAATGGTAATAGAAATGTAGACATCCCAATCGTGTAAAAGAATTATGCTAACACAATGTTCTATATGAAAATGTCTAGCTAACAAAATTCAATCTTTATATTTTTATTTTTTAGAAATGTACAAAATAATCCAAAATATTTCATCTCTTTAAAAAAGGTAGCCACTCACTTTTTAATATTCATATCATTGTTACACTTATTTAATCTCCGCGACGTGGCCAGTTTTTTTATAGGGCAGAGTATTATTTTTAAATTTTTTACACTCTTCCTCTCTAAAATTAAATATCATCATATTTAACATTTCAAGTCTAGATAACTTTTGTTTGTGTATGTATTTTTTATAGATTATTAGATAAATAAAATAGATATCACCATGAGTATTTATTGGTAATTTACTAGCTAGATTTATTGAGATACGTGATGAGTTTTTATTTATAAATTATCTTGTTAGATAGCATTTCGTTCAAATTATTTCTTTTTCTTACTACTTAATCATTTTTATTATAATCAGCTCAGATCAAACCAAATTAAATAGTACCATACCAGAAATAGGTTTAATTATAACAGCAATCAAATCAGATCATACCTGATCAGATTAGATCAGATCTTTAAAAAATTAGATGAGATCAAATTAGGCTAGACCTGGCAATCAGGTCAATCAGTTCGGTTCCGGTTCGGGTCGGTTCGGGGCAGTTCGGTTCCGGGTTTATTTCGGTTTGACTGGTTTTCGGTTTCGGTTCGGTTTTGGTCCGGGTTTGTATCGGATCGGGTTTATTTTGGTTCGGGTTTGTATCGGTTCGAGTTTATATTGATTCGGGTTTGTATCGATTCAGGTTTATATAAGTTTAGATATATTTTAAATATTTACTAATAAATCAGTAATATCACATAATAAATTTAATCAATTTATGATATACTCCGTAGTTATTTTATTATTTAACACGGACGTACATAAAAAATAACACTTACATATAATTAACTAGTTGTTTACATTCTAAAGTTTTCGGCGTGATCTTTTTAGTTAACATTCTACTTCGTACTTCCTTTATTTCTAATTAACTATCCATTTCACTCTGTGTGTCAAATATTTGAATAATTATATATAAAAATATATAATAAATTAAAATATACAGAGTAAAAGTTACGACCAAATTGTGGGTATTAAAAAACACTTGAAATATATCATTTTTAATATTTTTGCTAATATTTTTGAAGAAACGATGTTGGTCAAACTTTATGTTTGAAGGCGATAAAATACAAAAATACTTTAACTTAAGTTATAAAATACGGAGTAAAAGATTTGTACATGAAAGTAGTTATACGGTTTGCACCCATAATTTAAATATGTTTTTTTAGAAACACATCAACATATCTAAAAGTATATAGGTAATTCTTTTTCTCCAAGTTCATTTGATAAATGAAATATTAATGAATTTGATCAATTTCGGGTCTAATCGGTTCTGGGTTTAACCGGGTTCGGGTTTTATCGGTTCGGGTTAAATCGGGTTCGGATCTGAATCGGGTCTAAATACATTCGGTTCGGTTTCGGTTCGATTCTGGTCATTTCGGGTATTCGGTTCTATTTCGGGTCTTCAGTTTTCGGGTCAAATCGGGTTCGGTTCGGGTCATCGGGTCCGGGTCAATTTTGCCAGGTCTAGATTAGGCGAACGAAACGCAACCTTAATCGTAATCCAAGAAGAAATTCTAGTTCGAATAGATTTGCTTATGATATTGATCATCAATAAAAGCAACAAGGCAGAGTATCAAATTTGTTTTTGAAAGAGTGTCATAATTTCACTTAACAATTAAAATTAAAATAAACATGATAACATACCACAAATAATATAATACTCCGTAATAATCTAAAGCAAATAAAACCAAGGTTGTTCACACCCTTATGGTTGTAGTTGAATTTAAAGCCGAATCGTGCATGGATGGGCAGCATCACATTTTTATGCACTGGGGTTAATCCGTTTCTTCTTCTATGGTTTTATTTATTTCTATGCATAATTCATTTCTCAATATAGAAGTTAAATATTTTTATTTTCTAATTAACACTTAATAATGTCTAGAAGAAAGAATAATGACCAGTGATGGTGAACATTTATTTGAATAATGGATAATGACTAAAAGTGTTATATTGGGAAATAAAAACATATGATGCTATTTAGAAAAATTATTATGTTTTAGTGCTATTTAGGTAAATTGTTCATATATATATATATATATATATATATATATACACACACACACACACACACACACACATACACTCCTTATTGGAACTATTAATCTCCATTTGTTCTTTTTTGCCTCGCGGTGTCAGGTTCTACTTCCTCTGTACAAAAATTATTTTCCCGTAATGCGTTATGATATTTGACTGGAGTTTTTTCAAATCATTTTGTATGAAAAATGTGGTGAATTTAGCAAATACATAATAAAAATTATTCTCTCCGCTCCAAACTTCTTATCCTTTAATTTCTTTTTTTCTTTATCCCACAAACAGTAACGAACCTTGCATAATCTTAAGTTGTTGGGATGAACAATTCTTGGCCAGAACACAAGTTGCATAATAATGTTTTGACAGCCCCGTAGTCCATGAGATCTGAATGCAACCAAAATTAAGTCTACCGATCATATCAGAGTATATTACTCCCCTCCCCTCCGTCCTTAAAATAAACTTCTGTTTTTGACTTTTTGAGGATTTAAGAGAGAGATATTTTTGTGTTGACTTTCCAAAAATACCCTTGATGTGATATGTAGATTATCACTCCCTCCGTCCTATATCTTTCTTCCCAGAGCACTATTCCAACTTCACGGGAATTTATATTTATTTGTGTTTTTTCATAGCCTATATGATAAAATAAAATATTCTTGTCACCACTTGTTTTGTTGAACTTTTGATGTAGTTTTTAAATATGTATGTTTTATTTTTTATTTCTATACCAATATTTAAATAAAATAGATTGAAAAAACTCGAGATTTTTCTTCGTTTTGCGCAACGGGAAGAAAGATATAGGACGGAGGGAGTAGTAAAAAGGTATGATGTGATAGGTAGGGTATGAAAAAGTAAGGGGTAAAAGAGGTTTTTTAAAGGAAAAGATAAGTTTATTTGGGGACAAAGAAAAAACAAAAGAGGAAGTTTATTTAGGGACGGAGGGAGTAAATATTATTATTGCTAGCTAATGCACACTAAACATATACTCCCCCTGACCCATAAAGATGAGTACATTTTGACTAAAGTAGAAATTAATGGAGGGATTATTTTGTGTTGAGTTTTCAAAAATACCCTTGATGTGATGGATAAAAGTATGATGTGATGTGTAAATTATTAGGAAAAAGGTATGACGTGATAAGTAGGATTTGAAAAAGTAAGGGATAAAAGTGGTTTTTTAATAGAAATGAGTAGGAGATTGTGGGACGTAATTTTTTTGAAACATGTAAATCTTTTTGGGACGGAGGGAGTAATATTATAATTATTCAATTGATAGACAAATTAGAGAGTGTCCGTCCGGGAGAGATCGACTTGCCTCGATAAAATCATACTGAGACACGATGAAGAACACCGGCGTTTTAATATATTCCATCACATTGTGCGCAAAGAAGCACTTGGTTGTGCCATAACCGTACATGTAACAATTACAAAGGTGCATGCATGCCGTGATCAATATATATATATATATATATATATATCCGGCCAGATTATTATTATTATAAACATTAGGTAATTATTAAAATCCATGGAAGAGTGAATATATATAGTTATAGTTATTAGTAATAGTAAATGAACAAATCATACGTACCAACGCCGGGTTTAGTTTTTGGGTGCACGATCTTGGCAGCGCCTTGATCGACCGCTGTTAATTATATGTATATATAAATGTCGCATGCATTATTAATCACACTATATTATCGGGCGGTTAATTTACAAAGAAAAAGAATTAGGAATAATGAAAATAAGTAGGAGTAAATTAAATTAAATTAATGAGATTTAGCTAGCTAGCTAGCTAGAGATAGATGGAATATACTCCCTCCGTCCCATAAAGTGTTACTCATTTTGACTAAAGTTGAAATTAAGGGAGTGATAATTTTGTGTTGACTTTCTAAAAATACCCTTGATGTGATGGGTAAAAGTAGGATGTGATGTGTAGATTATTAGGAAAAAGGTATGATGTGATAGGTAGGGTTTGAAAAAGTGAGGGATAAAAATGGTTTTTTAATGGAAATGGGTAAGGGATTGTGTGACGCATTTTTTTTGAAACGTGTAAATCTTTTTGGGACGGAAGGAGTATATAATTGAAGAAGAATATTTAATGTAGTAGCTAGATACATACATGAAGTCGAATTAAGCCTTGGAAGATGGACAGAAAGCGACTCTGGCTCCCAAAATTGTGCCTCTTCCTGTAGTTGTACGTTGAGTAACCAAATTAATTAATTAAACAACAAGCAAATGTGACGATATCTTATTTATTAACCGGTTTTAGAAAATTAATGATGCAATATAATCAAGCTCAGCTCGTAGAGAAATTAATTGACTAATAATACACTTAATATATAATAGAAATGTACGTACGCGGGGAAGAAATAACCGGCATCACTAAGGCACTTGACTCGAGTCGAGTTGGGGAAGAGACGTCGAAATTTATCACAATGGAGCATCGTCGCAACGCCTCCAGCCGACTCCCCAGCAAGAACAGCCTACACCACACATACGTACGTACGTACATACATATACATATACATACATACAGCCATCCACCTTTTTATATTGGCGCTCCATTTCTCAATTTGTTTCCAAACATTGACAATATTGCCCTTCGTCCAAACGGTGGAGTGCAGTTATCAACTCCCATTAATAATAGTCCAACTTAATTTTATTATTGTTAATTATTAATTATTAATTATTAATTAATAATAATATTGTTGTTGTTGTTATTAGGAAGTACTACTATCATCAAGAAAGAAAGAAAGAGAGATATTTGTAATCAATTTTGAGGGAGCTAGGAAGGGACCTGTGTGGCAGAGGCCATTCCTTTTTGTTGAAGCAGCTCTTTCATGGCAGCCTTGAAAATTATGGCACCTCGAAAATGGAGCCATGTGCCCTTCATCAATTTGAACGAACATAAAGGGATGGAGCAAATTAATTCATTAAACATAATGCATGAGAGATTTAATTTTGAATCACATGTGAATTAATGTGTGCTTAATTAATTAATTAATTAATTACATTATGGAATTTCCTGGAGTTTCCGGTGAAGGATGATCCGTCGCAGTATCTGATTTTAACTCTGTTCCAATTGTAGAAATCTGGACTTGATGAAAAACACGTACACATCATCTATCATTAGTAATTAATTAACTAAATAGTAGTACTCCGCGCTGTAATCGATGACTACTTATAAGTTAATGACATACGAACCGGGGTTCTCCAGTTTCCGGCTGCTCAACATACCACCAGAGTAATCAGGATCCGGAGATCTGGAAAGACCACCCGAGGTGTAGTTCAAGCAAGAGGTGAAGTTCTCGCACCAACCACCCCCCTAATCCATCCATCCACATTAATAATACGTACTCCGTAATAATTATATTACGGAGTACGGAGAATTTATTAAAGTACAACAGCAACAACAACTATATATAAAAATACTACTACTTTTGTCTCAAAAGAATTTACACGTTTTGACTAAAGTTGAAATTAAAGGATAGATTATTTTGTGTTGACTTTCCAAAAATACCCTTGATGTGATGGGTAAAAGTAGGATGTGATGTATATATTATAAGAAAAAAAGTATGATGTGATCGGTAGGGTATGAAAAAGTAAGGGGTAAAAAAGTAATTTTTTAAAGAAATGAATAGGAGATTGTGGGACGCAATGTTTTTGAAAGGTGTAAATCTTTTTGAGATGAATGGAGTATTTAATTGGATCGTTAATAATATCAATAATTAATCATAAGATCGAATACACACACAATATATATATATATATATATATATATATATATATATATATATATATATATATATATATATATATATATATATATATATATATATATATATATATATATATATATGGGCCGGTTCCTGTGAGAATGCACATTATGGAGAGAAATGAGAATAAAATCTAGCCGTCAGATCTGATGCATCGTATGACTCAGATTGCATCCTGCGCTCAGATTTTGAGATAGTGCATTTTCGAAGGTTTATGGTGCATTTCGACGTGATGCATTTTCGAACCATTTTGGTGCATCTAATTTTGATGAAATCTTGATCCTTAGATCTCACAATCTAAAACACTAGATTCATTCTCACCAGAACCTATATATATATATATATATATATATATATATATATATATATATATATATATATATATATATATATATATATATATATATATATATATATATATATATATATATATATATATATATATATATATATATATATATATATTATATATATATATATATATATATATATATATATATATATATATATATATATAATGTTAATTATTACCGGAAGAAAAACGAGCCACTTGGTGAGTCCTTCCCCATAGCCTTTGACAAAGTTATAAGATGCTCGGTTCCCGGACAAGCAGACTACCACATACAAAAAAAAGTCAAAATGGGAAAAACTTTCAAGGGACGGCGAAGGGAGTATGTAATTAAATTAAATAAAATAGAGATCAATCAATGAAAAGAAGAGGCCGGCCGGATCCAATAATTAAAAACAAGCATACATGTAAATATATAATAACATATACTTAGTCCGTTCCTGAGTGTTTGTCCACTTTTGACTTTTGGAACTGTTCATCTAAGCACTTTGACTTATCAAATTCTATCAATGTGTAAGGCTAAAATAAATAGTCATGTGTGATCATGTTTGATTCGTCTTAACATATAGATTATTAATATATAATTTTTAAATATACACTTTTGACTTTTGGAACTCTTTATCTAAACACTTTGACTCATCAAATTCTATCAATGTGTAAGCCTAAAATAAATAGTCATGTGTGATCATGTTTGATTCGTCTTAACATATAAATTATTAATATATAATTTTTATAATTTTTAAATATACAAATTACAAGATAAAATGGATTAAAGAAGTGCATTAGATAGTATGCAAAAATGAAAGTGGACAAACACTCAGGGACGGAGGGAGTATATGTATACCGGCTCTGTTGTTGCTGAGGAAAGTGGGATACACGGGTGGCTGCCGCGTGGAGCCGCCATCGGCTTTCACCGCTTGCTGATGCTGGAAGCAATGAATCAGGGCGAGTTGGGAAAGAAGAATAAGAAGAAGAGAAAGAAGAAGAGCAAGCTTCATGGATATGGTGTGTGTAGAATGTAGATAGATAGATAGATAGTAAGCTGATATGATGGAGGGTTGGTTAATGTAGGTAGGTAAATATAGTGAATGGGATGGGACGTATTGATATATACTCCCGCCGTCCCTAAATAAACTTCTTCTTTTGTTTTTTCTTTGTCCCCAAATAAATTTCCTTTTTCCCTTAAAAAACCCCTTTTGCTCTTACTTTTTCATACCTTATCTATCACATCATACCTTTTTATTAATAATCTACATATCACATCTTACTTTTACACATTACATCAAAGGTATTTTTGGAAAGTCAACACAAAAATATCCTCTCTTAAATCCTCAAAAAGTCAAGAGGGGAAGTTTATTTAGGAACGGAGGGAGTACTAGATAGAGAAGAAAGAGAGGTTATTTACAATTTAAAAATTTACTTGAGTTTAATACTCCTCCATCACATATCTTTATTTATAGAGCACTTTTATTTTCCAACTCTACGGAAACTTTTATTTACTTGTATTTTTTATGACATATATAATAAAATAAAATATTTGTCACCACTAATTTTGTTGGAATTTTGATATAGTTTTTTAAATATGTAAATTTATTTTTTATTTCTCTAACAATGTTTATATAAAATAAATTTAAAAAATTTAAGATTTTTGTGCGCTTTGCTAAAGAAATTACTCCCTCCGTCCACAAATAAAGTTCTCATTGCGCGTTACGATGTTTGACTGAAATTATTTTCAAATCATTTTATATGAAAAATGGTATGGAATTAAAAAATAAAAGTTACATATGTAAAAATTACATAAAAAGATCTACAAAACTAGAGGTGACATGACTATATTATTTTATCAAATAAGACACAAAAATAGGCCAATAAAATGAATAAAGTTTGACTGTATGAATAATGAACGAGAACTTTTTTGTTGGACAGAAAGAAAGGAACGGAGTAGTATAGAAGGAGCATTAGATGAGGCAGATAGAATATAATGACACCAAAGACGGGCACACTTTCTATTTCTTGGCCAAGTAGGAACAATGGTTCAATCCTCCTAGGGATGGAGAACATGCCTCTGTTTTGCATGGTGATAATTAAATACTCCGTACGTACTATAGCCTCCTGCACACATATTTAATTATTTTGTCCTTAGCTTCACTTTTCTCCATACAATCATTCACCCCCATAAAATATTGGATGGTTAAAATTAATTACTCCATCCGTCCCAAAAAGTCTTTCCTGTTTTACTTTTTGCGCATCCCATAAAACACTTCTATCCCGTCTTGAATGCCAAAAAAACTTTCAAAATAACTTCTACTCACAATAAAGAAGAAATGTTGTAAATTTTAGACATTTTAGATTTCGGTAGAAGTGTTTTATGGGATGCGCAAAAAATGAAACATGAAAAACTTTTTGACACGAAGGGAGTACTCTGTATCTTCGTTCCAATGTATTTGTTCAGTTTGACAAAATTTCTAGACAAGCACATCACGACATATTTGTTTAACATTTTTTTAACTCTCTTTAAAAACAATAATCAAAATTAAACCCTAAATTCTCTCTTGGTCTGATCTTTGCGGCACGAGGAGCCCTTCCTCCTCATTGGCTTTCTCTCTTTCTTTACCTCAACTTTCACGAGTCTGGGGCACTCGAAGCTTTCTTTATCATACTCCCTTCGTTCTTAAATATTTGTCACACTTGTATTCCCGAGGCAAAATATCAAGGTTTTTCAATTCATTTTATTTACAAATTGGTATAGAAATAAAAAATAAAATTTACATATAAAAAAAAACTACATGAAAAGTTCTTCGAAATAAGAGATGTCAAGAATATTTTATTTTATCAAATAACCAATGAAAACGTAGAAATAAATAAAAGTTCTCGTGACGCTAAAAAAGCAAACGTTGCAAATATTTAGGGATGGAGGGAGTATCATCTTCGTATCATGCACTTAGAAGGTTGATAAATATTTGAATGACTACTTATAGATTTTTGAAACTTGAAAGACTGCATATGGAAGATTGATGAATATTTGAAAAACTAATCGTGGACTTTTGAAACGTGAAGACCAATCGTGCCTAACTTAATAAGTTGAAGGACTAATAGTATATTTTAGCAATTTAAAAATCATAGGAATACTTTTTTTTACAATGTTTTTTTATAGTTCTAACATTAATCAAAATTTAAATAATCTGCGATTACTAAATGTAAAGAACATGAATTGCATAATTTAATTTTTAATAGTACTAACTGAATTTTATTTCTTTAACAAGTTTCTACTAATATTGTATAAAGTATTTAAAAATGTGAGATAAAACATTATAGGGATAGATTGTGTTCCAAAATCATATTATTGGAACAAGCAATTACGAAGGAGATCACACTACATGGATTCACATTTATACCACACGTCATTCATAAACTGGTTACCTCTAAAATCATAAAAGACACTGCTATCATACATCTTAGTCGCAGCAACTATCCAGTCTTTATAACATAAATATCCTAGCGCTTTTGCCTCTGCGCAACATTGAGAAGTGAGCGGCTCATATTTTCGAGGAAAATAATCATCATCGTAACGTAACATATTTGACACTATGATTTTCCTACACTCTTTTGATGGAGGGACATACGGTTTTGAGCACGTGTCCACTTTACCCTCCGGAGATGTTGCAAATGTTTTTGAGGCGCAACATGTAAAGATCAACCCTAAAAGAAAATGTGCTTTGGAAATTGTCATTTTTCTCGTTCTATCAATCCTTTCCTTCTCCGCTCTTATTTAAAACTCCCGAACAAACATATGTACATGGTACACGTAACGTTCTTTAATGAGTTACCGTAGTTCATCTTTAATTTGATCCTTGGAATCATGCAGCAACCGCAAGTCGAAAATACATAATTAGTAAATGTGTTATACTTAGAAAATTAAACTGAACATTTATCAAGGGTTACAATTTATGGAGAATTTATACTCCCCGTCTCCCTTCATTTTGCACCAAAACGAGCTTTATGGTTTCCCTTCCGGCCCGGACTCAATAATTTAATGGGTCCGATTAGTTTTTTTAAATATATACTTAAATATATATACTCCCTCCGTCCGGAAATATTCTTCCCATTTGACTTTTCTTGGTCAAAGTTTGTAAACTTTGACTATGATATGTGGAAAAAATACTTTGTATTACAATATAAATTTAATATGAATATATTCATTTTGAAATATAGTTTTCAAATATCAAATTTTTATAAAAAATATCCATGTATAAATAAAGATATTAGTGGTCAAAGTGCAATCTTGGAGACCGTAAAAAGTCAAATGAGACTTTTCTTAAATCACTTGGACTTTTCTCGGAGAGAGTATAAATGTTCATTAACTAACCCAAGCGCCCCAATACTTTTTTTAAATCACTTGTAGACTTTTCTTTTACTCTTTTATCTACTCTTAGCTTTTTAATTTGTTCAAATAGTCTAACTTTTCAATTCTTTGTTTTTTTCACAAATGTTTTGTTATAAAGTTATAGTGTCAAGTATTCATTTTATTTACTTGTTAATTTTAGAAACAAGTATGAAGTTATTTGTACTACTCCCTCTGTTTTCAAAAAGAGTTCTTATTTTGGTCAAGTGTAAAAATAAGGAGGTGTTAAATTGTAGTTAAATTATAAGGGTAAAAGTAGTTTTTTAATAAAAAATTTAAATGTTTTGTTGGAAGTGAAAAAATTGAGAAGGGAATTGTTTTTGAGAATGGAAAGAATATGATATTTACAACTTTACTGGCATCATTTTGGTAGGTTCAGTATTATGTTTTATATAATGGGCAACTCTTGGGAGTCTGCTCACTTGGTTTAATTATAATTTGAGGGATTGAGAGACATGCAAATCAATTTTGAATAAAGATCTTTCCTTGGTTTAGAATCTAACATGGTGTAAGGTATGTTTTTCTTTTTAATACGAGTATGATTTTTGACCTGAGGAATTTACTTAAATAGCACTAAAACTTAATGAGTTTTTCTAAATAGCATCACATGTGTTTTTCTTCCCAATGTAGCTCTTTTAGTCATTATGCATTAGTCATTATTCAAGTAAATATTCGTAATCACTGGTCATTATGGACATTATTAAGTGCTATTTAAGGAATAAAACAGTTTAAATGCTATTTAAGAAAATGACTTAAGTTTTAGTGCTATTTAGTGCAAATATTTCTTTTGACCTTTTCGATCATGGAAATGTTGGCTTGTGTTATAGTCAAGAATTTACTGAAGCAAGAATTTAGACCCTTGATCCAAGGTCACGAGTTTATTTACTGAAATATGTTCTTTATTACGAGTTTAGTGTGTGACTTATTTACTACTCCATCTGTCCCAATTTAAATTGCATGTTTGCCTTTTTTCTTCGTCCCAAAATAAGTTGCTTGTTAGTTGTTATCGTAAACTTTTAAAAATAAAATACCTAAACTACCTCTAAAATAAGTCACCCTTCTTCACTTTATCTTCTAATTCACCGTCACCCCTCATAAAAAGTAATGACAATTTCGGAAAATCAACTCTATTTTTTTTTTCCTTAAATATGCCCAAAAGTCAAAACATGCGATTTAAAACAGGACGGAGGGAGTATGATACGATTATTTTATAAACAACATGAAAACTTTGTGATATTCGCTAAAGAAAATTATTATTTTTATCCAAGATTAAATTTATTTACACATAGAATCATTTAAACATGAGTAAAATAATAAGAACAAAATGTACTTATTCGAAGCCCATCTCTCCCGAAAGACGTCTCTTTCGGGAAGGACTTGGTGCAGCGCAACACACAGTCTTTGTCAACCACCAAAGCAGGCTTGGAGAGCAAGAGTGACGGTAAATCGGGGGGCAATGAGGTTATGAAAGGAACAAGAAGAGGACTACTCACGCCCCTAACATTAGAGCTTATAGCAGAATCCCCATCCCTAGCCTCTTTCCCAGAACTTGACTCCACCCTAGGTGAATCCATAAGGGAAGAAACCAAATCACTGAAACCAGAACCATCTTCCCAACTAGCAAGGGTTCGATTGATGCTGCTGCATTGGAGGGACTTGTGATTCCCCGACCTACGTTCCTGGCGACAAGAAGGTCTAACAACCCGAAGCATGCAATGAGGTACGTAAAACGGGAAGCTTGATCCACGCATCTACAGAACCCAGTGCTGCAGCAACTTTACGCAGTATCGAGGACGTACAACACCTGCACGAAGGCTAATCGACAATTGGGTGGGATACTCTTGACCGTTTTATGCAGTATGAAGGATCTCACCCTTTCAAAATGAATGGAGCATATACAATGTCAACCTGATGAGCCAACACCATGCACAAATGCTACAGTAATAAGTAGTCTTTCTTTCTTTGAGTTTGAGGAAAAAACTAGCTAGGGGAGTGGTGTCAAAAGCAATTAAGTTGGTGTCACAATCTTACATCAAATCAAATTAATGATATATAAGAACTAAGAGTACTCCTTCACGCTATGTTACGTATGATCGCTGCCACGATGCGACGGATCATGGGAACCCTCGTGAGGTATTTAGAGACGGTTGTAGAGCTAAGGAGTTCAACGGCAACACCACCCCCACAGTGGACAGAGATTCAACAACTGCAGGAAACGACCACAAGAAAAAATGGAGGAGAAGCTAAGGGAGGGGGTTGTACGGTGTCATTAGCATCCAAGGTTTCGTTTGGTACTAGGGGTGGTTGGTTGGGTGGACACCGTTCGAGGGAACCGAAACCAGATTGCAACATGAATTGTTTGGGAACTAGAACTGCTCGGAACCGGTTTGGGTTTCATATATATTAGACACTGGGTGTGTTTGTTTTAAATTCTAATCCTTGTTTTTTCAATATTCATTCACAACATTTGCCAAACAAAAAATAAAAGTATAGAGTTAAATGCAGACGAGGTACTGAGGTAGTATATAAGATTTTTCCACTCAGATCCAAATAAATAAATAAATTTTGAGTAAAAGAAAAAAAATAAACAAATTATTTCTTTATGCTTATGCACTGAGTTGATCGAGCTGCAAACAACATACTCTTCTCAGTTTGTGTTACACATGTCACTAAATCTGGGCATACTACTACCACTGAAGCTGAAGAAGAAGACTAGTAGTGTGTTGGATGATGGTGGGGGATGCCTGCACCTGATTTCACCGAAAGGGTTGGACTGTGTGAGGGCCTTCTATTGATCGAAACCGGATCCAAGAACACGACCACCGCCGTGATGTCGTCGTGAAAGTGCCTCCTCACCCCTCTTTCGATCTTCTTCAGGTCCGAGTATCTCATCTCCCTTTTCTTGGCTGCCACGCAGAGCGCCGCCTTGATGAGCCTTCTTGCAATTCCCTGTGTTAATAATGGGAAGGCAATGGTGTGTTAGTAATGTTCACAAGTTCTGCTTTGACCCTATTCTTGTACCAAAATAACTTCATTGTTCTTTCATTGATATTTGAAATGCAATTTTGTTTATCTCTTTTCTTCTGCTCACTGTTAGAGCTATATTTGAAATACTACTAGTATTTAAGCTCAAAGTGCCAAACGGACTTCTAGAACTTACATTACGTGGGGAATTGCAAACAATGTCAACTGCTTCTTGGTTGCTAAGGTGCTCCCATAGACCATCCGAAGCAAATATAAGGAATTGATCCTTGGGACTAAGTTTGTGTACACAAATGGATGGTTCTGGGCTGAGGATCGGGCTAGAGAACGGTTCCGAGAGTCTGAACTTTGCCAATAACGGTTCTCGGTTGAATTCTGCCTTCTTAAGGTAAGCATCGCCAATGGATCTTGAAACCTGAGAAACAATGATGGATAAAACTTTTCATTTAGCCACTTCATGATAGCCTATTACAAGTAGACAGTAAACTAAGAGCCCATTCAGCAAGAGTTTGTTTTTGGCAGAAATGGATCATAATCAAGGAAGGAGGTATTTTTTACCTGTATAAGACCCTTGACGCGCCAAACCTTGTGCTTTAGAACCACAATCTGCGAATCATGGGGATGCAATGATTGAAGCTCATCTCTCACAGATTGAATATTGGCATTGTGTTCTGTTGACAATTGTACAGCGGTGACTCCTCTCACCGCCCTATCTGCTCTCCCTAAGACCACGCGAGAGTCTCCCGCATTTGCAACGTAAAGAAGCCCATCATATATCACTCCCACTAAACAACACGATCCCACTGACGCAATTTGTGGCTTATAGTGCCAATCTCGCTTCACAATAGACAAGAAGTCTTCTTCAGTTGCCAAGAAAGCCTTTTTTATGGTGTCTGCAGACATCTCTTGATTCTCAGAAGCAGATCCTATGAACACCAATGTTTTATGTGAGAAGATTGTATGGTTTTGCTTAGTTCTCTAAGACCTTATACGTTTGTATTCTTATATATGCTCGAAGTGTAATGGCTTAACGTAATCAACAATCAAGAGTCTTGCGCTAAAACAAAAGCTACTAAAGAAAATCTAATACTTTGGTTTGTATGCGTATATACATTTGGTGTGAAACGATTAAGGCCTTGTTTGGGAACTCTGAAAACAATAAAGCTAAACGGTGTCATTAGATAGATTTTTCAAAACACTAAAGGTAAAGGCTGAAGGTGTTGCAAAGCGGGGAATTAACATATATAGTAAGGAAATATTCACAAATTAGGGAAGAGGGGCATACTCTTGAGCTTGGAGAACAAGGTGTCTTTAATGAACCGGGACGTCTCAGGTCCTCCATGGCCATCATAGACACCAACAAATGTTCCTTCAGGGCCGGAATCAATAGAACTCAAGGGTCCGGATTCGAGCTGGCTTTGATCCTCCAACAAAGCATTGGCTTGTATAACAGCCATGGAGAACTCCCCATTCACATGAGTCCCCAAATCCTTGTACCACATCAGTCCATCAACCTTTCCATCCCCATCTCCATCTCCCACTGCAGAAGCTTTCCAGCAAGGTTTCACCATTTTCTTTCCTTCTCTTTCTTTTCTTCGAACCCAAAATCGAATAACGAATATCGATCTCCTAACACTGATTATGATACCTCAAGACAACAAAAGATCATATTTTTTTTACCCAAAAGAGCCAGGAAACAGAGACATCAATCCCAGCCTGAGATGAAGTTTCTTCTGGTCATGCTCAAACCCTAGACAGCCAATTCCCAATACTATATACTGAGCAGAAGCACAAGAAACAGAGGTAGACACCATTAATGTGCATACAGGACTACAAAAAGACCAAAAGGGTATGGGCAGTGATCAAAGATGCAGATCCTCACAGGACAAGGAAGCACTCGTGTTTATGCTAGTTCAGAGAATATGGGGGGGATCTGGTATGGGCATACCTTGAACCTGGGTTCATTTCCTGTGGACCTTCCATTGATGGGTGTATCAGTTTCCAGCAACAGCATTAGCTGTAACACCCCATAAAAGATTGGATGGTGACAGAGTTTGTTTCTGATCAGAACGAATCATTCAAGGGAAAAAAATTATAATTTTTTTTTTATGGGTAAGAAATTAAAGATCAATACTTGGGTTTGGAATTTCTTGATGATGAGGTGAGATCATCTCTGGAAGGGCGCGTCAGAAACACCTCAGATTTTGATGGGCGACGAGAAGCAAATGAAAACAAGACAGGGAAAAAAGGAATGGGCTGACAAGAAAACTAATAGTCGAACTCGGTCTTCTCCAGACAAAAATGGTTTGTCTGTTTCTGTGGGTTGCTTGCTGTTCCTGTATAAATATAAATTACTGAGACCTAATTTCCCTCAGTTTCAGTGACTCTGATGAGATCATTGTTTGTTGGGTGTTTTGGGGAAGGATATGTGGTGAGTTTGAGGCTGTGGATTAAGTTTTCTAAGTTTAGATTGCTTGGTTAAAATTTACTCGTGAGAGTTAAGACTTCTTTTGATTAACAGTAGACCACAATTTTAGGCTATTTATACTGATTCCAAAGTAAGGTATTTTCTCACATTTTTGTTGGTAACTCTAGAATTTCACCATGCATATACCCCGATATATCTTATACTTAAACCAGTTTGGGTACTGGTCACAAAGTAACTGGTCATGAATGAAAACATCTCAAAATAACGTTTTGGAGATGACGAAAAATGACCAGTAACTTACCAGAAGAAAGCGACCGATCACATTTGGCCAAAATGGACAAATTTTGGACCTTAATTAAATACAAATGGTAATGTATTGTAGTTGATGGGTGTATTCTACCCAGAACCGGTCAAAGAAGACGCTCAAATACTAGACCGGTCGTAGTTGATTTTCCAGGATGGGAGATCTAAATCGTCAGTAAAAGGATGCGTGGTTGACTTAAAAGTTGGCCGGTATACTTCGGATAGCAAACTACTTTATTACCCCGTTTACCACTCGTTTCGGAAAGCTCATCCTTCAGAAGTCATCCGGTATGATTTCTAAGGTTGTGAAGTGTCGGCAGAGAAGAGTCCAAAGGGGCTTGGACCGTAGAGACCAAGATCTGCGGAAGATCGCTAGAGATGCTTGAACAATCCATCCAAAGTGTTACATGACGAAGGAACAATCTTCCTCACTAGGCGACAAGACCGCTATAGGACAGAGGCAATCACCTCGCACCATCCCAATAACGTGCACTGACGTGGGTGCACGATGCTTTGTCCCCTTTAACTTAGTATAAATACTGATGTAACCTTCGAAGGAAGGGATCCGATTTCTTCTCTCTAAAACTCCAATGTAAAAGCTCCCGTGCACTCTCTTTTATAATATTAATTTGGCTACAGGTGTTTCCACCTACAGTTCTCCCATTCATTTTGAGTGTTTTACCTTTTCGCTTTTACGAATCTAATAAACAATCCTAGACCCGGTCTAGTACCGTTTACCCGGTTAGGTAATTTACACCATCAGTAGTATAAAAATTATTTCATTTGATCTATCTTGTGTAGAACTTTTAAATTTTTAATTTATTGTATTAATATGTAAAACAAATTAAAAGTAATGGATGACTAAAATTCATTCAATTTGACTCAAAAAAGTTAAACTATAGAAGGACACCGAGACGAGGGAATGTTCAAAAACTTCAAATACTCATTTCTAGAACCAACTCTAAAAGAAGAGCCGTGCTAGGGGTACACCAAAATAGGTTACCCCATTTCTACACCAGGCAAACACAAACACTAATTATCTGTGTTTACTTAGTGTACAAATAAGATACTTTCATTTTGGTGTACTTATTCTTAAAAGAATTGCGACCCTTGGCTATTCGAATACTCATAATTAATATTCGAATACCCTTTACACAGATTTGTTGATTTGTTCGAACAAATATATCAGGTTGAATGCTTTTGTATAAACATAGTTTATAGTATGATACAAATTAAATGCATAATTATTTGTACTTGTTCGATCATTTAAGAAAACTTAAGTCTTGTTTGTTGTTACTGTCACTAATTCTATTACAATGTAGTATATGTTCATATTATTTTTAATATAATAATGCACAATGAATCAAAAGAAATCTTCCTCGATATGGGCAAAAAAAATACAAAAATATCAAAATAGGAGTCATTAGTCTTTTAAGACCAAAATAAGATTATAATAATAGTATAGTGTAAGAGTATGTGTTGGCAGTGTAATGGAAAAATGATGACAGTATAATATGTCGGTGCGGTCATAATGAGTTAATCATCGGCGATCCGCGACGGAACTCTGATGGCCGGCGGCGTAGGTTCACAAACACTAAGGGGCTGTTTGGTAACTTCTGAATAGGTAAGTGCTGAAACAGTAAGAGGTCTGAACCATTAAGTGCTGAACCAGTAAGAGGTCTGAACCATTAAGAGCTAGTATATTGTTTAACTATTCAGAGGCAAATGTCTGATCAATTCAGATAAGATCTCTTAACCATTCAGACTCTGTATAATACTTAACCATTCAGAGGCAAATCTCTTAACCATTCAGACATCTGAACCATTAAGAGGCTGAAACAAACAGTCTGAACAATTAAGTGCTGAATCATTCAGACATCTGAACCATTAAGAGGCTGAAACAAACAACCCCTATGTGTCTGTATGTGTTTGGTGTACAAATATAGGGTACTCCAGTTTTATATACCCATACATTTATTCTTAAATAAATGCCACGATTACTTTAATGGTGCCACGAACCATGGATCACTCTATCATGTGTGTAGCATGGACATATGGGCTTATAATAAAACGTTTGTTACTGTACTTGCTTTGTCTTTCTAATTGTTTTGTCATTTATTGGCATGCATTTGCAAGAATTTAAATTGTTGTTTCACTTGTTTGTGCATTGTGGGTTTTCCATTTGCAAATACGGACTATAATGCTTCGAAAACTGGTTATCAACTATAATAATAATATTATTATTATATATTTTTAGCTAATAAAAATACATTAAATTGTATTTTCATTTTTTCATCTAGTTTTTAAATGCCAAATTTTAGATATAAATTAGTTAAATTGATTTTTAGATAAAAATAAATTTTGCGAATTCAAGTACTTTGAGTAGGTTTTATTGACACCCAACTTAGGTGTCATAATATGACACTTTGTAAAACTTGTGCGTTGTTTTGTTAAAAAATTAATAATTCTTATCATCTAAACTTTGAAAATAGAATTGAACATGTGGAGGAAGGCTTTGAGTTGAGTTAGAGGTGGGGAGTTTACAGCGAGAGGTATATGGGCAGATGCACTCTCTTGTTAATGGGAGCACTTGCCACGAATGAAATTTTTGTTTTATTCAATTCATACAATAAAATTATCCAAAAAAAATTAATTATGCCTCCATTAAATTAAAATAAATAATTTTCCCACAATGAAAAGAAATCTTCAAGTAGAAAAACAAATATTGAAAGTTAAAATAAAAGAATTTTAGTGAAATATTTAAAATACTAAAAGACAATTCTAAAGTAAAAATTACAAAAGAAAGTAAAACTATAGGAAGTATCTTTTAGGCTTTTTCATTAGGCATTTGAATGCTTAATTGAGACAAAATTAAATAATTTTGTAAAGAATTTGCAAAGAACCCACCTTAATAATTTTGTAAGGAATTTGCAAAGAACCCACCACAGTTGCCCCCACAGATCATAAGTGATTTAATACATACAAAGAGAATAATCATTTGTACTCAAAGACGATTATCGTGTGTGTGTGTGTGTGTGTGTGTGTGTGTGTGTGTGTGTGTGTATGTATGTATATACAAATCATCTGCGATTGTCATCCATGGAGGTATCGATGGTGGGTTTCTAGCACTTTTGTTTTTTGGTTATACATTGATTTTCAAAAAAATAGAGGCAACGCCCCCAAACCTGAAACTCCTCTTGCCCCCAATCTCTCTAATTCTTGGATCCGCCATTGAATTGACACACTATGAATTATCCAATTTTGGAACGGAGCATCCCAGGGACCTAAATTGAACGGGTGTTGTTACATAAAAAAAAATACTCTTTGCTCAAAATCTTTTCACAATACGTTCACCAAAGCATTGCATGTCCATTGAAAACATCCATCAGTGTTCTATAAGTTGACTACACTTGAAATTAACTTTTTTGGTAAGCTTATAATTGTTTTTGTAGGCTGGCATTATTCAACATTATTAGGAAGTATAATTAAATTAGGATACTTCTTTCCTTCCCTACTAGGATTATTCTTTCTTTTTCTACTTGTACTTTGATTACTCTTGTATTCCCTATATATAGGGTCATATCTCTCAATATTCAATAAGACAAGTTATTATCAAATTGTATCATGGTATCAGAGCTAAGGCTCTCAAAAACCTAGCCTCTCTTTTTTCCGACCGCCGCCCACCATGGCAGCCCCGTCGGATCCTTTGGCGTCCTTACCCTCCGGAGTAAAACTTTTGCTTCGGAGTCTCCACAACTTAATCCCAGAAAAACTCACCGAAACAAATTATCCGGCATGGTCTCTCAATGTCCAGACAGCTCTTTCAGCTAATCTCCTCCTTGGATGGATTGATGGTCATGAAGCAGCCCTGGCGCCAACTATCTCCAAAAACGATAAAACCGTCCCTAATCCAGAGTATACCTCCTGGACCATCGTTGACACACATATCCGCGCCTGCCTCCTAGCGGTCATCAGCCCCTCCGTTCACAAACATGCTCGCGGCTTCACCACATCTGCTGCCCTCTGGGATGCTTTGGCCGCACGGTACAACTCTGTGTCCACCGCTCATGTTTATCAGCTTCGGGACAAACTCCACACTCTTCGTAAAGGTACCAAAACTATGACACAATACCTTGATGATGTGGCAACTATTCTCTTGGATCTCGATGCCTTGAAAGAAGAGATCCCTGAACGTGATGTGGTGAATGCTGTTATTCATGGTCTTCCCACCGAATACTCATCCTTTAAGCAAAACATTCGCATGAACAATACCAATATTTCGTTAAATCAGCTTTCTGGATGGCTGATCTCCGAAGAAATAAACCTGGAGATGGAGAATAAACTCAGCCTCACCGAGTCTACCATCACCGAACCTCGCACAACACTTCTCGCTACGAACGGTCGAGGTCGCGGTAGAGGAGGCTATCGCGGTCGACCGTCACCTGGACGTGGATACAACAGCGGACGTGGAGAAAGGAACAACGGTCGACCGACCCAGGGAAACGGTCGACCGTCACGGGATCTGCCAACCTGCCAAATCTGCGAGAAACGAGGTCACTCTGCGTCTGCGTGCTGGTATCGATTTGATGATTCTTATACTGCGAACTCCTCCTCTAGTTCTCCCCGTGCAATGCATGCATCTACGAGTAATCATTCTGGAAACTGGTATCTGGACACTGGTGCCAACACCCATGTCACGTCTGATTATTCTCAGCTACAATCTCCTCATCAATACACCGGTACTGATGCTATTACCGTAGGCAATGGTCAATCCCTACCCATCACACACTCTGGCTCAGGTTTTGTCCATACTCCTAATGGTAAATACACCTTTCTACTCTTTATTATGTCCCTTCCCTTACCTCCAATCTATTGTCTGTCCATCGATTACCAAAGATAACAACTGCACTCTTGTTTTCAATGCCAACGATTTCCAAATAGTGGACAATCCTACCAACCAGGTGCGGTACAAGGGCCTCTGTGAGCATGGGTTATACACACTTCCTTCCAACCTCCCAACCGTTGTGTATCAATCTATCCAAGAGTCCACTTGGCATCGTAGACTCGGTCATCCAGCTCCCGCGATTGCCAAATCTATTTTGTCTTCCTTAGGTTTTCAGGTTTCAGAGCCTTTACATTGTGAATCATGTTATGTCTCTAAGTCCTGTCGTTTACCTTTTGAATTATCTGAACATAAGGCCACAACGCCCTTTCAATTAATACATTCTGATGTTTGGGGTCCCACCTCTGTTCCTTCCTGTAGCGGTTTTCGATTTTATATCTCCTTTGTTGATGATTTCAGCAAATTTACCTGGATTTATCCCCTAAAACATAAATCTGAAGCTTACTCTGTTTTTGTGAATTTTGAAAAAATGATTAAAACTCAGTTTAATTCTCACATCAAAATTTTTCGAAGTGATAATGGCAAAGAATTTGTAAATAACGCTTTTGGCCTTTTTCTTCAAACTTTAGGAGTCCTTCATCACACCTCTTGTCCCTACACTCCTGAGCAAAATGGGGTCGCTGAACGGAAACACCGTCATCTCATTGAAACAGTTGTTTCTCTTCTATACGACTCTGCTCTCCCGACTACCTTTTGGGTCGAAGCTCTTGCCACAGCAAACTATCTTATCAACCGTATGCCCACCAAAACTCTCTCCAACAAATCTCCCTTTGAAACTCTTTATAACCGTCCTCCTACATATACCCACCTTCGTGCCTTTGGTTGCTTGGTCTATCCATGGCTCCGCCCTTACACTCACCACAAACTTCAACCACGCTCCACTCCTTGTGTCTTCTTAGGATATCACCCCACCACTAAAGGGTATAAATGCTATGAACCCGTGTCTCAAAAAGTTTATGTCTCTCGTCATGTTCGGTTCGTCGAGGATCAGTTTCCATATCCCAAATTGTCATCCCTCCCGTCACCCTCTCCTATAACCCCTATTTTTCCTCCAAGCCCAGGCTCACATGCTCCTGTCCCACTGACGGTCCAACCCCAGACCCGTCCCACCAGTCACGGACGACAGCCCGACACCCTCCCTATGGACATGCCACAGACGGTCCAACCCCAGAATCGTACCCCAACCCACCCTCGACCGTCACCTACTCCTCTCCAAAACACACAATCGGTTAACCGACCCCCGCCCCAAAACACACACACCATGCAAACCCGAGCCAAATCTGGAATTTTCAAACCTAAAGCCTATACCATTACCACCCTTGATACTACCCCACCTACCACTGAGCCTAGCACTTACCGCCAAGCCTCTGGTAATAGTTTTTGGTGTCAGGCTATGGATGAGGAGTTTATTGCTTTGAATGAGCAACGTACATGGGACTTGGTTCCACCACCCAAGAACCGCACTCCGATTGGTTGCAAATGGGTGTATCGCATTAAACGGAATGCTGATGGATCTGTTTCAAGGTACAAGGCTCGTCTTGTCGCAAAAGGTTATCATCAGGAGTATGACATTGATTACAAGGAGACATTCAGTCCTGTGGTCAAGCAACAAACAGTGCGCCTGGTCCTCTCTTTAGCACTCAACCGTGATTGGCCTCTTCATCAACTAGATGTTAGCAATGCCTTTCTTCACGGTACAGTGGACAAGGAAATTTATATGGAGCAGCCCCCGGGGTACATAAATCCCACTCATTCTCACTATGTTTGCAAGCTCCGCAAATCACTATATGGTCTCAAACAGGCACCCCGTGCATGGTACACACACCTCTCCTCTTTTTTGCAGGGCCTTGGATTCAAGTGCTGCATTCATGATACCAGCTTGTTCACCAGACACTGCTCTCGTGGGACTATTGTTGTCCTTGTCTATGTTGATGATATTGTTCTCACTGGCAGCTCTTCTACTCTCATCTCAGAAGTTACTCAGGCCATGCACCGTGACTTCAAGCTCAAAGAACTTGGACCTCTTCATTACTTCCTTGGCATTGAGGTTCAGCGCACGCAAGATTCTATACTTCTCCATCAATCCAAATATGCCCGTGATCTTCTACGCCGAGCTGGGATGTCCGACTGTCATCCGGCTATTACTCCTATGGCTACGAGACCTATCACTAAGCCTTCGTTGCCTTTCAACGATATTTCTCATTTTCGGAGCATTGTTGGCGGTTTACATTACTTGGCCGTCACTCGTCCAGACATTCAGTATGCTGTTAATCGAGTGTCTCAGACTATGCACAACCCCACTGAGTAGGACTATCATGCCTTGCAACGCGTTCTGCGCTATCTCAAAGGCACTTTGAATCATGGTCTTCTTTTTCGCAAGGAGGGATTCGACCTATCTGTCTACTCTGACTCTGACTGGGCAAATGATAAAGATGATCGCAAGTCTACCACGGGCTACATACTCCTACTCGGTCCTAATATCATCTCTTGGTGCACGAAAAAGCAGACTCGTGTTTCTAGATCATCCACTGAAGCTGAATATCGAGCTATGGCTGCAGGGGTTGCAGAAGCTATGTGGCTTCGATATATCACTGATGCACTGGGTATTCCTCCGTCCAAACCGAAGTTATACTGTGACAATGAGTCGACTATCTGTGTCACCAAAAATCCGGTTCTTCATGATCGCATGAAGCATGTGGGCACAGACTGTCACTTTGTACGAGATGAGGTTATGGCAGGCACTATGACTCCACATCATGTTTCCTCCTCAGAGCAGCTAGCAGACATTCTTACCAAACCGCTTCCGCCAGTTCCTTTTGAGTACTTATGTTCCAAGCTGCCCCTCGTCTCCGTTGATCAGCTTGCGGGGGGATATTAGGAAGTATAATTAAATTAGGATACTTCTTTCCTTTCCTACTAGGATTATTCTTTCCTTTCCTACTTGTACTTTGATTACTCTTGTATTCCCTATATATAGGGCCATATCTCTCAATATTCAATAAGAAAGTTATTATCAAATTGTATCAAACATCAAATTTTAAGTCGTCTCAATTTCCCAATAAGTCCAAGTTTGTGACATTACCGATGACAATCGTATGTAAATTTGTACACATACAGATCAACCATATGTGAACTCACATATTTGTGATGGTTATCGCTTGTGTGTACAAATTCGAGACAGTTGTCAATCGCGGCAATTGTTGACCCAATGTTTATGCATTGTTTGGATAAAAAGAGAATATGGAAGGGGAGAAAATAGGTGGAAAGAAAATAGAGAGAAGAGAAAATGGAGAGAAAATATAAAGAAAGTGAATGTTGTTTGGATGAGTAAAAAATGAAGAGAAAAAGTAAGAGGAAAGAAAATGTAAAAAAGCAAAAAGACACTTTTACCCTTATTATAACTTTTCACAATAGAATGCAATGAAGGACAAAAATGTCATGTGTTGAGTTTTCTCTCCATTGGAAGATTTTCTCACCTCTTGAGGAGAGAAAACTTTTTTGTTTCCCCCATTAGTCATTTTCCACTCCCTCCCCATTTTCTCTTACAAACAAACAAGTGAATTTTTTTTGGGAATTGTGTTTTCTCTCCTATAGTTTTCTTTCCATTCAATTTCACCTCATCCAAACACAAGCTTAGAGAGACCGGGGCAAGAGCCTAATAGTACAGGCTTTGGGGCACTTTATTTTTTAAAAAAAAAAATCAATGTAAAATTACAAAAAAATATTTTATCTCAATTAAACATTCAAATAATTAATGAAAAAGTCAAAAAAACACTCTATAATTTTTCTTTTTTTTTTGGTAATTTTTACTTTCAAATTATCTTCTAGTAATTTTATATTCTTTTATTTTAGGTATAAATAATTTGTTTTTCTACTTAAATACTCGTATTTCTTTTTATTGAGAGCAATTGCCGCATTGCTTGATTGTAGAGTGAATCCAATCCTGAATCGTGGTGTCAACCGTGATAGATTTTTAATATTTAAAAAAAAAAAATAGAGGAGAGTTCATCTCTTACAATGTGTGATGTGCAATGGCATAGTTGTTGAAAGTTGAAACAATAAGTCACTGATGGTGACACATTTCTGCATTTGAAATTTTTGGATAAATATTCATTGGATGTGTATAAATAAACAAACAAACAAGTACTCCCCATCAACCAACCCTCTTCACTTGTTCAATCCATTATTATCCCCTCCCCCCCCCCCCCCCCCCCACCAAACCAAAATTTAGTTATTTTAGTTGAGACAATGTTTTCCATGTGAACATCAAACATTAAAAAATTATTAAAAACAGCAACCACAAATGCCGTTAACAAACAAAGCCCTAAACTTTGGGATAAAACTCTCCATTGCGCAAAAATATACGAAGTTTTGTTTGTACGTTGTACATCCTTTTAAGATAAATCGTTTCTTATCACATTCTCTTTGTACTTGTTAAGTGATAAATTACTACGAAGTATGAGTATCTAAGAATAGGGTTTTGCTAAATTCACATAATTTTTGTTGAATCCACTCTTTTTTATGTTAAATGGACAACTTTGTCTTCAAAAGTTGGCTTGCAATTAAAATCCATTCTTTGTATATTTTAGGACATGTTGTCCATTTAATATAAAATAAGTGGATTTAGCTAAAATGAACGTGGATATAACAACTTCCATAAAATATACCCATAATCACCAAAGATTGAAATTAAAAAAAACCATAAACCAAATCCTAATTCATAAAGGGGCAATTGACACAATTTTTATTGATTCAATGAAAGATAAGAATAAGAAACCTGAACTAAGACACTTTGATTAACTAGCAGAAGAGGCCAAAGTTTATTATTACTATCATTATGATGATGATGAACAAAAGAGGCTAAACAAGTAGACCAGTATAAAAGCAAATGTCCAAACTGCCCTCTAACCTCTTATAATGCCACAGTGTAAGGACAAACCATGAGATATGACCTTTTTTGGCAGATATGTGACTCTAATCAAGTGTCTTCTCTCCATCTGATTTTGAAGTTTCTCTCTGGCATGCCTTAGAGAATCAAGAACATCTCTCAGGTTCTGTTTGGAAACAATGTTTTCAATCAGTGCCAGCATTTTATATAATTTTTTAATGTGTCGCATTTAGATAGCCTTTTTTTCAAAACGCTGAAGTTGTTGCCAAACAAACACTTACATTTGCGTGAAGAACAACTGCGGGATCGATGGTTTGGCTTCGATTCGGTGAACAAACTGGTGCTAGAAATGCCAATGAGTTATCGGCTTTCTCTTCACTGTCTGCAGCCTGCTCTTCTAACAGTTTTCCCATGCTTAAATGTTAGAAAAAATGCATTAAGAACTCAATGTCAGATTTAAAGTTCGTCAAGAACTATATATATCTGTACAAACAATGTAGAATTATGAGATTCCAACACAAAACCAATTGGCTACTGGACTCGTATTTTATATACTAGTCTTTTGTTTAGCGCGGGCTATTTGTTCTTCACTTCTGGAGCATACACATTGTTAAGGAGAAAGCTTATTTGCATGTCATAGAGCTTACCTGTTGCCATCATCCTTCACACGAAGATCCTTCTTTTTAATGAATTCAAGGTGCCCATTTTGTTCTGTTTTACCATTTCCCATTGTTTCTTGAGAATCACCAACAGAAGAAGATGAAGAACACATGGCCTGTTGGGTTTCGAGCATTGTATGTTTCAAGTCTTTAGAGGTAGAACAGGCTGTGTATGAAGAAGCAGATGAATCTTCACTGCCCTCTGTCAAACTCCAGCTCTCTGATTCATGCAATGTGAGTGAAATGTTGATGGACTCAAGCTTCTTCATCACATGTTTAAATCTCTTTTCGGCTCGGTTTCTCAATTCAGTCTCCTCTTTCAACATTGCCTCCAGCTCCATTAACTGTTTTCTTTCAAAATCCCAAGAAAAAAAATCATCTTGTGAACTTTATTCCAGGAGTATGCTTTTTCTCTTCCAAAAATTCAAGAAAAACTACAAATTTCAATCCAAAAAGACCTAAAACAACAACAAACTCATTAAAATATCACAAAAAGTAGGTTCTAGAGAGTGACACAATGTCAAGGAACGAACTCACTCAACCAAAAGTTCAAGCTTGTGGTTGTAGGTCCAAGAAAGATATTTATATTCTAACACACATTAATATTTTAAAAATTAGGTATGGGGGTGAGGTTCGAAATCGTGACACCTAGGTGTTGAGTTGTCTCATCCCACATTGGCTAAACATACCAATATTATGCTATATTTAATAGTTTGGGTTCCTCGACTTTTTGAGTTAACTTTTGAGGTTGAATTGAGCCCAAGTATATTATTTCACATGGTTAGGTTCCTCAACATAGCACGAACTAAGTAAGAACACAAAGACATGAAACACACATACCGACTCCATCAACAATCTTACGATTGACATTAATTAGAGATTTAGAGGGAGACATGAGATTATGTTCGTTAATTTCATGGACTCCAAATCTTTTGTTAGTATGATTTTATCTGTCCAATGAGCGAATCAAACAAAAACAAACCATATAAAGAGAAATTGGGAGAATTAAACCTTGTTTCCCATTAGGTGAGCTGCTTCTTTAGCATTTCTTGATGCAGCTCTTTCTGCTACTAATCTCCCTCTCAGGCAATCTATGGTCCTCTTTGTATCTTCTTCCCTCATTCTCTTCTCACTAACATGAAAAAAGAATGGATTTTTTTAGAGATAGATCAAAAGAAAACTCAAATCAAGAATGTGAGTATATACAAAAAAATACTACATAAAGAACCCAAATTTTTTGTTACCTTTTCTGAGATTCCAAAGCCCTTTGTTTGAACATGAAGCAAACAGGTGAAAATTAGTATAATTATGCTTAACTGAAAATTTTTATTTTAAAGATTATAAAGAACTAATCTCACCTATGAGGCTATGGAAATGCTTTCCTTTCAAAAATGGAACTCTAGATTCTCATAGACACAAATTGTTTTTGGGGCTTTTCTTAATCAATAATCCACTGAGCAGAAAGATTCTTATCGCCATACAATTCAAATTCAGAATTTTGAAGAAATAGTTAATCGGATCACGTGATGTCCCATGCATTTGTCCGATTTTCCCACCACACCATCCCTAAATCTTTGCACTTTCTGATGGCTTTTAAACTCCACACTGCCACCAAAGAGCCATTTTGAGGAATTTACTTAAATAATACCAAAATATAATGACTTTCTAAATGTAGTCTTATATTTTCTCCGTTTCACAAAATTCTTCCTCTTTCGTTTTTTTGCTTTCCACAAAACACTTCCATTTTCTATTAAAAAACTACTTTTTCATACCATACCTATCACATCATACTTTATCACTAATAAGTAAACTATCACTTCTTACTTTTTTCCATCACATCGAGGCAAAATTGGAAAGTCAACCAAAATTACATATTCCTTATTTTTCCCCAAAGTCAAAACCGGAAGGGTTTTGTGGAACGGAGGGAATATGTTTTTATTTTCCAATGTAATGGCACTGTTCAATCTCCACTAATCATTGTTCGAGTAAATATCCATCGCTACTAGACACTGTTCAAACTAAATATCCACCATCACTAGACATTGTTCACACCACTAAACATTATTCAAGTACTATTTAAAAAATAAAAAAAATAGATACTACATTGAGAAAAAATATATTTTTTAATACTATTTAATATAAATTTCACTTTTTTTATGTGGGGAGTAGGATGGAGATTTGGTCTTGTAAGCTTTGACTTGGGCATTTTTCTTTGAGTAATGCTAGAGTCACAAACAAACAATTCACAAAATTTACAAATTTGCCTTTCTACCACTTTCCTTGAAATAAAATGCACTTAAATAATAAAAGATATTTTAATTTAAAATGCAGAAAAGGTAAGTTTGCAAAGTTTGTGAACTATATGTTTGTGACTCTAGCATTTTCCTTTTTCTTTATGGTTCTTAAATTTTAACCCCCTAGGTAATGAAATTAGGTAGTACTACCTCCGTCCCACTGTCTTTGTCCACTTTTGACTTTTGGAACTGTTCATCTAAGCACTTTGACTCATCAAATTCTCTCAATGTATAAGCCTAAATATAGTCATGTGTGATCTTGTTTGATTTTTCTTAACATATAAATTATTAATATATAATTTCTATAATTTTTTAATATACAAATTACAAGATAAAATTGATTAAAGAAGTGCATTGGATGATGTGCCAAAAGGTAAGTGGACAAAGACAGTGGGACGGAGGGAGTAACTAGTAACATACGAAAACTATTACTATCTCCGTCTCTAAATATTTGCCACACTTATATTTTTGAGGTAAAATATCAAGTTTTTTTTAAATTAATTTTATTTACATATTGGTATAGAAATAAAAAATAAAATTGAAATTGTCCTTGTTTGCCAAGAGTTAGTTAGAGGATATAAAAGGAAAGGAATCAGTCCAAGGTGTATTATGAAATTGGATTTGAGGAAGGCATATGACTCTGTTAGCTGGAAGAGCTTGCTTCAGATTATGGATGCTTTGAAGTTCCCTAATAAGTTTATTGACTGGATCAGGTTCTGTGTTACTAGTGCAGCCTATTCAGTACTACTTGATGGTGAAGTGTTTGGATTTTTCAAAGGAGGGAAAGGAATAAGACAAGGGGACCCAATGTCCCCCCTCTTATTTACCCTTATTATGGAGTACCTAACAAGAACTTTCAGCTACTTTTCTAATAGGGGCAGTTTCAGTTTCCATCCTAGATGCAAGAATCTGAAACTTATCAATATTGTTTTTGCAGATGACCTTATTGTGGCTTGTAGGGGTGATCTCCCTTCTATTGACTGTGTACTAGCTGGCCTTAATCATTTCAAACAAACCACAAGTTTGCAACTCAATTATGATAAGTCCCAGGTGTATGTGGGTGGGGTCTCTCATACTATACTGGAAAGTATCCTGCATAAGACAAATATGTCCTTAGGATCCTTCCCATTCAGATATTTGGGAGCTCCTATCTCAGATTCTCGCATTAGTGAGAAAGAATGTGATAAACTGGTTGAAAAAATGTCCCTGAAAATAACTTCTTGGGCTACTAAGCATCTTTCTTATGCAGGGAGAACTAAGCTGATCAACTCCGTCCTCTATGGTATTGCTAATTTTTGGAGTAGGATCTTTGTACTGCCAAATTCAGTCATGAGAAAGGTAATGGCATTGTGCAGAAATTTCCTTTGGAGTTCTGGTCCAGTACACAGAAGATGCCCCTTAATCAAATGGGAGGAAGTGTGACTTCCCAAACAGGAGGGGGGGCTTGGGCTTAAAAATCTGCTATTCTGGAATCAAGCTTGCTCAATGAAACTCTTATGGGATATTGCTAATAAGAAGGACTCACTATGGGTTAGATGGGTGCACAGCAAATACCTCAAGCAAGGAACAATCTGGGAATGCAATGTGAAGAATGATGACTGTTACTACTGGAAAAAACTGATCCAAAATAGAAGGCTTTTTGTGGGGATGAACACAGCCAATGGCTACACTGTGAAGGAGGGCTACAACTCGCTTAAAGGAATCAGGATGAAAGTGGACTGGGCAGAGGTGGTCTGGAGCAGATGGTCAGTACCCAAGCATCAAATTATTGTCTGGCTCATATGGAAAGGGAGGATCCAAACAAAGGATAGGCTTAGCAAATTCCTACATATCGATACCACATGTGTGCTATGTGAAAAAGAGATGGAATCTGCTGATCACATTTTCTGCTCTTGTACATATGCTAAAGCAATTCATGAGAATATGGCAAGTGTGCTTAATGTTGAATTGCAGGCTGATTCCGTTAAGGAACTGGGGAAGAAGATGGAGCTGGGAAGAGGCAGGAAACAGAAATGGCGCATGGCTGCATACATTACAGCATGTTGCTATTTTATCTGGAAGGCTAGAAACGAGAAGATTTATAAGGGCAAAAGAATCAAGGAGGAATTTACATTTCGGTGTATTAGTGAAATTGTTGGTTTATCACTTGAGGGTAAAAGGGTAGGGAAAAGGATTTAGATGGTTTTTTGGAGGTTTTAGATTGGTTTAGTCTGTATGGGGTTAGTCTATTGTTATTACTGTTGTGTTTGGAATAAAGATTTATTTGTGCTTGGTTCAAAAAAAAATAAAATAAAATTTACATATCAAAAAACTACATGAAAAGTTCTTCGAAATAAGAAGTGTCAAGAATTTTTTTTATCAAATAACCAATGAAATTATAGAAATAAACAAAAGTTCCCGCGACTGCTAAAAAAGCAAATATTGTAAATATTTTGGGAGGGATGGAGTAGTTTTTATATATATAGAGTAAAACGTACTCCTTCCGTTCTCAAAAAGAGTTCCTACTTTGAAAAAGTGGAAAAATAAAGAAGTATTAAATTATAGTTAACTTCCAATTTTGTCCTTGATGTGATGGGTAAAGTAAGATGTGATGGGTAGATTGTTAGAGAAAAAGTATGATGTGATAGGTAGGGTATGAAAAAGTATGATGTGATATGTAGGGTATGAAAAAGTATGTGTAAAAGTATTTTTTTAATAGAAAGTGGAAGTGTTTTGTTGGAAGTGAAAAAAAATGAAAGAGGAAGTATTTTTAAGAACGAAGGGAGTAGTAAAGAGCTATTCCAACAATTTTAACCTCAATGTTGTACTATCAAAATAGATATTATCAAGATATTGAGGACCTAAATAATCATGATAAATTCACGGAAACTCAATTATTGGTTCTTCAACTTTATGAGTTGTGCACGATTGGTCTTTCAGAATATTAGCAATATAAGTTCAAGGTAAAAATGAAATGCCACACGGTGACATGAACTATTTCAACCAATAAAAAATAGAGAGAAAGATCAAAGTAGAACTAAAACATTGAAAATATTCTAAAATAGGACTTCCATGTTTTTTTCCCAAAATATGACTTACATTACCAAACATGATCATATACATTACCAAAAAAGTATAGTAATGTGCACATGTACACTGCCACATTACTACAGTACAAAATCCTATTTCGGGAAAAAAGTTCTATTTTGGTATTTTTCTCTAGGTTTTAGTCTTATTTAGGGTGATTTCTATAAAAAAATAACCAGTCACCGTGTGGCCATAGCTGGCCCGGAGGGTGTGCAAAGTGGCCAACCGCACAAGGCCCTTAAAATTTTAAGGCCCCATATTTTTAAATTCATCATTAATTTTGAAACATAATCATTCTAAAATAATAAAATAGGGCCAAAATGTAAATTTTGAACCGGTCCAAATTCATTTTTTCGTTTTTCGAGGCCGGCCCTGCGTGTGGCAAATGAGTGAAGTATCGTAACACACAGTGGCAAGTCATTGTTTTTGTCTATTTTTATACTTTCTTAATTATCAAAAAATATTTTACGCATTTATTTTATTATTAAAATATGTCTACTTCTTTAAAAAAAATATTTTTTTCAAAAATTAAAAATATTAAAAAAAATAAAAAATAAGGGAGTCATGTCTTGCACATGGAATGAAAAGTGGGGTGGAATGACCATGTAATGCCATGATTTGAGTGACAGTTGCTGACATGGCTAGGCAAGGCAATTCATTAAAAGTTCATAAGCAGTCCTTCAAATAAATGTCAGTCTTCTAGAGGAGGTTCTTTTAAAGGTAAACGTTGAAAGTTAAATGGAGTACTAACTTCATATAATATGGAGTAGTCGTATCTAATGGAATTTACTTGTATTATATAGAACTAATATTCCATTTAGCTTTTAATGTTTACTGTCAAAAGAACCTCATCTGGGAGGCTGACGTGTACTTGAAGGACTACTTATAATTTTTGATATTTGAAAGATCAATCATGCACAATTAATTAAGTTGAAGAACTATTTATGAACTTTTGAAAGTTGAAAGACCAACTATTTATCAACTAATTAAGTTGATTTTAGCATAAATTGAGGAGATAAGTTTGTTGGGGCCAACTCCTACATCCATTTGGGCCGGACCCATGTCTTACGGGTTCAAAGTCTCACTTCGTAGAATGAATCTTTATTAGTCTGAATTTGAATTAAAATGTCAATATGATCAATTTCAATATATCTAACATTTCTAATAATATATGGGTCTTACATCTATATTCTTACTTGCATTTTTACATAGATTAAATATATTACTCTTTTCGTTCATAAATTTTCTTTTCATTTGACTTTTACGATATCCATTTTCACAATTATATATATATATATATATATATATATATATATATATATATATATATATATATATATATATATATATATATATATATATATAGAGTAAAAAATCTGGTATCTTTAAATTACATTTCAAAATGAAACTATTGATATTAAATTTAAACGGAGGGGTATGAATCAAACTAAAACGATTTTTTTTAAACGGAAGGAGTATGAATCAAAAAATAGTTTTTAACATGAGCAAAGTGAAATTTAAAATTTTGATAATGATGTATGGAGTCTAATAAAACTATAGTTTGGTTAACTGAATAAAAAATGAAAGAAAACATAAAAATTTGCAAAAATATAATCTTAACAAACGAGAATGGGCCGATTGAGCAGTTGGGCTTTGCTAAAGAGCCTAACAGTCATTGTTTCCATATGATATAAACATCAGTGCATATGCTTCCTCGGGCTTAGGGCTTCTTGTAGACGACGATTAGCCGTTCCTCTCTCCCGATCCGCCGGCGCGTTTCAATATCTCCTTATCGGCGAAGAAACCTTAATCGGAGATGGCGACGGCGAGAACTGTGAAAGACGTTTCTCCTCACGACTTCGTGAAGGCTTACTCTGCTCACCTAAAGCGTTCTGGAAAGGTACAAGTTTTTCCTGATACCTCTCTCGATCGGCAGAAGCTAAATCTCCCTGTTTTGTTTTTTGTTCAGTTAAATCCGATTGACAACAATTAGAATGGATTGCTTTTAGAATTTTTTCTCGTTATTTATTCGCGCATTACAATGGATTAGATACTTGGAAAGCTTCTTCGGAACTTTGAAGAGTAGAAATTGATTGCACGAATTTGATCTTGAGCTTATTTTTGTATGTGTAGAACAATTGTTATGAAGTACCACTCAATTTTGAAATGCTGTATGGCTAATTCATAGCTTTTAGGCCTGATGAAGAACTGTAGTATCGTTTTTACCAAGTAGCTTTTGATTGAATTGTCTATTCCAATTAATTTTTATTTGGGTATGGATCTTGACAATTCCTGTACAGTTTGGTCTTGGACTGATCTCAGTTTGTGATTCAAAATGACAGTCCTGGATTGATCTCATTAAACCTAGCCTATTCGTGTACTCCATGGCTATGTGACATTTCTAGTTATTTGGTATGCATTTTATGGATTAGTTCTTGTTTTAATGCTTTTTGTTCTTCTAGATGGAACTGCCAGAGTGGGTTGACATTGTGAAAACTGGGAAACTGAAAGAGCTTCCTCCATATGACCCTGACTGGTATTACATCAGAGCTGGTAATAACTAACATCTGTATCTTATCCCAATGACGATATCTATCGTATGAATGTTTCTAAACCACCATTTTTTGCAGCATCTATGGCTAGGAAGATTTACCTGCGTGGTGGACTCGGAGTGGGTGCCTTCCAGCGGATTTATGGAGGAAACAAGAGAAACGGAAGCCGTCCGAGTCATTTCTGCAAGAGCAGTGGAGCCATTGCCCGTCACATTCTTCAACAGTTGAAGGAATTGAATATTGTTGATATTGACCCCAGAGGGTATGTTAGTTTCTTGACTACCGTTAAAAAAGATTCAACTTCTGGGTTGTTTTTGTTTTGTTTGCTTCGAATTTGTTTCGAATTGCTTTATTTATTTGAGTTTTTTATATTGTTTCAGAGGAAGGAGGATAACATCCAAAGGGCAGCAAGACCTTGACCAGGTTGCCGGAAGGATTGCCATTGCATCAGCATAATAACATTTAGTGAATTCAAGCGATGTCACTTCCAAAGTTTTCAGTCAGACTTATTACTGAATAGCTGGTAGCATTGCTGGCTGTGTTTTGCTTAGATTGTTTGTGTTGAAGTTGTTTGAATGTCAATCTTATGAATCTTCATCATTTGACTTTGTTATCACTTTCTTCACTGTCTTCTTCATTATTGTTTTGAATTTTCTTCATACTTGGCTTTTTAAACCTGAGTGAACACTTTCTTACTGCAAACTTTCTCACACTTTGCAGCCTAAGGGCTTCATGTGTTCGAAGTGTGTAATACTGACATTGTGTTTGATTCAAGGAATTTGAGAGAGAGAGAAGACTAAAATGATATGGAATACAAATTTCTTGAGCCAAACATTGCATAATTGATCCATGAAGTGTTAATACTCTATGCATGCCGGTTTAATGATTCTTATGGGACATTTTTTGAACTCTGGAATCCCTAAAAAGATCATTAGAAATTTGATTCATGCTGAGCCTTCGGAACCTTTTTAAGCCTAATGGTTCATTCTCGACTTGATGAAGTGAAGTGACTACAAGAGAATGATAGTTCTTGTCTCTAATTATCGTCTTGTTTACTCTTTACTCTGTGTACTCCTTCTGTCTCATTTGAATCTTTTCGGTCTGTGTTACGATCATTGATCAATTTTATTTTTTAATCTATTTATTTGATTGTAGGTGTAAAATTAAGTAAAAATATATATTCAAAAATTACGTCAAAAGATGTACGGAGTACAACATTAGATGCGACATTATAAGATTATATGGATTATTATCAAATGAGTAACAAAAAAAGAAATAAAGTATATAAAGTCTAATAATGTAAATAGTGTACGTAAAGATCCATGTGGGACGGGAGAGTATTTCTTTTGTTCCAAAAAGGGTTTTTGGTTTGATTTTGTACAAAGTTCAAATGGACATGTGTAACTCAGAGCACTGGAAATACGTTTGAAGCCCCGGGGTTTCAAATCGGGCTTTCAAACCTTCTCTCTCTACCGCGTCATCTTTAACTTAACTCACAATTTCACTGGAAATGGGTTTGAAGCCCCGGGGCTTCAAACTGAGGCTTCAAACCTTCATTTTTTACATTTTAAATACACATCTTCTAAAATTAAAAGAATTGAAACGAGAATAGTTCATTAAAAAAATTGTATTCATTATAAAAAATTACATTTATTAAATAAAAAATTACTTTCATTAAATAAAAAATTACATTCCTTATAAAAAATTACATTCATTAAATAAAAAATTAAATTCATTAAATAAAAAATTACATTCATTAAAACAAAAAAAATAGTTGAATAACAATTTTTTTAAAAAAGATGATAGAGAAATTTGTATTTGTGTTGAATTTTAAAAAAATTAATTTAATTTATAAAGAAGAAAAGAGGAAAAAAGGAGAAAAAAGAAGAAAGAGGCGTTATCACGCCTTTAAATTGCGTTAAAACTATGACGCGAGAGTTTTAACGCCCGAATAACGGGGGAGGGGGGCGGTGTTTAACGCCCCCAGGCGTCAAAGTGAAGATAACGCCTATGGGCATGATGGGTATACCGAGTGCCCTCATAGTGATCCAAAAGGGAGAAAGATTGTAAAACATTCAAAGTTTACTAAAAGAGAAAGAAGATACTTTTTTTGGGACGTCCAAAACAGAAATAAGAAGTCAGTTTTTGAGACGAGGGGAGTATTTTAACTTGTGATAACCTTTGTTTATGCATTTCTATTGATCATTTATTAAAATAAAGTAGACATGTTATCACTCCATTCTAAAATTAACTTCTAAATTTGACTTTTATGGTCAATTTTTTTGAATTTTGACGGCAAATTAGATATAATTTCGTATAAATTTTGAAACATAGTTTTGAAATAGTTTGTTTTTGTAATATATTTCTACATATAAATAGGGATATCAATTGTCCAAGTGTTTCATTAGAGATTGTGAAAAATTCAAACTAGAAGTTAATTTTAAAACGGATGGAGTAAGTATTTTTTTGTATGTATTTTAATATTGTTTTTAAATATGTACTTTATATTTTTTATAAATTATTTACTTTTTCTCCAACTCAAATATCAATCTTCTACTCCAGGATTTATTATTTACGGTTGGAAAAGTTAACTTTCAAAGTTTTCCAACTCCTAACTCTTTCAAACATTCAACTTTAGAGTCGCTAACTCTATTTTTACAACCAAGCAAACTGAGCCTATATAAGATGTCGAAAAACGATACCTCTAATTGTCAAAAATTGCAAAATAATGAAAATAGCACATTTTTCAAATGAGAGTGGGCCGATTAGTACTAGCATTAATTTTTAATTGAGTGGGCCGATTAGTAACAAAACAAACAGGGCTTCATTTGGACTTTTAAAGAAGCCCAACAGTCATTCTTTCTACACGCAATAAACATGACGAGTATATAAGGCTCCCACACAGTCTTAGGCCTTGTAGTAGACGACGATTAGCCCTTCTTCCACATCAATCAATCAAAGGTATTTTACCAATCCCTTACGATCTGTGCTTCAATCTTTCTTCTTCTTCTCTTTTCGGCTGCAGAGCTACTAAAAATTCTCGAACAAAAGTAAAGTATTGTATCAGATGTGGAACACGATTATGCGCTATTCTTATTGTGGATGAATTTTCAGATCTATCATAAAAAATTCAAGTCTGAAACGCAAATCTGTAGATCTTCGACCAAATCTTCATTATCTAAGTTTTGATGGAAAGAATCACCAATTCGCATATCTTATTTTGTGGTTTCAGATGAATTTTGTTTCTTTATCTATTTATTCTTTGTAATAAACCAATCAGGCTGCAAATGTTTATAGATTAAAAAAAATGTCATTTTTATATTATCAGAGCAGTATCTGTAACATTAAAATGTCTTCTCCGTTTAGATTAGGTTTATTACCTTATAGATATGTATTAATTCTCTCTTTGATAGAGCAAATATGAAATTTATTTCGGTAAAGGTCTCGTTTTTTCCCCTTTTAGAAAAAAACGAATACTCCAGATCAATTTATTTGCTAGTGAAAAAGAAATTTGGAACTTTATTTTTGTGGGGAGGTAGTATGAAATTTGCGTTTTTCTTTTTTCACAGTTTCTGTTTGAAATCAATTTTTTATCAATAGTTTTAATTTCATTGACATGCATGGATTAAGATCTTTTTTAAACATAAAATTAATTATTAACCTTTGAATCATTTGATCAATAGTCATTATTGTTTCTATTTTTTCAGTTTTGGACGTGAAAAAGAGACTGCATCTTTATTTATAGCTACATAAGGTAGTTACATTTCAGGGTCAAGATGCCTCGCTATGATGATCGATATGGTAGCACTACTCGTCTCTACGTGGGTCATCTTTCTTCTCGCACCCGTACTCGTGATTTGGAATACACTTTTGGGAAATATGGGAGGTATACTCTTTGCTCTGAGAAAGCAGTTGCTATATCAGCTTTTACCTAGATACCTATGATACTAAGGTAGTTTTTGGGTTATCATTGTACTATGGTTCTCACTTTAAGAAATTTAGTTCAAGTAAAATGTCCCTAGGTTCACTTGTTTGTTGAAATGAACATGTGAATTGTCAGAATTAGTATCCCCCTTCAAAAACCTTGCATTTTTAAGCATAATTTTATTTTTTGAACAATAATGTAAATTTTCAAGTACCAAGGATGGAGTCTTTTTATGTTGGTCAGAAATAGGGGTTTTTTAGCAGGGGGGTTAATGGGATATGCTAATGTTGCTGTGTCTGAATCAAGCATGTGTTGATCTTAGTGAGCTGAGGTACCATGGTTTCTGCAACTCAGCTTCCATCAATTGTGTTATCTCACAACCTTACTTGCTTTTACTGTTTTGAGTGTTTTCCATGATCTCAAATATATTTTCCAAATGACACATAACATTTTTGTCAATTGGAGCTGCCTTGAAAGTTGGAAAGGGTGTTTTTGGCTTGGACTTCTGTTTTTTGTTATGTAGTAGGAACAATGTCCCCATCAGATGCATGCGAGTTTAACTTGAATGATCTTGTTGAAGGAATCCGGGGCATTTGCTTGGCCTGAAGGTCTATGTTGAGAGGGTGCCCTTGGTGGTCTTGATGGAAAACCACACACCGAGTTTTAGGAGAGATTGTTGATTCTTTGTGTAGTCTTTGCCTGTTTTTATGCAATTGGCAACAAATCAAACTGGTGTTTAGTTCCGTAGTTCGTCTTGATGGGCAAATGCCACCCAGTCTTCTGTGCTTAAGTATTGATGATGGCCTTATTGTTTCTGGAAACCATTTCCGCAGAGTACGCCAAGTGGACATGAAGCGTGACTATGCCTTTATTGTATGTATCTTTTCTCTCTGTTTATTCTTGCATGTTACCTTTTCGTAATTTTTCCTACCCTGAGGATCTATTCTTGTTTTTGGTGGTCTACCGTTTTGTTCATGACAAGTTAGACTATTATATGTATCCCTTTGTTTTCTTTGCAATACAATTTCTATCTTCAGGATTTTAGCGATCCTCGTGATGCCGATGATGCAAGACATTATTTAGATGGATGTGAAATGGATGGACACCGTATCATCGTTGAATTTGCAAAGGGAGTAAGTAATTTCTATTTATCATTTAATTTTTGGTCTTTTCAGATCAATGATATTTCGAGGTAGTTAATTTGTATTTCTTTTTCTCTAGTTTATTAAGTACAGTGCATTGAATACTTCTTCTTTCCTTGTGAATATCATTACATTTACATGTATTTTTTTTTAATTGTATAAAAGTTTCTTTTCCTTTTTTTAAAAAATAACATTAATAATTCCTTTGTATGACTCTGAAGTGGAACATGCTTAACTTTTCTTGACTTGCATTGATGCCTATATGCTTGACGTCATACAGGTACCTCGGGGTTCAGGCGGGTCCCAAGATTATCTTGGACGTGGTCCCCCTCCTGGTTCCGGCCGCTGCTTCAACTGTGGTCTTGAAGGTCATTGGGCCCGTGATTGTAAAGCCGGTGACTGGAAGAATAAGTGCTATAGGTGCGGAGAAAGAGGTCACATTGAAAAGAAATGTCCAAATAGTCCTCAAAAGCTCAAGTATTTCTTTTCTTGGATCCGCACTCATCTTGTTTTTATTCATTGTTGAAGAATCTTGCTAGACTGCCCTTCACTTGTTTATTTATGATCATCCGACTGTAGGCGTGGAAGGAGTTACTCAAGAACACCGGATAGATCTCGGTCTCCTCGCTATGGTCGGAGGCATAGCCGAAGTTATAGCCCAAGACGCAGCTATAGGTATGCTATATACTTTTACCTTTGTAAATAAAATGAATTATAGTGATTAAAATTTAACTGTAGTCTTGTTGCCGATAATGGGACTTGGTTGAAATCATTTCCAATTCAATCTATTTAAATAATATTTCCAAATAAAATTTGTTTAAAAAAAATCAAATGCTCTATAAAACAAGAAGATACAGGATTGTATTATTATAAATTTTTTTAACTAAATTAAATAAAAGAAAAAGTTTGACCCGAGAATAGTGTGTATTGATTAAGACTAGTTTTGGGACTGGGAGTCTTTTGTGTTACATGGTTTTTTTTAAATAGCAAATGGGCTCTTTAAGTTTGCTTCAATCATCAAATTAAATTCACTTGTTATTTTTTTAATAAAAAAACATAAAATCGTTAATTGACAAGTATTTTCATTACTCAGCCGGTCAAGGTCAAGATCACCTGTGGCGAGGAGGGAAGTTGAGTATGAGCGGAGGTCGCCCCCCAGCCGAAGCCCGGCAAGGAGCAGAAGCCCAGCAAGGAGCAGAACCCGGAGCCCATCTGAGACCAGAAGTCCTCGACCTTCGTCCAAAACACAGAAACGCAACTCGTCCCCTCCTCCGGCTGAGACCAGCCCCCCTGGCCGCGGCAGCAGCAGGGGAGAGAGTCCTTCTCCTCCCTCAAAGAGGGCAAGAGCCAGTCCAGACGATGGTGGGTACTCTAGGAGCCCTCCAGATGGGAGAAGAAGTCTGAGCCCTCTCAGCCCAGCGAGAGGCGGCGGCGGCGGCTCAGCTCCTAGGAAGTATGATGAGAGCCCTCCGGATGCCAATGGCCGCAGCCGCAGCCGCAGTCTCAGCCGGAGCCCGAAGTATGAAAGGAGATACGCCGAGGAGGACGATTAACGAAGATTATCGCGAGGTTGAGATGTTTTATTTGTTTAATCATCATCGTAAATTCAAGGGATAATGAGACTTTTTTTTTTGTTCTGGGAATGGTTTGTGGTACTCACAACCTTTCTATGGATGTGTTTTTTTCTTCAAGTTTTAGACATTCTAAACTCTCATTTTTTTCTTAGTTGATACTAAAGACTAAAGAGTGCTTGTTTTACTCTCATTCCCATTTCTCAACACCACATTCTCGTACCATATGTTTGGTTGGTTCAAGTAATTTGAGGGAAAGAAAAAGGAAATGAGAAGTAAAAAGTTTTTTTTTGTTTGGTTAGAAAAGAAAAGTGAAAGAAAAAGAAAATGTGAAGGTAAAAAATGTTTAGAGAGAAGAAATCAAAAAGTTACTGTCCATCTTAGAGGTTTTATTATTTTCAAAATATATTTTGAGGTACCTTAAAATTTCTAAAAAATTGCTTTGAAGAGACATTTCGTCAATCTATTGCCCACACCAATTACTCCACCAGCTTCTTGAGCTTTCTCTACCTTTTTCTCATCTTCTTTGAGACTATGACCTTCTTCTCCATTTTCTTTTTCTTATTCTTTTTATTCTTCTTTTCTTTTTTCTTCTTCCTCTTCTTCCAATTCCTTTCAATTTGTTGCAGCCCCTCACCCTCTCATTTTTTTTCCTTCTTTTATATAATTATTTATATTACTCCGTAATTTATTTATTATTATTATTATTATTATTATTATTATTATTATTACTATTATTATTATTATCATCATCATCATCATCATCATCATCATCTTTATTACGGAGTATCTTTTTTGTTTGAATTATAAAGTTGGTGCTACAATGGAATACTTATTATTTTCATTGTTATTATTATCATCATCATCATCATCTTTTTCTAATCATAAAGATGTTGCTAAAGGGAAATTATTACTATTGTTATTATCATCATCATCATCATTATTATTATTGCTATTGTCATTATTATTAACCTTTTTTGTTAAAGTCATTAAGCCGGTGCTACACTAGAATTATTATTATTAATTGTTATTATTTTAATTGTTATTTATTATAATAATAATAATAAATAATAATATTATTATTTGTTATTTATATTAATTATTAATAATTGTAATAATAATAGATAATAATAATAGTAATAATAATAACAATAACAACAATAATAATAATAACTCTATAGCACCGGGTTAACAATTATAATAATAGTAATGTCAATATATTTATCAAAAACCATTACTATGAAATATCAATATACAATATCACATTATCACAATACAAATTCTTATTTTGGAAATAAGAATATAAAAATTTTCTTAAGAATTCTTTGGAGTGATTCTATTAAGAATTCTAAGGGACGAGAAAATACTTAAAATAAAAGAATAATCTAAATACTTAAATACTAGCGTAGTATTTTTTTCTTTATGGATAAATAAAAAAAAAGCAATAAATAAGCCATTCTCCCTTTTTATAGGCAGCTCTCATGTTTCTCCATACATGACCAACTGCTTTTCACCCCACCCAAAATAATCAAACTCACAAAGTTTCATACTCATAATAATACCAAAACAAACAAAATCAACAATAATATTTGGCCCCTTCAATCTCTTACATCCCATTTCAGATGTCCCCCATGGTAAACCCTCCGGCCACCGCCCTCCTCCTCCTTGCTGCGTTCCTACACCCGTTCGCGGCACCGACGACGGAGGCGTTCATCAGGCATGCCATCCCCCGGGATCAGCTCAGGAGGAGGAATCCGGTGAAGGCGGCCGAGCCTCACCACCGCGACCACCACCCCCACAACAACCAACACCACCTCCTCCCGAGCCTCCACATTCCCCTGCCGGAGCCCCCCTTCGTCCCCCTCTACAACTGGGCCCAGCACGAGTTCGTGGAGGCCCACAACGACCTCCGCGCCACGGTCGGGTCCCCGCCCCTAGCGTGGGACCCGACCTTGACCAAGTTCGCCCACGAGTACGCCATGAAGCGGAAGCGCGACTGCGACTACCGCATCCACTCCGGTGGGCCCTACGGTGAGAACCTGTTCTGGCAGCTGTACAAGGAATCGAGCCCCCGGGACGTGGTGGCGTCGTGGTTCGACGAGCGGCGATTCTACGACCACCAGCACCACCGGTGCACGTGTCAGCCGGAGCGTGAAGGGTGTGAGTGTGGGCATTACACGAACGTGATCTGGCACAGTACCGAGAAAGTCGGGTGTAGCGGTTACGTTTACTGTGACGGACAGAAGGGTATTCTCGTCGTTTGCTCCTATCATCCCAAGGGTAATATCCTTGGTAAAAATCCCCTGTTAATACCCTCCTAATCCATATTTTAACATTAATTATTATGTACGGAGTATTTTAAATTTGTATGGAAATTTGTATTCAAATAAATACACCTTTCATCTCTGAATGAAGATTCGTTTAAGGCAAATTCTTTGGTGGATCTATCCAGATGGATTTACATAAAAGCAAAATAATCATTTTTTTAAGGGAGAAAAACCAAAATAGCACTCTAAGAGCATTAAAATACTTTAAATAGCAGTGCTATATGTTTCGTACTTGTGATTCCAATTTTGTCCTTTAATTAAATATCAAATGTTCATTATGCACTGCCAAAAAATATGATTGTTTTGGGCAATGTGATTGTTCACTCGTAATTGTGTAGTGAGCAGTGTGATTTTTATATGTGAGTTTTTAATGTGGCAGTGTAGAATGGATATATGTTATTATATTTTACGGTAGTGTGTAATTGTATTATTGTGTTCCTTAATTTCATGTTATAGTGTAATGTCCATTGATTTATGTGGCAGTGATTCCATGTATAAATTCTACACTGTCAAAAAGTGTATGATTATTTTCATGTATGAATTTCACACTGCCCAAAAAATGTATAGCTCTTTTTATGTATGAATTCTACACTGTTTTCATGTATGAATTCTACACTGCCAAATTATTTGTCACATTTCTAATACCGAGGTAAAATATTAAGTTTTTTTCAATTCATTTTATTTACATATTGGTAAAAAAATAAAAAATAAAAATTACATAACAAAAAACTATATGAAATTTTTTTTCAAAATAAGAGGTGTCAAAAATATTTTATTTTATCAAATAACCAATGAAAACTACAAATAAACAAAATTTCCTGCGACTGTTGAAAAAGCAAATGTGGCAAATAATTTGGGACGGAGGTAGTATTATGGTATCTCGATAACTCTTATTCGGTATTTGTTTGCATGTTTTCGTTGATCATTTAATAAAATAAAATATTATTGTCACTTCTTGTTTATAAATTTTTTGAATATAAATTTTTTATTTTTTTACAAATTTGAAAATAAAATAATTCTAAAAATCATGATATTTTCCACGTTGATTAAAGAAGGAAATTCTTTAGCAATGGAAGGAGTAATAAATACAGATTAAAATTTATTGTATGATAAATTTAAACGACAAGGTTTTTATGACAAATGAATTAAGCTTTCAATTTCATGGAATGACAATAGCTTCATTTGGGACACATTATATTTGATTCATAAAATAAATGATTCATACTCGCTATATATTCCCTTCCATGACTTCACTCAGAGCCACTTCCACCTTATACTCTCAAATTTATTTGACTTTGGTAAAATATAAGAATTAATATATTTATCCACCAAAATGATATTCCATATTGTACTCTGATGACATATATCAATATTTTATAGTCTCCCCGTTCCACAAAACTTTTTTTTTTGCGTTTTTTTGCTTTCCACAAAACATTTCCACTTTCTATTAAAAAACAACTTTTACCCCTATTTTTTCATACCCTACCTATCACATTATACTTTTTCACTAATAACTAAACTATCTCATCTTACTTTTTTCCATCACATCAAGAGCAAAATTGGAAAATCAACTAAAATTACATTTTCCTTATTTTTTTCCAAAGTCAAGCCGAAAGGAGTATTAGTGTAATAATTTAGTGTAATAATTTATATTCAATATAAAGCATTTTAATTAAACTAACATTTTAATTTTATATTAGTGTGAGAGACACAGCTATAAACTTGTCTACCCTGGTGTACTTTACCAGTTAAATCATTCATAAATCACATATCCGCCCATACTTCGAAACCCCTAATCGCTCTCAATCCTCAGCCGGCCGGAGCCTCACTCGCAACTCCGCCGCTCCTTCTCGGACGCAGCCGCAGTCTGTGACTCTTCCCACCACGCACTGAGGCAGCGAGGGCGCCTGCGCCGTTCAATCGCCGGAAATTTAAGGTAGGCCCTCGCAGTCCGTCGCCGAAGAAATTAATTATTTTCTTCTCTTTTTTCAAGAGTTTTGATCCTGTTTGTGCTTGTTTGAGCTGTCCTCCCACTTCGTTTTGTTTCTGCTGGTTAATTTTTCTGCTATTTTATTTTAAATTCAAAATCGGACCGAATGGCCGAGTTTATCTGCAGAGTAATCATATGGATAGGACTATAACTCTCAAAAGCAGAATTAGGCAATCCGTGTAATCGGAATGCTGAATTAAACTTTTATGTGTTTCATATGTGCTCTCCTTCGTAACGGCATCAATATTTACTTATATCGTATTTCACTTGTCATATTAAAAGAATCTTGTTTTAGATTTGTACAAGATTTCAATGTAGTAAGGTATAAAAATTTGAATATCATCAACTGTAGCTATATTTTTAAACTTATTATTTGGTTCCAAACACTCGCGGGACAGTGTTTTTTCATAACGCGAAGTTGCTATAACAACGGTTAGCTTCATTTTTCAAATTGCACTTTTTTCAAATGATAGAAATTAGATTCCTGATTCATTATTTGATTTCATGTGTTTATTTGTTTAAGAGTTGTAATTAGTTGTCATTATTTCCATTCTCTTGTACCCTTGCAAATATAAATACAATCACCATGGTTAAGCATTTTTTAAACATTTACAAATCTCATTTTTCACATTTACTAATTTGAACCTGAAATCAGTTTGGGAGTATGTACCATATGGGGGAAGATGTAAAACAATCTTACCCTAATCCATTGAGTACAGTGGATACACATGTGTGTATATGCATATATGTGTGTTTTATATTTCTTTCTGTCTAAAATTTTATGTTGTCTGGGGTTTCTGATATCATTTCTTTGCTTTCCTTCAGGATTGTGTTTGTATTATTGTGTGCTCGTTAATGATGGAATCCTCAGCTGATGAAGCATTCTCTGCATTTGAAGCAAAAGTAAAACGGACTGTGTACATTGACAACCTCTCACCCCTGGTTAATGAGTCGGTTCTTAGGTCTGCATTTGGCCAGTTTGGGAATGTCATCAGTGTTCAGTTTATTCCCAACTACTTGGAACCAGCAAATTCACAGGCTGCTTTAATTGAAATGGAAAATGCTAAGCAGGCCGAAGGGATAATATCTGACATCTCTAATTCCCCTTTTATGGTTTCTGGGATGCCAAGACCTGTCAGGGCACTTCCTGCAGAGAATGAGATGTTTGACGACCGTCCGAAAAGGAAGAAAGGTAAAATACTGGTTCGTTGGTTGGAACCCGATGATCCTAATTTTAAGGTGTCCGAGGAGCTTGTAAAGTTGACCAGGAAACATTCTGACGAGGCCAAGTATCTCAAAGCGGTAATATTTCAATATAATTAAGCAATATCATTCTTAAAGATCTTTTAAAAATTGAATATTGCTGCTACTGGGAATTATTTGGGAGTAAGTATTCAACATTGAGTCTAGATCTTGAGAACCCCTTTCCTAAAGGAGACATACTTTTCCAAAATGTGTTACTCCCTCCGTCCCAAAATATTCACAACATTTGCTTTTTCACCAGTCGCGGGAACTTTTGTTTATTTCTACATTTTCATTGGTTATTTGATAAAATAAAATATTCTTGACACCTCTTATTTCGAAGAAATTTTCATGTAGTTTTTTGATATGTAAATTTTATTTTTTATTTCTATACCAATATATAAATAAAATGAATTGAAAAAACTTGATATTTTACCTCGGGATTACAAATGTGGCAAATATTTAGGGAGGGAGGGAGTATTATTTACAGAAACAGTCTGAAACGTTTTTTAATAAATGAATTTCTTAATTTTATTCATACTTAGTGTCTAGAGAAAGAGGACAAGGAGCTTGCAGATCAGCAGGCAGAGGCATTGAAGTCCAATTACAAAAAGTATGAGCTGATCGACAACATTTTTGCGGACAAAACCGCTCATCGCTTGGGTGACCGATATAACATCCGTGTTTCCGATGCTTGAGGAGTTTATGGGAGGCCGATATAACATACGTGTTTCAAATGCTTGAGGAGATCCAGGTTTCTCTCCAGCTCCCATCCCTGTATTGAATGGTCTGTTTCCTTGACCGTGTTTTTGGTACACACTTGGGCATTATATTGTTATTTTCATGTGCATGATGTTTGGTATTGTTGAAATGGATGGGCGGGCATAAAGAAGGCAAACTCTGGGTAAGTATATTCTAGTATTTGCTTCATTTTTTACTCTAAAAAGTATAAATATGAATTACTTCAAACCCTGTAAAAAAATATTGATAAAAGGTATCAAAAGACCATTGTTGTCCCACAATTGAGTTTACAGCTTAAACTTTTATGGTTTCTAATGCTATACTTTGACCATTGATATGCATACTTGCACACAAAAAAATACTTTGTATTATAAATGTTACATGTTCTATAATGACATTTTAGAATACTAATCTGTTACAAATTAGAATATAATTTGTTACTATGTTCATATTGTTACTATGTTCATATTGTAACTTGGTGTGTATGCAGTGCAAATTATGGTCGAAATATATAAATTTTGACCTCAGAAGTTAAAATGAGAACTTATCTTATGGTCTCTAATCATTGATATTCATAATTATTCATAAATTAATTAACTGTTATCAATGGATATCTACCTCTGGGGATAGCACCGGTAGTTCCAAACCCATGTTGGAATACCCGGACCCTTAAATTGGGTTTGTACTTTGTACTCCTACGAGTGCTATTTATTGAGTGTTTCTCGCGCTTATAATCTTGTCTAAACTGTTTATAAATTATTATAAACTTATACTCCCTCCGTCCCAAAAAGATCTTGTTTCATTTTTAGCGCATCTTATAAAACACTTCTACACGCATCTAAAATGCCTAAAATTTACCACATTTCTCATTTATTGTGGGTAGAAGTTGTTTTGATTTATTTTTTTGCATTTAAGGCGCGATAGAAGTGTTTTATGAGATGCGCAAAAAATGAAACAGGAAGATCTTTTTGGGACGGAAGGAGTACATTAGTTGATAATATGTTTTTGTGTGACTTATTAGTTGACTTAAAAGCTATACGCCATAAAAATAACTAGGTCTTAGCTATTTATTTTCAAATTAGTAAAACATCCATAACCTTTTATGAATGTTCTGAAGTGACTCATCTTTCATTTAAGATCATGTTCTCCTCAACTTTTTTTTACTTGTTACTTATTTTTATTGAAGTTATATTAGATTAGAAATAACTTAAAATGTACCTACATTAAGATCAGACCAGATCGGATAAGAATTTATTTCAATCAAATTAGAATCAATCAGATCAGGTTAAGAGAATATGGTCTAAGATCATGTTCTCTTCACCATATAGGGTGCTTGTTATTCTCTTTGCGGGGAGAAACAATGTTATCTTAATGAACTTAGGAAAACATAAAGTATTTATCATCATATATCTTTCTCTGGTCTTCTTTAATACACACACACACACACATATATATACTGGTTCACGTGATAATGCACCTTGGTAAAAAATAAGAATAAAATCTAGCTTTTGGATCTGATGCATCGTGCTGCTCAGATTGCATCCTGCGCTCAGATTTTGAGATAGGGCATTTTCAAAGGATTTTGGTGTGCTTCGGCATGATGCATTTTTTAATCATTTTGGTGCACCTAATTTGGATGCAATCATGACCCTTAGATCTCACAATCTAAAGCACCAAATTGATTCTTATTTCTTTCATAAGATTTTATATATATATATATATATATATATATATATATATATATATATATATATATATATATATATATATATATATATATATATATATATATATATATATATATATATAGTTTAGGATCATATGACTACTTTTTTTTATTATAATTCAACTTCTCTACAAAAAAATTATTTTAAAATCTATTAAGTGGATTGTCATATTAGAATGACATACTACTAAACTTTTATAAGAATTATCTATTTGAATTAATTAACTTTTCAATCTCAATCAAAAACAAACTTTTTAGAACTTTTGTGAAAATAACAAGTTCCATAAAATGGTTAAAACATGACTATATTATTTCAATCCATATATCAATTCTAAAGTTTTGTATATACACCATGCAATATTCTTCATTAATCAAATAACATTCCATCAACCAAGAGCTATCATGATTTTAACCAAATAACTTGGGGACGACTCATGGTATTTGTCACTAATAATATGACTAACAACTTTCTTAGTTAACTCCAAAATCTTAACTCATCAGTCCTTTTTATATTAGGAATAAATTTTTTATCATTGGCTAATAACTCTAATGTTTCCCATGCATTCTCGAATGATTTTGTTTGTACAACATTGTTTGTAATTGTCTTCAAGCTCTAATAGCTTATACATCCTTGTTAAGCCGCTAAAAATATTTTCAAGTAGTATAAATCTAATGTTTTTATTGGCACATACATATTACAAGCGGTCTATTGATGTTCTTTGTTACCTCAGAAACCATGGACAAATTATAGTCACTAAAACAATTTTTTAATTTAGTTATTACTAACAAAAAGTTTCTAAACTTGTGTGCATTAATTAGGATAGTGTGTAAAAAAGATGGATGCATGAAAATTTTAAAACAACAATTTTACAATTTAATTATCCATGATTTCTAAGAAACCTACGAACGATATTTATAAATTTTATAGATGTATGTTGAATTGCTAAAATAAAATAATAATCGTAAAATATACACCTTTTTATGTCCTTTTTTGTTGAAGTATTCTTTTTTCTCCTTTCTCTTCCATCTCCAACCGATCTCGTCCATCTCTCGTCAAGTTAATTTTTCATGTTTCCAATTGTTATAAAAAATTTGGATGCTCCTACCAATTAACAATACTTAAAAAAGTGAAAGATAGAGTTTAAATACTTATTTTGTCTTTTTTAATCACAATATTGATCATATTTGAACACTTATGTATTTAAACTTGAATGAGGGTGTTGGATGTAATGATACATTCATTCAATTATATTTGAACATTTTGTAATTAAATTTTAGGACTATCAATTGTATTCATTAATATGACTTGAAAATTGAGTAATTTAAGTAAAAAAATCCAAAAGGAGGGCTACTTATATCGCAAATTATCATATTTAATATTTTATAAATTTATAAGATTTGGAACATAAAAAAGTTATATTGCAAATTACTATATTTAATGTTTTATTAAAATTATAATATTTAGCTTTAAAAAAATCATATTCTCCAATATGTTCATATATAAGTTAATTAATTAATTATCATATCCTAAAAGATAATTAAAAATAATATATTTTTATATTAAAATAATAAAGCATTTAAACCTATAAGGCATAAATTTTCTTTTAATTAACTAAAATCATAAAATTAAAATAATTAATTGCCAAATTGTGTATAGTAACTTTTTTTCTACTTGAACAGTATTATAACCGATAGACCTGACAAAAAATGACTCGTTCCGTTTTAGACCCGAAACCTGACATGAAAACACTGGGTTTTGAACATAGGTTTTGATGACCGAACCCGAAATGACCCGCTAAAATGGGTCAAACTCGACCGAACCCGACCTGACCGACCCGTTAAAGTAATAGTTTTTTAAAATCATACACTTGACTACTCATTTTTAATGTATAAATTTATATTTTCAAACAAAATTTTAACGATATTGCATAATTATCTTACTATTTTCTAAAATTTAAGCATTTTTTAAATTCCTTATATTGATTTATATGTCTAAAATTTTTTCAGGATTTAAAATAGAATAATCTAATAGATTTAATACATATTTTTTGATGTTTTAAATTTATTTAATAGAATATGTAAGTGTTAATGTGAATTTAAAAATTTATAAAACCAAAGTCATAACCCGTTGGGTCGACCCAAACCCGATGACATTGGGTCATGAACATACATTTCTCAATCCGAACCCAAAATAACCCAAACTCGAAGTGACCGAACCCGAACCCGACATGACCGACCGATTTGTCAGCTCTAATAACCGATTCATCTCTTTTTTAAAAAAATGTTTAATGTAATTTTTAAAATATGTGTTGTTTGTTTTTTTATTTTAAATCAATATTGAAAGAAATATATTCACAACTATCTTTATTTTAACTTATCATAAATAAATATTCATATGAAATTTATTTAGTGGTGAAGAGAGTAGCGTATTAATTAATCGAAACTTTTGTTATAAATGAAGAAATAAAAAACACAGAATTATGAAAAAGTATTATTATAAAAATGAATATCACTATTTCATAATTTAATTTCTTTTTTAATCAAATTTATATCAGATCAGATTCAATCAGATCAAATTAGATGTGGTTGTAATGTGGCACTGTACATATGCACATTACTATATTTTTTGGTAATGTATATGATTATGGTAATGTAAATGTATTTTAAGTATTGAGAATATTAGGGGTAAGTGGGGTGGCTAATGGAATTCCCATTTCCCACGTGTTTCTTTAATTGCTCCGGAAAGGATGAACCTCACTGGCATGCAATTGGAGTGGAGTTGTGACTAATCTCACTGCCCCATCGTCATTACCTAAAGTCGAAACCCCATTTCTCAACCCAAATCTAATTCCAGAGCAATGGCTGCTTTGTTAGTACTTATTTAATTGCAATCATACACACATAATTTACTATAGATCCATTTTACTACTCCGTTAATTATTATTGTTCTTGTTTAATCAGTTCTCACAAATCTCAAATCTCTTGGAATATTTTTTTTCGCTTTGATTCCCGATGAATTTCACAAATTTCGATGCTCTTTGTTAGTTGTTGTGTTTCAATTCATTCATTGGTTGCAGTAATTTTTTGCTCAGGCTGGTTCCAGAGAATCTACCTCCGTCTCTGGATTCCACATCCGAACCGCCTCGCCTCTTCGATGGAACCACCAGGTATATAGGAATGATCCATATCCGTATTGCTGTAATTTCGTTGTTTTGTTTTTCAATTTTAATTTTTTTTATATGAAATCGAATTGAAATGTTTTGTTGCAGGTTATACACCAATTACCAGTGCCCTTATGCTCAGCGAGTTTGGATCACCAGAAATTTCAAGGTTTGTCTGTTTTAAAATGTCAATCTATCTTGAATTGGATTAGCCATAGACATGCCCTTAATCAATCCTCCTCCTCCTCTGCGAGTTCACGAACACGATACAATATAGCTATTGATATAGCCTTGTTCTACTACGTAGACTGAGTGTTGGAATAGCCTTTTTCTACCGTATATATGGACTATGAAGTCATGCCAACTTTGACACCATTCGTTTCAGAGACCCACACAAAGGATCATTGGGTTGTGGATCACACATACAGTTATTGTTTGTGAAACACATGGTGTCAAAGGTTGGTGTGACCAGATTTATGCCTTTTCCCTTTGGTGTTTTTCACAGTATTTTTTTTAGCGAATAACTGTAGGGTTTGCAAAAGGAGATAAAGTTGGTACCACTTGATCTTCAAAATAGGCCTGCTTGGTACAAGGAAAAAGTGTACCCTGAGAACAAGGTAAACTCTTTATTGTTTAATGATACTAGCTCCTCAGAATGTTTTAGAAACTTTATAGCTGAACTGGTCAATTTCACATTTTCTCAGTGCCTTCTATTTACTTTAATTTACATTATTTCACTTCAACTTGTTAGACATAGCATAAACTTCATTCACTATTGGCTGTGAGTTTCTATGCAACTAATCCCTTGTTGTAATTTTGATTAGGTGCCTTCTTTAGAGCACAAAAACAGAGTAATTGGAGAGAGTTTGGACTTGATTAAGTACGTCGACAGCAATTTCGAAGGCCTGTCTCTTTTACCTGACGTAAGATTTCAAACTTTTCTGGATGGGTACACTTTAATTTCTAAGGCATGGAGATATAAGATTAGAGTAGTTGAGTAGGCATGTGGACTTCATTTTGAAGTTTATGTTGGAGTGTATTTATGCCCTGGTTTGTAGCGGTCTTTTGCGTAGTTTTTGTGCTTAGTGTCTAATTTCTAGCTTCTTTTGTTAGTTATTGTGCTTACTTCGTTCGTGATGTTGTGTTTCTTTGTCCCCACTTCTTTTTTGAGTCAGGGATTTCTTATATTTTCATCAGATCATATTTTTATGGGATTTTACTGTCAGATTTATCTAATGCTCATACAGACATACAGTCATACACCCATTACACTATATGCATGCCCTAAGAGTTGGGGAGGCAGAGGCGGCAGCCTTCTCAGACTTTGAATATTTCAAATAATGTGTATAAGTTAATTGCTTATAGGACCCTGAGAAGCAGAAGTTCGCAGAAGAGTTGATAGCCTACAGCGACACATTCAATAAGACAGTCTTTGGTTCATTCAAGGGCAATCCCGAGAACGATGCAGGTACTAATTATTACTCCCTCCGTCCTATAATGATCTTCCCAGAGCACTATTCCAACTTCACGGGAATTTATATTTATTTTTGTTTTTTCATGGCCTATATGATAAAACATCACTTGTTTTGTTGAACTTTTGATGTAGTTTTTAAATATGTATGTTTTATTTTTTATTTCTATACCAATATTTAAATAAAATAGATTGAAAAAATTTGGGATTTTTCTTCGTTTTGCGAACCGGAAAGATCATTATAGGACGGAGGAAGTATTATTTTTTAAATGGACTTTTCAATGGCTCTTTGATGCTTATTTAAGTAACTAACTATTATTTGTTGCAATGTTACTCTCTCAGCTGGTGCCTTTGACCATATAGAAAAAGCACTTGGCAAATATGATGGTCCTTTCTTCCTTGGAGAGTTCAGTCAGGTATATACGTTAACGTGAAATAATATCAGAGCCTAGTTGTTTTGATATAGTAATCTCCTAGTACAACAAAATTGATACTTCCACTGTCCTTTTTTTTTGCTCTGAATTTTTACCATTTTTAAACAGTGAAATTAGTTTCAATTCTCTCAGATTTCTTGTTTGCTCTCAAAGAAAGGAAAACTACTTATTAGCATTTATGAATGGTGTTGGCTCATCAGGTTGACATTGTATATGCTCCATTCATTGAAAGGGCGAGACCCTTCATACTAGAAGTATTCAAGTATGACATTACAACGGGCAGGCCTAACATAGCAGCGTGGATTGAGGTATATTTCAATTCATTTCATGATATTATTATTAGTGTTATTATTGTTATGCATATACATTCCGAATCAACATTTCTACTGCCAAGTAGGATAAAGTATATGTACACACACACACACACCTTCTCCAGAGTCCAGACCCTATTTTTGTGAAATTTATTGGGTTTGTTGTTATGAGTGTATATACTAGGCTTGTTTGGTTTGGTCATTTTTATGAGCATTGGTGGTTCTTCCTCAACTATTTTGTATTTTTTCATTCTACTCCTTCAAAGATCACAAGCTTCCATTTCTTTCTCTTGGGAAATTGAAGCAAAACCACAAGTCTTTTTTGTCACTACGCACGAAAACAATCCCACATTTTCTTCTGCAGGAGCTGGAGAAGATTGATGCTTACAGAGTTACCAAATGTGATATCCCAAAGACCATTGCGTTTTACAAGGCTCACTTTCTGGTATTTACCCTATTGGTTAATTATATCCCAATATCTTTTACTGCTGAGAAAGAATTTGTATTAGTTGGCTAATCATTCATCCTTCTTCCATTGCATATATGCAGGCCTAAAACTTAAGAAAGAATGCTTTGATGTCTATGGTAGTGTACTCTCAACAAGTGATGATGTTTCCCGCTTGCTGTCTATAAATAAAGATTAAATAAACTATATACTCCGCGCCCGCGTGTGTATCGAACTTGAGTGGGATATATTTGCTCAGATTGTTGATGAATTTGGTGCTTATCATGTGAAAACTAGTTTGTGGTTTGTATTTATAAATTACTCAAATAAGATTTCTTTTTTTTTATTTAAAAAAAAGATCTGTTTTTTACGGAGTACTTTTTTAACATTAGTTTGTAATGCAAGATCTTGTTGACGCTGACATTTAGTGTTAACGGATGACATTTGTTCATTTGGAGCTTTTTCGGTACTCTGTTTGCCAAATCAATAATTCCTTGCATCCTCACCTCGGTCCGACCTTGTAGTTTTTGACGTTTTGAAAGTTAACCCGTAAAATTAAAAGATTATTAAAAATGTGAATGCTAATCGAAACAAGACCCCATTTGAAACATTGAATCAATTCCCCCTAAAAGTAACCCATGAACGAGGAAAGCCAAATGGAGGGAAAAAATAGAAGAAACTAAAATTAACCAATACATTTGATTTTAGGAATTTGGGGTTTTTTTTAAAAAAAAATGTATACACTGACATAATTTTGGCCTGCAATCGAGAAGCATTCAAATGAAGAACCCCAAATGGTTGAAGAAGAAGAAGAAGATTTATTACAGTGAGGTGATGAAGTGAAGAATCAAGTTCACCATTTGAGCATCAAACCCGGGACCTTCCATCTGGAAATGGCTGACCCCTTCGATTAGATGCGTTTCGTTCTTTTCGCCCCCCATTTTCTTCACCTTCTTCTCCAACTGCCCCACGCTGGTGAACCCGTCTCTGGTCCCCATCACGAACAGCTTCGGCTTTAGCGATTTCGCGATCGCCTTCTGGTGCCCTCCCAACAGAATCGACGCCGTGAATCCGAAGGGGTACCCTATGCTGACGTATCCCGCCACCTCCTCCGCCGCGTCGATCGCAGATCCGGCGATCGCGGCCCCCGCGGAGGACCCTACGAGCACGACGCGCCTCGCGGAGAGGTTCTTCGCCGCCCAGTTGCAGACGGAGACGACGTCGTTGACCTCCGCGGATCCGGTGAGGGAGGCGCGGCCGGTGGATCTGCCGGCTCCGCGCGTGTCGAAGGTCACGGCTGTCAGTCCTCGGCTCGCCAGGCCGCGCGCCATCCCCTTCATCAGTCCCTGGCAACCGCCTAGCACTGAGTAAGGATGCACCATCACCGCCACTGTCTCCGCCGCATTACCGACGCTCTTTTGGTCGTTCCCGGCGGCGGCTGGTCGGAAAATCCGGGCATCGAGCGTGACTCCGTCGGTGCTCTGGATTGTACAGAACTCCGTGGTGGTTGTTTCGGACATTTTATTGGACAGTGCGGGCAACCATGGTCAACTGCTGCTCATTATCTAGTGAATTAATAGCGAATTAAGTTATTTGTATTTGCCACATTTGTATTCCCGAGGCAAAATATCAAGTTTTTTCAATTCATTTTATTTACATATTAGTATAGAAATAAAAAATAAAATTTACATATAAAAAAACTACATGAAAAGTTTTTCGAAATAAGAGGTGTCAAGAACATTTTATTTTATCAAATAACCAATGAAAACATCGAAATAAACAAAAGTTCCCGCGACTGCTGAAAAAGCAAATGTTGTGAATATTTAGGGACGGAGGGAGTATACGAGTACTATTTATATTTTGAAGTAAGCATTAACATTTTGTGTTAGTGCAATAGTTTATATTGATACGAAATATTAGTGTAATTTTTTTGTTGAATTAGTATTTTGTGTCAGCATGAACATTTAAAATATCGGTATAATTTTTTAGTATACAATTTAAGATACATTTTTTGGTATACTTCTAGCATGATTGTTATCTAGTAGCTGCATTGTTTAGATTAAAGGCAATTATTTGGTGCCTTTTTAAATCACTACAATTATTTTTTTAATATTCTCTTTGTCCGACAATTTCTTTCTCATTTTGATTTGGTACGGAGATTAAAAGAAATTTAAAGTGTAAAAACTTTCCATGTTTACCTTTAATATGAAGGGATTGGGGAGGTGTGTTCGGGTCGGGGCGGGGGGTTTACCGGGGGTAGGAACCGTCAATTTTACAAATAGGACACCGAAGCGCTCTCGGGTCATCGGTTCCCAATGTCATGGAAACCAAGGGGTTAATATGATAGAATAAATACAATAATATTGATAAAAAATAGAGATATAAAGTGAATGAAGTTTGACCCTGTAAATAGTAAACAGACATTATAATTTGGGACGGAGGGAGTAAAGTTTTTTATCAAAATAAAAAATGAGAAAAAAGTTTGTGGATGATCCAAAAAAGTAAAAAAGAAATTAATGGACAGAGGAATAATACTTTGTACTACTAGCCGATTTTAACTCATACTTTATAGAGCAAAGATTTTATCTAACGATATAGTACATAATAAAACATATGAATAACATATAATTAGAGTTAAATCTTTTTTATCTTAAAGTGAATTAACTTTGAAGTATGCAATTTAAGAAGTTAGGGAAAAGCTTGATTCGAGCAACATTGGAGAGTTTACTAGATAATTGAGAATAAAAACTATCAATTTTGTAAATAGAAAACGGTAAAGTTCCCAATTAGATTAGAGTATCATGTAATCCTATTTGAATCTCAACTTTTTTTACTTTATAAATGAAATCTCACACTCTCATATTTATTTCATTTGTCCCAAAAAATATTCTTGTTTGCTTTTGATAAAATTTAAGAAAAACTAAAATTGTATAATAAAAACTACCTTGGAGTAATTAATAAAAATGTGCCTTTGATAATTCTATAAATCATAATGCTAAAAACCCACAACTCACGCCCTCACGCGTGACAATACAGAAAATTTTATACCTGCACTGTGCTGTTTACAGATAATTATCGTTTACAGATAATTATCGTCTGTGTAAGTTCTGTCTTGCCATGTGTGGAAGCCATCAAAGTATTCTAAACTTAATTCACCTTGCCTCCACCAAAGTCATTCGCCAACGCTCATCATCACACCTCGTCATCACCCAACGCTAATCACAGCTCGCCTACCCGTTGTTGCTTTGTCGATCGTTCCATTGCTCAGAATACTGCCACAAATGTTCACCGCTATGATATTAATGCCCATTGAAACTGTGAAGATAAACTTCCCTCTTGTTTTTTTATGCCCATCACATTCTCATTTAATTTGAGCTGTGCTTTTTTTGGCAACCTTGCATTTCTTTGTTTATTTTGGCAAGCCTGGCCCTCGATATTACGTCTGCTATATTAGAACCTGGAGGCTAGAGGAGCTGTGGCTGTCAACGTGTTTCCTTTTCTCGATTTCTACACCACTCTCTTTCTGGTCATCAGTTTTTTTGACAAAAGCAGAATCAGCTTGAAGTTTCACCATGTTGGATCCACATGCACAGTTTTTTTTACCTTGCAAAACTGAAATTGGTTTTTACACTTTACACCAACAGATGGGAAAATTCTCATGGGAACTCATGAGTCAATAATATAGTAGGGTAAGATATTTTGTCTATAGAAGCAAATAGTTCTCTCTTTTAGTACACAATGACATCTTAACATACAAGGACACAAGGATAGGATAGAGTAACTTACATAACTTGTTTGTGTTTGCATAATGATCGCGACCTTCAAAGCATTTCCAATCATTCCTATGCACCATCACCACCACAAATTTCAAATTGCACCAGAGTGATATGCCATACTATCTGTCACTGTTAACGGGAATCATTTTATCATATCAACCAACATGAATATATGATGTCTGGCTAATGACTAGGAAAGGGCTGTACCTTTTTTTTGGGGGGGGGGGTGGGGTGGGGGAAAGAGAGACTGAGAGAGAGAAATAAAGAAAGATATAGATGAGACAAAATCAATTTAAATATACCAGCTCCATGACACCAATGATATGTCCCAACCATTCTCCACTATGCCAAACTGAAGCACCTATGATCTGACCAACTTAAGGAAGAGCTGTTGGATAATTCTTGTTTCAACCAGATGAAAGAAGTGGTATATTCTTGCTAGTATTTGACAAGGTAAAGCTATAACCAGGACTCTTTAGTAACCTCCCATTTTTCATCAGTTCCCGTGTATATGCTGCCCTTTGCCATAAACCTGCCAATGCATATGTGTTAGCCAGGGCAGCGTAGTTGGCAGACTCCTTGGGTTTCAAACTAAATAAATTCTTTGCCGCTACTTCTCCAAGGTGCATATTTCCATACATGCTACAAGCCCCAAGAACTGATCCCCAAAGAGAGGCATTCGACTGAATATTCCCCAAACATATCAAATTATGGGCTTCCTCCAACCAACCGTCACGTGCCAAAAGGTCTACTATGCATGTATAATGCTCCAACCGCGGCAAAAGCTTATACTTTCCTACCATATCATGGAAGCATTCCCAACCTTGAGACATCAACCCAGAATGGCTACAAGCAGAGAAGAGGGATAAGAATGTAACATCATTTGGGTGAATTCCTTGTGATTCCATCTTCTTGTAAAGAGAAATTGCATGCTCCGCGTGGCCATGCATACCATATCCAGTTATCATTGATGTCCAAGAGATTATATTCTTCTCTTTCATGAGATCAAAAGTTTTCTTAGCATCCTCAATCTCACCTGTCTTTGAGTACATATCAATCAAAGAGTTCCCTAGGGCTACATCCTGACCACTTTGATATTTCAATGCAAGAGTATGCATCTGCCTTCCTAGACTCAGTAATGTTGAATTAGCACACACGTTAAGCATTGAGCACAATATTACACTGTCAATTCCCAAGTGGCTTCGGTGTAACCCCAAGAAGATGTCCACACAGTCATCAATGCCTTTACCATCACGAGCATAACCCGTAATTAATGCAGTGCATGATATGATATCTTTCTTCTTCATATTCTTATAAAGATAATATGCACCAGCTAAATTTCCACACTTCACATAGGCATCAATTAAAGATCCCCTTGAAACGTTGCTTGATTCAAAGCCTAGTTGAACAATGATACCATGTATACTGCTGACCATCATGAGTCTAGAAACACTATGATCTCCACATGCATTTCTCAGAACACTTCCAAAGGTGAAGCAATCGGGGGATAAACCTACATACAAGAAGAATCTCTATATAAGCGAAACAGAGAGGGCATAATATAAAACCAGTCCCGTCATCTTGGATAGTTCATTAGTTCCTTGTGATAGATTTTTCGGCGTAATAACAGAAACATGAATATCAACTTAACCAAAAATGGTGAGCACCAACGAATACCTTCCCTAAGCATCAAGCGGAACACAAAAAAAGCGTGATCCCAGAGCCCCTGAAAAGAATACCCACCAATCATTGAATTCCATGAAATCAAATCTCTCTCTAACATTGAATCAAACACATGACGAGCATCCTCTATTTTCCCACACTTTGAATGAAAATCAAGCAATGCACTCTGCACAAACAAATTCCCAGCAAATCTGGTCTTCTGAATGCGCCCTTGTACTTGTTTCCCCCTTTCCAGACACAACAAACTGGTGCACGCCCTCAAAGCACTTGCATACGTAAACTGATTCCCCTTCAACCCCTTCCGGTGCATTGTTGCAAACACCCTCAGAGCTTCTCCTGAATTGACATTATGGGAATACCCAGACAACAAGGCAGTCCAAGAAACCAAATTCCTTTGGGGCATTCCATCAAACACCTTTTGAGCAACTTCCATGTCACCATACTTTGAGTAGAATATGATCAGCTTTGTGCCCAGATGTACGTTTGACGAAAACCCATTTGTTATCAAATGGGCATGAACCATACGGCACTTGTTTTTGGCTTTTAGCTCGATGAACATATTCAGAAGTTTCGAGTACAGCGTGTAGCCGAACCCAATTGGGTCATGCGGGATGGCTTTCAGAAGCATCTTATTGCTGCAGCGACATTCAATGGCCGATTTATAACACAGCAAACAGATTTAAAGAATGTTTAAATATCCTCCCTTAATTTCCCAAAAAAGATAAATATGTACCCATCTTTTTGGGACGGAAAGAGTATAACAGATTTAAAAAATATTTAAATAACTTTTGATTTTTCAAAATTTTCATTGATTATTTAATAAATAAATTTTTTTTGTCACTACATATTTTAAAAAACTTTTGATATTTTTTTAATATGTAAATTTTATTTTATTTTTATATTAACTTTTAAGTAAAGTTAATTAAAAATAAAATTGAAATTTTGTTTCGTCTTACATAACGTGACAAACATTTTTAAACGGATAGAGAATATTTTTTTACTACCCCCTTCCAAATAGATTATCGTAGTTTAATTTTTTTGATAAAACTAGTTACACTGTGATCACAAATCATGCAAATATTATAGGGAGAACTCTCTGTATAAAAATAAAATTATCAAAATAGTAGGCATAAGTATTTTAAAATAAAAATATGAGTTTACATTATTATATTATTGTTACATAGTCACTCACCATACTGTCACACTATCACTACCCAATTATCATCTGTTGACTGTTGTCGTCGACCACCAAATGTCACCCCTGACCGCTAACCGTGATCAATGGTCCGCCAATGGTTGACATTTAGCAATCAAAATTAATAAATTTTGACCATTAATTAATTTTGGTATTTGATATTGATATAAAAAAATTCTTAAATTTATTTTATAGATTTTTTTTAAATATTGTTTTATCTAATTAATATACTTTATGATTTCTGTTTATCTAAAGCTCAAAGGTCGAAAGTAGTTGCCCGTAAAAAAGTCAAAACTAGACAAATACCCAATAACAAAGATAATATTTAGTTAGAACATAAATTTAGTAAAATTTGTTCATTTTAAAATATAGTTTTGATCTAATAAATTTTTATAACATTTAATTATTTAAAATATATTTAACTTGTGATCAAAGAGTTGTATTATTTGACTAAAAAAATTAAAGTACGATAATCTTTTTAGGATTGAGGGAGTATTGGTATACTCTTTCCATGCCTTTTCAATATTCATAGTTTGACTTTTAAGTTTTAAGGTTTATTCTCTAAAACTTTGATTACAAATCACGAAAAAATATATCAAATTGTGATATAGATTTATTATAGATAAATTCATTTTGAAACACAATTAAAATTAATGGTCAGAAACTACCAAGTAGGCCGACCGAGGAGTAAGGATGAGTAAGCGAAGAGTATAGAATAGATCAGAGGGCGAAAGAGTGCAATATAGGAGTATTATTGGTCTACATTCAGAACCCTTTTAACAATGTGGCATAAGAGTATTATACTATTATTAGTTACAACGGTAATAGATCGTGATTGACACTTATTTGTCGATTGGCTATTGTCATTGGTGTATGGAACCTTGTGACGGCTCGTGATATTCCTTTGTCGTCTAGCCCTTGTCGTTAGTCGGTGAAAACTTGCGGGTGTGCTCCCATTCGATGAATCCGTTCTGACATGCCCACGTTGCAACAACCACCGCTCCCATGTGTTTCCTATCTTATGTCAAACCCAGTGTAACCTCGGGGCGCTTTGTGAGGCTTTCCCCGGTGGACCTCTTCTCTTTCTCGAGCTTGGATGAACTGAGCTTGCTTACTCGGTCATGGAAGACCGAGCGTAAGGGCTCCGTCCTAGGCGAGTCAACCAGCGAGCTAACTAACCAGCCGTCCTACGATAGAATGTCCACTGATGATGTGGTTGGTGGGGTCAAATGCGGGTCCATTACAAGCTCTTGTTGAATCTTGATGACATGGGGCTGCCTTCCATCATATTACATTTTTATAATATAATCCATCAATCTAAAAAATAATTATTTACACCTTTACTATTTGAACTTTCCGATAGTATTTTGTAAATAGTATTTGAACTTCCCGATAATTATTTACACTTTTACTATTTGAACTTTCCGATAATTATTTACACTTATACTCTTGTTTGCTTGCGTGTTTTTATTGGTAATTTGAAAAAATAAAATATTCTTGTCGTATTTTAGTTTGTAAAATTTTTTATGTTTATTTTTAAATATGTAAATTATAATTTTTATTTATATATCAATTTATAGATAAAATTATTTTTAAAAATATAAAATTTTGCACGATATTCGAATAGTGTTAACAGATTAGTACATCAATCAATAAATAAAGATATTGATAATTAAAATTATATTAAAAAATATGAAAAATCAAATGAAAAGAATGATAATATAGTACTCCATATTAATTTATAAATAAAATAATTTTGGGAGGGGCAAATGTTCGAATTGAGACATTATTGGTACTATCATTAATTTTCGATTGCGCCATTACAGACCAAAATTTTCAGTCAGCCAGAAAAAATATCCATTGAAGGAGAAACAGTGGTGAAGAGGAACACGAAGTAGCCGGCCGATTATTTTCAGGGCCACAAATTCCCAGCGGCCTCAACCTCAAATGGCGCTAAAAAATCCCAACCATTTCTTCGGATTTGAGCCCAAAAGGTAATGAACTGAATCACAGACTCCTCTTACGTAGGCTGTACATATTTCTATGCGTATAAAATGTAGGTGTACAGATGTCCGCGAGGCCGAAATCGGCGGGAAGTTGGATACAGATGAAGCTCACCTTTGATTTTGGAGAAGAAAATGGCGAAATCTCTCGCAATAAAAAAAAGAGAGAAAAAAGAGAGAGAGCGAGTTAACTCAGTTTAAAAGAATGAGTGATGAGGAACGGCGATCTATCCAGATACATTGTGTTGACGAATAATCAATCTGTTGATAGCAATTATTAGCATGATTTTTTCAAAAGAAGTATCTGTTTGATGTGTGAATTCGGGCAAGATTGTGTTTTTTTGGTTTGCTTGTTCGCCGTGTGGATTAAGATTATAGAATTATTATAGTAGGAAATCAGGGAGAAAATGAAGGTTAATGTGAGATTAGTAATGTGATATAATGACATGGGATTCGTTTGAGGGGAGGATAGCGATATGGGCAGTAAAATTAGAATTTTGATGAAGTATGTTGTCCTTACTGAGTAAACGGTCATTGGAGGTTGATTCCAGGTATAATCATGTCGGTGAATTATGGAATTTCTTCAATTTGTTTTTTTGAGTGCGTGCCCGATCTGTCACCGGGCAATGCCATCCAACCAATATAATACTCCGTAGAAGCTTTGTTTTTGTTTAGCTCGAACCATTAACATGTAGATATGTTGTAATCTGTAAATATAGCAACCAATTTATCTCAAGTGCTTGGTACATTGTTGATAGGGATACATATGGGTTTACTGTGAGGCCTCAACACCTTCAGAGATACAGAGAGTATGCCAATATCTATAAGGTACGGGTAATTGTTTATCACACCACTGCACACTACAAATACCATCAGCAGATCGAAAGGACTATGGCATTTGATATTGAATTGGGAGAAGGCATCAAAGAGTATGATATTGTATTTGATGAAAATCTTTAACAATTGTGCAAAAATATTCATTTCTTTGTTCTCGTAACCAATGAAAATAGAGTATCAAACAAGTTATGCAGTTTGTTCACAATCATATCATGCTTTCACCTTGCATGCTTTAGTGCCTACATTTATTTCACATATATGTGTTAGGAAGAGGAAGCAGAAAGGTCACATAAGTGGAATAGTTTTCTTAACAGCCAAGAATTATCTGTCCAACAACATCATAGCCGAGAGGTCTGCAAGGCAGAGGATTCTGAAACAAGAAACCATATAATTGCCTGCCATGATGTGGTCAGAGAGACTGGCGATTCATATAGAGAGAAGCCACTTCCTGACATTCATACAAAAAACCTTCTCGAGAAAGAGGCGTCAAATGTCATACAATCAAAACCCAGGGAGGTGAAGACATGGGCTGACATTAGATCATCTCTATCTGCTATTGAAACTATAATGGCATCTCGTGTGAAGAACAAAAACTATGTGAAAGATGAGAAGTTAGCATCTTCTCATGATCAACTTCTTCCAATTGGGGAGTCAAAACCTCTGAGGGAAGAAACTGAGGACAACGATGATGAAAGCAACAGTGTGATATTGGATGACAGTTCAAGGACAGCTGCTGAAGGATGTACTGCAGGTGATAGAGGTCATGTAGAACCTTCTGTGCCTTGGAAGGATGAACTTGAGCAACTTGTTCATGGAGGAGTACCAAGAGATCTCCGGGGAGAGGTGCTTCTGTGACCTGTCTACCAGCTATAAGGGTTTTTATAAAATTTATCTCTAACATCAAGATGGTATTAAACAATTCAGGTTTGGCAAGCCTTTGTGGGTGTCAAGGCACGCCGGGTTGAGAGATATTACCAGGACTTGACCATCTCTGAAAATGATGTTGGTCCTTGCCCGAAGAATGACACACCATTGATAGACAACAATAGCAAGGGATCCAATAGAGGGATAGCTGATGTGTCAGAAAAATGGTGGAAGCAGATTGAGAAGGTCGTTAGATGCATGGGCCCTGGAATTTATCGTACAATCTTTTTAATTTGTAGGTGATACCTCTTTTTAGGATCCAGGGTGGTCATTAAAGAATGCTACTCATTGTTTTGCAATTTGCATTATCGTGCTTTATAATTCTATACTTCCAATATTCCAAAATAGTCAGTTATCCCAATGGAGGTGGTTTTACGCAGTTGCATTAAAAGACTGAGGCTAGTTTTTACACACTTGCTGTCAAGTGTTCAAGGGACCCTTCTGTTTCATTACTGGCATGTGTTTGTAGTGTGTTGTGCTCCTCTTTTTTTTTCTTTTTGTTGTGCATACCCTATATTTTAGATCAACAATTTTTTTGTTCCTTCATTTGGATTTACATGCAGATGTTCTTACATGTCTCGCAGGTCTATCATATATATAACACAAGTTTTCATTGCCTGATCTTTTACCCTTTTCTTTCGTTAATGTAGGATCTGCCTCGGACTTTTAGATCAACAATTTTTTTGTTCCTTCATTTGGATTTACATGCAGATGTTCTTACATGTCTCGCAGGTCTATCATATATATAACACAAGTTTTCATTGCCTGATCTTTTACCCTTTTCTTTCGTTAATGTAGGATCTGCCTCGGACTTTTCCCGGACATCCTGCATTGAATGAGAATGGACGAAATTCCCTAAGGCGCTTACTTCTGGCGTATGCCCGACACAACCCATTAGTTGGGTATTGCCAGGTAATTTTTAGCTGTATCTCAAATCAAACCTCATCTGAATTCCTTTCATTTCCATAGGAGTTTCAGTAAATGGTGCAACTGTTGATTTTTAAGTAAATAAATGAAAGGCACATTTGTTAATTTTTAGCATAATTGTGAAGCATACCACTTGCAGGCAATGAATTTTTTTGCCGGTTTGTTGCTACTCATGATGCCAGAGGAAAATGCCTTTTGGTAAGCTTTTAAGTGATGTGCTCAACGCTAAAGTTTTTTTAGCATGAATTTGGTGGGGTAAAGTTCACTAATGTTACACAACTTTCAGCTTTATTTCACTTTGTTGCATAAACTATAATTCTTATCGCAGAAATGCACCAACTTTCAGCATTCTTTCACCAACGGTCCATTAGGCGCTTTCCAAGTGACGTATAAGCCACTTTGGACCAAATTGCGATATATACAATTCTAATGTTTCAATTTGACCCCATTTTCCTTTTCTTCTTCTCAGCAGACTCCCTCCCTTTTTTCTTCTTTAGCACCCCCTTATCTCTGTAATTTAAAAACAAAAATGAAAATAAAAGGTCAAACTTCATACACTGTGCACTTGCCAAAGAACTGAACTTTCTTGGTCTTCTTTAGTTAATTACATAATTCTTGATTTCTTTGACTACCAACCATTCGAGAACTTCAATTTCCAATCATGGATGAGCAAACCATGTTTCCCAATGATGAAATTGCATTGCCAAAAAGAATCAGAATTCCGGGAAGTGATCTGTTCAGTTCCGTCTGGGAAAATCCGGTGGATCCAAATGACCCCTTCCGGTTGGCGTTGAGCTCAATGGTCTCGTCTCCAGGCGGTGTGCAACGCTGGAGGAGGAGAAGCCAACAGTTCGGTCAGAAATCAGGCGTTTGTGTTCAAAGAACTGATTGGCAGGCTGGGAAGCTATGCTTGCACCTCTGGCTGGCTGCGCTCGCACCTCTGGTTATCATTCCTCTCATAAGATGAATCCCTCATTGATGGCGGATCATCAGAACAGGGGTGGTGCTTTCCTCGTTCAACCTGAAATCTCGCAGCACTTCTTTCCGGATCCGGTATTTGCTTTGATGTTTTCTTGTTTTTCCGGATGGGTTCCAGCAATCAGCCGATCAAGAAATACAAGTCCGAGAGCTCGGAATTGGGAAATTCCCGGGAGAACTCCTGCCTCAGAGCAGATTCCGGCCGGGGAAATCTGCAAGAAATGAAGCAAATCCAATAAAGAGTAAAGCGAGGGGGTCAGGTGTGAAGAAGAAAAGGAAAGGGTGGTTAAATTGAAAATTTAGAAATGCATAAATTATATTGTAATTTGGTCCAAAGTGGCCTATAGGTCACCTGGAATCCGGCTAATGGACCATTGGTGAAGGAATGCTGAAAGTTGGTGTATTTTTGCGATAGGAATTAAAGTTTATGTACCGAAGTGAAATAATGATGAAAGTTCGTGTATCATTGATGAAATTTACCCAAATATGGTCTATGGTGTCATATTTATTAAAAGAGAAAATTATTTTGAATCTGGGCATAATTACAATCTTATTTGGTTCAGCATGCATAGAGTATTATATTTATATGGAGTGAAGCATCTTTTGTATGAAAGCACAATAATCAAATATTTATACAACAATTCTCTATGGTTTGTGATACATCATACACACGAGGGGAAATATTTACTAAAATCAGCTATTTAATTTCAATGGCAACCCTGTAGAATTAGCTATTTAATTTCAATGGGACCTTTTTGGGAAGCACTCATGGGACAGCCCTTCACTTTAGCCACCCTACCTAAATATGGTGTGTGATGGCGTCTTCCATCCTTCCTTTTGTATGATAGAGTTCAAATACTTGAAATTGTCTTTTCGCAGTATCCTTTGGTCCCCAATGTTGAACTTCAACATCGTCCTCATTTTGATTCTTGATATAACTGCACCAGACTCCTCCTATATTAATATGCTCCAGCTATGTTTGGAACATGTTTGGAACACCTAAAATGGTAGGTAAAAGGAAAAATGCTTTAGGAAAATATAGAGGAAAACCGATATTGATTAAAACTTTTTTACAGTTTTACATGCAGTTAGATATTTTAGTCTTCATATTTTAGAGTGAATCTGAACAAATATCTAAAATTCATAAATTGAGTTTGAATCAAGGTGTTATTTTTTACCAAACTTTATTTCTTATGTCCTTTCCGAATTTCTGATCTATTTTCACCTTTGTTTTCTTTTCCCTAGCATTTTCCGGGTTCCAAACAGACCCTCTAGGTTGGATCATGGATGGTAACGTTGATTATCATGTTTTACAGGTGTTCCATTTAACCATTGTTAAATCTTTCAGGGCCTTGGTGGGCATTATGGATGACTATTTTGGTGGATGTTTCTCACAAGAAATGATCGAGTCTCAGGTTTGCTTACCATTTTTACTCATTCTGACTCTACAACTTGCAGTGGTTACATCGGCAATTTCTTCCATTTTCAGGTTGACCAACTTGTTTATGAAGAGTTGATGCGTCAAAGGTTTCCTAAACTGGGTCCGTACATTGTTTTATAGATGAACGCTTGATTCTTACTATATAGGTGATTACTAGGTTCTTAATAAATTAATTTGCTGCAGTGAATCATCTAGATTACTTGGGAGTGCAGGTTACATGGATATCTGCACCTTGGTTTCTTTCAATTTTTGTAAATATGCTTCCATGGGAAAGTGGTGAGTGATACTGTGCAATAAGGGAACTTTAATTCAATTTTTGTGAAAAGCATGGCAAGCTATTCATTCTTTTTTCATTGTTCGTCTTCAGTTCTACGAGTTTGGGATGTACTTTTGTTTGAAGGGAGTCGTGTCATGCTATTTCGAACTGCACTTGCCTTGATGGAGTTATATGGTATAGACTAAGCACTTGTGCTGTAATTGCTTGCTTCCTGTTATTATAACACTTTCAATGAGAGGATGTTATGGTTCTCAAATAACAACAGGTCCTGCTATAGTGACAACCAATGATGCTGGAGATGCCATCACTTTATTACAATCTCTAGCTGGTTCCACTTTTGATAGCAGTCAACTTGTGTTGACTGCATGTATGGGGTTTTCAAATGTAACTGAAGATAGATTGCAAGAACTAAGAAAGAAGCATAGACCATCTGTAATTTCAACATTAGAGGAAAGATCAAAAGGTGGTCAAGTTCTAAAAGATCCAAAAAGTCTTGTGACTAAGCTCTGTAGTTTCAAGCATGATTCTCAATTGAGAATGAAACAAGTAAAAACAGAGGAAGGTTCAGGTGATAGGATTGTAGACAGTGATGAATCACATTCTAGGACTAGCTCTACATATCTGGAAGATTTTCTGAACAGTCTGCCCACAGATCTTGAAGCAGATTCTGTTCCAGATCTTCAAGAACAGGTGACTTGTATGGTTATCTTAGCATGTTGTAGTTTCCTAAGTTAGTTGGACACATCTGGCATAAACAAAGCACTATTTTGAAACACTAACAGCATTTGGTTTGTTGAATTGGTGAATCTCTCTGTTTTCTCTGCATGCTCCTGTGCAGGTGGTATGGCTGAAGGTTGAGCTATGTAACTTACTGGAAGAGAAGAGAGCAGCTGTACTCCGGTTAGCTTTTAACTCTGTTGTTCGACGTTCTCTGTTATTTTATTTGTAGGTGCTTCTATTCCATACAACAACATGAACAACAACCTACCTACCTTACCTACCAAGTAAAATATCACAAGTGGGATCTGGGGGTTGCAGGTGCTTCTATAGTCTGGATACAACAACAACAACAACGAAAAGTCTTCTTCCAAGTAACTTGGGGTCAACTACATGAACCAAGAGGACACCATGTTTGGTCATTCACGAAAATGCTCTGACCTCTTTCACCATTTTTTCTGTCCATGGCCACACTCGTCCAAGTTTAGATAAGATAAATAACTCCTAATGACTTATTACTGCATTTTTTGGGGCTCTCTCTTCCTTTTTTTTGCAAAAAATCATTCCACCACCCATTAAAGTGGTGCTATAAAAAAACTCGTAGTGGTGCATTACTAGGTTTCTTTGTACTTGTCAAAACCACCACAATTGAGTCACTTTCAACTTATCCTCCAGATATCTTTTCTGCCTTCTTTTGGATAATCCCATTTCTTATTCTATCATATCCATTCTCGTATACTCACACATCCATTGTAATATACATATTTGAGTTACCTTCATTTTCATAATATTAAACCCTTTAGCAGCATATTTTGTATCATATTATGGTGTTTGTTGAATTGCCATTTTTCTAGGTTTTCAATAGAAAAAGGAAAGGATTAGCTTTCTTATTTCATTCTTCCAACAGCTACACAAGAAACAAGCACTATTTGCCTAGGTGGTTGAAACAAAATTTGTTTATTCTAGAGGTCAAGGGTTCGAATTCCATTTTCAATATTCCATTATCTAGCCAAGAGCAGTTTGAAAATAACCACTCTGCATGCACCCCAACCTGTGGGATGACACTAGGTTGTTCTCTTGATGGTATGCAAATTTTTGTTCTAAGATAGTGAATTCTTTAGCTTTTTAGTCTTGGATAAGTCATAAGTTTGAACTCAGTAAACTTGCATTATCAATGTTTCTTGCCTTCTCTAACATGACCAGAATTTGTGCTGCTGTGGTTTACTGGTTATGACATTACTATTATTGGTTTTCACTTGGAATTGGCAACAATTTTAACCAGAAACATTTCTGCAGTGATTGCATGTTTTTTGCTTGATTTCTTATCATCATTGCTTTTAAGCTTTGGAAGAACCCTTAGAAAATGATGGTGCTAACCTTTTATACCACATGCAATTCGTTTCTAGAGCTGAAGAATTGGAAACTGCCCTCATGGAATTGGTCAAGGAAGATAATCGGCGAGAACTGAGTGCACGGGTATCCAAGATATTTGTTAGTAGTGTGGAGTTTTACATGCTGTTGTCGGCTGCAAAACACACACACAGTCACACACACATATTGAATATGAGAAATAAATGAAGTGATTAAATTTAAAATTGAACAAGATAGGCGGTTATATCAAAATAAAAAGTTTCTTCCTAGACTACTTCCAATCTTAACATACTAGTGACAAAACCAAGTACTCAGACTTATGATGGTACTGTCACAAATGGTAATGGATGGTACTTGGGCAATTTATACATAAGGAATCATTTATTTTCTATCTAGAGGTAGGAAACATATGCACTCTTTGCTAGTATGCCAATGAATTTTGATCAGTATGATTCGATAGTAATCTGCACTCAGGTTGAGCAACTGGAGCAACAGTTGGCTGAACTGCACCAAATCCTTGCAGATAAGAGAGAACAAGAGGCAGCAATGGTTCAGGTATAGCCACTTCTGTGTCTTCCATATCTTGCAATTGTTATGTGTTTTGTGCATTACCAACTCATACTTGCATGCATTGCTTTTTAGGTGCTGATGCGGGTTGAACAAGAGCAAAAGATCACTGAAGAAGCTCGAATTGCTGCAGAGCAAGATGCAGCTGCTCAAAAATATGCAGCATACATTCTTCAGGTTCCCTCCTTTTTATTTGAAATATGTGCTAGTAAGCTTTTCTCTCTTCTTTTCTCATCTGCTCTGTTTGTTCCTCGATACTGTGCTTCTTATACCTTGAGCTCTGGTTTTGCCTGTTGGATATACTCCCTACTGCACCAGAGTCATGTTTGTACCTTATCAAAATTTAACAATTCTACTTCGGTCGAGCATTACATTTTTTGTAGTAAATTGCACAGTGATTTCTGTTTATTTAGCATGTCTTGAGTCTTGACCATGCCCATCATTAATTTTATGCAGGAAAAGTATGAAAAAGCAATAGCATCACTTGCTCAGATGGAGAAGAGAGCAGTGATGGCAGAATCGATGCTAGAAGCATCTGTACAATATGAATCTGGCCAAGTCAAAGCTTCAGCTTCCCCAAGGTGTGTGCTATGTGGGTTATGAACACATATTTCATACATCGATCTCCCGTTTTATTCTGCTCTGTTCATTTGCTTGCTTTCTTGATTATGTAAACTAGTAATTTCTCATATCTCGATCCCTAAAGGGGGTGTGTGATTCTTGACTCTATTGAAATAAATGGATAAACCTGGAACTCGTAGATGCTTATTTCGGAATATGTTTTTTAAATGTGGTAATTGAGCTTCATAAGATGATGATGCCTTTTGATGTTCACATGCTTTTAGTTCGAAAGCTGAATCCCCAAGGAATGCACCTGGGAGAAAGATTGGGCTGCTGTCATTTGGCCTTGGCTGGCGAGATAGAAACAAGGTATGTCAATCAAAATCAATGTTTATGACTTTATGCTCTGAGGAGAAGCAATCAGTGTGAAATGGATGTGTTTCAGGCTTTGAACATTTGACAGATCTACTGCACTGTTATGATGAGATATTGGGTCTCCACTTGTTCTCAAAGACATGCAAACTGATTATCTATCACAGCCGTCTATTTCTAATTTCAGAGCGGACAGACCTTAGTTGAGGGTGGGATCGGGCAACAATTAGGGCTCAGACCGTTTTATTCTGGCCAAAATTTAGCCACACACTTCTTACCTCTCAAGACTTTTCTTAGACTACGTAAAGTCAAACTATAATTTTTATTATGGGACCGGGAGCATAAAATGTAGAATATCTTGGCCATCCGATCTGAGATTCGGAGGGCTTGGACAAGACATGAACAAGTGACAGGCGGAGTTTCCAAATCTTTTGTGATCTAGTTCTGAAGCAAAATAGCAAACCACAAAATGATGATTACAGTTAGTTTCCGTAATCACAGTAGGAGTTGCTTCAGGATTAGTATTAGGCTTCCAGTACAAGTTTGCAAAACACCCTAAAACGTCTCCCAATTCCTACTGCCTTAAAGAACGTTAATCATTTCAAAAAGCAGGCACAAAGATGATGAATCACATGCCTTGGTTAGTAGGTTGCTTATATATATTGAAATGAGTATGTCAAAATAAACACAATGACAGGGAAAGCAAAGCTGTGACCTTCCATCACCAACGACAAGTAAAAGTAGTGCTGCTGGAGGACAAGACACAAACAGTTCTCAACTTCAGATCAATGGGCATCGAGACGACAATGGAAAAGCCACTTCTAAAGATTGACATGTGCATCCATCTTCTTGGGGATCTCCTCCCCATCCCACCAGCTAAAGTTTCTCCATTTTTGTTTATATCCGGTGCTCTGTACAGTAGATTACTATAAAGTTTTTATTGGACAAGTTACTCCTATTTAAACCTTGTGTGTTAATCTACGCTGAACAGACATTGAAACTTGAAAAGAACACGAGAGGAAACAGTCCTTTCGAATGAAAGGTGGTTGCATGTAATGTTTTAGGAGAGCTTTCGATTTTTTTGTTGAAATGAAGAAATTAAATTTCTGTGTTTAAATTTTTTAAAAAATGGCTTTCAATTTTAATGGGGCGAAATTGTTGCTGTTAGTATTGGTGAAATTACTCATCAGTTGTGTGCTATTGATTGAAAGTTCATCTCACCATTGATTCAAAACTGGTTCTTTTGAGTTCTAAATGAATGCCAATGAGTGATATTAAATCTGTTTAACCGAAAAATGACAGACGAACTAACATTTACCGTACATTTTTTTCGTTTTTCTGCTGTACTCTTACGTTTTCCCTTGGCTTTTATTAATTGTTTCATTGTTGTTTCACGGTCTTTTATTATAAGTTTCTTTGTTTTTCCACCGGCTTCAAGAGGGAATCATAATAGTAAAACTAGGTAAAAATAGTTGGGAAAATTTGATATAGTTATTTTATTTGCAAATAAAAGAAAGCAGTGGCAAAATTATCCATTTAGAATTGTAATTTTTTTTTAAATGGATAATGATATTGTCACTCAATTTTTTTTGTTAATGCCGCTTCAAATTCACTGTTCACACACATAAAATAGTAGGGGTACAAATTGGAGTGACATTCACGAAAAACTGGTTCAAATTTTCAGAGTAACATTGAAAGAAATGCAGTTTTTTATGGACCTAAAATCGAAGCTCATAGGTCTCTCACATTATCATCTACCTTGTTATTGAACAATCTTCTGTTTTTTTTTAATAAACTTGGTCAAAGCAGCTCGTCGTTTTGCAAGTTTGTTTGGGTCCATTCTGTTTCCAGAGCCCACTGTCATCTCTAGTTAAACTTTTTCTCGTGCGCTCGTAGTTCATAGCAGGCTCTGGTTCTTGGTTGCGGAAACGATGGATGTTATTATTGTAGTGATGATGAAGGTGAGAATTGCGTGGATCTAGCAGCGCTTTTGCTTGCAAAGCATTAGTTGCAAATGTTTCGTTTGTTTTATCTTCTTGGACAGTGTGAAGCGGCATCCAATTGATTTGATTTTGAGGATGTATTGTACCTGCAAAGCCACGCACCCAAGAACGAGAACATACGTCTCATATAAGGGCATGACAGAATGAGCATGAACCCAAACTTAACCACATGTAATCGGTTTCAGTTTGGTAACAGTTTTCTTGTACTACACCAAGCCTAACTGAAACAGGTTAGAACCAAACTGAACAAAAAAGAAACGCTAAATCCCTGATAAAAATCTAACAAATTGAAATCCAAACAGAAAATAAACCGAACCACGTCGAGCCATGGAATAGTCGATTTTAATTCGGTCAATATATCACTTTATCCTCAATCCCTTTTAAAAGCCTACCCTAAAAAAGTGAAATGCCCACCACTACAAAGTCTTGATGATCAATTTTGAGATATAGTTTTTTTTTTAGGTTTACGGGGATCAAATGGCTCAACAACAACAACAACCCAGTTAAATCCCACAAGAGTAGGGTCTGGGGAGGGTGTGTGTACGCAGACCTTACCCCTACTCGAAAGTAGAGAGGCTGTTTCCAAAGAGACCCCCGGCTCAACGTCGAAAGTTACATTGCTACTTCATTAATTAAAGAAGCGCAGACAGTTTAGAGATCCATTTTGATTTATTCCATCACACCCTAAAGCCAAAAAATTGTGAAATTTTGGCTCCATCGGAGATGATGGAAAAGGTTATAGTACTAGCTCGAGTCTAATGTTAGTGTTTGTAATCAATGTGGGATGCGGCCTACAAGTCTAAAAATCAACTAAATTTATTTTTACCAAACCTTGTGAAGACCGATTGCTCCGAACGCCAGAACATATAATGAGAAGCCTCTCTTGATTCTTTCAGCCTCTTTAAACTTGGCTCAATAGCTACATTTCTTGATTCGTACATGGTGGCATTCTTACCAACTGGCACCACTGTTTGAGATTCAATTTTTTCGCTGTTGATCTGAGGATGGGATATGTTATTAATATTGATAAATCATGGCTTAATAAGCACTGATATGATACACAAGTAGTTTAATTACCTGCTCCTCTATTCTCTTACTGCCTGCATTGGAATCTGTTTCCACCACATTCTTACCCTTTTCACACACAAGGTTGACCCGAACGTCAATGGGATGTTTATGGTGCACTATACTCCCTTCGTCCCAAAGTAAACATCACACTTTTCAGTTTTGTCCATCCCAAAATAAAAGTCCATTTCCTTCAAACTTTTCAAAATTTTCCAAAATAACATCACACTTTTCAAAATTTTTCTTAATGTGTGTCCAGTCAAAGTGGACTTCTAATTTGGGACGAAGGGAGTAATGTTTTTACGTATACCTGAGAAAGTATTTTGTATTTTCATTGTTGTCTAAAAGAACCACATAAGGAAGAAGATATACATAAGGTAGTTTAGAAGAAAAAACCTTGGTACGAGATTGTTTTTGGAAATCTTTAGGTACTTCATTCTGTAGAAACGTCGCCTGGGAACTGTCTACTTCAACATCTTTCTTTGTTGAAGAGCTCTGCAAGATCGAATGTTCTAATATAACATGCTATGTTTCAAAAAGATATGAGGACAAGATATACACATCAATTATTTTAAGGAGGAGGTGAAAATGAACCAATTAGTTAAAAGAAACATTTCAATTAATTTTAAACAAGGAGTTGTGCTTAATGAAATATTGTAACCTCGGGGTTTCCATCGTCGTCATCATCATCATCATCACCGTCGTCGTCGTCATCATCATTAGTGTCAACAATAATCAAATCATTCCTTATGTTGTCATCTGCATCATTGCTTTTGTCAAATTTCTCAATGCTCTTTGAATATTCAGGGTCTTGGGTTTGTGCCCCAGTTTCACTCCCGCTTCCGCCAGACTGAGAATTCCAAACATCAATTAATGAAAAGAATGAAATAAAATATACTCCGTGATTCAAAGAGCAAAAAATAGGTTTATATTATTTTATTCCACCATAGTTTTTCCATTTGTTTTTATGATAGAACTCATTTGTTAAACAACTTAGAATTTGTATCCAACCCTTTAGCTAGTTTAACTCATTGCATTATAAACTTAACCATCTCTCTTTAGCATCTCTATGCATAAGGATTAACATACTAAGATATAAAATGGCTGTAATTGGAAAAAAAGTATTTTAATATGAGTATTAACACTTGACAATAAGATTTGGTAGGAGCTTTCGTAAGCTTGTTGTCAAAGAAAGTTTATGTCGGGGAGTGCAGATATCGGGACTCACACTTTGACATCTCCTCCAGACATGTTGCCATAGGTTCTTGAGCTCATTCTTCCTGATAGGTTTGACCAGAAAGTCAACTGCGCCTTTTGACAAACACTTAACCACTAAACTCATAGAATGACAAGACGACATCACTGCAAACGATCCACGTCAACTGTGGAGGTCAATGAAATCAAATTGACAAATGATAAACATGACAATGAAACGTTGTTGTATAAGAACTTCAAAAGTGGGAAAAAATCCGTGCTCACTGATAACGGGAAGATTCTTGCGCGTTTTGTGGCTCATGATTTTGCAGAGAAGACCTATGCCCGACACATCGGGCATTTCCAACTCAACTAGCACAAGATCAACATGGTTGGTTAGCTCTTCTAAAACCCTCCATGCTTGCAATACATTCGCCGCTACAATCACTACATTCAACCAACAAGTTTAGGGCATTATTATTGATAGAAATATGTAATTGGATTAGAGTTACTCAACTATACACACACACATGAATTAAACACTTGTAAAAGGCAGAATCCAATCGATCGATTAATCTAACCCAAGGAAAATGATCGTATTCCACAGAGAAATGTTAAAGAAATAGAGTATGAGTTTAAAAAGCCTTGGATTAGACTAGCAAAATGATCGGATTCAATCACATAATACGATTTGGCACTGGTAATCATATGGATTATGACTCATATGAGGGATCTCGACATTATTATCCACGAACGAATCACAATAGTTTGTAAATGACAAAAGCGACCTTCATAATTGCAATTCCGGAGCAAAGCAGTGACAATGTGTCTAGTGGAGTCATCACTCTCTAAAAGCAGAACTTTAATGGAAGTGACATGAAGAAATCTTTCCCAATAGATGTTTACACCGTGACTCTGCTCTGGCTGTGGCTGCACCAGCGGAGCACCTTGGGGTCGAAGCACCCTCTCGCCCGCACCATTAATGACAATTGCACTCTTTCTTTTACACCCAATCCCATCATTCTCTCCCTCATCTTCATCCTGCAATTCGTCCTCTCCCTCCGAAATGATGGTCATTGAAGCACTACCTGTCCAACCACATCCTAAAACACTTAGCCTCGATGTCAATAAACCTACTCAACCAAAGGCCCCAAGAAACGTTTTGAGTCTCGAACTCGTGACATCTTCGTCAATAAGACTCCGATACCACTTCAAGTAACCGACTCAACCAAAATCTCAAACTTGCTTTAGTAAGCTCATGAAATATTTAACTTCAGGGAATAGCGAAAAAGGGTAAAATTACTAAATTAGCACTTGATCTTTAGAAGAAAAAAAAAGAACACATAACTTGGGGAGACTAAACGCCTATGAAGATTACATAAATTTACCTTCTGGTTTCATGGGAAGGAGGGGGCATCACATCTCATCCAGACCTGGTTTTACATTTATTGAAAATTCATAATAAATCCAGAGGCTAATTAAAACAGATGAGGAAGATGGAAAATTTATATACTCCGTAGTAAAAAAAATTATCGCGGGCTTTTAATATACAGTGAATTACTCTATTTGATAAGAATTCAGAGAGGGAACTGAGCAGCAGAAATATGGTTTGGAACATTGGTTTGGAGTTGGAGGTTTTAACGATATTTTTCATTGTTTAACATAATTTTTATTTTTGGCCTTATTACTCGTATTATTAGAGCAGTGGTAATACGTATCAGGCCCAGCGGCGTTAAGCCCCTTTTGACGTCCGGGGGCGTTAAAACACCGTCCCCTGGGTTTCATCCCGGCATCATTGCATCAGCGTCATACATTTGACGCAAACTCCTCCTCCTATAACAGCTAATTTAGCCGTCGGAAGAAAAAAAGAAAATGTACGGAGTAATTTTTTACCTTAGTTTTTTTTAGTAATGTATTTTTTCACTTAGTTTTTTTATTAATGGAAGACAAAAAGAGATTAAAGCCAAATATAATTTACCTTAGTTTTTTTTATTATTGTCGCTTTCTTTTTTTTAATTTAATGAATGCAATTTTTTTAATTATTTTCGCTTCAATTTCTTTTAATTTAATGAATGTATTTTTTTAATTATTCTTGTTTCAATATAATTAAATAATAAAATAATTAAATTTTATTAATTTAGTTCTAGAATATGTATATTTAAAAATGTAAAAAATAAAAGTTTGAAGGCCTAGTTTGAAGCCCCGGGCTTCAAACCCATTTCCACTGAATCTGTGAGGTAAGTTAAAGCTGACGTGGCAGAGAGGGAAATTTTGAAGCCCCGGGTCTTCACGGGTATTTCCAGTGCTCTTATTGTTATTGCTATTACTATTATTATTGCAATTTTTAAATTTATTTTATTTACAAATTTGTATAGAAATAAAAAGTACAAATTGCATACAGTGTAATTTAAAAGTATACCAAATATTCTAAAAAATAAGATATGATAAGAATATTTTTTTATCAAATAATTAATAAAAATACATAAAAAAAATTAATCGAATTTTTTATCAAATATAGAAACAAAAACTACCAAAGAAAATTAGGTATTGTAGAAGAAAAAGAACTAACGCTTCAGCTAATTGGTAAATCCGTAAATCCATTCAACAAAAATCAAGTTATTAACATAAATTAGGCAGACCCATACGTCAAGTTTCTAAAAGGGTGGGCACATTTTACCAAAAGTGTTATTCTTCCCTCTCAAAATGTTTGTTACATTATCCAAAATGAAACAAATTTTAAATTTTTTAATTTGTTGTATTTAAAGATTTGTATAAAAATAAAAATAAAATTACATATTTATAAAACTATGTCAAAAAAACTTCTAGATAAGATGTGATAAAAATATTTTATTTTATCAAATAATCGATGAAAACATATAAGAGCATTTGCAATGGGAGCAAGTTTTCCGCCCCGCCACTCCCCATCCCACGCCCGCTGTGACGCGCTTCTATTGCAGGTAGAAGGGCGGAATTTCCGGCGCGGTGAGAGTTGAAGCCTCCATTGCAAATGCCCTAACATACAAATGTTTAATTTCTACTCCCTCCGTCCTATAATGATCTTCGCAGAGCACTATTCCAACTTCACGGGAATTTATATTTATTTGTATTTTTTCATGGCCTATATGATAAAATAAAATATTTTTGTCACCACTTGTTTTATTGAACTTTTGATGTAGTTTTTAAATGTGTATGTTTTATTTTTTATTTCTATACCAATATTTAAATAAAATAGATTGAAAAAACTTGGAATTTTTCTTCGTTTTGCGCAACGGGAAGAAAGTTTTAGGACGGAGGGAGTATTTAATACTTTCTTCGTCCCAAAAAAATGTCACAGTTACTATTTCGACTTCTCAATCCAAGCAGGTTGGCAATGGAGAAAAGACTAGATTTTGGCATGATAGATATGGATGGACAACACTCCTTTGATAGACAAAATTCCATTAACATTGCATGACCACATTAATGAGGATGTGGTGGCAAGCATGTGGACACCATGAAGTCATGAAGATACAAAAATATAGTCCTCGTCCCTAAATAAATTTCTCCCTTTCGTTTTTTCTTTGTCCCCAAATAAACTTCTCTTTTATCTTGAAAAACCTCTTTTACTCATTACTTTTTCATACTCTACCTATCACATCATACCTTTTTACTAATGATCTACATATCACATCTTACTTTAAAGAATAATTAATTGGATCTTGAGTAAAAAGAATGATGTTTCAAAAGCTTTTCGGAGTCAAAAGTATTTTTGAACAAATCACAAGGAAGTAAATACTCCGTATAACTGAAGCTTGGGCTATTCTTAATCTGGGTTTGGAATAAGAGTATTTCCACTACCTATTTTTATCTACTTTTTTATTTATTTAATTTTTTTTAAAAATTCTTGCCCATTTTTGTGATAGTAAAAGAAGTGAGAGACAAATAAAATACACTTGTACGGTAAATTAAACAAAATTCTAGGATCCTTTTTTAAAAATTTGGAGGTTTATTAATAAGTAAATTGAAAATTACCTGCGTTGTGCCAGTGTTTGAGTCCAAAGAGAGAAAGAGAGACGATAGTGGACTCACAGACAATGGAGAAGGTGGGAATTCAAGGAATGACAAACGACGGAGAAGGAGACAACGATTTGCGCCTGAGATGGACACGACGATTTGCGCGATGAGTGAGATGCGGTGGTGAGGGAGACGATGTTTCAGTCTGTGAGGAGGGTAGATGGCATAGAAGGCGGCACCGATTCGATTTGCAATTTAGGCGGAGATGGCAGAGAGAGGGACGGCGTTAACGAGATACAGAAGTGAGGGAGACGGCGATTTGTGGGCTTGTGGCTGTGAGGCGAAGAAAATAAGATAGGGTTACGGGTTTAGTGCCTTGCACATTACAAATTAGATTAAGGAGTAATAGGTTTATATCGGTCCCTCCCAGACCGAATGGTATTCGGTTTTGGACGGGACCGGACCGAAACCCGAAATTAGAAATAATCTGGACCGAAGACCGACCCGATAGCATTCCGGTCCGGTTTCGGTCTGGACTTATCGGTCCGGTTCGGTCGATTTTTTCGGTCCAAACCTAATCATGAACACCCCTACTTGTACCCCTAACATTTTTCTTAACACATTTATACCATAAAAACTCATTTATTGTTATCATTGTCTGCTTGCACCGTTTCATCTCAAATTATCATCATAATTTCAATTTTGTGGTTACTTTCTTTCTCTGTAAATTTTGAAAAATATATTTAATTACAGAATAATTCGTTTTAAAATTTAATATTGAAATACTCCGTATCAATTTATACTCTTTCCGTCCTAAAATTTCTCACATGATTTTTCACAATCTCCAATACAATATTTTTACCACCAATGTCTCTATTTATATAAAAATATAAATTATAAAAGTAAAATATTTCACGGTCTCCAATACAATATTTTGGTCAACTGTTTTCGGTCCTTAAACCACGTTAAAAATTAAAGCTAATCAATTACTTTAGTTCAAATGAAAAAATTTATATACCAATTTAGTTTCTTTTCAAGTTTCAACGTAAAATACTCTTTATATGAAAATGTTGCAAAAAGCAAGTCCAAAATGACAAACACGCACAATGTGTAGACCTTAAAAAAATACCAAATTTCCCTGTGAGAAAATTTCAAAAAAAAAGAGAAAGACCAGAAGAATATGTAACAGAAAAGCCAAACTTGCAAATCCATGAAAGGGGGAGAGCAAGCATTATATCCTGAATCATTCAATGTTTGGGGGAGACAACAAAGAGAGACACCTGAGCAATCAGACCACTGCGTTCAGTCGGAAGCTCCAATGTCTGCTTCCCCAGAATTGAATTTTTTTAAGAAAAAAACGAACAGTGCAATGTTCAATCGGAAGATTCAATGTCTGTTCTCCGGCATAGGAGGCGAATCCAGTTGAAATAAACAGAAATTGGAGAACTATAGTTCTTTAGTTACAGGAATGGAGGAGGCATTGATTGCACTTTATTGAAGAACGGAGGTGTAGCTCCCCGGAGGCGATAATTTTCGCGGCGACTGGCGGCCGGCGAGAGGAGATGGAGACGAAGAAGAGAGGGGAGAGGCGTTTAATTTATGGCGAGACCGTGATCTAGGGTTTCGCAGGTTGGGGGTGATCCCGGGTCAGTGAGTGACGAGGGCTCTTTGGGTACTGGGCTACAGTGCTACAAAATGGCCGGGTGAAAGAGAAAGAGGGCCTCCATAAAAAGCCCATTGACAAAATAACATTCAAAATAAGTGCAATATATAATGAAGTTTCTCTGTGTTGTTTTTAAATTTTTAAATGAATTCCGTATTTTAAGTTGATTTATAAATTGTTTATAAACCATAAAAATAAATAAGTCTTATCTATTTATTTTTAAACTAATTGTTTCAAATTTATGTTTTTACTACAGTATATTATTTATAAAATTATTACTCACCATTTATAAATATTCTCAGCTAAATTATATATCATTTAAGCCATTTTGCGTACATGAAAAAATATTTTAACTTATAAGCATTTTACAAGTTTAAAAATACTTATCAGGAATAAATCATTAAGCACCAGCATAGACACACATCATCATAATCTTATTTCAAAATATGAGTGTTGGGTACTATATTTTTATGCACAAAACAAGAATATTACACACCATGATTATATTACACTACATTCTACTATGTATTTTGGAATTACATGTTCGTATAATACGCATTATAAGTCTTTTTTTAATCTTTAGAGATAAAAATATGAACATCTTTTGTTTTCCGTTATGTTTTTATTCATAGGGTCCATTTGGAAAGGAAGAAAATGACTTCTAAATGTTATTTTCCATCTTCTATGGAATTTGGTAACTTTAGAAAGAATTTATTACACCAATCTCCTATATACTTTTGTAAATGTGCACATTTACGGGAATGATTTCAAAACTCGCATCATTATCTCTCATAGTTGTGATATTCATGCGTCAATGTCTCTATAAACTAAAATACCCGTCAAATATTAGATAAATTACGCCTCAGCCCCCTATTGTTTCGGAAATGATCACCAATGCCATCTTTCCTTCGTTCTTTACTGTTTTTCTTTTTGTTCTCTTTTTCATAAAGATGTTTTAAACTTGTTTTATAAAATAAAATTATCTGTTTTAGGATGTGTTTTAGGATACTTCAGTTGTCTCATATTAAGTATTTTCACAGTTTGCAAAAAATATTTTATTTTTTGAATATGTTGAGTCCAAAAAAATACACATAAGAGTTTTGTTATATTTAGTTATTTACATATTCATAACAACTTTTTGGACAAATACAAAATATATTTAGTTCATGACTTAATTTTTCATATTCTATAAAAGTATTTTGTCATATACTCTTTTTTCTTCATTTTCTTTTCTTTTCTTTTTTCTTTTATTTTAATTTTGATTAAAATAAAAGAAAAGTTAAAAATTAATTTTTAAAAAATAGATAAGAAAAAAACTAGAAAATTAACAGTAAATGGGGAATGAACTTAAGTAAAAAGAGAAAATGTTTTATTAAATTTTTGTACCATGAAGGACCCAATAAGGACCTATTTTGAACAAAAAATAAAAATGTTTATAATTCGAGACGAATAAAGTATACGTCAATTTTTTTTTAATTTATTTTTTATTTCAAACACAAAAAATTGATTATTAAAAAATTATAAAAATAGTTTCAAAAACCAACTATAAAAACATTTATGAAAAAAGAAAAAAAAAAAGAGGAAACCAATAAAAAATAGAGGAGACATTGGTTTTTATTTCCAAAATTATATGGAGCAATGAATCTGTTCATCTATGTTTAGAATGATAATTTAGGACATGTTTTTCTAAACTTATTTCTTTTTACTTAATACTTATTAGAATCAGTTCTGATTTGTTTAGAAATAATTTTAAATATAACTATATCCAGATCAAATCAAACCAAATCAAAATTTATTCCAATCAGAACAAGTGAAGTAAACATGACATTACGTTAAAAAGGGCATCGATTTAAAAATACGAGAACCATGAAAAACTACAATGTTTTTGAAAACAGGAAAAATTTATACACCTATCAATAAATTTACTTTCACTATGTTTGGTTCAAGGATTTTAGAAGGGAAAGAAAAAGAAATGATTTTTCTCTCATTTTGCACTCCAAAATGGAAGAAATTTAATTTTTCTTCATCTTTTCACATTTTGATTTCTCATTTTTTATACACTTTTTTTTCTTTTTTCTCTAATCAAACAAAAAACACGGTTTTCTATCTCAAATATTTTCTTTTTTCTTCTTCAAATTCATTCAACAAAACATAGTATTTAGAAAATAGAGTAGGGTTCCTAATTTTGTTATTTTTTGGTTGTAACTATTGTTGTTTGATGAAAAAATGAAGGGTGATGATTTCCTATTTTTTGTCATTTACGAAGTATTGTTTAGAGTAGTGTTCTTGGCAGGCAAAAAAAACAACTCTACTATGGATTTTCATTTTCAATATACTCCCTCCGTCCTAAAATTAATTTTACAATTTGACTTTTGCAGTCAAAGTTTTTAAAGTTTGACTGTATATTATGGAAAAATATAATGAATTTTCATATAAATTTATTATCAAGATATTCATTTTGAAACATAGTTTTGAAATATGTTATTTTTGTAATATATATTCATATAAAAATAGAGATATTAATGGTCAAAGTGTCACATTGGAGACCGTGAAAAATCAAATGTGAAGTTAATTTTAAAACAGAGGAAGTATTCATTTTCTGGAAATGAACCAAACAGAAATAGTTAGTTTTCATACATTTTAGCCAAATACTAGAAAAAGAAAATGATTTGAGGGAAATGAGTCATTTTTCTAGAAGTTAGTTTCCGGAAGTGATTTTCCTGATTTCTAAACGGATCCCTATTTTAAAGGGTGTTTGGGAGTGATTAACTTATGAATAAAGTGATTTTCACAAAAACTGAAAGCAGAAGCACCTCATAACTGCTTCTCTAAAACGGATGTACAAAATATGGTGAAAAGCAGAAGTTGATATGCCAAACAGAGAAAAATTACTTCTACTCAAAGCATAAACTAAATTATTAAAAGCAAGACACTCTCAAATACCCTCTTAATCTTTAATCCTAATTGGTGAAGATTGTTTGATAGGTATACAGTTATCCTTTTCATTAACAGCCTCATTTAATGGAAAAGGAAAATGCTAGGGTGCCAGCACATGAGTGCTACTATGGGTGCACCCATGCTTCGCAAAAACAAATACAGACGCTAATTGTCTGTGTCGCATAGACAATTATTGTCTATGTTTGTTTGTGCAAAGCATGGGTACATCCAGATGTGGTGGCACTGGTCCAATGGAAAAAGCTAAAGGGATGCAATTGGCTGAACTTGTGAAGGAGTAACCAACCATGGGCACCGAAGGAAAGTTCCTTTGCTTCTTTTTCAAATGGTGCCAATGAGAGAGACTACTCAGACTAGGTGTGAAAATGCCTTTCAGCTCCCCCGCCAACATGTTAATACGCCGAAGATTGCATTTCTATAATCAAACATCCTCTCCCAGTTTCAGTACATTGGCGTCTAAGTTTCAAGATCGCTATAACTTCGATCTTACAGCAAACCAAAGCAGCCCCCCCTATAGGGTTGGAACGAGTGCGGCTTCACCCGGAACACATGCTTCTTTTTGGCCTTTACTTTCGGGAAAGTACGGATTTTTAGTTGATAAATACCGCTTCGTGAGTCCTGGAAATGACGCAAAACATCTCCATTTGGAAATGGTTAAGACCGGGTATGCTCAAGAAATGTTCTTGTGCAATTACCTTATTCATTTGTATGTGAAAAATGGCGATATGGGTGATGCACGTGACGTGTTCGATGAGATGCCCGACTGGAATCCGGTTAGCTGGTCTAGTTTGATCACAGGGTATGCTCAGAATGACATGCCCGGTGAGGCGTGTGAGTGTTTTCGAAGGATGGTGCGATCGGGATATGTTCCTAACCATTATTCTTTTGGTAGTGCATTAAGGGCTTGCCAGTCTTTAGGAGCTTGTGGTCTAAGGTTGGGTATGCAAATTCATGCCTTGGCTTTGAAGACGCCCTATTCATTTGATGTGGTCGTCTCCAATGTCTTAATTTCTATGTACAGGCTCTGTGGCGATCCTGGTAACTATGCTTGGCTTGTATTTTGTGGCATAGAAGCTAAAAATTTAGTGTCTTGGAATTCTATCATTTCCTTCTATGCTCAAAGAGGAGATTCTGCTCATGCTTTCAAGCTTTTCTCCCGCATGCAAACTGAGGGTATGGAACTGAATTGGAAACCGAATGAAGGCACTCTTAGCAGCTTAATTGTTGCTGCACCTCATGGTAACTGTGGTTTGCTTTTGCTAGAGCAGGTACTGGGAAGGATTGAAAAATCGGGATTTTCCAAAGATCTGTTTGTAAGCAGTGCTTTGGTATGTAGTTTTGGAAGGCTAGGCTGTCTTGATGATGCATTGAAGCTTTTCAAACAGATGAGTGTGAGAAATGCAGTGTCCATGAACGGCCTGATGGTTGGACTCATTCGCCTAAAGCGAGGAGAAGATGCAGCTAAAGTTTTTGTTGAGGTGAGAGACCTTGTCGAAGTTAATTATTTCTCTTTAGTTGTTCTTTTGAGTGCTTTCCCTGAATTCTCTCTGTTGGCCGAAGGAAAACAAAAAGGTAAAGAGGTACATGCACATGCTCTCCGAACTGGCTTGTGTGATTCCAAGGTTTCTGTTGGGAATGGTCTGATTAATATGTACGCTAAATGTGGTTCAGTTAAAGAGGCTCGTTCTGTTTTCAACCTCATGGTTGACAAGGACTTAACGTCCTGGAATTCTTTGATCTCTGCTCTGGACCGAAGTAAGTGTTTTGAGGATGCAGTGTGTGGTTTTAGAACAATGAAGAGTATCGGTATGATGCCTTCCAACTTCAATTTGATAAGTGCCTTGAGTTCATGTGGAAGCCTTGGTTGGGTCAGGATGGGAAGCGAAATACATTGTGAAGCAATTAAATTGGGACTTGACTTGGATGTGTCAGTATCTAATGCTCTCCTTGCAATGTATTCTGATGTTGGCTTTATCCATGATTGCAAGAAAGTATTCTCTTTTATGCCTGATCATGATATTGTTTCTTGGAATTCTATAATAGGTACATTCAATGATTCTGAAGCGTCTGTTTTTGAATCTATAAAATATTTCATAGAAATGATGCGTGCTGGGGGGAATCCTAACCAAATAACTTTCATAAATGTCCTTTCTGCAATATCGTCCCTTTCACTTATTGGCCTTGCTCGTCAAATTCATGCTTTGGCTCTAAAACACAGTGTGGCCAATGATGTATCCATTGAAAATGCATTTCTTACTTGCTATGGGAAGTGTGGTGAAATGGATGATTGTGAAAAAATATTTTCCAGAATGCTTGACAGGAGGGATGATATGAGTTGGAACTCTATGATTTGTGGGTACATACACAACGAGCTCCTATCGAAGGCCATGGATTTGATTTGGCTTATGTTGCATAACGGTCAGAGGTTAGACTGTTTCACCCTCTCTACCGTTCTAAGTGCGTGTGCCTCAGTGGCAACACTGGAGCGTGGCATGGAAGTCCACGCTTGTGGGGTCCGAGCTTGTTTGGAATCAGACGTTGTTGTTGGGAGTGCCCTAGTTGACATGTACGCCAAATGTGGCCGAATAGATTATGCCTCAAAATTTTTTAAACTAATGCCACAAAGAAATGTGTATTCATGGAATTCTATGATATCCGGTTATGCAAGGCACGGATGTGGACACGAAGCACTAGAGGTTTTTGAAAAAATGAAGGCGGAAGGTCAACCGCCAGACCATGTCACTTTTGTTGGTGTCTTGTCAGCTTGTAGCCACATAGGATTAGTTGATCAAGGATTTGATTATTTTGAATTAATGAAAAGTGATTATCATTTGGCCCCACAGATTGAGCATTTCTCTTGCATGGTTGATCTCCTCGGGCGAGCAGGTGAGCTAGGTAAGATTGAGAGCTTCATCCAAAGAATGCCAATAAGGCCCAATGCCCTCATTTGGAGGACGGTTCTCGGGGCGTGCAGTCGAGTTGGCAGTCGTAAAAAAGATCTTGGTATGACCTACAACTTCATACTTTCTTAAGACTAAGAGCCCATTTGATAAGGCCTAAATGTTGGAATATGTTGAAACTCAAAATCGCTGAGGTTGTGGTTAGAATGCCTGAAATGATTTGCTCTGCTTAATTAATCTTCAAAATTGATTGTTTTTAAAATGTATAAATGAATTGAAGAAAACGTATCAACTTCATTTTTTCAGAAATTTCAATCACAAAAAGTATGGAGTATCTCCTAGTTGTGTTTGGTGGAAAAAATTCGGCCATAAAACTGATAAGACAAAAATAGAACCTATCAAACATGCTCTAGTACACTACTTATATAGCGAAATGACTGACTAATTGACCATTAGTGTAATGTGCTAAAGTCCATTGCCAATGGAGCTAAAAGAGTCATTATGGACAATGTTTTAGTTTTGGACACATATACAATGGACTAAATCAAAATGGAGCATGAAACTTTCCATCCTTGCTTCTTGCTTTCAGAGAAGTTTTATGCAGTAAATGCAGCAGGTATATATCCCATTCCCCTAGACCCCAACGGAGTTGGGATTATTGTTTTTGTTGAAATGTACTGTGCTAGACCTAGGGTTTCTTCTACCCTATTTTGAGCTATTACACACATGTTAACAGGTAGGAAGGCTGCACAAATGCTTATGGAATTGGAACCACAAAATGCAGTGAACTATGTACTTCTTGCCAACATGCATGCTTCTGGTGGAAAGTGGGAAGACGTTGCAGAGGCCCGGCATGCCATGCAGGAAGCAGAAGCCAGGAAAGAAAAAGGGTGCAGTTGGGTGAGCATGAAAGATGGTGTTCATGTTTTTGTCGCGGGTGACAGATCACATCCAGATACAGATGCAATATATGTAAACCTCAGGGACTTGCACAGAAAGATGAAGGCTGCAGGGTACGTGCCGCAGATAAAGTTTGCATTGTATGATCTTGATCTTGAGAACAAGGAAGAACTGCTGAGCTATCATAGCGAGAGGATCGCGATTGCTTTTGTTCTCACGCGCCCAAAATCAGAACTCCCTATTAGAATAATGAAAAATCTCCGTGTTTGTGGGGACTGTCATTCTGCTTTCAAGTACATATCCCAGATTGTGGAACGGAAAATTGTGCTCAGAGATTCAATCAGGTTTCATCATTTTGCTGATGGGAAGTGCTCTTGTAATGATTACTGGTGATCCAGTTTTGAAATAAAGAAGAGGTGACAAGGAGAAAACAATGATGAAGAATGAAGCCTAGATGCACTCAAATTATGCTCTACTGGCCAAACAAGAAGTGTCCCAGAGTGCTCTGCTGAACTCAAGTAGGATTAAAATCAAAAGTGGTATTTAGCTCAAGCTATCCTCTGCATGTGTAGATGATGACGATGATGATGACAAGCAAGCCCACAATTTACTCTTGCAGTGACAATTCGATCACATACTTGTGTTTCTTCCGGTTTATACCATCCTTTTCCCACTGAAATGGAAAAATGTCTGGTTGAACTCAATGCTGTAAATCCATCATCATCATCGTCATATGAGTGAATGGGTATTGTATAATTGTATGATATAGATTTGTTCAAATCAGAATAATCACAATTTGTCTTTAATCAATTTGATTTATCTTTCTATATATAAAGGCAAAAGAAGTATGGGAACAGTTTTCCCGCCCATTTCTAAAGCTACAGTAGCAACATAGATAAGGACCACATATCCTGTGATGAAGCTTCCTGTGTACTAATCTGTTTGGAGCGTATGGAGAGCACTACCTCTGATCGATAGCATACCCTTTCCGTTGAGTCCAGCTTCTCTTTCTTCTGTCAATCTCAGCCGCTTCATCATCTTTGATCAGACAAGCGTGGAAGTAAGCCTGCATCGTCGAGCCCGGCATCGTCCAGACCACAGTGGATGAAGAACAAGACGGCGGCAAGCCCCAGCGATGGCAGCGATCGGCTCCTAAGGTTTAGGACATTGTTGGTGATTCCGCGTAGCATGCGTTTCAGATTCAGTCCATCACACAGATGATATTTGAAGTGAAATTCATTACAAATGCTATCTCAAAGGAGGAGTTGCAGGTCCAAAATTAGTTCCCAGGTATATTTTTTTTCTTATTTTTTGAGATGAAAAACTTTACTAGGGTATTGCTGAAATTTGTTTTCAAAATTGTCCATAATTTAGTATTACGTTTGAATTTGATTTTGAATGAGTTTGGGAACTTTTGTAGGACAGTTTGACTATTCTTTTGCAGGGTGGCAAAGAGTTCATTCAAGCCCAAAAGATCATCTTTGGGTATATAATCCTTCCCTTCGTCTTTCCCAGTTTAAAATTCAAGCACTCAATACATAATCCTGTAGTTTTGATTCTGTATGCGTGTTTTGAATCTTTTTATTTTGTGAATTTTTTTCTGATCTTCTAATTTCCCTGATTTGAGGTTTTATGTGCTTTTAAGGTTTAAGATCATCTATATATGTTTTGTTGAAGTTTTGAGATGTAGTTTAACCAAATACAGTCAAATCTGTGCATAATGTGAATTTCTACTCAAAATATCTTTAATAAAGAGATAATTTATAGTAATATTACAGAACTATAAGGCAGCAAAGCTTTAAATGATATGAATTACACACAACCTACCAAAATGTATTATTGGTTTAGTTGCTAAGCATAAGTCTTTAAAACAATATGCTTATGCCTTTTGGACTTTTTATTGCAATTTCTCATTAAGATTGATTTGGTTGGACTTTTGGACTTTTTATTGCAATTTCCTAAAATATGTTAGGGAAAGAGGAAAATTGCTAAGAAAAGTTATTTTCTTTGACAATGTTTTAGTTTCGGACACATAATGGACTAAATCGAAATGGGACATTAAATTTCCATTGCTTTTTCAGTCTCTGTAAAGTTTTGGGCAGTAAATGTAGTAATGCATCTAGGGTCTAGTAGAAATAGTCTCTATGCTTTTACAGGGTAAGACTATGTACATCTTTACCCAACACCTCAATGGACTTGGGATTATTATATAGTGTTGTTTTTGTTGTTGTTTGCTTTAGCTTTACCTTGAAAATGATCAAGAATTATATAATTTGATTAGTTGTATTACATGAATGAAGAAATAATGGGAGCTTCAGCAATTATAAAAAAAATTAAACTCCAAGTATCCTCTATAGTTATTTCCATTTTCTTTTCCAATTACCTTCAGCAACTCCATATACGTGTCGTTCTTTCTTTAAAGCACTCGCACTGCCCCATATAAATTATCTAACTTTCTGTGGAGTCCGAAACTTGATTACCCCTGGTAATGACCTTGGTTTTTATGGAAAACATACCACTTTCCCTTGCTAGTAGTAAAATCTGGGTTTCTTACCTACTGTCCTAGTTAGGAATTCCAATTTACTCCCTTGAAAGTAAGTAACCAAACGCAATGTAAAGGATCACTTAGCTGCTGCTGACTGGGTTGCATATATGATCTAATGCCTTATGTTAGAAGTTTTGCTCAGAAGCATCTATTTATGAAGCTGGAATGGCTATGAAAGAAGTATTGATGGCTGTGTAAATGTGTGGCTTTTGACATTCTAGAGGTTAAGGGTAGATTTGGTTTTGCATTTTCTAAACGAGTTGATTCTGGTGTTCGAGTTATGTAAATATGAAAATCACTAGAATAAGTTGCTAATCAAGGGGTAGGATGATTTTCAAAATCTCATTTTCGAAACTAGAATCACGTACTTACATCGCCTCGCAATAAACTAATAAAGTTTACAGTTTGACTTCATGGGGTATAATGAAAGTTTTGAATATTGAAAAGTGTGCGGTTATAATTTTATTAAAAGAAATAGAAGTGAGAGAAGTGTAAACTTTAATTCGAGACACACGAAAAAAGAAAATTAAACGGAACAAGTTAAAATTTTATTTCAAAACAGTCGGAAAAGAAATGTGTATACGTTAATACTTAAAGGAGCTAGCTTCTTGTTTTGGCCAAAATACAATCAAAATAACCTGAAAAGGCGATTGTGATTCTTAAAATCACCTCAGAAATGCAAAGCAAACTCACCTAAAATATGGAATGCATATTGACTTTTCTAGGGTGCGAAAGTAAGTGCTTTTGAGCAAGACATTAGACAATAAGTACCTAGTTACTCAACAATAACAACAAACCTAGTAGAATGACAATAGGGTGTGACGGTGTGCATCTGCAGACCATAATCACAATACCACTACTTGGAAGTACAGAGACTGTTTGGACCTAGTTACTTAAAATTACTCCTAATAATGGAAAAACAAGAGCAAGCCATTACTTTATGTCTACTTAAACATAATTAGTTCAAGTAGGACTATAATTAGAAGTGGTATTTAGCTCAAACTATCTCTTGCATGTGCAGATGATGATGATGATAAGTTGTCAATAGATTGGGACAAGGCCTGGTCTAGCTTCAAGAAGAATGGGAAGAAGACGTTCTTCTCACAGTTTTCACCAGACAGGTATGTGACCTGGAATCCTACCCGTTCTAACTACCCGCCATCTGAAGAAGTTGATCCCATCAAGAGATCAGAGAAGTTGAACCTTAATCTATGGACCAGTCCACAGTTCACTATTGCAGTGACAATTCTCATACTAGTGTTTCTTCTGGTTTATACCGTCGTTTTCCCACTGAAATGAAATGATGTCTGGTTGAACTCAATGTTGCGAATCCCTCATCATCATTTGGGTGAATGGGTATTGTATGTTTGTATGATATAGATTTGTACAAAACAGAACAATCACAATTTGCCTTCAATTAATTTGCTTTATTTTCTCAAATCTCGGTGATCTTTTCTTAGCAGCAAGTCATACTCTTCTTGTTTGTTTGGGTCGTTTGCATTCTACTAGTGGATGAGCCTTACTGTCTTTACCTTCCTTAGTGTATTGAACTTCTGAGTGTGTTAGTTTCATAACATGATATTAGAATCCGTTGACAACGACTTCAAATCCATATGACATTCACTTTCCAATAAACTCCTGTGCATTTGAGGGGATGTTAGAGTTTTTTTTTTAAAGCATTTTTTGGACTTCAAACCACTAATCTGTTCTTTTGTCTTAGTTGGAAGAAGGGAAGAAAACAGACTTGAGCTTTTGTTTTTTGTCTTAATATGAAGACAAGGAGACAAAGTTGGCCCTTCTTGTTTGCTCCAAGAAGAGCTTATGTACAAATGAAGGGAAACATCAATTAGATATAGGTTAGATATGGACACCTGGTCTTCAAGTCTTTATCCAGCCATTAGACCTCTCTTTTTCTTGCTTTCACACTAACCTTGGGGTACCCTAACCTTAATCCCAATTTCACACTAAGCTTGGGGTACCCTAACCATAATTCTTTTCAAAAATATTCATAGACAAGTAACAATGCTGGTGTTTGTATGTAAATATCTGTGAATGTCTGTAACAAAAGGTTCTTGTTATATACTCCCTCCGTCCCGTTTTAAATTGTCCGTTTTGACTTTTGGGCATATTTAAGAAAAATTAAAAATAGAGTTGATTTTTCGAAATTGTCAATACTTTTTAGAAGGGATGATGATGAATGAGAATATAATGTGGAGAAGATTGACTTATTTTAAAGGTAGTTTCGGTATTTTATTTTTAAAAGTTTACGAAAACAACTAACAGGCAACTTATTTTGGGACAGAAAAAAGACAAACATGCAATTTAAAATAGGACGGAGGTAGTAGCTTTTTGGTCCATTAAGAAAGTTTCTTGTTATTTTTTTTTGAAGGCAAGTTTCTTGTTATTTACCTTTGTAGTCTATTAAGAAAGTGATGATGATGACACTTACATTCAGTAGCTATTCAATTTGCATTTGAATTCTCTCTAGCTCTCTGCTGTGCTGGACTGTGCCCCTATGACCCTGTACGAAATTTAATACCGTCTCATAAAAAATATACTTCGTATTAATTATGGTACCATGTTATGAAAAGTGATGCTCCGCATTATTTTTGAAAATTGTGAAAAGGTTGGATTATTTATGATAATTTTTCCTTAACCAAATATGAAAAACTATTTTCTACTATATTTTCTTTTCTTTTTCCTCTAATTCCTTGAACCAAACATAGTGCAAATTGTATCATGATATCAGAATTGAGATCGATCTTCTAAAAAGCTTAGCCTTCCTTCTTTTACGATCACCATGCGCCACCGCCGGTCTTCATCATCAATTGTCAATCGTCATAAATCAAGATTGCGATGTCCTTTATCGATCTCTATCTTTCTCTCCAAAAAAATTATGAGCATATCTAACAAATCGTCGCCCCAAAAAGTTAAAGACTAGAATTTTTTAAACAAGATTTTGAAGAGAGATGGTGCCACATCTCAATGCACAACCAACCATTCGCGCATGTCGATATTAATTACGACTTTACGAGTAATTAAAAGAGGGAATAATTTACTCCGTCCAAAAAATTTACACATTTTCTTTTTGGACGTATAAAAAAATGTTTTCCATTTTATTTTTTCTCTTTTACTCCATCCCAATTTAAATCACATGCAGTTTTTTATGAGACTTGAATGAAATTCTTTTCAATTAAATTTATATAAAAATTGACGTGGAATTTTAAAACAAATTTAATATTTAAAAATTACATAAAAAATAGGTATATTTTTTAAACGGAGCATCGCAGGTGTCCCGATTGAAGTGGTGTAACTTTAACATTCCTCTATTTTAAAATAGGTCTCATTATTGAAAAATAAAGAAGAAAGAACAAATCATATTTTAAAATGTCTCTCATTTATGCTGCTCTTTCAGTCTCTCTCACACAAGACGCAGGAGAGCCTCTCGAGAGCATACTACTGGGCAAAAGCTCCAAATGATTGCTCTGAAGATTGTCATTATGGTTATGGTTTTGCAATTTTAACGAGATGGAGGGAGTATAAATTAGAAATAACCAAATTTTAAATATGACATTGTTGGATATTGTTAACTAGAGTGTTTGGCTCCAAACTTTAAATCATATTGACTTGAAAGTGTTGGGGGAGAAGCAACAAGTAGGATACGACACCTACAAGGATCAACTTCAAGACAACCAACCAAACACTTGACCCAATTTACCACAATTGATTAACCAAGCACACAAAATCAGCAACACATCAAATAAACCACAATAAAATATGAAGAATAAAGATGCAAACGACACACGATTTTTATACGTGGAAAACCCCTTCGATGTGAAGGATAAAAACCACGGGACTTATAGGGAGTCCGCCCTCTTCATCTCTTATTATGCAAATTGAGGGTAAAAACACCCAAACTCAGTCTACAAGGATGTCACAACCCACCAACAACAACATACATAAGAGCCATCAACAATAGAGAAGGAAAATCAGGATTATCACCCAAAAATGCAGCGTCGCACCAGCTGCGATTACAGAAGATCCGTAGCTCCGATTAATGTGAAACTTGAACAGATTGAAGCCCAAAGTGTTGGGAACAACCTCTGAAAATTTCAGCTCAATCCAACGGTCGGATCTCCGGCGATGATCGAATTTGTGCGGCTGGTCTGTAAATTCTGCACCAGCACCTTTCCTCTCTCTATTCTGTTTTTTTTTCTCTGTGTGCTCTCTCTGCTCTGTTCGTAAGCACTGCCACTGCCCAGCCCTTCTACTCTCTTTTTTTTAGTCAACAAAGTAAAAACATAATTGGGCCCTCCACCAAAGAAAAAAAAATGGAACCCAAATGAAAATGGGCTGGACCCACAACAATCTCCCCCTCCAGCCCGATTCGGGGAAGATCATACACAAACCACGTCAAGAAGACATACCTGCAAGCTTGGAACAAAACTCAAGCTTGCTTCCGGGAACCACCTTTGTCAACATATCAGCACCATTCTTGTTTGTGTGAATCTTCTTCAACTTCATTAGTTGCTTTTCAATGATATCACGCAACCAATGATACCTCACATCAATATGCTTTGTGCGAGCATGATACATGGTGTTTTTGCTCAAGTCTATAGCACTTTGACTATCGCAAAACACAACATACTCACCTTGCTTCAATCCCAATTCTTGAAGGAAACGCTTCAACCAAATCATCTCTTTGCCTGCTTCCACTGCTGCTATATACTCTGCCTCAGTTGTTGACAAAGCTACACACTTTTGTAGCTTAGATTGCCATGAAATGGCTCCCCCTGCAAATGTAAACAAATAACCTGAGGTAGACTTCCTGTTATCAAGATCTCCAGCCATGTCAGCATCTGTAAATCCCTCAAGAATAGGCTCGCCGCCTCCAAAACACAAACTCAGCTTTGAGGTGCCCCGCAAATATCTCAAGATCCACTTTACAGCTTCCCAGTGAATCTTTCCTGGATTAGTCAAGAATCTGCTAACCAATCCAACAGCATGTGCAATATCCGGCCTTGTACACACCATAGCGTACATCAATGAACCAACAGCAGAAGAATAAGGAATATGAGACATGTTTTCCTTCTCTTTCTCAGAACTAGGACAAGAACGCTTGCTCAACTTGAAATGACTGGCAAGTGGTGTATTAACTGGCTTAGCATTCTTCATACTGAACCTTTCAAGCACCCGTTCAATATACTTCTCTTGTGAGAGCCAAAGCTTACCAGCTTTTCTATCCCGAACAATTTCCATGCCAAGAATTTGCTTCGCATTATCCAAATCTTTCATTTCAAAGGACTTTGACATATCCTCCTTTAACCTGCGAATCATCTCAACATCTTGTCCTACTATCAACATATCATCAACATACAAACAAAGGATAATGAAGTTATCATCAGAGAACTTTCTAAAATACACACAAGGATCTGCAGTAGTACGCCTGTACCCATTACTATTCATGAAGGAATCAAACTTGCGGTACCATTGCCTTGGTGCTTGCTTAAGCCCATAAAGACTCTTTTTCAACTTGCAAACAAAATTCTCTTTTCCTTTGACTTCAAATCCTTCTGGCTGCTCCATGTAAATCTCATCATCCAAATCACCATGTAAAAATGCAGTTTTTACATCAAGCTGCTCAAGCTCAAGATCCAAACAAGCCGCTAGTCCCAAAATCATGCGAATGGAAGTCATCTTCACCACTGGTGCAAAAATTTCATCGTAGTCGATGCCTTTCTTTTGATGGCATCCCTTCACCACCAGTCTTGCCTTCCGTCTCACTAGCTTTTCGCCATCTTTCTTGTTCTTGAACAACCACCTGCTCTTCAAGACTTTCTTCCCTTTTGGACGCTTCACCAAGTCATATGTTTCATTCTTCTTCAAAGAATTCATCTCCTCTTGCATAGCCCTCAGCCAATGGTCTTTGTCTGGATGTGACAAGACCTCTTCAAGGCTTTCAGGCTCTCCCTCATCAGTGAGTAGGATATATTCTGAACTTGGATAAAGTCTTGAAGGTTGTCGAACTCGGGTTGACCTTCTCAATGTTGGCTCTTCCACCTCTGGGCTGTTTTGCTCCCCCTGATTAGAAGACTCCACTTTCTATTTCAACAGCTTCATCATCAGGTTGTGGCACAATCTCTGGTTGTACCTCTTCAATACGGTCATGTTCATGAGTACTTTCATGACCATCATCGGGAGCATCACCTGTTTGTTGAACATCTGGAACAGAAACATGAGACATATCAATAGCACCATGAGATAAATCAGGATAATAAGTATTACCAACACCTAAGAGATGAAAACCCATCTCGTGCTCGTAAAATACAACATCTCTACTCCTCACAACTCTTTTCTTTGCTGAATCATAAAGTCTGTAACCAAACTCTTCATCACCATATCCAACAAACACACAAGGAGAAGTTTTGAAGTCAAGCTTCAATCTCTGTTCCTTCGGTACATGCATGAATGCCTTGCATCCAAACACTTTCAAATGGGAATAAGAAGGATCTCTCCCAAACCATACTCTCTCAGGAATATCAAACTCCAAAGGAACTGATGGCGCTCTATTTATCAAGTACACAGCGGTTCCAACTGCTTCTCCCCAAAATGACTTAGGAAGATTAGACATCCTAAGCATACATCTCACTTTCTCAACAATAGTTCTGTTCATCCTCTCGGCAACACCATTATGTTGTGGGGTACCAGGTTCTGTTCTTTCATGTCGAATGCCATATCTTGAACAATATGCTTTAAACTCATTTGAAGTGTATTCACCTCCATTATCAGTTCGAAGACGCTTCAATTTGCAATCTGTCTCCCTTTCCACCATGGCATGAAACTTCTGAAAGATGCCAAACACATCGCTTTTGTGCTTCATCATATAAACCCAAGTTCTCCGAGTAGCATCATCAATAAAAGTAACAAAGTATTTGTTACCACCAAGTGATTCCACCTCAATAGGACCACACACATCAGAGTAAACCAACTCTAGCTTTATATTCTTTCTCCTGGATCTCCTCGGAAAAGAAACTCTATGCTGCTTTCCTGCTAAACAATGATCACAAGGGTCAAGTGAAATGGTAACATCAGCAGGAATAAAAGACTTACCAGCCAACAACTTTATACCCTTCTCACTAACATGGCCCAATCTGCGATGCCATAAGTTAGGAGAAGTTTTCTCCTCAACAGCATTCAACTCACTAGTACACACTTTCAAGTGTGTCTTATACAAGGTGCAACAAAGCTTGCCACGAGCAACAGTCAAAGAACCCTTAGACAATTTCCATTTACCCTCACCAAAAGTATGCTTGTAACCTTCTTGATCAAGTACATTAGCAGACAATAAATTGAGGCGTAAATCTGGAATGTGGCGAACATCTCTCAAAGTCATATAGCACCCAACACTGGTTTGAACCCGAATATCTCCAATTCCAACAGTACTTGCTGAACTCTGGTTTCCCATCTTCACACTACCAAAATCTCCAACTCGGTAGTCAATAAAGTACTCCTTATGAGGAACACAATGATAAGAAGCCCCCGTATCAACAAGCCATTCAGAATCAGAATTATCAACATGACAACAATCACCTGCAGTACAAACCAATGAAACACCATCATCTGAAGTAGAAGCTGTCGCCGTTGTATTCTTGTCATCACCCTCTTTGTGATGATCATTTTTCTTCTTTTGCTGGTCTCTTTTCATCTTATAGCAAAACTTTTGAATATGGCCAGGTTTGCTACAATAGTGACATATCGTGGGCTCTCTCCCATCCTTGGACTTGGACCTGTACTTTGACTTGCCACGCCCCTTGGGACCTCTGCTTTTGCTTCTTCCTCTATTCTCTACCACAAGTTCTTGTGAAATGTCAACACCCATCTCCTTTCTTCTAAGCTCTTTATTGAACATGCTCTCTTTAATGACATCCAATGAAAGCACACCATCTGGAGCTGAGTTGCTGATAGACACAACCAAAGTCTCCCAACTATCTGGCAAAGAACTCAATAGGAATAAAGCCTGCAACTCATCATCAAAAACAATTTTCATCACAGTCAACTTGTTAATGATATCTTGAAAATCACTAAGATGCTCAGAAACAGATTTTCCCGACTTCAACTTGAGACTAACAAGCCTCTTAATCAACGAGGCCTTGTTATGAGCAGTCTTTCTCTCATAAAGACCCTCCAATTTTCTCCACAACTCGAGTGGCTCAGTCTCTTGGGATACATGATTGAATATGCTAATATCAATCCACTGTCTGATAGTCCCCAAGGTCTTTCTCTTCAGTTTTTCCCATTCTTTATCCGTCATCTTCTCTGGTTTAGTGGGTATGTCATCCTTCTTGGTTTCATCCACATCAATTGGGTCAAACAAATCTTTACAATATAACAAATCTTCCATCATAGGACGCCAAATGGAATAATTGGTTGATGTCAATTTAACCATAGAATGATTTCCTGACTCCATATCTACGGTTTAAACCAATGCTCCGATACCAAATGTTGGGGGAGAAGCAACAAGTAGGATACGACACCTACAAGGATCAACTTCAAGACAACCAACCAAACACTTGACCCAATTTACCACAATTGATTAACCAAGCACACAAAATCAGCAACACATCAAATAAACCACAATAAAATATGAAGAATAAAGATGCAAACGACACACGATTTTTATACGTGGAAAACCCCTTCGATGTGAAGGATAAAAACCACGGGACTTATAGGGAGTCCGCCCTCTTCATCTCTTATTATGCAAATTGAGGGTAAAAACACCCAAACTCAGTCTACAAGGATGTCACAACCCACCAACAACAACATACATAAGAGCCATCAACAATAGAGAAGGAAAATCAGGATTATCACCCAAAAATGCAGCGTCGCACCAGCTGCGATTACAGAAGATCCGTAGCTCCGATTAATGTGAAACTTGAACAGATTGAAGCCCAAAGTGTTGGGAACAACCTATGAAAATTTCAGCTCAATCCAACGGTCGGATCTCTGGCGATGATCGAATTTGTGCGGCTGGTCTGTAAATTCTGCACCAGCACCTTTCCTCTCTCTATTCTGTTTTTTTTTCTCTGTGTGCTCTCTCTGCTCTGTTCGTAAGCACTGCCACTGCCCAGCCCTTCTACTCTCTTTTTTTTAGTCAACAAAGTAAAAACATAATTGGGCCCTCCACCAAAGAAAAAAAAATGGAACCCAAATGAAAATGGGCTGGACCCACAACAGAAAGGCATTGTAAAGAATTATTGTTAATTCTCTGCTCGTGCATTGCATCGGTACGAATTTAGTTTTCTCAAATCTAATGTTCCTTAATTCTCATATCAAAGTTTAATGAAATAAGTGACAATGTTATATGTATTATTCTAGTGAATGAGTAATGTAAATAAGCAAAGAAAGAAATTATAATTTGATCTTGAAATAGTGAATGTGAAAATCTTTGTGGAACGGGAGTTCATTCTTTAGGGATGGGGGAAGTAGGGTTTTTGGAAAAACATTGTTTTTTGGGCATGAACACGGTGTTGGTTCGGTTCCGATTCTCGGGATAGCGGAATCTTATCCGGAACCAAGCAGGGTGTTACGCTTCTGGTTTCAGTCCTCGACTCATTTCTGTTCCAATTTTAATTTTTTTCTTTTCTAAAAAAAATCATACTCCGTATATCTTACTCCATAACATTTTTTGTTTGTAAATATTGCAAATTGAGCTTAAATAATTTGAAAAATAACCTTTAAAAATTGAAATTTTTCAGTTCTAAAATGTTAGAATTGTTTCTTAATTCTAAATTTTTAATTTTAAAATGAAAAGTGTCCAACAACTTCGGTCTGGTTGGTCGAGATTCGGTTCAGGAATCCGTCCAAAAGAAAATGATCAAGCAAAGGTGCAAAAGGTAGGGGTGGCATGGTCTGAGACGGTTCGATATTTTTAAAGAACTTGTACCATACTGTTACTATTTAAATGGTTCGATACAATTTTGATTTTATGTTTAAATCCATATGCTACCATGTTGTTCGAAACATGGATGATACCATGCCATTCTAATACCAAAGCATATCATAAAATTTCGACGCTTTGAACATATCTTTATTACTCTGTAATAAACAAACAAACGCTGTAATTAAAAAATTGGTGCGCCATTAGTTTTATGCCTTTTAATTGAACAAGTGTACTGTTTGCTTACCATTTTTTAATAAAATATAATTGTAGTTTGAACATTTAACAAATAAAATTACTCCATATGATTTTAGTTGTATTCCAAGGTAATAATGTACTAATCGTATAAAATTACTCCGTATAAGTTTAAGTATGTTAAAGTCACATCAAATAAATATGGATTATGACTTAAATTTACTATTAAGTGAAAAATAATAAATAAAAATGTATAATTAATTCATTAGTTTAACATTTTAGTGATAACAATTTGATTATGTATTTTCTCTATTTATTTTTTGAGAAGTCGCCCCGTATCATTTTAAAAATGGTTTGGTCCCGATTTGTGATATTCTCACTTACCCATAGTTAAAGGGAGAGAATAGGGTGGCAGCGGCCCAGGTTCGGGTTGGATAGTACTGTACTCGAACCCGACCTGACTTTAAAAACTAAAACCTGAAACCTGACTTTTTAAGCCAAAACCCGACCCAAATCCGACATTTAGATCCGAAACCCGAACTCGAATATGTAATTTAACTAATAATCAATTCGACGTACCCAATAATTTTAAAAAGATTAAATCTAATTTTTTTGTGTCTCTTTTTTTGTATCTCATTTTTTATTAAGAAATTACTCCGTATAAAAATAATTATAAAAGACATACTTGATATTGTAGCACCTTATCAAGTGATTATATAAAATGTTCATTATATTGATAGATAAGCTTTCATGTTATAAACTATTCGGGTTTGTGTCGGGTCAGGTGCGGGTTCGAGTTTGGTCGGGTCCCACACCCAACCCGATCAGATGTCAGGTTCAGGTAAAAAATTTCGGGTCAAGTTCAAATTATTTTTCTCGGTTCAGATTCGGATATTTTAATGGTCAGTGGGTGGGGTCTCTTAAGATTGGGTTCGGGTTGGAGTGTAGGAGAGAAATGTGGTTCCCCTTAGAAGAGGAAGAATATTGGTGACCAAATCCCGCGACGGAAGGGAAGGGAAGAAGGAGGAGGAGGATCCCAAGCCCAAATGGATATACGTCTTCATTGTGCTGTCATTTCTTCAGTGTCTTCTTCTCCCTGGTCCAACCCTATATTTCGCAGCCACCAAACCGCCCTTAAGCCTCTCTGTTCCAGAAGACACTCCCAGCGGAACGGAGATAATACCAGTGAGTGTAATTTCTTTGTTAGAGTATATAACAATGCCACAACCACAAGCTTAAGCTTTTGGTTGAGTTGGTTCCTTGACATGGTATCAGTGCCTCGTTGACTAAAGAGGTCACGAGTTCGAAACTCACAGCCACCCACTTTAAAAAAACTAAGGTTTCACTTGCAAGGCTAAAAAATGTCACGCCTGCACGTGAGGGGCGTGTTAGAGTATATAACAATCATTCCTGGGCCACAACCACAAGCTTGAGCTTTTGGTTGAGTTGGTTCCTTGACATTTCTCTTGTTACTTTTTCAGTTCATCAGTTTACTTTTTGATTTATTTATTTATGAAGTGTGTTGTCTGGTTTAGGAGACACAATTAGCATAATTTGAGCTGTTCTGTTGGAAAGATTTAGATGTGCATAGTGCAGAAGGGATTTTAGTTTGTGATTTATGGCCCTTTTTTAATGGATCTGCTTTTACTTGGCCTTTGATGGGAAATTGGAAGATGTATTAGAATCCTAAAATATGTTAGGGAAATAGGAAAATTGCTAAGAAAAGTTATTTTCTTTGACAATGTTTTAGTTTCGGACACATAATGGACTAAATCGAAATGGGACATTAAATTTCCATTGCTCTTTCACTCTCTGTAAAGTTTTGGGCAGTAAATGTAGTAATGCATCTAGGGTCTAGTAGAAATAGTCTCTATGCTTTTACAGGGCAAGACTATGTACATCTTTACCCAACACCTCAATGGACTTGGGATTATATAGTGTTGTTTTTGTTGTTGTTTGCTTTAGCTTTACCTTGAAAATGATCAAGAATTATATAATTTGATTAGTTGTATTACATGAATGAAGAAATAATGGGAGCTTCAGCAATTATAAAAAAAATTAAACTCCAAGTATCCTCTATAGTTATTTCCATTTTCTTTTCCAATTACCTTCAGCAACTCCATATACGTGTCGTTCTTTCTTTAAAGCACTCGCACTGCCCCATATAAATTATCTAACTTTCTGTGGAGCCCGAAACTTGATTACCCCTGGTAATGACCTTGGTTTTTATGGAAAACATACCACTTTCCCTTGCTAGTAGTAAAATCTGGGTTTCTTACCTACTGTCCTAGTTAAGAATTCCAATTTACTCCCTTGAAAGTAAGTAACCAAACGCAATGTAAAGGATCACTTAGCTGCTGCTGACTGGGTTGCATATATGATCTAATGCCTTATGTTAGAAGTTTTGCTCAGAAGCATCTATTTATGAAGCTGGAATGGCTATGAAAGAAGTATTGATGGCTGTGTAAATGTGTGGCTTTTGACATTCTAGAGGTTAAGGGTAGATTTGGTTTGCATTTCCTAAAAGAGTTGATTCTGGGGTTTGAGTTATGTAAATATGAAAATCACTAGAATAAGTTGCTAATCAAGGGGTAGGATGATTTTCAAAATCTCATTTTCGAAACTAGAATCACGTACTTACATCGCCTCGCAATAAACTAATAAAGTTTACAGTTTGACTTCATGGGGTATAATGAAAGTTTTGAATATTGAAAAGTGTGCGGTTATAATTTTATTAAAAGAAATAGAAGTGAGAGAAGTGTAAACTTTAATTCGAGACACACGAAAAAAGAAAATTAAACGGAACAAGTTAAAATTTTATTTCAAAACAGTCGGAAAAGAAATGTGTATACGTTAATACTTAAAGGAGCTAGCTTCTTATTTTGGCCAAAATACAATCAAAATAACCTGAAAAGGCGATTGTGATTCTTAAAATCACCTCAGAAATGCAAAGCAAACTCACCTAAAATATGGAATGCATATTGACTTTTCTAGGGTGCGAAAGTAAGTGCTTTTGAGCAAGACATTAGACAATAAGTACCTAGTTACTCAACAATAACAACAAACCTAGTAGAATGACAATAGGGTGTGACGGTGTGCATCTGCAGACCATAATCACAATACCACTACTTGGAAGTACAGAGACTGTTTGGACCTAGTTACTTAAAATTACTCCTAATAATGGAAAAACAAGAGCAAGCCATTACTTTATGTCTACTTAAACATAATTAGTTCAAGTAGGACTATAATTAGAAGTGGTATTTAGCTCAAACTATCTCTTGCATGTGCAGATGATGATGATGATAAGTTGTCAATAGATTGGGACAAGGCCTGGTCTAGCTTCAAGAAGAATGGGAAGAAGACGTTCTTCTCACAGTTTTCACCAGACAGGTATGTGACCTGGAATCCTACCCGTTCTAACTACCCGCCATCTGAAGAAGTTGATCCCATCAAGAGATCAGAGAAGTTGAACCTTAATCTATGGACCAGTCCACAGTTCACTATTGCAGTGACAATTCTCATACTAGTGTTTCTTCTGGTTTATACCGTCGTTTTCCCACTGAAATGAAATGATGTCTGGTTGAACTCAATGTTGCGAATCCCTCATCATCATTTGGGTGAATGGGTATTGTATGTTTGTATGATATAGATTTGTACAAAACAGAACAATCACAATTTGCCTTCAATTAATTTGCTTTATTTTCTCAAATCTCGGTGATCTTTTCTTAGCAGCAAGTCATACTCTTCTTGTTTGTTTGGGTCGTTTGCATTCTACTAGTGGATGAGCCTTACTGTCTTTACCTTCCTTAGTGTATTGAACTTCTGAGTGTGTTAGTTTCATAACATGATATTAGAATCCGTTGACAACGACTTCAAATCCATATGACATTCACTTTCCAATAAACTCCTGTGCATTTGAGGGGATGTTAGAGTTTTTTTTTTAAAGCATTTTTTGGACTTCAAACCACTAATCTGTTCTTTTGTCTTAGTTGGAAGAAGGGAAGAAAACAGACTTGAGCTTTTGTTTTTTGTCTTAATATGAAGACAAGGAGACAAAGTTGGCCCTTCTTGTTTGCTCCAAGAAGAGCTTATGTACAAATGAAGGGAAACATCAATTAGATATAGGTTAGATATGGACACCTGGTCTTCAAGTCTTTATCCAGCCATTAGACCTCTCTTTTTCTTGCTTTCACACTAACCTTGGGGTACCCTAACCTTAATCCCAATTTCACACTAAGCTTGGGGTACCCTAACCATAATTCTTTTCAAAAATATTCATAGACAAGTAACAATGCTGGTGTTTGTATGTAAATATCTGTGAATGTCTGTAACAAAAGGTTCTTGTTATATACTCCCTCCGTCCCGTTTTAAATTGTCCGTTTTGACTTTTGGGCATATTTAAGAAAAATTAAAAATAGAGTTGATTTTTCGAAATTGTCAATACTTTTTAGAAGGGATGATGATGAATGAGAATATAATGTGGAGAAGATTGACTTATTTTAAAGGTAGTTTCGGTATTTTATTTTTAAAAGTTTACGAAAACAACTAACAGGCAACTTATTTTGGGACAGAAAAAAGACAAACATGCAATTTAAAATAGGACGGAGGTAGTAGCTTTTTGGTCCATTAAGAAAGTTTCTTGTTATTTTTTTTTGAAGGCAAGTTTCTTGTTATTTACCTTTGTAGTCTATTAAGAAAGTGATGATGATGACACTTACATTCAGTAGCTATTCAATTTGCATTTGAATTCTCTCTAGCTCTCTGCTGTGCTGGACTGTGCCCCTATGACCCTGTACGAAATTTAATACCGTCTCATAAAAAATATACTTCGTATTAATTATGGTACCATGTTATGAAAAGTGATGCTCCGCATTATTTTTGAAAATTGTGAAAAGGTTGGATTATTTATGATAATTTTTCCTTAACCAAATATGAAAAACTATTTTCTACTATATTTTCTTTTCTTTTTCCTCTAATTCCTTGAACCAAACATAGTGCAAATTGTATCATGATATCAGAATTGAGATCGATCTTCTAAAAAGCTTAGCCTTCCTTCTTTTACGATCACCATGCGCCACCGCCGGTCTTCATCATCAATTGTCAATCGTCATAAATCAAGATTGCGATGTCCTTTATCGATCTCTATCTTTCTCTCCAAAAAAATTATGAGCATATCTAACAAATCGTCGCCCCAAAAAGTTAAAGACTAGAATTTTTTAAACAAGATTTTGAAGAGAGATGGTGCCACATCTCAATGCACAACCAACCATTCGCGCATGTCGATATTAATTACGACTTTACGAGTAATTAAAAGAGGGAATAATTTACTCCGTCCAAAAAATTTACACATTTTCTTTTTGGACGTATAAAAAAATGTTTTCCATTTTATTTTTTCTCTTTTACTCCATCCCAATTTAAATCACATGCAGTTTTTTATGAGACTTGAATGAAATTCTTTTCAATTAAATTTATATAAAAATTGACGTGGAATTTTAAAACAAACTACATCAAAAGATCTACAAAACTAGTAGTGACAATAGTATTTTATTTTATCAAATTGCTAACGAAAATAGAGAAAGAAAGTGAATGAAGTTTGACTTTGTGAATAGTGAACATGCATTATAATTTGGGACGGAGAGAGTACATAATAATAGGTAACAAGAGTACAAGGCTATATTATTTTATCAAATAGATAGAAAATAGATTTAAAACGTGGTTAAATTTGACCATGTGAATAATAAATTTGTAACTTAAAGTAGAACGGAAGAAGTAATAATAAATGTGTCTCACAAAATCTCTCTTTTCTTAACAAATCTTGAGTATTAACCCTACACCTTAAATTAAACTACGTGAAGGTCAAAAGATCAAGAAAAAAAATCACATCAATACTTTTGGAATTACACCATTTTTTTCATAAATACTCCAAAAATCAATAAATAACACCGATACTCCTAGCATTTTCATATGTTTACATCAGTGCTCTGAGAATTGATAAATGTTTATATCTTTGACTCCAAGTACTGAGACATCAATGTAAACATGTGTTATTTTTGAAATATCGATGTAAATGTATACAGATTTTAGAAGTCTCAAAAATATTATGTAATGAATCTCGAAATATTTATGTAAAATCAAAGAATTTCATAAATAATAGTGCAAATTTTCCAAAGAATAAAGTTACTTTTTTTTAGGGGACCGTGGGAGTATTTTTAGAACACTTCTTCCGCGTGTACCGTGTAGAATTACTAGAATCCAAATTGACCAAGTAAAACTCGGAAAATGCTTTTTCCCCATTTATGAGTGTCCATTTCCCTCACAACTACACTACTATATAAGACCCACACCTTGTGAGACAACAGAAATTTGTCCAACCCAAACCCAAAGAAGAGAAGATGGAGAAAGTGAATCTCCCGCCTAAGAGAGGGCAGATTAAGGTTCTGGTTTTTAAGCAACTCTTCAAGTTTATGTGCAAACTTGTCCCTACTACTGTCAAGCATCCAAAACCTTTGCAGAAGAAGAGAATGGAGAGGGAACACAAAGTGCATAGCCACCAATAGCCCGAGGCCGCCGTGCAATTCCGGAAGCCCCGTGCGGAGAAATAAATTTAAGCTTTAAGATTTTTGTAGTACGTGAATTACGATTGTATTTGTTACGGTGAAATCACACTCATTGTGAGTTTAGTGTAGTGAAGCATCATACTCCCTAATTTTTTTATTGAGTATTGTGACTTTTTAGATACATTGAATCAAAAAAGTCATAATGATCATTACGGAGAGAGTACACTTCCCACTTTTCATATTTATTATCAATAAGAATATACTCCGATGAGTATGTGGCCCACATCTTTCTTTTTGCATCTAAACAAACTTCAATTGCTCATTTACCAACATTTTTTTAGATATTATAGCCAGGTCAAACCGGGAGATTATCTGAGGAACAAAGGAGTGTATACCATCAATGCCATTTAGGGCTAAAAAGACACAAGAAAACCACACCCTGAGGTTGTGATCAAAATTCTCATTTCCCAATTGAAATTTTTCCATAATGTGTTGTGTTTGGATCCTATTTAAATGTGTGCTCTTAAAACCATAAGTGAAAGCAATGTTGCATAACCTACCAAAAATTATATAGAATCTAAGAAGCATGAAAATAAGAAGGGGAAAAAAGTCTGTTATTTACTTCGACGCGAAGACATTGTCAAAAGCACGAAACGATCAGGTTTTTCACAGATGCAAATCTAAAAGGTTATGCACAGATGCAAATCCAACGATTGGCTTCCAGTGTGATATGACCCGAGGACCATATTCTGAAATTCCCATTCACGCCTAAATCCATTAGTGTCGTTTTTGAATGCAAAAAAAGATCGGGAAGATACTCCGTAATAAAGAAATGAAATATGGAGTGCCAAAAATCATAGTCCTCGAGATCGATCAGAACAATGAGAATAATCTCAAAAAAGCACTACGGATATCACCGATTCAGTATCTTGCCTCATGCATGACCACCGGGTTCGTTGATCTGTAATGTTGTTTTGGCAAGACTTGCCTCCAACTCATTCAACTCGTCATCATCCAAATCATCATCGTCATCGTCGTCCCCATCAAGAACATCTTCGGCATTGGATGTGCTTGGTGCCGAGGTTGAGCAGCTTGCCTCATCCTTTGAGGTACCATTGTCAACCTGATAGGTTTACAAAGCACACACATACACACACAGAGTATGATTTCATGAAGCTACGCTTAATAGTGAGAGAAAAAAATTGAACTTATGCCTATTCAGTAGCCTCTACTCCAGCAGTTAAAAGAGAGTTTGCAAGAAATTGAATTTCGGCAATTGATATTTACATTCCATTATAATACACTTTGGTGCTACCTAAACACCACAAGCAAGAAGCAAGCAGCTATTGCTTAAATTTTGGCTATTTGCTAGTTTAAGAAACTTCAACACTTTTGTACTCACTAACATAAGCTATACACTTCAGCACTATTGGTTATAAATGCCAAAAATAAAACACAACCATTAATCACTTGCATCTACTCAAATAATTATGAATCAAGTAGATAACAGTCGATTTGGTGTCATCCTATTTCTGTGCATTGGTCATATGATCATATAAATTGTGTAGTTATTTACCAAACACTAACTTAATACAATGAACCGGATGAATCAGTTATTGATGAAAAAAGTAGCAAAATGTAGTTTGTAATAAGATGAAGATGATAAACAAAATCAAAATGAAGATTTTGTCCTCCTTTTAGATACATAGTACTAACTCAGTCCGTGAGTATTTGTCCAGTTTTGACTTTTTTCGATCAACTAATTTCAACATTTGACCTATAATTAAATAAAATATATATCGTATTTTAATTAAATAAAATAATATTTTGAAAATATTTAATACTCCCTCCGTCCCTAGATCTTCCTATTAACCCTTTTTATTTGTCCGCCATAGATCTTCTCATTACATATTTTAACACACAAAATACCTTAAACACCCCTCCATTCCTTTCTTTTTTTTCCCAATTTCGTCCGCCACTTTCTTCTTTCTTTTTTCTTTCTTCATTTCTTTCTCCCCAATTTCGTCCACTGGTCTGTCAGATTTCTTCTATCTTCCCTTTCTTCTTCTTCTTGTCTTCTTTTCTTTGTTTTTCTTCTCATTCTCGTTTCTTCTCTTTCTTCTTCTTCACCTCCGTATTCTTCTTCTTCTACGCCGTCTAGATCTGCGATAGTGAGGGTAAGGGCAGTGGCGGCGATGGCGGGGCTGAGGACGGCGGCGATGGCGGGGGAATGAAGATGGCGGCGACGATGGTGGGGTTGATGGCGGCAGCGGCGGCGACGATGAGTCTAGATCTATATTTCTTCTCTTCTTGTTTTCTTTTTCTTCTCTCTCTCCTTCCTTTTCATCCATCTATTTTCTAGATCTAGCCCACAATCACGTCGATGGTGAGACCGCAAGCGGTGGTGGGGTTGACGATGATTGTGAGGACTAGGGTGAAGGTGGGGCTGGCGGTGAAAGTGGGGTGGCAATGGTGGTAGCAGGGCGGTGGTGGGGAGGTTATGTGCGGTGGTAACAAAGAACGGGTTAACTGGTCAAAGGCAGAGCAAGGAGGGGCAAAATGGGAAAGTCACGAGTCTTTTTAACACTCCTAAAAATCCGTGAAAAGTCAAATTGAGAACATCTTACATGGACAGAGGGAGTATAATAAATCTAATAAAACTCTTTTGTATCAATATCTAATATCATTTTTATTTAATTTAAGGTCAAAGTTTACCAATTTTGACCGTAAAAAGTCAAAAGTGGACAAATACTCAGGGACGGAGGAAGTATTATGTTATTTACTCCCACTTCCTGTGTCCCTAAATAAACGTCAATTTAAATACTTACATGGTCAAACTATATATTCTATACTTATTTCTATACTTATTTGCTTTAATTAATTGAAAAAAAAAATAGTGAAGTCACCTATTGGTTTATACCATGCAAATCTTTTCATGTAGTTGTTAAATATACTGAATAAGAATTATATTATTCAATTTTACACCAATATTTAAGTAATTTGAATTGAAAATAATTCTAGCCAAACATCATAAATCGAAATGTGAAGTTTATTTAGGGATGGAGTAGTTAGTGAAAAAACAAAAATGCTAAAAGTGCAAAGAGATTGGGAAATAGTAACACAAATCACCTTCCGTTCAGTGACATTTGACTCTTCTTCCCTGTCATATTTATCATATGCACCAATATCATCCACGAAGTAGCTCGAGTCTGACATGAATAGCTCACGTCCACTGTGACACATAAAAGTCTAGTTATAATATACTCAGAGAACATTTGAGCCGCATAACTCATAAAGAACAAATATGAGATCGTGTTGGGGGGAGAGGGGTGGGGGTGGCGGTGCAATCTCTACCTCATGCGATCATTTTTGGCTCTTTCTGCCATTTGCAATGCCACCTTAGCATCTCTTTCTTCCCGCTTCTTTCTCTTCCATTCCATAAAGAGTTCAGGATTCATAGGAGTTGATGTGGTTAATTTTGAACGCTGTACACATAAGGGTCAGATCTCATATCAGGAAAACTAATTAAAAATCATCTGCACTAAAAAAGAACCATGATTCAAAACCTTGTTTGGTCTTAAAAGAGAGCATTTTTTAGTAGTATCGTCACTTTAGTTATCAACTAAATTTCATGTGAAGAAGTCAATTACTCCAAACAATCTTTGAAAAAAAGTTTAAAGCATAGAAGTAACCACACATAAATTGGAAAAGCGTGTTCCTTGATTGAGTTGGCTACTGGCTAGCAATAAAAAGGTGTATCTTACTCAAACAGGGCTCAGGTTTTGGGACAAGGGAGCATTAATATTGAAAAAAAGCATAACCAATTACCTTATCTTCAATCTCTTCCTCTATAGATACTTTTGTTGTTTCTTCCTCTAACAAAGCCTTCATCTGTGATTTCAGAACATAACCTGGGGGAAGAGCATGCCGATAGTGGCAGTCTTTACCACCATTGGGACAGGTCCAAAACCATCCATATTGCTTCTTCTCCACAGCTTCCAAAAAGTATTTACAAACCTGAACATAAGAACTATGGATGGTGACTTCTCAACATTATCCCTAAGAAATCAACTCGGTTTAATCAACTTATAGCTGCAAAAGCATTTGCAAATGTGTGACTCTTTAAGGCCCATGTTAGACTAAAAAGTGATTGCACATTTCATAATTGTACGATATGCACAAAAGTGAAATGCAGAAATGCACAAAAGCTTTTGTCCATATTGGGAAAAAAAGAGAATAAATAAGCACAATATGGAGATAAAAATAATGGGACAAACAAAAAGCAAAAAGGGTAAAAATAGTGGAACGGAGGGAGTCATAACAATTAATAAGGACTATTGTGGTGTCTTTTAAAGAAATGATGCAATATCTATGGATAGTAGCAAGCGATCTTTTTTGTGTTTGTGACCAAGAGCATTGATCAATTCTTAACCATTGATCTAATTCTTGAAAACCAACTAATCTTGGGTGCCCCAAAGTATTCTAGAAAGAATGCATCACATCCCACCCCCACCCACCTTTCATGTGAGATATGAGAAACATAGAGAATATGCAGAGTGGTAGGTATATCTTGATCATTTTTGCATCTCTTGTTCGAAATTAACTATTACAACTAAAGCATGGAAAGAGTTAACAGCATAAAAGTTTAATCATAATCCCCTTTGCCTAACTTATATTAATAATGCAGACAAACCATACAAAAAATATAAAAACAAAGTACAACAGGAACATAAAAAATCTTACAATATCTGTGGGTTTGTTTTTGTTATATTCCTCGCTTTTTGATGCAACAACCTTCTCCAAAGTCTCTTGGTCCCAGTCCTCCATTGTTTCTTTTTAAGCAAAAATCAAGTAAAAAAACAAATTCAAATAAAATAGGAAGATCAACAAAGATACAGCCAAAAATGAGTAAATGCTACATTACAATGACTATAACAAGTTAATCACCATTATCACGTTTATCGCTGTAAATGTCAATCTTTTCTCCTTTTCTCTGAATATTCAGATCATGTGAGAACTTGCACTTGAAACCTTTTGTACACTGTCCAGCTTTGAAGAACTCGCATAGTATTGATTTTGGATCCACACCTGACCATAATATTACAAATGGCTCCTTAATATATTCAATGACATTGGAAGCAATATTACTTTCAACGATCAATGGTAAGGAAGAAATATCATCCAAAAAATTAACAAAAGCAACAAATTCAAGAGTTCTCAAAAAGAGTCTGAGAGTGCAGGGGTGGAACTTGCAAAACACGACTTCACATACATTAACATGCAATACATCCAAGGTGACTTAACAATTGGCATTATTAACATTATTATTACATATGTGTCTATCACACACTATAACCTCTAAAGGAACATCTCTTTCTAATCAACTTCCAATGCCATGTCAACAAACCAATACTCCCTCCGTCCTGCAATAATGTTCCACATTTCCTTTTGTGTGTCCCAAAAAATGTTCCACTTTTGGAAAAGTTTTTGTAGCTATATTTCTCTCCTCTGCACCACTTTTAACCACAAAATTTTACTTTTCTTAATCTGTGTCCGGTCAATTGTGGAACATTATAGCAGGATAGAGAGAGCAATATACTTTAGAAAAAGAATCTAAATGGCAAAAACAAATGTAATTAGAACTAGTTCTACAACCCCCAATACTGCACCAGTCCAAACCTGAAGCAGAGATAGACACTTTTGGATCCTAATCCTTAGTAGTTTTCTTATAAATGAACATTAATTTCTTCTCATAAAAGGTCAAACATTTCTAGCCTCCTTTTATCACAAACTCTCCACTCTGCCTTTTCCATCAAACTTAGAATTCTCCATGGGCTTCCCCTTCTTGCACATGTAATCTCTGCCCACAAAATAATAAAAATATCCATCTCCTCTGGCAGGGAACCACTTTTTCTAACGTCTGCATTCATCCTCAGAAATTCAGTACCAGTTCAAAAATGATAGAAAAACATTTACCAGGTGGGACTTTCGGCTGACTAACAGCAACCTTAAACAATTCATTGAGCTCCCTCTCCCTGGCCTTCTCTTCTTCTTTCTTTTTCTGCACAAAATCACAAATGGCATAAAAAGATTAGCTGACGAAAGCTCAATAAGCCATAAGGACACAAAAAAATGCACAAATACAAATGCCAATTCTGCAATTCAAAAAATCAATTCAAAAAATCGATCTCATCTGCTCATCGCATACCTTAGCATCGACCTTTTTGGGGTCAGGTTTAGGCTGGACGTTCTGCTTGAGGGCCTGGACGTATTTCTGGACGGCTTTGGACTTGTTCTTATTCTTCAAACCGAAGGTCTTGTCCTCTACGACCTTCTGCTTCTTCGCTACATCGGATTTCGCTTGCTGCTTCGGAGGCATCTCAGATTCTCATCCAACTCTATCCCCAACCAGAGTGCAATTCAACGTCTTTGCGGGTTATTGAGAGAATAAAATCGATTGAAAAGTCACCTGAATCGAGTGTATCCTGAATCAATGTGCGGAGGCGGAAGCCGGAGGTCCGGCGGCGGAGGCTCGGTGTTACTGTGCCCGGCGAGAAGGAAGAAGAGGGCAGTGCCGATTTCCAGAAAGTGCGTCGAGGGTGAAAGAACAGTCCGTGAAATGAAAGAGTGCCAGTACACGTCTCCCTGAGAATGGATTATGGATATGGGCTTATGTTTTAAATGGGCTGCAAAATCTTACACTGCATCACTATACATTATTTGCATTTCATGCGATGGGCTTGGGCTCATCTTCACGGAAATACCAATGATAGGAAACTTACTAGAACTGCAAATCGATTGTTCAGGTCGGGTTCAGATTTAATCACTTCGAGTTTGGATTATTTCGGGTTTTGATTGAGAACTATATGTTTATGACTCGGTGTCATTGGTTGCGGGTCAATCCAACGGGTTATGCTTTTGATTTTTGAAATTTTTAAATTCATATTAATACTTGCATTACGCATCAAATAAAATTAAAATATCAAAAAATACTCCGTATGTATTAAATATATTATAATATTTCATTTTAAATTTTGAAATAATTTTTAGGTATATATAAATCAATATAAAGAATTGAAAAAATGCATAATTTTTTGAAAAAAGTAAGATATTTATGCAATATCATTAAACAAATTTCTGAACATGTAGTTTTATACACTAAAAACGAGTAGTAAGGTAATATATATAATTAAAACATAATATTCCATATTAAATTATGTGATTTTGAAAAACTTTTACATTAGCGGGTCGGTCAGGTCTGGTTTTGTTAGACAATGCATGCAACTCTAGACAGGATGTGAATAGAGTTGTTGAGAATGATTACCGTTTTTCGCATGATTAATAATATAAACGTAAGTGCAGCGGAAATAAAAGAGAGAAGGCAAAGAACACACCGATGTATACTGGTTCACCATCTCCTAGCTAGTCCAGTTCCCCGGGAGACTCTCTCGAAGCTACCACTACTTCCGTTAAGCTTAGGGGTGCTTAACAAACCGTTTACAACTCGAGAACTTGAATCTCACAAGCCTCGACAGAACCGCTCGTAGATATGCCATCTACAAGACTTCACAACCAAGACTTAGGTCACATAAGTGTTGTACAACAAGAAGAACAATCTTCTTCAACCTCTCAACATAAACTCTCACAAGAGTAGAAATGTGAAATGATTAATGCTCTAATTGATGACAAAACACTCTATTGAAAACATTTAGTTTTCTCTCAAAATATATCAATTTGAGGAAAAATTGAATGGATGATTATAACCTCAAGATAGGGGAGTTTAGGAGTGTTTGTTCATTTGAAAAAGTGACCAGGGAAAGGTGTTTATAAAGGGTTGAAGTAATATGTCCATTGGAGCTTAGAAAAAGGTGTTGTGCTAAAAAACACCAAAAATCGATTTTTTTAAATAAATAATCAATTTTTTTATTCTGCCCAAAATTCCTTCAGCAAACGAAATGATAATCGATTTTTGTCAAAGTGTAAAAATCGATTTTTTAAGCAATTATGTCCAAACATAAAGTAGACAATCATATGTGCGAGGTGAAGTGCTATTTTGGATTTAAGCACTTGTTTGGGATATAAAAATCACACCAATGGGCTCCCCAAACATCAAATATAATTCAAATTTGAAAAATGAGAGTGTATTTTTGGTGTAGAAAATGAGTCTCAAAAATATTTTGTGTGTCAAATGATGAACACGAAAATATTTGAATAAAATATTTTTGCTTTCCAAAAATATTTTCTAATATCAAAATAAATATTTTGATAAATGTTTGACACACCTTTTGTAACTGACTCAATGAATGTATTTTGAACAGTTAAAAGGATTTTTCAACTGACTCCGAAAATATATTATTTTTATATTAACTCTCATAAAAATAATTTTGTAGAGAAGATATTTTTGTCATCTTTACAATTATTCCTAAGACTCAAATAAATAAAAAGGTCTTTGGAAAGGGAGAAAAACCAAAATAGCACTCTAAGAGTATTAAAATACTCTAAATAGCAGTGCTATATGTTTCGTACCTGTAGTTCTGATTTTGTCCTTTAATTAAACAGCAAATGTTCATTATTCACTGCCAAAAAATATGATTATTTTGGGCAGTGTGGTTGTTCACTCATAATTGTGTAGTGGGCAGTGTGATTTTTTATATGTGAGTTTTTAATGTGGCAGTGTAGAATGGATATATGTTGTTATATCTTACGGCAGTGTGTAAATGTATTATTGTGTTCCTTAATTTCATGTTGTAGTGTAATGTCCATTGATTTATGTGGCAGTAATGACATGTATTAATTCTACACTGTCAAAAAGTGTATGACTATTTTCATGTATGAATTCTACACTGCCCAAAAAATGTATAGCTCTTTTTATGTAAGAATTCCATACTATTTTCATGTACGAATTCCACACTGCCAAAAATGTATATGATTGTTTTCATTTATGAATTCCACACTGTCGAGAAAATGTATGACTGATTTCATGAATAATCTATTACACCAAAACACACGGCGAAACATGGGCTTGACTTTTTTTGGTCTTTCTTGATTTTGTATAATGTTAGAAGATGTTAGTATTAGACATATACTGAATTTCATTTATGTGGTACTGAAAAGAAATGAATAATGAAGGTATTATGTTGTAAATTTTAAGACTTTGTAAGCAGCATACACTGCAACATTATGTAAAATTGTGCAACATAGCACACTGGCCAAAACATAGGACATAACACACTACCAAAAAGTATACCTAGATCACAAGCATTCCACACTACCAAAAATCTTTGAGCTTACACTTCATACTTTGTTTATTAAAGTTATTCAAGCACTAGTCATTTTGGTGATTTTTTGTGTCTGCTTCCAATGAAACTCAATGAATAATTTATTACATTGGGATTTTTAGATATAAATCTCATTCGACCAAAACACATTAGGCAAACATGGTCATATGACATTTCCAAAAAGTGTAGCTAGAAGTTGATTATTCCACACTATCAAAAAAATATCAGCCCCTATTCAGTAACACGTTTCCATAACGAACTATTGAATGTTCAAACCCAATAGTCATAAAACGAAGCACATGGCTTTTGCACAATATGAAATTCAATTCATAATTCATAACATTGGCAGTTTTATATGTATGTCTAATTTCACTGCCATATTATTCATGGAAGTTAATGAAGTATATACAAATTTGTTTAGGTCGTTAACTTTTATACACTGCCATATTTTCACTCTTGTTTGCCACATTATATATAGAAGACAAATTCACTGCCAAAAAGTGTTTGCATAACATGATCAATCTGTACTGCCCATATATTTATAGCCACCATATTGAATAACACATTTCATAACAATCTCTTTCATGGTAAAACCCTATTGTCATAAAATCAACCACAAGCTGTTTGCACAATATGAAAGTCAAATAATAATTTATAACATTGGTAGTTTTATATGTAAGTCACATTGTCACCACTTGTTTATAAAAAATTTTATGTAGTTTTTTTAATATATAATTCCTATTTTTTAATTATACAATAATTTTTACTTATATTGATTTGAAAATAACTTCAATCAAACATCGTAAATCGAATAAGAGCCTTATTTTGGGATGAAAGAAGTATTTATAATTGGCATATTTTTATGATATAATTTCGATATATCGTATTTTTATTATATATATTTATTCAAAACTACATTTAATTGATTGACGAAAGAATTTGATAAAAAAGAGTACTATGCCACTATGCACAAAGTATACATTATGTGAGTCCGAATTTGACATAGGACTTGAAAGAGGAATTGAAACAATTGATAGTGAGATAGATAAAAGGGATTGACAACATAAAGGGTGTGATTGGAAGAGATTGACAACATAAATAGCTAATTTGGTAAAAAAACAATAAGCAGTACTAAATGCGTAGTATTAGATGAGTTAGAGTGCTACGTAGGGTGATTTCTTCTTCGGAAATCTTCTACTCCTCCGAGTCCTCCGTTAGGTGCTCCGAACGCATCTCGGACTCCAATAAAATCCTGTACAGCTTCTTGAATACTTCAAGGAATTTGCACTTCAAGACTTCGTGTTTGTCGTTGTAGCACTTAATATTGACTTGAATAAATTGTGTTTGTCAATTATCAAAACCTGTAAGTCAATACTTAACAACACAGAAATGGTTGAACTCTTGCATTCCAACAATTCCCCCCTTTTTGATAATGACAAACACATGGAGGATATGCTACCAACAAATAACAAATTAAAGCATGTACTCCTATACTCTCCCCCCCTTTTGGCATTATCAAATATAATGCATCAAAAAAACTCATGCATTCTGGGGAGAAAAAAATCTAAACATTTAAGAAAAATCGCATTCCCCCTAAAATCATGCATTTTTAGGAAATAAAAATACTTCCCCCTAAATGTATGTTATCTCCTCTTTAAAAAATAAAGCATACAAAAAGATTAACATATATAGCAATAAATTCCCCCTTACTATATGCAAAACATCTTATATATATTCCCTAAATATATTCACATAAATTCATTAAAAGAAATTACGTAAATATTCAACTTTGATGCAATCTCTTTAGCTAAGTGTTTTGAGCATCCATTACAAATTTGTAGTCTTCAAGGACGGAGGGAGTATGTACTCCTTCCGTCCTAAAACTTTCTTCCCGTTGCGCAAAACGAAGAAAAATCCCAAGTTTTTCAATCTATTTTATTTAAATATTGGTATAGAAATAAAAAATAAAACATACATATTTAAAAACTACATCAAAAGTTCAACAAAACAAGTGGTGACAAGAATATTTTATTTTATCATATAGGCCATGAAAAAACACAAATAAATATAAATTCCCGTGAAGTTGGAATAATGCTTTGGGAAGAAAATTTTAGGACGGAGGGAGTACATAAAAAACACAAAGCTTAAACCCCACGCGCTCTCCCTCCATTTGGTCTTTGGTGTTTCTTCTTGCAAAATCTAGCAAGCACGCACATCACGTTTTCAGGTCCAATCGATTCCCCTCTCCATATATCCGTACAGTGCTGCGGGAGAGAGAATAAATAACAGACACTCCCTTTCTTTCTTTTTTTTTTCTTCTTCGTTTCTCCCTGAGAAAATGCCGTAAATCTCTCCCCATATATATACGTAGGCTGTTACACCGTTTCCAGTTAGTTATAGGACCGGCCTTATACCAACATCCATTTCTTCTTCTTCTTCTTCCTCTTCACACCATCTCCGTTCTCTCTCTACACAGTTTGTCCGTTGCGATTCATTGCGATCGACGGCGATGTTTGACCTCAACCTCACCGCTTTTGACTCGACCGGCGATCGAGACTCGCCGCCGTCGGAGAAGCTCCTGGAGTTCTCCGGCACGTCGAACTCCTCCGTGGTGAATGCCGAGAGCTCCACGGCCGTCGGCGACGAGGACGAGCACTCCTGCTCAGATGGCTACGCCTTTGAAATGCTGAGCGGAGAGGATGGCGGGAGTGGGAGTCGAGGTGGATTTGAGACCATGGACCTGTTTCCGCTGAGCGGGGGGGAGGCGGGGCTTTTTCAGCAGCAACAGCGCCATTGGCCGAATCTCTCGCCCAATTACGGCCTGGTCACGGATCCGAGGATTATGATTTTGCCGCAACAGAGGCCGCTGGTGAAGAAGAGTAGAAGAGGACCGAGGTCGCGGAGCTCTCAGTACCGTGGAGTCACATTCTACAGGAGAACGGGACGGTGGGAGTCCCACATTTGGTAAGTTCGTACTATCATGATGTTTCACTGGCATTTTTTTTTACCCCCATAGTGATTAGCTAACGCCGAGCAATTGCTATTGGAAATTGGTTTATCCCTTTCTGATGCGTGCATAGGTTCAATTTCATTCCTCAATAGGAGGAACAGATGGGGGTAGAGTTCAAGGGAATATCAGACTATTTCCTAATTTGTTAGCTATCTGAACTATTTGGTATTGACAGTAATTATCAATCATTCTTATCGACAGTAATTGTCACTAGTGTCCCTAAGGTGTTTGTCTATATGCATTGAGAAACACAACAGATGGTTTAGCTGTTTATCCACACCATATTACGAGTACTTGATGTAAATTCCAATGTCCAATAATGCTGGTTGCTATCTTTTTTGTTTGCAGGGACTGTGGGAAACAAGTTTACTTGGGTAAGTGAATGATTTTGTTGAATGATGTTATTCAAAAAAAAGTACTGCTTCTGCATTTCTACTGACTTATTCTTAATTTGGAATTTAAATTTGAATTCATAGGAGGATTTGATACTGCACATGCTGCTGCTAGGTAATTAATCTCTTAACCAGGCTCTCTGCACCATATTTATCTTGTGGTTCAAACTTGTTGTGATTACAATAATGGTAGCTGGAGTTAACTTGAAGAGTCTTTATTAATTTCAGGGCATATGACCGTGCTGCAATTAAATTTCGTGGACTCGATGCTGATATCAATTTCAATGTCAGCGATTATGAAGAAGATCTCCAGCAGGTTGAGTAGTGTTATCAGAATGAATCTGATATTCCATCACATCATTATCATTTTAAATTTTTTGTGTGAATGCTAAGCAGATGAAGAATTTCACTAAGGAAGAGTTTGTGCAAATACTCCGCCGTCAGAGCACTGGGTTTTCTAGAGGGAGTTCAAGGTATAGAGGAGTTACATTGCACAAATGTGGGCGATGGGAGGCTAGAATGGGGCAATTTCTTGGCAAGAAGTAAGATGCTATTTCCTTCATTGTCTGGGCAAAATAGACATCCTCCATTGTTATCATTGTTTCCTACAGTTTACAAACTCTCAAGTAATGCGTGTTCTTATTGGTTAGCACACAACATTTGGCTGCAGGTACATCTACCTTGGATTGTTTGACACTGAGATAGAAGCTGCAAGGTCCTATATAACATCATAACTTCACTCTTCTCATTTATGCTCAGCATTTTTGCAGAACATGTGTTTACTCAGAGTATGACTCTAATTTTGATCAGGGCATATGATAAGGCTGCCATAAAATTGAACGGGAGGGAGGCAGTGACTAATTTTGATCTAAGCTCATATGAAGGAGAGATGAGCTCTGAAATTGAAAATGGAGGTACTGCCTATCTCTTCTTTGCAATGTTGCTTGTTCAATCCACAGTCTTCCTGAATTTCCCCATGATAATGTCATAATGGTGTCATGTAGGTTTCAGTCAAGATCTGGATTTGCATTTGGGCATTGCTCCTACTACTTGTGTGGATGGCATGGGGGCCTCACACTCACAATGTGGTTTAGCCAGTGTGAAACATATGGGAGTTGGGGTAAGTGTGTTGATTCAATGAACAAATACTACTCTCTATGCTGTCTATACTTGTATAGACAACCCAGTTTTATTATACTCTCATGCAGGCCTCTCCATCAATGCGTCCTGAGCATCCGCCACTCTCCAATGCAACCAACACTCATTTCTATCCCATTTATAGGGTATATCCTCTTTGTCTAGCATAGTTTCAAGTGTACTTCCAACATTATACTTATCATACCCATGCCTGTTTTTCACCTGCAAATTATGTTTTTAATTCTCTAAACCCATGTGTTCATGTCACTACTAACCAATGTCTCATTTATTCATTCCTGCAGGGAACAACTATAGAGAAGGGCAGGGAAAATGTTTCCTCACCAAACTGGGCACAAACTCATGGTAGGACTCTTCCTCCTCCAACTCCTCCTCCAGCAGCACTTTACTCCACTGCAGCATCATCAGGATTCGCTAGTTCAAACTACACCAACACTTGTTTTGCCGCTCCCCGGTTATCTCACTTCCCCGGGGGAGTGCCATCCTACCACCACGCTTCTCCATCACCGATTCCAATCCACTCTTTTGGTGCCCGACCCGAAGCAGGGTGCCAACTAGCACCCAATTCTTTCCTCTACGCTTGAAAGTATATTCGGCTCTGGTTTCTCATGGATGATGAACACAGGAGGTCATTGGATGCACAATCCTTTTTTGGAAGACTTTTATTGTTACTCAAAATCATTAGACATGTATCCAAATGCAATGCTTGCTAGTAATGTGTCCAAATTATCATGTCCTGCCTGCTTTTTTGCTTTTAAATTTGTGAGCTATAATGCATGTCTAAGAAACCATATGTGAAATCATGTTGGCCAGAAAGGAAAAGCAAAATGGAGAACAATTAAAAGGCGTGGCAGGATAAATCAGGGTAAATGTTTGTTTTGAGTTGAGTTTTTGTTTTTTTTTTTAAAACCATGGTCATGCCACATGTGAACAGTGGCATATTTCTGAAACCGGAGGTACTGTAGCATGTATAAATCTACCATCGTTGGATTTACTGACTTTTGAGTCAGAGGAACCTTCGGAAACATCGCAGTGGAAACATCGTTTATCCGATTGCTGTCAAACCCCCACCAGGGTGTCACCCTTTTGTACGCTTTCATGAGTTTCATCCCATCTAATCTTAAAAAAAGAAAACACATATACTCCGGGGTAGTCTCCTCTCATTGATTTAAATTTTGATGTAAAATTAAAAACTACTCCATATTTAAAAACAACAAACTATACTTTGTATTAAAAGATCCTCAAAATGTACGTTCTTCCAGTACGACTGACGTTTAATTTGGGTGAATTGAAATGGAAGAGAACGTCCGTGGCAGGGAAGGATGGACCACCGGCGACCAGGAAACCCTAGTTCGATGCGTGGATGGATGATTTGTAGCCGGCGCCGCTCTAATTCCGATTGGTGATGAACGCTACTCTAATTCCCATTGGGTCTTCTGCGTAGAAGAAAGAAGGCGAAGCTCTAATTCTGATCGACGATCACTCTAAAAGTTATTTGAAAATGAGTACTATTTTATTTTAGAATAACATTACATTACTCGTAAATAAATAAATAAAAATCATCCTAAATAGGAATGAAACATAGAGAGAGTACACAAATAAGAGTTCCATGTTTTTATTCCCTAAATAGGAGTTCACACTGTGTTAATGTGATACTGTACATGTGTATTTTACTATGCGTTTTGGTAAAGTACATGATCATGATTGATAATGTAAATGTATTTTAACTCTTATTTCGAGAATAAACATAAGATACTCCTATTTGGTATACTTTCAATATTTGCTCATATTTTAGTCTTTTTCCCAGATTAGTATTATAATTGTATTGAACAAATATGTGAAAATAAACACAACGTAATTTCAGAATGAATAATGGGTTACTTTAAAATTAATATTTGTGTTTTGTGCGATAATGATTACTATTTTACTTCAAAATGAGTACTACACGGCTGTACCATATACGTACTCTAGTTTGACTGCCTATAGACGTGGTATTAAATAGGGAGAAAAACCAAAATAGCACTCTAAGAGCATTAAAATACTCTAAATAGCAGTGCTATATGTTTCATACATGTAATTCCGATTTTGTCCTTTAATTAAACAGTATATGTTCATTATTCACTGCCAAAAAATATGATTATTTTGGGCAGTGTGGTTGTTCACTCGTAATTGTGTAGTGGGCAGTGTAGTTTTTTATATGTGAGTTTTTTATGTGGCAGTGTAGAATGAATATATGTTGTTATATCTTACGGCGATGTGTAAATGTATTATTGTGTTCCTTAATTTCATGTTGTAGTGTAATGTCCATTGATTTATGTGGCAGTGATTTCATGTATTAATTCTACACTGTCAAAAAATGTATGACTAATTTCATCTATGAATTCCACACTGCCCAAAAAATGTATAGCTCTTTTTATGTATGAATTCCACACTATTTTCATGTATGAATTCCACACTGCCAAAAATGTATATGATTGTTTTCATTTATGAATTTCACACTGCTCAAAAATGTATGACTGATTTCATGAATAATCTATTATACCAAAACACACTGGCCAAACATGGGCTTGGCTTTTTTTGATCTTTCTTGATTTTGAATAATGTTAGAAGATGTTAGTATTAGACATATGTTGAATTTTATTTATGTGGTAGTGAAAAGAAACGGATAATGAAGCACACTGGCCAAAACATAGGACACAACACACTGTCAAAAAGTATACCTAGATCACAAGCATTCCACACTGCCAAAAATCTTTGAGCTTACACTTCATACTTTGTTTATTAAAGTTATTCAAGCACTTGTCATTTTGGTGATTTTTTTGTGTCCGCTTCCAATGAAACTCAATGAATAATTTATTACATTGTGATTTTTAGATATAAATCCCATTCGACCAAAACACACTAGGCAAGCATGGTCATAGGACATTTCCAAAAAGTGTAGCTAGAAGTTGATTATTCCACACTGTCAAAAAAATATCACCTCCTATTCTGTAACACGTTTCCATAACGAACTCTTGAATGTTCAAACCCAATAGTCATAGAACAAAGCACATGGCTTTTGCACAAAATGAAATTCAATTCATAATTCATAACATTGGCAGTTTCATATGTATGTCTAATTTCACTGCCATATTATTAATGGAAGTTAATAAAGTACATAAAAATTTGTTTAGGTCGCTAACTTTTATACACTATCATACTTTCACTCTTGTCTGCCACATTATATATAGAAGACATATTCACTGCCAAAAAGTGTTTGCATAACATGATCAATATGTACTGCCCATATATTTATAGTCACCATATTGAGTAACACATTTCATAACAATCTCTTTCATGGTAGAACTCTATTGTCATAAAACCAACCACAAGCTATTTGCACAATATGAAAATCAAATAATAATTTATAAATTGGTAGTTTTATATGTAAGTCACATTGTCACCACTTGTTTATAAAAAATTTTATGTAGTTTTTTTAATATATAATTCCTATTTTTTAATTATACAATAATTTTTACTAATATTGATTTGAAAATAAGTTCAATCAAACATCGTAAATCGAATAAGAGCCCTATTTTGGGATAAAAGAAGTATTTATAATTGGCATATTTTTATGATATAATTTTGATATATCATATTTTTATTATATATATTTATTCAAAACTACATTTAATTGATTGACGAAAAAATTTGATAAAAAAGAGTATTATGCCACTATGCACAAAGTATACATTATGTGAGACCGAATTTGATATAGGAGTTGAAAGGGAAATTGAAATAATTGATAGTGGGATGGATAAAAGGGATTGATAACATAAAGGGTATGATTGGAAGAGATTGACAACATAAATAGCTAATTTGGTAAATAAACAATAAGCAGTGCTAAATGCGTAGTATTATATGAGTTAGAGTGCTACGTAGGGTGATTTCTTTATTAAATATTAGTTTACAGGATGACTAGTAAAGTTACTTTGTAAAATTTAAAAATGTTATCGACTACATATTTATAAACTACATCAAAAGATCTACAAAATTAGTGGTGACATTACTATATTATTTTATTAAATGACTAACAAAAATAAAGAAAGAGGGTGAATGAAGATTGATCACTCGAATAGTAAACATGTAATTTATTTTGGGATTGAGAGAGTATATATACATAAAGAAAGACTAAAATAAAATACATAGTACTTTCTTTTGTCTAAAAATTATCTTCACGTTCACTATTAACATGGTCAAATTTTATTCAATTTGTTGGTCTATTTTCATTACTTATTTGATAAAATAATATAGTCATATATTTTAATGTAGTATTTTAATATGTAATTTTTTTAATTTCATACTATTTTTATATAAAATTTTTTGAAAATAATTTCAATCAAATATAATAATACATAACAGAAAAATAACTTCAGTCGGTAATACTTAAAGGAAAAAAATCAAAATAATACTTTTATGTGTTTTTCTCGACATAATACGGAGTTCATATAATGCCAACATACGCCTAGACATAATATTACTGTTACATGATCATAGTCACATTAGTCTCCTTTTGAATTTTGAAAATAACAATTATCTTTTTTCGTCTCATTTTATATTGTGTGTTTATTACTGTAATTTTTTTAAATATATAAATTTTATTTTTAAATTCTACTTTAATTTAAAAATACATTAAACTAAAAATACTTTCAATCATAAACAACAACAAAAAATTTAAATAATGATAAAATAGTAAAAAAAAACTTGATAGAAATTACTGGATTTTCGAGAGTAGTATTCCATTCGTCCCAAATTATTTGTCACATATGCTTTTTCAACGGTTGTGGGAACTTTTGTTTATTTATACGTTTTCATTGGTTATTTAATAAAATAAAATATTCTTGACACCTCTTATTTCGAAGAACTTTTCATGTAGTTTTTTGATATGTAATTTTTCCTTTTTATTTCTTTACTAATATGTAAATAAAATGAATTGAAAAAACTTGATATTTTACCTTATTAATAGAAATGTGACAAATCAGATGAAAATCTAAGTTAAGGAAAGGATTCATAGTGTTGTCAAATCCGAATTCAATTGGACAGTCTTATCACTCAGACATTGTGATGGGGACAGTATTTCTTGATATTCAAAATTACCTCTAACAATAAATAAATGACACGGTTGACTTGACACTGCCAAATGGTGCCATTTGGATGTTATTATTCTTTCGGTTATTAAAAAATTGTCACAGTTTCATTTTTTGGTCAAATTGTAATATTTTTTTATCATGAATTAAATATAATTTAAAATAAATTAATATTATAAAAATTGATATTTCTAAAATATATTTTAAAAAAAGTTCATTGTATACATTTTATATTATCATTGAATATATATTTTTCATAATTAATGGTTAAACGTGACACAATTCGACCAAAAAAATCAAGTCGTGAAAATCTTATAGAGAGGGAGGATGTATGTTTTTTGGAGCATCCATGGTGTTCTGTTCGTAAAATTAATAGTTTCCATCTCTTTTAACCAAACCCTCTAAGCTCAACTTCACCCATTCTTATATCGGTAGTGGCACTATTGGCCAATATTAACGGAACCTTACTCATAAATTAAATATATCAAAGTAGAAGTAAAAGATAGAAAAATTAAGAAAATACAGAGTAAAAGTTTTACGTTTTTAAAATAATATGATTTATAATATCAATAAGGTTACTTGTCAATATATATTATTAAAAACACTATAAAATACCAACATACATTGTCAGTAATATCTTGTAAAAGTTTAATAGTTGTAAAAAAGTTTTTATCGTTGTAAAAGAATAAATTCCTTTCTTTTTCTGCTCTTTTCCTTCTTTTATTTCTTTCATTTTCTTATTCTTTAAAATAAGTAACCTAATTTTACATAATATATTTTTAAAAAAAGAATTATTAAAAAATTAAACCTCAATAATAAAAAAATTTATTATAAAAAACTTCTCCCGTTCTTTTCCTCCATTTTTTTCTCTATGTAGGAATACAAACTCCTCTTTAGTCTTTACTCCCGTCTTTTTATTCCCTTCCTTACAACTATTCTCGTTAAGAAATCAATTTAGGTTGTGTTCTGCTCATGTGATCCGAATAGAATTTTGAAGATCTGGTCTCATTGTAGTTATATTTAAAGATGTTTCTGATCTAATCTCATTCGATTTTATCTAATTGGATCTGAGCTGATTATATCAGATCTGATTTTAATATAAATAAGTAATAAACAGAAAAATATGTTGAACGGGGCAAGCTTAAACTTATAATTATGACCAGAAAAGTTTTTATATAGTGCATACTCTAATACACCCCTCACGTACAGATATCATTTATTTGATTCTTAAACGTGAAATCTTATTTTTTTAAAACTAGTTGATGGTGAGTCTCGAACTCGTAACTTTTTTATTATCAAGACTTTGATATCATGTAAATGAGCACAACCAACCAAAAACTCAACTTATATTGTGATCCAATTTTTTTTTTCATATTCTCTAAGTGTCTAACACTTCTCACGTTGTTCTTTCTCACAACAATCTAACTTCTTGGATCCCTAATATCCCCATCCATTAAATTTGTTCAATTCTTAGAATATCCTTATCCAATCTTCCAATTTTTTCCTTTGTTTCTTATTTTTATTGTCAGTCCCTTTCCTTATTAACTTTCTCTATATCACTTTAAAGGCACTGGAAATACCCGTGAAGCCTCGGGCTTCAAATCGGAACTTCAAACCTTTTCTTCTTGCCACGTCAGCTTTAGTTTATCTTAAAGTTTCAGCTTGTGTGTGTGTGTGTGTCTGTCTAATATATATATATATATATATAAAATATTTATATATAAAACACAAAAACTATATCATTGTAAAAAAATTATAGTAAAAAACTTTTTACCATTTGTCTTCCTCTCTTTTTCTCCTCTTTTTCAAAAAATTACACACACACCACATTCATCTTTAAATAAATCATGAGAGTCATATTGATTGTTAAAGAGAACGTAAAGTTTCCATAGTGGAACATGGAAAAGAAAAAAAACCCCCAATAATTAATAAATTTTTTAGTACAACTATTGCTCGAAACCTGTTATTTAATGTGATTCAAATCAAGTATTTTATGATACACATTAGTCATCATTATACCACCAAGTATGAACTCCATTCTTTGCAAACAATATATAATCAAAGTTTAATTTACTTATTTTCAGTGATCTATATCGTTTGATCGAGTCTGAGAGGACTCTCAAGGATCGGACTCATTTTTTTATCACTCTCTCCGTCTTTTAGTATTTGATCACTTTTGACTTTTTTTGTCAAAATTGGTAAACTTTGACCTCAAATTAAATAAAAATGATATTACATATTAATACAAAAAGAGTTTTATTAGATTTATTATATCAAGTATTTTCAAAAATATTACTTTATTTAATTAAAATACAATATATATTTTATTTAATTATAAGTCAAAGATTGAAAACAATTAACTAAAAAAAGTCAAAACTAGACAAATAATCAGGGACGGAAATATTATGAAAAGACCTTAAAAAAATACGGAGTAGTGTATAGATTGAATTGAATGTGGCATGAAAGAAAAGACGTACTAGGTGACAAAATAGAGCAGCAAAGTAGCAAAATAATCATGAATTGGGAGATAAACAGAACAAAGAAAGAAAAAAATAAAGGCGTCAGGCAATGAATGAGTCGGGTAAAGTACTACGTAGAAAATAGTGAGCATGGCGGTAAACGGTTGGGCAATTCGCAATTCGAATTCGATTCATGACAACGGGCCTAAGCATAGGGCCTTAGTAAGTACTAGGTACAAGCATGCTCTACTCTTTATTACTAATCTGCGATCAAAGTCTAATTTACATTCTCTCAGCAATCGTCTAGCCGGGTCTGAACAATACTCCCTCCGTCCATAAATAAGCTTTCCGTTCACTATTCACATGATCAAATTTTATTCACTTTGTTTGCTTATTTTCGTTACACATCTGATAAAATAATATAATCATGTCAATTCTAGTTTTGTAGATTTTTTGATATAATTTTTTAATAAGTAATTTTTATTTTTAAATTTTACACCATTTTCTATATAAAATGATTTGAAAATAACTTCAATCAAACATCGTAACGCGCAACGAGAAGTTTATTTGTGGACGAAAGAATAGAAACATTAGAAAGTAGTGAAGATAAAAGATTAATAGTAGCCCACAATCGAATCAAACACACAAATTTCTTTTTTTCTTTTCGTCTTTTGGACGAAGTGATTGTTCATTCATTCATTATGAGAGTGGCCTTTTATCTTTCGGATCTTTATGCGTGTTTGATCGAGTTGTTGTTTCATGGCAGTTAATTGGGCCCCCCGTTTTGAACAGTATTACTGTGAGAGAGAGAGAGAGACTAATTCACTCATTCATTCACTCATTCATACCCGCCCGCGGATTGGAGTGGTTGGCAGCCGAATGTCTCTCGGTTTTAAACCACTTCTCCTTCTTTCTCTTCCTTTTGGATGAGACTAGATTTTACCCGTGCGATGCACGGTTAGAATTTATTTTTAATAAAAAAACTAACATAGTTCGTATACTTCTTACATTTATTATTCACGTGATAAAATTTTATTTACTTTCTTTAATTATTTTTTACTACTTGATAAAATAATATAATTATATCCTCTTTTGTTTCAAAGAACTTATAATGTAATTTTTTACATGTAATTTTAATTTCTTTGATTTCATCCAATTTTAAATAAATTAAATTATAAATAATTCAATCAAACATCTTAAACTGAAATAGACAGTATAAATTAGACGGAGAAGAAGATGACAACATACATTTAAAAATTGATATTATTGCTTGGAGTGTTTACGCGCAAAACACTGTATTTATCCAATATATAAAATACTCTCTCTCCATATAAAGTATAGTTGTACAAATATATTCGGTTCGAGTAATATTTTATGATCAAAATATCATCACATTGGAACTATGAAAAGTCTAAGGTAAAGAATCTTTTGCCAGAAAATGAGTATAACTGTGTAGAAATCACTCTAGATAGGACAATATAGAAAAATACAAAAATAAAAGTTTAATATTTTATTTCCAAAATAGAAACTCGCACGTGGTGGTAATGTGGCACTCTACATTTGCACATTACTATATTTTTTGATAATGTACATGATCATGTTTGGTAATATAAATACATTTTAATTTTTTTTGGAAATAAAAACATAAAAGTCTTATTTTGGTATATTTCCAATGTTTTATTCCTACTTCAGTATTTTTTTCTATATAATTGGATGTCAATTTTTCATTCTAAACTTAATTATGCCAGCACACAAAAACAATATCCAGTATAATGGGGCAAAACTAATTACATCTTACTATCATAAAGAATCAAAATATGTGAGTCAACAGCGAATGAGCAATACTCTGCATATTATCATTTCTGCTCTGAAACAAACTATGATGGGTCTTGAATTGCATAACCCTACACTATTTATAATGGATGTTTTTAGGCGGGAAGTTCTCCTAATGGTATAAATATAAAGACTAATAGCGATAACTTGAATATGCAGAAATTTTCCCAAAAAAAGTTTATGCAGTAAAATAAAAAATAACTTGGGCAATAGGGAGATGGCAGCACCAATGCTTCAAACAAATAGCCCCACAATTTCTCCTTGTTTCTACATAATTGTGACCAACCAATGCTTCCTTCGAGCAAGCACGCAAGCTAGCACTATATATCTACACAAAATAGTACATATCCCAAACATCACTTAAAAGGTTATCATTAAAGTAGAAAGAACATGAGTTCATTAAAGGTTATCCCAAACATCACCTAAGCTCCATAGTTCTTTAGTTGCTCAAACTGTTTTTCCTGAAGAAACATGCATTATTTTTTCAGCTTCTTCGAAAGAGAGTGAATAACACATAACCCTGTGTACATATGAAAATATTTATCACATTTTGACCATAAAATTAAAACAAAAACCAGTTTGAAGACAACAATATGCATGTACTGCTATTTAGGACATCTTAGAATCATGATCAATTTAGGATTTTCATCTATAAGTGTTTTACAAAACTCATAGTTGGAGATTAGGCCTTCAAAACTACAAAAGCCATCAATGGCTTATTTAAATCAGACAATAAAACAATTTATGCTACATTGATATTACCCACATAAACAAACATGGATATTCAAACTCCCATTCTGAATATTAGTCTCATAATTTTCTTCCCAAACTGAAAATCACTATTCTTCAATTAACTAATCGAATAATCTAATAAACTTCAACCTACAAATTTGACATATTGATGTCACTTCTAAAACAAAAAAGATAATTACCAAAAGAGTTCAGGAATGAAGTAATGAATTTGCACACTATTTGGCTTCACTCTATAGTTCAAGACAACATGAATCAAGAACTGAACAATGAAGGAAAATGAACCTCTAACATAATCGAACCCAAATTTAGTTAACATTAATCCAAATTTGTAAAATAATACTCTGTATTTTTATGTATATATGAATTGCATAAAATGAAATAGAATGAAGAAGAAGAAGAAGACCTGTTGGTTTGCGGCCTTGCTCTCAGCTCAATACCCGAGGTAGTGTTGCTAGCTCAGCCACCCCAATCGCCACTATAACCCTAGTTCGGCCAGCCACCATCATTGCCACAGTGAAGTTCGATCAAAGTCCCATATGTGTGCAAGGTCTGTCCATATTGCAAAGAATGAATTCTGTGAACATTTGTTGTATATGAAACAGAGAAAGAAGTATCAATTCTAGAGGCACCACCGATGAAGAAAACCAATAGGCCAAGCTAGAATCGATTTTGAGTCACAGTGGGTTTTTAATATAGAGTATTCTATAGTGAGATTGGTAGAAGTTGTTGGAACACACTTTGCACGTTAAACTAAAGTCGTGTTCATTTCTGACAGGTTTTGATAATTGCCAAACCGCCGTGGATATGAAGAGTTTTGTTGAATAACTCAAGGCGTGAAGAATGGCTTGGAAAAGGACCTAAAAGACTCAAGGACAAGATCAAGAAATGAAGACTTAGTCGAGTCGGTCTTTTGTGATCAAAACCGACAATTTATTCAAGTCTCGGTTCTCAAAAGGTCAAAACAATTTTTACAAACCATAAAACATTTTTTTGTGCATCAAAACAAACATTTTTTGATGACTTCTTTTAGTGTTAAAAATCCCTGGTCCTTGCTCAGAACCAAAACCACCTAAGTCGGCGTTCGGCTTTCGACGTTCGGTTTTCGGCGTTCGGTTTTTGGCGCCCGAACGAACTCCGTGGTTTTCAATATTTTAAACCTTGTTTTTATCTCTGAGCATATTTTAAAGGTTCCCGAATAATTATTTTATAAAAACCACTTTTGTATCTTGGTCAATCGGTCTAACACGTGAAAAACGGTCAAAACCGTACGCACGTGATTTACGACCTTGAGGACTTGGTTTTTACCAAACAAGTCTTGTTTTCACTATTTTATACCATATACAATGTTTTTCATACTTGGTTTTTACTTTTGGGAACACTTCGTTTTTGGACCTCGGTTTTTCAAAACGGGTTTCAGCTGGCTAGACTTTAGCTGGGTGATAATCGATTATCACCTTAGTGACAATCGACTATCAGCCACTGCAGCTTTGAACTTCCAAGTTCTAAAGCACGCAATAATCGATTATCAGCTTTGCAATAATCGATTATCAGCCTTTACAGCCAAAACCCAAAATCTTCAGAGAGGACCAATAATCGATTATCACTTGTTGACAATCGATTATCTAGGTTACCGTTGTCCTCCAACGGATAGAATTTTAAGTTTTTGGACAGGGAATCTTTGGATAATCGATTATCATGGTTTGACAATCGACTATCAACCCGTGTCCCTGAAAAATTTGTCTTCATCCTGTTGGAAATTCTAGCAACGGTTTTATCCCTTTTTGGGCTATAAAATGGCACCCAAATCCTCTCTTTTAACACACAATTCTTCAACATTTCAATACTCCTTCATTGCATAATCATTCCTATTTTTCTTAGCTATTTGAGAGCCAATTCTTGAAGAAATTGTCGTGTTCTTGAGCGTTTACTAGTTCACTCATATCTACTCTTTGTGAGAGTTTTATTCCTGAGTGTTTAAGTGTTTTCATACACTTTAAGGGAGTTTGTTCCCTTGTTGTAAACTCGAAGGAAGTTTCTTGTTCCTTCGTGAGAAGTGTTGGAGTGCGGTATCTCCGAGCAAAGGTGTTGAGGCTCGTGTGACTCGGGTTCTCAAGTTGTATCGGTTTGTTAAGCACCCTTAAGCTTAGCGGAGTTAGTGTAGCTCGAGAGAGTCTCTCGGGGGGCTGGATTAGCCACACGTTGTGGTGAACCAGGATAAAATCCGGTGTGCTCCTTCTTTACGCTCTTTACTTTAACGCTCTCGTTTTAATTTCCTGCGATTTTGTTTTAAACGCTATTCACCCCCCCTCTAGCGTTGGGCCTTTATTCTAACAATTGGTATCGGAGCCTTACTCTCTGAAAAACTTAACCGTTTGAGAGAAACGATCAATGGCTTCTACTCAAAACTTATACGCAGGTTTAGGAGAAGGGCAATCCACCACGAGGCCTCCATTATTCGATGGAACGAATTACACATATTGGAAGGAGCGAATGAGAATTTTCATCCAATCCAACAACTTTCTCTTATGGAGAATTATCAAGAATGAGGAAGAAGTGCCCATGAAGAAAGTTGGGGAAACCACTGTTCCCAAAACCGAAGAAGAATACGATGCGCAGGATATCAAGAAAATAGAGAACAACGCCAAGGCGATCAACATTCTTTATTGTGCAGTAAACCCGGATGACTACCGGAAGATCTCTTGTTGTTCCACCGCCAAGGAAATGTGGGACAAGCTCGAAATCACATATGAAGGTACGAATCAAGTCCGAGAAGCTAAGATAGATTTTCTAACCCATGAATATGAATTATTTCGTATGAAGGAGAATGAGAAAATCGATGAGATGTTTGAATGATTCTCCAATATCGTTAATGATCTCCATGCTCTCAAGAAGACGTACACGGACAAGGAGCTTGTGAGAAAAATCCTGCGAAGTCTCACACCGGAGTGGCGCTCCAAAGCCGATGCCATTCAAGAATCCATCGGCATCACCAACGTCACCATTGACGGACTTAGAGGTAATCTCAAAACCTATGAGTCTACCATTCTGTATCCCTCTCTAGGTGAACAAAAGAAGAATGGGATTGCTCTCAAGGCATCTATAAGTCAAGAACGTGCTATGGAAGACTCGAGTGACGAAGACGAGTTCGGGATCGTACTCAAGAAATTCCATAAGTTCATGAGCCAAGAGTATGAACGGAAAGGAAAGAAGCAAGGAAACCACCCAAATGCTATGGGTGTGGAGAAGTTGGGCATATAAAACCAAAATGTCCAAACGCCAAGATCAAGAATAAAATGTTCAAGAAGCACCGAGCCTACATCTCATGGGGAGGTGATTCCGGCGACGAATCATCGGAAGGCGAAGAAAACGAAAGTGCCAACCTTTGTCTCATGGCACACGAGGAACCACCGGAAGAGGTATGTACCACTTCTAAAGATTCCTATACTTTTGATGATGTACAAGAAGCCTTTAATGAACTTTTTGATGAATATGTCAATGCTTCTAAAATTAACAAGGATTTGAAGAAACAACTTACTTCCATGGAGAAGGAAGTTGATAAACTATCAAAAGATAATGAAAAACTAAAAGAAGAAAATAAGTTTTTCGGAAAAAGAAGCGCCGACAAACCGGAAAATTCAAAATGTAGTTCTTGTATATCACTTAAGGATCAAGTTGCAAAACTTGAAGGAACTTTGAAGAAGTTTGGTGTTTCTCATAAAAACCTTAATGATGTTCTTGATAATTTACAACTTACTAAACATGGCTTAGGATTTGAAAATGAACCTAATAATAAGGAAAAAGTTGAGCAACCATCTAGGAAACCTAAATCTCAACTTAGGAATAATGAAAATCAAGAAAATAGACAACCTAGAACAATTAGGAACACTAGACTACCTAGAAAGAACACTAGGATGAACAATGATCAAATTAGAAAACCTAGCAACTATTATCAACCTAGGAGAATGCATAATCCAAATGTTGTTTGTCATTATTGCAATAGGGTAGGTCATATAACACCCGTGTGTTTTAGTAGGCATAGGCATTACACGTATAACAAAACACACACTCTGCATAGAACTAACCGAATGAAATCCTTTCAAAAAGGATATTCGAACTCTAACCAATCCCTGCAGGAATCAAAGCAAAAACCATATTACTTCTTCTATTATGATGAAAAGAAGAAGATTCACATACCACTTCCGGAACCCACACAAATCAAACCGAGGTATAGACATTCGGTTCGAGTAGACTGGAACCCGCCAACCGCAAAAGGACGAGTTGGCCAAGGTAACACTTAAACACGCATGTTGGTACATATGTGTGTGTGTGTGTGTGTGTTTGCGTACCATGTGTATGTGATTATGGGTGTGTGTGTTTATTAGTTTAAAAAAAAAATCGTGTCACTAATCCTCAAGGACCCAAAAAGATCAAACGGGTACCAAAATGTTTTCATTGTAGGTGTCAAAGTCAGGGGGAACAAAAGAAATCGATTTTTAGTTCCAAGACTGAGTGTAAATCGATTTACAGGCTTGTGATAATCGACTATCACAACCCACAGAAGTTGGAGCAAAGAAACTGAAGGAGCCAACAATTGATTATCAGCATTAAGATAATCGATTATCAGGGGCTGCAGAACTTTCTCAAAAGTCAGGCACAAACAAGCAACAATCGATTATCAACTATACGATAATCGATTATGTAAGCCTACAGAAGTTTAAGGCAACTCAGGCGCAAACTCCAACAATCGATTTTCCAAGTCATGATAATCGATTATATGGAGCTGCAGAATGTTATTTGAAGTCAGGCGCAAAACAATCGATTGACTAAAACAAGACAATCGACTATTGAAGTCTGCAGATCTTTCGGCGGAGAATCTGAAGACTCAGATAATCGATTTACACGTTTGGTAAATCGATTATCAACGGCGATTTTTCAAAAATCTGACCGTTGCAGAGACGTTAGAAGTGCATTCAAGGCACCTTTTTGACTTCCCAAACGCATCTCAGGCCTCTTCCACTATATATTGGTGATATCCTTTCATTTTTTACTCACTCAATTCACAATTCCTTCATATATTCATCAATATTTCATCCTTCTTTCAATTATTCTTCAGTATTCTTGCAAATCCCTGCAAATTTCTCTTTTCTTTGTCTTGCTCTCCCTCTCTTTATTGAAATGGCAGGAGGTCAAAGAAAAAGATCCCGCACCGGCAAGAACGTGGCTTCTTCCTCCGCTCCTCCACCACCGGCACACAAGTACCTTGACGGGTCGTTTCTTTGGTTCAACGACCGCGAAGAGGCTACAAGGTTCTCGGAGAAGTTTGAGCATCGGGAAATTCTCCCTCCCCGATTCTCCACCGCCCGCTTCATTCATGACTCCATCCCTCGTGAGGCACGGGTTATCCTTGAACAAGGAAACTTCCTCGATCTCCTCTACATCAAGAAGGTAAATTATCAACCTTTTCTTGTTCGAGCTTTCTATTCGAACTTGAAAAAGGATGAGGACGGATCGTTGATTTCAAACGTCAACGGGGTGGACATTTATTTGAATGAAGAGAACATTCAAATCCTCATCGGGCTTCGTCGGGACGGACAGGATCTCGGGCTCTACACCGGAGAAGAGGGGGCGCGGTTCAATGAGACCGCTCTCTTGGAGGAAGTGGGCATCCGTCACTTCGTACCCACTCCCCAACAGCGGCGCCCTACGATTTCTTCCATGAGTCCCGTGTATCGTTTCATCTTCTATGTGTTGACACGGATCCTCAAGCCCAGGAAGTTCAACCACACCAATCTCTCCCAAGAAGACATGAAGACGATCCATGCGATGATTCACAACGCCAATCTCAATTGGTGTAAAGTTGTGATGACTCACATGTTCACGGCCACCTCCGACAATCGGCCGCTCCCCTATGCCCTCCTTGTCATGGCAATTCTTGAAGAATACAACATCAAAACCGATGTTGGGCCAAAGGTAAAGGGGACAAAGCACTGGGAGATTGATGAGTCTTCTTTCCACTCGGGCACCGACGAGACTCCGTTTCGACAGCCTCGTCCACGCCGACAACCGAGAACCACTGCCTCAGCCACCTCCACATCGACCAATCCTTCTCTAGCCGAGCAAATGGCAGCCTTAACCGCCACTCTCTCTCGGATTGACACCAACGTCTCCAAAACGGCGCACAACGTCAATACCTTGAGCCGTGAACTTCACGGGTATTTTGACTTTGTCAACTACCCGTACGCTCAAATGGTCCCTTACGTTCCTCCACCGAATTTCGGAGGTGAACAAAGTGGGACTCAAAACGTTGGAAGAGAAGACGAGGTGGACGATGAAGAAGAAGAAGAAGAAGATGATGATGATGATGATGGCGATGGTGATGAAGAAGAAGAAGAAGAAGAAGACATTGACGAAGAACAACTTCTCAATGACCTTTCCCCGGATTTCTAGAGCTCTAGCTCTACTTTCTTCTCTTCCTTATTTTATAATTTTTTAATGCTTTCGCTATGTACTCCGCCTTTTCCCTTAATTAATTAATAAAAATCTTTATGATTTTTGTTGTTTACAATCTTTTTGTTAATGTCAAAAGGAGGAAGATAAGGGCTATGCATATTTTCAGGGGGAATTTTATTAAGGGGGAATTTTGTTTCAAAAAGATCAAAACCCTATGCATATCCCCGTCTTGTTTGCCATTATCAAAAAGGGGGAAATTGTTGGAACACACTTTGCACGTTAAACTAAAGTCGTGTTCATTTCTGACAGGATTTGATAATTGCCAAACCGCCGTAGAACAAGATCAAGAAATGAAGACTTAGTCGAGTCGGTCTTTTGTGATCAAAACCGACAATTTATTAAAGTCTCGGTTCTCAAAAAGTCAAAACAATTTTTACAAACCATAAAACATTTTTTTGTGCATCAAAACAAACATTTTTTGATGACTTCTTTTAGTGTTAAAAATCCCTGGTCCTTGCTCAGAACCAAAACCACCTAAGTCGGCGTTCGGCTTTCGGCGTTCGGCTTTCGACGTTCGGTTTTCGGCGTTCGGTTTTTGGCGCCCGAACGAACTCCGTGGTTTTCAATATTTTAAACCTTTTTTTATCTCTGAGCATATTTTAAAGGTTCCCGAATAATTATTTTATAAAAACCACTTTTGTATCTTGGTCAATCGGTCTAACACGTGAAAAACGGTCAAAACCGTACGCACGTGATTTACGACCTTGAGGACTTGGTTTTTACCAAACAAGTCTTGTTTTCACTATTTTATACCATATACAATGTTTTTTCATACTTGGTTTTTACTTTTGGGAACACTTCGTTTTTGGACCTCGGTTTTTCAAAACGGGTTTCAGCTGGCTAGACTTTAGCTGGGTGATAATCGATTATCACCTTAGTGACAATCGACTATCAGCCACTGCAGCTTTGAACTTCCAAGTTCTGAAGCACGCAATAATCGATTATCAGCTTTGCAATAATCGATTATCAGCCTTTACAGCCAAAACCCAGAATCTTCAGAGAGGACCAATAATCGATTATCACTTGTTGACAATCGATTATCTGGGTTACCGTTGTCCTCCAACGGATAGAATTTTAAGTTTTTGGACAGGGAATCTTTGGATAATCGATTATCATGGTTTGACAATCGACTATCAACCCGTGTCCCTGAAAAATTTGTCTTCATCCTGTTGGAAATTCTAGCAACGGTTTTATCCCTTTTTGGGCTATAAAATGGCACCCAAATCCTCTCTTTTAACACACAATTCTTCAACATTTCAATACTCCTTCATTGCATAATCATTCCTATTTTTCTTAGCTATTTGAGAGCCAATTCTTGAAGAAATTGTCGTGTTCTTGAGCGTTTACTAGTTCACTCATATCTACTCTTTGTGAGAGTTTTATTCCTGAGTGTTTAAGTGTTTTCATACACTTTAAGGGAGTTTGTTCCCTTGTTGTAAACTCGAAGGAAGTTTCTTGTTCCTTCGTGAGAAGTCTTGGAGTGCGGTATCTTCGAGCAAAGGTGTTGAGGCTCGTGTGACTCGGGTTCTCAAGTTGTATCGGTTTGTTAAGCACCCTTAAGCTTAGCGGAGTTAGTGTAGCTCGAGAGAGTCTCTCGGGGGGCTGGATTAGCCACACGTTGTGGTGAACCAGGATAAAATCCGGTGTGCTCCTTCTTTACGCTCTTTACTTTAACGCTCTCGTTTTAATTTCCTGCGATTTTGTTTTAAACGCTATTCACCCCCCCTCTAGCGTTGGGCCTTTATTCTAACAGAAGTTTGAGGTGCAACGATTTTTAATATGCTCTACAAACATCCAGATTTAAGGAAGGAAATTTTTTTTTGATGTTTTTGTAAAGAAGTAGATAGCATGTCAGTCAAGGATCCCATCTCATGTAGCTTTTTATAAGCAGCCAAACAAATTGCCTAGAGATAGCATAGTAAGTGTATACTGAATAATCTCAAAGTCATGTAAAAATCACTAAATAATTAAAAGTAGGAAGCAATAATAGCACTCACTAATTTAAAGTTAATTAAGCTACCTCTGTACACTACATTACCCACCGATGCACTATATGTTGATAGTCAATCATGGATACACATTTGCAGTCCTTTGGAGCACTTGATGAGCAAATTTTTTGCTTCAATCATTAATTACACACTGAGAAACCATAGAAGCAAGTGCTTGTGAAGGCCAACTTTAAAAAACATAGCACTTTAGATTTTTTCCCTCGATAAACATAATCTAGGTTCCAAATGTGTGGGGAGGCAACAGCACACGTACACTTTTGGATGTTTCTTCAACCTAAGAATGGCTTTCACCCACCTAGACCTTTTATTTTTTCTCCATTGAAAAGTTGTATAAAAAGTTTTCAAACTTCCACACATATTAAAATCCCAACACTATTCTTACACAATATATCGATGAAATAAATATGAAATCTTGTTTAATTTACTTTAGAGAGGAATCAAAGCATTACCAGAAAATTAAAGAAATTGATACTGAAATTGAGATGATGAGTGACATCCACCCTCTCTCTAGTGCAAATTCCTTCGTCTCTTCTTCTAAATCCAGAAATGCTCTGTAGATCGAGCAATCCAAATCAGAAAACAGATGGTAGGGGAGGAGAGTTCGTTGGTGACTGGGCTAGGGTTTGGAAACCCAGCCCCCTACCATGGATTTTGGAGAGTTGTGAGCATTGTTCTAGATTGCGCGTTACAGAGGAAAGAAAACGGAAACAGTGAGGAATTGTGCGGTGAGATCGTGGCTTTGTTCTTCTTAATATGCGAGAGATCTGCTTAATCCGAGATCGTGGCATCATGCGTTGACTGCCGGCTGCTGGCCTCTACTGAAACTACTCCCGCCCAAGAATTCCTGCTGCTTTTGTATATAGTAGGGATTATACTCTTCACTCTTAATCTCTCACTTTCTTTTTTTGAATGATGAGCCTTTATCATTTTTGTCCTATTGACTTGATACGTTTATTAAAAAATGCTATGTAAAAAAAATAATCTTTCAAGAATGTCTTTACTTTAATTTGAGTGTGAACAAATTTGAGGGAGTGAGTGTTAAAGTAGAAAGATGTTATTGACATTCATCCATACAAATTAAACTTAAAAAGAAATGAGAAGAATATTTCCAGACGGACCAGAAAAGAAAGAGAGAATAACATTTTCGGACGGCGGGAGAAATTGATTCGGATAATCCTACAATTCCTTCTACTTTAAATTGTTAAAGTAGAAAGATGTTCATTCATTAATATGTAAGATTTCATTTTTAAAAAAAAATATTTCATTTTTTATTTATAAATTAATAAAGAAATAAAATGTACAAAAGTGAAAGAAGAAAATAGTTTATGGTCTAAACCGGATAATCACTCGGGTTGACCCAAGTTGACTGGTCCGATGGTTACAAAACGGTTTCCGTTGTTAGACCGGAATGGTGTTGCAACTGGTTGTGGTCTGACGAGCTCTATTCGAGTCTAAAAACATTCCTCGAAAGTGGTAATCTTTTCTTTATGGGGACGTATACGTAAAGACTTTGATGATTGGTGGCTCATGTGGATCGAGACATGATCTAGTAACAAGAAAGTCTAAGGTTTAATCCTTGTACACGCTGAATTAATTTTTTCTAGTTTAAAAACTAAAAAAAGAAAAAATAGTTTATGGTCTTAACACGGGAACCATTAAAACCTGATCTAATAGCATGAAGGTCTAAGGTCCAATCATTGTGAGATTGAGATTTCTTTTTTCTTATTTAAAAATTAAAAGAAGAAAATAATTAATTATCTAAACTTGGGAATTGTTCGAGCTGACCAAGATCAGCGGGTCCGACGATTTACTTTGGGCCAATTACAAAATGGTTTTCATTATTAGACCGGACTAGTATTGCATTTGGGACATGGGTTGACTGATTGGACTGCCTGGTTCAATCTAGGTGTGAAAATATTGCTCAAAAGTGCAAAGCCTTTCTTTATAGGGGTGCTCATGTGGAAGCTCTGATGATTAGTGGTTCATGTGGTTTGACACACGATCTAGTAGTAGGAAGGTCCAAGATTCGATCTTGGCTAAATTTCTTTTTTTAGTTAAAAAAATTGAAAATAAATATGCTCTGAACCCAAGAATCGTCCTGGCTCACATGGGTCACTAAGGTGGCAAGTTCAACTGGGTTGCAGTTTAACTGGTTAGACTCGACGATTTGATCCAAGCCTGAAAATATTACATCAAAGGAGAGTTTTTTGTTTGTGGAGCCATACACGAAGAAGCTTTGATGATTGGTGGTTCATGTGGTTCGAGACATGATCTATGACAAGAAATGACGAAAGTTCGATCTTTGTTGGGGCTAATTTCTTTTTCTAGCTAAAAATGTTAGCCTAGTATGTATGTGTATGTATGTATGTATATATATATATGTATATATATATATATATGTATATATATATATATATATATATATATATATATATATATATATATATATATATATATATATATATATATATATATATTTCTTTATTGTGTATTGGGCCGTGTATAGCTTGGGCCCGTGCCTTGTATTCTCGATTATGTATATAAACTCCTGGTGATTAATGGAAAACACAGTTTCACGTAAAATATTTCTACATGGTATCAGAGCAATCCTAGGGAAAAGTCTCGAAACCCTACGCTCGTGTTCTCGTTCGTGTGCCGTCGGGAGTATTCGCCGTCAGTTCGTCGCCAAGTTCGCCGTCAGTTCGCCGCCGACAGTTCGTCGGGGCAGTCTTCCGCTGTTCGTCGTTGGTGCGCCGGAGATTAGAGCCTGTCGGCCTTCCTCCGTCGCTGGTCTGTCTGCCGTCAACCACAGCCGTCATCTCGTCACCGGCACGTGTGTTCAACCACCGTCACCATGTCCGGCGAAATCGTGGTTTCCAACCCTAAAAAGACTCGGCTCATTCATGATCCTTCCTCTATCTATTACCTTCACCCCTCCGAAGGCCCGGGTAACTCCTTGACAAAATATCTTCTTAAAAGTGACAATTTTGATTTATGGGAGAAGGCAATCCGTAATGCTTTGGGTGGTCGTGGAAAATCTGTTTTCTTGTCATCCGGAGGTGTTTCCAAACCTACTGATGAACAGGAGTTGTCTGCATGGTGTGCTAATCATCAAATTATTTGTAGTTGGATTTTTAACAGTGTTGATGAATCTATCCAACCTAGTATTGTCTCTCATTCAATTGCTTATGAGTTGTGGGATGATTTGAAGAAACGGTATAGTTGTTCTAATGGGCCTCGTGTGTACTAGTTAAAGTCAGAGTTGAATTCTTTACGCCAAAAAGGTCAAAGTGTTGTTTCCTACTACAACCAATTCATTACTTTATGGAATCAATTGTATGGCTCATCAGATCTTACCGGGGGCTACCGGTTTGAGGCCGCAGGAGTCATGCGCGCCCGTATTGATCGTGACAAAATCGTGGACGTTTTGCTTGGATTGGATGATGAACATTTTGGGAATATTCGTTCTCAGATTATAGGCACTAAACCGGTGCCCGATCTCGACCGTGTGTATTTTTTGGTTACCCAGGAGGAACGCCATCGTCATATCGTTCACACTCGGGACGATCGCACGGACTTCGTTGCTTTCATCACCCGACGGGACAAATGCCCTCTCGTTCTAAATAGGTCTTGTTCGCATTGTGGTCGCACCAATCATAGCGTGGATACATGTTTTGAGCTCATTGGATTCCCCGCACAGTACGCTCGTGGTGGGGGGCGGGGTCGCGGTAGTGGCTCTACGGGTCGAGGGGGGTCAGCGTCCGGTGGCTGTGGCTCTACTCGGCACGGCAGTGCCCCTCATACCCCTGCCAGCAGTGGGCAGCTGGTACAGGGTAGTAGCGGCGGTCCTCCAGCAGCTGCTCATGCATCCGTGTTTGACTCGAGTGGCAACCTCAGTGATCAAATGTCCCGCTTGATGTCTATGTTAGAGGCGTCTGCTTCTCATGCATACACCGGTAATTCTTCTTCTGATTGGTTAATTGATAGTGGCGCTTCGCATCACATGACAGGTTCTCTCATACACTTATTCAATGTTGAGGATGTTTCCCCTCATTCTGTCTGTCTCCCCGATGGGTCTCGTGCCCAGGCCACAAAACAGGGAAGTGTGCATTTGTCATCTCGTTTGGTATTACGTAATGTGTTATATGTACCAAACCTACAGTGTCACTTAATTTCTGTTGGATGTTTGATTCGTGATAATACTTGTTATATAACTTTTAATGATCATCGTTGTGTGATACAGGACCGTTCATCAAAGATGGTGATTGGAGAGGGTGACTTGCGAAATGGCGTGTATGTCTTTGCATCTATTCATGCATCAGCCCTCGTAGCCAATCTCGATCCTTTTGTTCTTCATCAACGGCTGGGCCATCCTTCCGTTAACGTTCTTTTGTTTCTTGGTACCAATAAAACACAATCTGTTGTTCAAAAATTGAAGACTTGTGACATTTGTTTTATGTCTAAGCAAACTCGTTCCCCATTTCGTATTAGTGATAATAAAGCTGATGCTATTTTTGATTTAGTTCATTGTGATCTGTGGGGACCTTATTCACCTTGTATTTCGTCTGGGGCACATTATTTTCTGACAATTGTTGATGATTTTTCTCAGGCTTTCTGGGTTTATTTGATCAAATCAAAAAGTGAGGTCACTTCTTGTCTACGACGTTTTTTCATAATGATCAACACCCAATACTCCAAAACCATAAAAATTGTTCGTTCTGACAATGGCACCGAATTTCTCAATTCTTCTTTGCGTCAGTATTATGATAGTTTGGGTGTGTGTATTCAAACGTCTTGTGTTGGTACCCCACAACAAAATGGGCAGGTAGAACGAAAACATCGTCATATACTAAATGTTGTCTGATCCCTTATGTTTCAAGCGTCTCTTCCACTAGAATTTTGGGGGGAGTGTGTCAAAACAGCAGTCTACTTAATTAATCGCACTCCTACTACAATCCTTGGGGGAAAATCTCCTCTTGGAGTTCTTTCCTCTAAACCTAAAGATTTGAGTCATCTTCGGGTTTTTGGTTGTCTTTGTTATATCCACCCTATTCTTAAACCAGAAATAAATTTTCCCCACAAAGTATCAAGTGTGTGTTCGTGGGCTATCCCTATGATACCAAAGGGTGGCGTGTTTATAATCTTGAAACACATACGTTTTTCCATACGAGGGATCGGACATCTCCTTTGATGAAACAACCTTCCCGTTTGCTGTTCCTACTCCCTCGACCAGTTCTCAACCCATCCTCACGCCCTCATCGGCCGACTTTGCCGTCCCCCCACCCCCTACCCACCACCGTACCAGCTCCCCAGCCGCTGGTACCGTCACCCGTCACCCCCACTGTCCCGGTGACAACCCAGCAGCCCGCCCAGCCCCTATCTCCATCCCCGTCACCCTTCCCGTCCCCCTCTCTGTCTGACACGGCCAGCCCCTCCGTCCCTTCCGACGATGATGCCAGCCTCACTCCCTCCACGGTGGAGACCACTTCTCCACCGCCGATACCTCCCCCCTTCCGCCTCGTACTCGTCATCGTCCATCTCATCTCAACGACTATGTTCTTCGTTCCGCAAAGATTGTCACTCCGGCTCCAGTCACTTCCTGTTCTTCTCCTTCTGGTACTCGATTCCCTATCACTAAGTTTGTTCATTATTCTAAGTTGCATGACAGGTATAAAGGATTTCTTGGAGCCATTGATGCCATATCTGTTCCCCGTAATTTCCGTGAAGCGGTTCACTTTGCCTCATGGCGGGAGGCCATGGCCACTGAGTATTTGGCCCTGGAGCGTAATCATACCTGGGATGTTGTTGATCTTCCTCCTAATCACCGTGCTCTTGGTTGGTAGTGGGTATACAGGACCAAATTTCGGTCTGATGGTACTAAGGAGCGTGATAAGGCTCGCCTTGTTGTTTTAGGCAATCATCAGGAACTTGGTGTTGATTATACTGACACTTTTGCTCCTGTTGCCAAACTTGCTACTGTCCGTGTTTTGTTGTCTGTTGCAGTGGCTTGTGGTTGGCAGGTTGATCAGTTGGATGTTAATAATGCCTTCCTACATGGTGATTTACAGGATGAGATTTATATGAAACTACCCCCTGGCTATACTCATCTTTTTCCAGGGAAAGTTTGTCGTCTTCGTAAGTCCTTATACGGGCTTCGTCAGTCCCCTCGTAATTGGTTCACTAAGCTCCGCATTGCTCTATGACGATATGGTTTTCGTCAAGCCCACGCTGATCACACTCTTTTTGTTCTCCAGCGTGGCCCTAATATGTTGGTTGTACTTGTTTATGTTGATGATATTCTGGTGGTAGGTAACAACAGGTCCTTATGTACGTCATTCAAGAAGTATTTAGATGATTGTTTTCATCTCAAGGATCTTGGTCCAGTTTCCTATTTTCTGGGGATTGAGTGTGCTCGCTCTCTAGATGGTATGGTTCTTACTCAGCGTAAGTATGCTCTTGACATTATTGATGAGGCCAATCTGCTTGGTTGCAAGCCGGTGGACACTCCATTACCGGTTAATCATAATTTGGCTCGATCTACCAGTGCTGAGATTCGTGATCCTCTTAAGTATCGTCGTCTTGTGGGTCGTTTGTTGTACCTGACTATTACTCGTCCGGATATTTGTTATGCCGTTCACACTCTCTCTCAGTTTATGCAAGCGCCCCGTCTCGATCATTGGAATGCGGCTCTTCGTGTTCTCCGTTATCTCAAAGGCCACCCTGGTCAGGGTATTTTGTTGCGTAGTGACAACAATCTCGTCCTTACTGCCTTTTCTGATTCTGATTGGGCTAGATGTCCCCTTACTCGCCGATCTGTCACTGGTTATTTTATTTTATTGGGTGGTTCTCCGGTCTCATGGCGTACTAAGAAGGAGACCATTGTTTCCCGATCTTCCGCGGAGGCTGAGTATCGCGCTATGGCCAATGCATGTGCCGAAATCCGTTGGTTGCGTGGCCTTTTAGCCACTTTGGATGTTCCGTGTATAGCGACTCCACGTTTATATTGCGATAACAAGTCTGCTTTGTTCATTGCCGCTAATCCAGTGTTTCATGAGCGTTCGAAGCATATCGATATTGATTGCCATATTGTCCGAGAATGCCTTCAACGCAATCATATTGTGACCGCTTATGTTCCTACGCGTTTTCAGACGACGGATATCTTCACGAAGGCCCTCTCCGGTCCTCTTTTTCGCAGTTTGTTGTCCAAGTTGGACATTTATGATCTTCATGCTCCAACTTGAGGGGGAGTGTTAGCCTAGTATATTTATATAGATTTCTTTATTGTGTATTGGGCCGTGTATAGCTTGAGCCCGTGCCTTGTATTCTCGGTTATGTATATAAACTCCCGGTGATTAATGGAAAACACAGTTTCACGTAAAATATTTCTACAAAAAAATTTAAAGAATAAAAAAGTTTATGATTTGACCCCAAGAACTCTTCGGGCTTACTTGGGTCACCAAGGTCAACGGGTGAGACGATTTCTTCCGAGCCAATTAGAAAACTGTTTCCATCATTGGATGAAACCAGTAGTGCAACTGGGTTATAGAACTTATAGTGTCGAAATATAGTCTAGTAGCAGGAAGGTGCAAGCTATGGCTCGATCTTCTGGGGACTAAATTTTTTTTCTAGGTTAAAAATAAAAATAAGAAAATAGTTTATGGCCTAAACCTTGGTCGACGGTTCCGGCGGTCTCTTCTGATCCTATTAGAAAACAGATTTCATCGTTGGACAAGACTGATCTTGTAACTAGGTCGTGGTCTAATCGGTTGGACCGACTATTTCGGTCCGAGTTTGTGGAAAGCGAAAAAATATTTTATTTGTGGGGCCGTACACACAAAAGCTTTGATGATTAGTGGTTCATGTGGTTCGAGACATGATCTTGTAGGAGGAAGGTATACGATTCGATCCTTGTGAGCGATGAAGTTTTTTTTCTATTTAAAAAACTAAAAGAAGAAAATAGTTTATGGTCTCAATACCGTAATTGTTCTGACCTTGGTCCCTTGTGTTGGTGGGTCCGACACTCTCCTCTAGGCCAATTACAAAATGGTTTGCATAGTTGGACCAGACCGATTTTGGAATCGAGTTACAGTCTAACAAACTAGTTTTACTCATTTTTGAAAATATTAGTCGAAAGTAAAAACATTTTCTCTATGGGGTAGTTGGTCTAAACTCAGAAATATTCCGGGCTGTTTGTAATCTTTAGGACCAAATTTAGCCCAATACCACAGTCCATAGGCATATACCTAACTTTTGCAATAGTATGGACCTAAGTAATGGGCTTCAGGGCCCAATATCCGAATGTGGACAAAAAGAAAAAAAAAGAGAGAGAGAAAAACAGAGTGGCCCACAGAGGGAGGGACAGACAATGAATGACAACGAACGGTGTCGATAAACCTAACCCCGACACCCAACTCGCATCTCAGTCGTCTCCTCCATCTCTTCTTCTCCAGCGTCCGATCTCCGCCCGTTTACAAATCCTCAGGTAATTTATTCTCTCCCCCCCTTTCGAATTTCCCTCCTTTTTCTCTCCCGAACGCCTCTTTCCCCCCTCCATGGCGGATGCAGGGTTTGTTCGCTTTGTTTTTGTTGTTGTTGTTGTTGTTGTTGTTGTTGTTGTTGTTGTGTTATGAATGATTCGGAGATCTGGGTTTTTTTTCTTTTTCTCAGGAAAAATCTCAGGTGCGATTCTAGAGGTTTTCTGCGGCGGCGGAAATGGCGGACGGGCACGGTTCCTCGCAGCGTCCGGGGAGTCCAGGCGGCGGAAGCCACGAGAGCGGGGATCATAGCCCGAGGTCGAATGTTCGAGAGCAGGACAGGTTTCTCCCCATCGCCAATATCAGCCGGATCATGAAGAAGGCTCTCCCTCCCAACGGTAAGATTGCCAAGGATGCCAAGGAGACTGTCCAAGAATGCGTCTCTGAGTTCATCAGCTTCATCACCAGCGAGTATGTCTATGTTCTGTCCAAAGTTCATTTCTTTTTCGCTGTTCCGTCCGCTTGATGCAAGAATCTGGTTCATATTTGGGGTTTTGACTGAAAAAAATTCCACCTTTATGCGTAATTCACCTTTGTATTGTTCTGTGAGAGGTTTTCCTTTTAACCTCTAATGCTTTTGGCAAGATTCGCAATGTAAAAATCGTTTCTTGCGTAAGAAAAAGTTGTTTTTGGTTTCTTCTTCGATTGTGTTCTATTGAGATAATATAATTTGGGTGATATTTCGCTTGTCAAGGGCAAGCGACAAGTGTCAGAAGGAGAAAAGGAAAACTATCAATGGTGATGATCTTCTCTGGGCAATGGCAACATTAGGCTTTGAGGATTATATTGATCCACTCAGAGTTTACCTCAATCGGTACAGAGAGGTTAGTCATAAACATAAACCGTCCGTCTATCTCACAACTGCTCATATTTGTTTAACCTTTACCTATGACTTCAAGCTGATAGACTTTTCTTTTTCGTGTATCCTGCTTTGTGCATCTTGCTTGTTCAATCAATGGCTGTTGCAGATGGAGGTTTACACCTTGACATTTCTTTTACAGTGCTTAGATATATGTTTTATCTTCTTCTTTTGTTCGGGTTAAAAAAATTTCTTTTCTTACGGTAGGGAGACACAAAGGGATCTGCTAAGGCTGCTGAAGGTTCCTCCACTAGAAGAGATGGAGGACACCCGGTCCCTGATTCGCAGGTACTGCCTCATTCTCATATGCTGCTCATCTGATTAAGGAACACTACATTACCATGAAGCAATTTTTTGACGTTTTCTCCAACGTTCTGCAGCTTCTGCATCAAGGTTCATTCTCACAAGGAATAAGCTATGGTGGCTCTCAGGTAATCTCATCTTACCCAAACGGTGAAAATTGATAGAAGTATGAATTCCAACCATCTGAGTTTAACAGCTGATTCACCGTATCTAACGGGTTTTCTACAACAAATCCAGTAAAATCCCAGAATAATGGAGAGGGTGTTTATTGTGTATGCAGACCACTATTTCTAAGAGACACCAAGTGGCTTTATGTTTAAAACAGTTGATGAACATTCTTATGTTTCACAGGGACGACATATGATGGTTCCAATGCCAGGCCTGGAGTGATTAAGGGGTTCTTCTCCGGAGGAGGATTAAATATGTAAATTGGATCATTCTGCTACATGTTTTGTTTTCTGTTTTTTTTTTGTTTTTAATTGCACGATCCATTGATCTTTGCATTCTCAAATGTCAGAGCTCTGTGTCTGATTTATTAAGGTTTGTAAAGTCAGTAGTGTGTGCATTTGATCTGATTTATACTAGAACACAAGCACTCGTACCTATTTTCTGCCTTTGTTTTTGGTGATTATTTAAGCACTTTTTAGCTTTTAACAAACACAAATTCTTAGGGAAAAAATTGACTCAAGATTGCCATAGCTAATATGAAATGCATGCATAGTACTCAAATAATTTTTTCCCACTGATTTAAACATATCTTTTGCAAGTATCAGGCATGGATTCCTGATACTTTTAATACAGATCTTTTAATATGAAATGCATGCATAGTCTAAATATTTTTCATACGTGAACTTGAGTAGTCTCATAGATGTTTATAAATAAGCCTCATTTAGAATGGTACCTAAAGTCGTCTCAAGTGTCTACAAAATTGAATCAAGCATCACATTCATAGTAAAAAATTAAGAATTTCAGAATCCACTCAACTATTGCATAAGCAAACCTTTACATCCTCCGGTCAACATATAGATAATCTTCTCCAATGCCAAAATTAAAAGTTGATACTCTTGTGAAAATGAACACTTGGTCAAATGTTATGGAAAACTTTATTTACTCCCTCCGTCTCAAATTATAATGCATGTTTACAATATTATTGTCACTACTAGTTTTGTAGATCTTTTGATGTAGTTTTTTAATATGTAATTTTTATTTTTTAATTCAATACCATTTGTCATATAAAATGGTTTGAAAATAATTTCAGTCAAACATCGTAAACCGAAACAGGCGTTATAAAATGGGACGGAGGTAGTATTTCAAAAGTCAAAAGAGGAAGAAGAAAAAGAAAAGAAAAGAAAAAAGGGTTACTATTAAACCTGGATTGGACCGTGACCCAGCAACTTATCCGGTCCGGGTCAATCTTAAAACTCGGTGAAACCTATCCGACCCGTCGGGTTGCTCAGACCGGTTCCGCCCGTCCGATTCGCTGGTCCTTAGCTTTTACCGTTCTATTCATAAAAAATTGAAAGTACGGAAACTAAATGTTGTTAGGTAATCTTCTCCAATGCCACGATTAAAAATAGTAACTATTGTGAAAATGAACACTTGGTAAAATGAAATGCAAAACTTTATTTATTTCAAAAGAGGAAGAAGAAAACGAAAAGAAAAAAACAAAGTTATTAAACTCGAACTGGTCCGGGTCAATCTTAAACCCCGTTTTTTAAAAAACCCGCTGAAACCCGTTCTACCCAGCGGGCTTCTAAAATATAAGTTTGAAATGTTAGATGTATAAAATATATAAGAAGACTTGTAGGAATGTTATATATACATTGACCGGGTCGTTGATTCGATTCAACCCAACTCGACACGTTGCCTTGAACTACTTGCCTCGTTGGTTTGATGTCTGATCCGATTTTCAAAAGATTGAAAAAAAAAGAGGAGGCAAAATGACCAATACGGTTTAATAAAAATAAAAAAAGGGAAAAAAACAAGAAAAGAAGACAAATCCAAGCTAAAGATGGGGTCGTTGCTAAACTTATCAGGACGTCCATGGTGCTTTCAAGAAATTCATCGCTAACGGTTTTCTCCGTTCCGCCCAACCACAGCCGTACACGTCTGCCCGTTTGCTTGTTTTCATTTGCACCGCCGTCCGCGGCCATTCCCGACGGCGTAACCCTAACTCGTTAGTCGGAATACGCATTTATCCTTTGCGCTCGCCGAACTGAATACATCGGAAGTCATTTCTTCTTCGAACTACGGTAAAACCCTTCTTCTCTTTACCCCCTCACTAGCTCTACTAGTATTTGTTAGTATTACTCTTCCCGTGGTGTTTAGTCGTATTCCGTGTGCCATTTCTGTTCATCTTTGATGTATATGTGCTTATTAAGCTCGTAAGATTTGATTAGGGTTTTGTAATGCCTGCGAAATCGGAGGGAGCTCGCTTGAGTTCCGACGGCGTTTCTTCTTCTAGGAGCGCCGGTCATTTAGATGCGGAAAATGAATCTGTATCGGTCAACCCTACCTGCGACCCCCAAATATGTGTTAGTCAACAGAGGCTGCCGGAATGTCCCGATCTGGACAGGAAAGGATGTCTGCAGGAATGTAGAACAGAGTATAAAGTGAATGAGTTAGTATGGGGGAAGGTGAGTGGTCATCCATGGTGGCCGGGCCAGATATTTGAACCTTCTGCCGCTTCTAGGAAAGCCAAGAAGTATTCCAAGAGAGAATACTACCTAATAGCCTATTTTGGAGACCATACATTTGCTTGGAACGACGCGTCTCGTATAAAACCTTTCAGAACCCACTTTATTCAGATGGAAACTCAGTCCTATTCGGAATCTTTCTGTCAAGCCTTGGATTGTGCATTGGATGAGGTCTCTAGAAGGGTCGAGTTCGGTCTCTCTTGCCTGTGCCTTTCAAATGAGGTTCTAACCAAAATTAAAACCCAGACCGTGGTCAACCGTGGAATCCGAAAAGAATCATTCACAAGAGAGGTCAGTGATGACCTGTCAACTGTTGCCTCTTTTACCCCTAAAGTGCTGATTCAGCGTTTGAAGTCATTAGCGACCAGCAGTGATGGTGGTGTCAACAGATTAGTGTTTGTGGTGGCAAAGGCTCAGCTGCTGGCTTTCAATCGTTGGAGGGGTTCTGGTGAGCTACCCGAAATGATAGCATGTGGTGATTTGTTTGAGAATGATGATGACATTGAAGTGCCAGCAATTCCAGGTGTGACTGCAAAGGAGCCAAAACTGCACTCTGAGGATAGAAGGTGTATGAGGAAGAGAGTAAAAGTTGATAAAACTGAGAAAAAAGCAAAACATATCTCTTCTGGTAATGAAAAGAGGAAACCGAGGGATCAGATAAAAGTGAAAGAAATAAAAAAGATGAAGAAGCCTGATGGTGGTAATACCCAGCCTACGAAGCCTCTTCGGATTGGACAACGAATACCGAAGGCTTCAATTCAACTTGGTGGATCAAATGCAGTTTCTAACGCTCCAACAGAGTTACCTCCATTGAAGGAGATGCTCTTAAAGCTCTCATTGGCTGCCAAAGATCCCTTGAATGGGTATAACTTTCTGGAGTCTTGCGGTACTTTTTTCTTTGATTTTAGGGATTCAGATGTGAAAAACAATGATTTGAAGGAAGAAGAAAATTGCAACACAGTTATGCCCTTGAAAGAAGAATCCAAAGAACCTTCTGAACACATAGTCATGGAGCACGAATTTGATGAAGATCCGCCTGGCATTGTGGATGGAGAAGCAGAAGATTCCGAAGAACCTTCTGGACACATAGTCATGGAGGGTGAATCTCATGTATATCTGCCTGGTATTGTGGAGGGAGAAGCAGAAGAATCCGAAGAGCCTTCCGGACAGGTAGTCAAGGAGGGTGAATCTGATGAAGGTCCACCTGGTATTATGGAGGGAGAAGCAGAAGAATCCAAAGAACTTTCTGAACCCATAGTCATGGAGCGCAAATCTGATGAAGATCCGCCTGGTACTGCAGAGGGAGAAGCAGAAGAATCCGAAGAACCTTCCAGACACGTAGTCATGGTAGATGAATGTGATGAAGATCTGCCCAGTATTGTGGAGGGAGAAGCAGAAGAATCCAAAGAACCTTCTGGACACATAGTCACGGAGGGTGAATCCGATGAAGATCTGCCTGGTATTATTGTGGAGGGAGAATCCAAAGAACCTTCCGAACATATAGTCATGGATGTTGAATCCGATGAAGATCCACCTGGCATAGTGGAGGGAGAAGCCGAAGAACCCGAAGAACCTTCCGGACACATAGTCATGGATGCCGAATCTGATGAAGATCCACCTGTTACTGTGGAGGTAGACACGGAAGAATCCACCCCGACCACTCTGATTCTTAACTTTCAAGATCCAGAAGCTGTTCCCCTAGGAGCTGATCTCAACAAGATGTTTCGGCGGTTCGGACCTCTGGATGAGTCATTGACTGAAGGGAAGGGTAATAAGAGTAAAATTGCAAAAGTCGTGTTCAAGAGGCAGACCGACGCTGAATCTGCTTTCAGCAATGCTGGAAAGTTTAGCACCCTCGGACCGTCACTCATTAGTTACCGCCTTCATTACCTTCCAAAGGGTAAGTAAAAAATCTTAATGCAGTTGTCACACTTTGAAAATGTTGTGTCAATAGTTGCCTGTGCTTTAGTTTCTTCATCTCCTTCTTCTGTTTTTTTTGTCCCAAGACTTCCCCATAGTCACATGTTTTTAGGTGCTGGTTAACCTTTGCAATTACATGGAGCTTACGACTGTAATCGACTATAGAGAGCTGCCCGCTAGTATTATCCCGATGCCCCTTTTTGCTTGTTGTATGTTATACGAAGGATTTGGTTTGGTCTTTTGTTTGAAACAAAGGGATTTGCTTTGTTAGGGACTGCTTAATCATAGAAACCGGATGTTCGTGTGCGTGTCGTGTGGCAGTCAGCCTTGCTTGAGTGAAAATAGTATTAGCGTTTTTATTTAAATTTCTATTTAAACATTAAGGCTAAACGCTAAAATTATTGTCGAGAAGACGCTAAATGTAGGTTATGATCGAGGACCATTTTAGATTTTTTTATGTAATTCATAAATATATAAATTTTATTATTTAATTCCACTCAAATTTTCAATTAAAATAAATCGAAAGCAATTAAATTGGGACAAAATAAGTACATAATAATAAACTATATCAAATGTTTAAAAAAATAAGAGATTTTGACATGACATAAATATATTATTTTACTTCGTATTGAATAAAGCTTAACTTTGAAAAAAATTGATACCTTACTTTGACAGACTATTTCAGAAATTTTGAATACTTAGGGTCCGTTTGGTATAAAAAATTGGTGGAATTGGAATAGAAATTCCATGGGATTGAATTTTTGTGCTACCAAACACCAAAATCGAAATTTTCCATGTACCAAACGGGACCTGGGACCTTAGAATAGACAGCCAAAAACGGCCCCACCTGGAGGAAAAAGAGCCGTGTTGCGGTTTGTTGCAATGGACGACCGGACTAATTCAGGAACTTTCAAAATAGGGCGCTACAATCCCTTTATAGAGACCAGTAGATGATGCAAAACTGTTAATATCACTTAGAAATAATCTACTTAGGAAATTGGATATTGAGAACACATAGGCATTTGGTTCAACCAGAACATGGTAATTAAACAGCCAACAAAATTCCAGAACAGTTGCTACATGGTAAAAACTGAAAGTTTCATGAAAAAGAAAAAAACACAAGCTCAATTCTGATGACAACACAAAATAGCATAAATATAAGAAGGCACTGGGGGTGGAATTGCAAATCAAGATCTTGGCTTTTCCTTCTTCTCCTTGAAGAGAGCCAGAAGTGAGACCCCAGAAACCTTGACAACCTTGAACCTGACCCCAGGAATATCTCCCACGGCGTGACCCTTCCTACCGAATCCGGCAATCAACACCTCATCCTAACCAACAACAGAAAAGGGCCAGATAAAAAATATTCCATAGTTAAAATGAGATGAACAATAGGAGATTCGCTTACGTTTTCTTCAATGTAGTTCAAGCAACCATCGTTCGGAACAAAGGCTGCAATCTTCTTCCCATTCTTGATAAGTTGAACCCTAGCACATTTCCGGATGGCAGAGTTTGGCTGTTTAGCCTCAATACCTCTGCAAATTGGGAAGCACAGCAATTCTCAGAGAGTTTAGATTTGGAAATTCCAAAAGGCAGGGTAAAACAACAAAAACCAGAGAAGTAAGGTTTACATCTTCTCAAGGACAATGCCCTTGGCATGAGATGAACCAGCAAATGGTTTATTCCATTCATTTCCAAGATGGGACTTCTTGTAAGCCTTGTCGGCCCACCTTTGCTGCCTTCGGTGTTTCTTCAGCTTGCGCCCAGCTCCCATACCACGTGTCTTCCTAGGGAATCACAGAAATATATGTAAAACATTAGCTTTCTACAGTTAAATCATTCATTATGCTGCACAATATTTGGAGAAGTTTGAGGGGGTCAAGGCACAAGCTTGTAATTCAAACAAGCATAGAAACATATCAATAAAAACAGCTGAGCTGAATGCACATGAAACAAATCAAGATATATATGTGTAGTTCTCTGATATGAAATGTGGCATAAGGTGCATTTACATTAATAAATATTCTTCCAACACTCAAAAACACAATTTTCAACCGAAATGTGGTTAAGAATAATTGTCGAATATGTTAAGAATTGCAAAATTCAATCAAATGAACAAACAGCATAAAAAACTCTCTAGTGACCGGTAAGGATTTGGAACATGTGAACTCCATCGGTTTAAGATTAGACCTAATAAAAAACGTTATGTACGCCTAACAAAATGAAAATTTAAACTCAATGATAAAAAACAAAGCTCATAAATAAATCATCGGAAAGAGCAAAAATAAAATCATATTATGAGAATATAAAACCTTCATTTGATAATGGTTATGATATTTTAAAACTCGTGAAAACAACAGCAAATCTAGAGATTTCCACAATACATATAATTAGATCCACAAATGATCTCATAAACTATCTGAATATAAATAATCTATTCGAGAAAAGAGAACTAAAGGACAAGACGAGGAGAATAGCTTTGAACCGTACCCCATGTTTGCTGAGCTCTCCGACTTCGGCCGAGAAGATGACGATGGAGTGCCGCTGGAGAAGAAACCCTAATCCTGCAAATACTCCGTCCTATCGCTAGGGACTTTATATATATATAAGCTGACGGAATCAGGTTTCTTTGGCCCAATTAGTTGGCAGACTGGGCTTACTTTATGAGGCCTTAATGTTAATATGCCAGGTGGGAAGATTCATGGTTGGGGAAAATAATTAAATAGAAATAATGAGAAAACAATTAAATAAAATAGGAAAAGTTCACATGAATATTCCAAGAAAGTTGTAATTTTATGATAATACTCCAAAATTAAATATTTAAACCACTTCTCCCAGAAATTATTTAATTTTACACCAAACACTAAAGACCGCCAACAAAGCTCATTACATGGCATTTGAAATGGTGGCTGGATAATTATTAAATATGATTTGGTAATTAATTTAAAAAAAGAAATAAAATACCTTCAATAAGTCATAATTACCCCATCCATGTCGATTTGAAATAAAAATGTGTTAAAACGGAAAAATAGAGTGTTTATATTGTAATCGAATAAATTATGAATAGTGTTTCACATAAACAATTAGAGAATTTTAAAGTTGATATAGTCAAGAATTTATATTTTAAAGATCTTTCTAACGAATATAAACTTGATTATGAAACACGTACTTTAAAATTAGTTATTTTGTTTGAAATATTATTTTCTTTTATATTTTATCACTTTGTAGTAATCAACACATACTTAATAATTTACATTCATCATTTAAAATGCCACGTATTTTGCTTAGTTGGCAGCCCGAAGTATTGGCATAAAATTAAACAATTTATGAAAGCAGCGGTGTAAATTATTCAACTTCGGAGTATTATTATAAAATCACATATTTCTTGGAGTATTCTTGTGAATTTTTCCATAAAATCACATAGTGCTTTTATAGTGCACTTAACAAAAACGAAATATTTATTGACCTTTTCACATAAAATTTTATCTTTAGAAAGAATTTAAATATAAATATCTCAATAATAAACATTTGCTTATCAAATTCATCTCTGGGTGCATTGCAAATTTTAGGCAAAAAGAAGAATTTGCTTTAAATATGTCATTTTTATTATATTGAAAACCTTCTACAATTCAAGTTTTTAATCTTTTTTAGTGTTTCTAATAAAAATTATAAGTGTTTAGTTTTTAAAAATAAAATTAAAATTTTCCTAAATTCAAAAGCGAAAAGTTTCCAGTGAGGATAACATTGCAAAAAAATATTTAAAATAAAAAAAATAATAGATATTTAAGTTGGTAGCAATCTCTTTTTAGCTATGTGTTTAAATTGTTCCAATAACGTACGAGTACTTAATTAAGCAAAACGTACTACTACCACACGGTAAAATTGTAAATAGTTACTCATACTGAAGCAAGAATAGAATGTGAGATTTTTTTAATAGTATTATCTGGAATGATAGTTAAAAAGTATCAAAATTTTTATTACTTTTATAGTGATTACCCAATTCCCATTTTAAAAAAATATACGGAATATAATTAAAATTTTGATCGAAAAAAGTATCACTGTGGAGAAAGGGTAGGGATCAACGATAGGTATAACATAGAAATTGGTTGGAATAGTCCATCAAGGCTCATAACTTCATCAATTCACATGTATATAGGGGTTGTATGGGGCAAGGGGTGGGGTGGCCTTTTATACGGTATACACCCGATGCACAAAACTGGGGTACACATAACATTTTTCGTAATGCTATTTGTACACTACTTTGTACCACCAGTGCTTTGTATTGGCAAAACACTAGTACACACTGGCACAAAATGTTGGTGCGGTTGCTAGTGAGCAACTGAACACAGTTATTTTGTGCCGGTGTGTATTAGAACTTTACCAGAATTACCACTGCAAAACATTGTTATACATTTGTGGTGTGCAAGCAGACCAACTCGATAGCATTATTCAAACTCAAATCGTTCTTAAACTTTGAGGTGTTCGCCAAAAGAACTTAACTAAACTTTGTGGTGACTTCATTCTAAAAGGTCAATGTGATAGAAGTGACAAAATGCTCCATAGATTTAGCATGACTTGACATGTTTTATTGAATCATGTGAATTAGGGCTCCTCTTGAGTGCACATTTGTATTCTTTATTTCTTTTGTGGGTGTAAATAAGGAGAAGAGAGGAAATTAAATGAGCTATTCAAGCTTCCATGGGAATCCACTGAGAGTTATGTCATTCATTTAAAAAAAAAGTGTGTATAATAAGAACTTGCATCATTTCTCAGATTTTAGCTGAACATAATTTACAAATGATCAATGGGCATTCAACCATCACCGGTTATGTCAAAAACGCTTGATTGACAAAGTAACAATGCAGAACCGGTTATGTAAGATTAGAGAACACACAATCCAGAACCACCAAAAATCTGGGCATTCAACAATGATCAATTTTGTCAATCTTTGTTAGATTCACTAGAAAAGTAGATTTGGTTGGAAAATCATCATTGCTGGATCCAACCACATATATATGAATGGAATTCACAGATGCCAAAAAAAGACGCATCAAGAGGCAGTTTTACCACCTTTCGGAGGCGGGGGCAATTTGGACAATGCCCACTCTGGCGCACGATCAAGCCACAGTCTTTTCCCTGAATCTTTGTGTCTGAAATCTGCCGATCTTTCATACTTCTTATGTGATCTGTTGTCCCACCATTTCCCAGGATTCTGAACCAAACTCTTCCAATGCTCATCTCCTCCATTCTCCTCTTGTTTCTGATTAGCTTTTGCCTTCCCAGAAGGACCATTGTTGAACTCCAGCCCTTCAAGTCCGGGTAGGATCCATTTAGGTGCACTGCAAACCCAAAGAGAAGCGCCACTCTGGATATGCTTGAAATCTGGGTGCCCATTTTTCACACTTCCCTCGGATTTCTTTCTGCGATAGTCCTTCCATTCTTTTGCATTGTTGATTAGCTCCCTCCATTCCTTCCACTCTTCCACTTTCATTGTCTTCTTTCTAAACCCTTTATTCGGGCCTTTTCTCTCCTCATTCTGCTGCTCAACGGCATTGTTTTCAGCTTCCATTTGAGACGAGTCGCCTTCTTTGTTGCCAACAGGCTCCTTCTTCCTCCTCTTCAAGTTCCCCACAAAGTTCACAGACTGGACCAGAAGACAGACATTCATATGATTACCAAGTGCGACGAAAGACAGGTAGGCTCCACTCAACTGCCCAGACAAGCAAAGACAGTCATCCTCCCTTATGTGGCATTTCGCCATAACTGCGAGATCATCTTGAAAAACAACTGGAATGGACACCCGAGGAAGCGAAACCAGAGGGCCAGCAGAATTACCTTCCAGATCAACTGTTTCCCGGCCAGAAGAAACAACAACGGTCTTAGCCACATACCTGTCGTAGGGCAAAACCTCAAACTGAACAGGGGATTCGACGAAACCGATCAGGTCCACAGAATTTGCCACATTTGAGTAGAACGGAATCTCGCATGGCCGGTCGGGGGACTTCGATTCGTTCTCAGATTTCGAGGGGTCGGGCACAACCGACGAAGGCTGTTTAGGTTTCGTGACTCTCCGGGGGTTCCTCCACTTGGAGAAGGATAACGAGTAGAAGAAGGACGATTGCCGGAGCGAGGCGAGGATTTGCCGTGGCATGACGCATTTTGATGGCGGCGGAGACGCGCGGAGGAGCTGGGCTGCCATCTCTTTCGTGAAGAAGTTCATCAATCGGAGCGGGCTAGGGTTTTTGATGGAGAATGTATGAATTTCGCAGGGTTCAAAATCTCAACCTTGAAGAAGAACACTCTTCACCAAATGTGACTTCAAACTTGTGAATTTTGCAGGGTTCAAAAATCCCTTTATGTTCTTCCACTATTCATATATAAATAGCAAAAAAAAATATATTTGAAAAGTGACTAGAATGTCTTTTTTATGTTTGATTTCACTCTTTTCAATTAGAGTAAAATGAAAAATCCAAAAATTAAAATAACCAATGGAGAGTGGCATTGCACTATTGGATCAAGTAAAAAAAAGCGTTAGGCTCCACACTTCAAGATTGAGTACTCGATCAACAACAGACGACGATTACAATCAACTAACAGGAGCAAGAGTTCGAAACCCGTATTGGTGACTCCGGAGTTTAATCAATCTCTCAGAGATCGAGCAATTGCTTCGATGCATCGGCGGTGGTGGCAAAACAAGGAAAGCAAAACAAACATTTTTTTGGATGAAAAAAATGGAAAAAATAACCAGATTTTGGTAAGAACTTGGTAAGAGCGATAATTCGGAAAAATCAGAGTGAGCAGATAATAGTTTTTGAAGAAAAAAAGTGAGAGGTTGCAAATGCAGGATACAATTTTTTTTGTACAAAAGGCAGTTGAGAAGATGAGTTTTGGCACACAAGAGGAGAGGAAATGAGAGATCAATATCCAATCATTAAAACCAAAGAATTGTTTCTACTAATCACTACTACTAATACTACTACTATTCTTCAAGTCCATATTCATCCCCATAGTACTTGTCCAGCAACTCATTAGCCATGCCCCTCAACTCTTCGTTTTCGTGAAACTGGTATCTTTCCAGCGCGTCGATCCCGTCTTCCTTCTCCACAATCTTTGGGCCCTCCCCGTCTGGCGTTCCCCGCAGAACCTGTTCTTCCCAAACAAACTAAAGTCAGCCCGACTTTTGCGGGATTCTACTCGGACTGTCACTGTTGTTGAATCAAGGAAAGCAAAGAAAGTAGCAACTCCACTTACCAATTCAAGAAACTGCAGTCCGAGTCGGGCAGCTTCAACGTCTACTGATCTTACTAAATCGAGAAATCCAGAGAGACACCCTCGTCCCACAAGGCTAACCAAGTGTTCCAATATCAACTCTGGAGTTCTGGAACCTTCGCTTGGGGGGGCCACACAGAGGTTGCCGAGAACATAAGCTACCTCCTTTTTTATGTCGAATGTGGCTGTTGAGAGGAGGTGCAGCAATACTGGCAGTGCGTCGCTCGAATGTATTAGTTTCTTGTGCTCCTGCGAACCTGCTGCTAGATTTGATAGTACCCAAGCAGCTTCCTGCAAATAAAAAAATTGAATCTTTAGGACCCATTTTGTAAGAGAATAAGTGGCTGAATTACTACTAGCATCCAATTATAAGCCAAAATTAGTGAAAAGATCAGCTAGGTACTCCACAAATCAAAAGCTACTTATTCTGCTTGGATCGCAACCAAAAGTGGCTTATTCTAATTATTCAGCACGATAAGTAGCTTTTGACTAATCTGGCTGAATTTGGATTTTACCAAATGCTTCTCCTATTATTGTCCCTTTTTGCTAATAAGTAGAATAAACCAAACAAGCAAGTTAAGGCTATAGCAAACGGAAGTAGTAATAGAAATAGCTTACCTTCCTCAAGATACGATGTTCGCTTTTCAAACATTTTACTTGTGCTTGGATAAATGCATCTGCAGTTTCAGGTCAAATAATATCCACTCATTCAGTCCCAAAAAAGACTTTCATGTCGAGCAATGGAGAGAGTAATTCCTTTACGAACAGGGAATAGATAGAAGACAAAGAAGAAAACTAGCCTGTGATTTCAGTTCCAGCTACAAGAAAAACATTACTCACAACGGTGTCACCAGCCACAAGATTACCTAAAGTCCGTAGTACCTGAAACAGATATAAATATAAAGTTGAATAAGCAGCTGCAATGGATATAATATTTGACTAAACTGAGAGTTAAATCAATTTTTAATTATTATTTTTTAAGTTTAGATTGTTACCGGGATAAGCAGCTGGAGGCTATTCGTTCCGTTCAATCTTTCTATTAAAATTTGAAAGAGATCACTCCTAGCCAGTGTGGAAGCGGCAGAGTCTGAGAGGGCTGATAGATACACAACAACCCATGCTACTTCCGTGGCCAACTCAACATCTCTGATTCAATGATAAAAGAAAGAATCATTAAATGACTACATGGTCATTCAATGATTTAGCCATTGTTTGGTTCAAATGAGGGGAGGGGAGGGGAGGGGAGAAGTGGGGGCAATTAATAAAATATTGTGTTTGGTGCACTGCCCGGGTGGGGAGGAATAAGCACTATAGAACAATATGTAAAAATTTTGCATATGAATGACGAAGAATTGCATCCCAATCAGCATAACAAATCAACTTACGCTTTCTTCAAATGACGAAGAATTGCATCAAGCACCCCGTCGATTCTTATCAACTCAGTTGCCGCTTTAGGGTCCGGTCCCTATATAGAATAATTAGTGCTCAATTATCAAGAAAAACTATTATCAACTCATGAAGACAATGCAATATTAAGCTTTTAATTCCATAAGCAACCAAATACTGTCATTTAAAATTAACTCCTACAATTATTCCAACTACACAATTACAAGATGTGTGTTCAAAACCTAACATCGCAATCCTAGAACATTTAAAAGTAATAATTTGGTTGGATTCTAGGGTCACTGTACTAAATCGTAATGACCACAAAGTTAACAGGCTCTAAGTACAACATCTACCAAAAGCTGGAATCAATCAGTACCTTGATTAGGTTTGACAATGCCCAAGCAGCAGTTGTCACAGTTGATCCTTTGTTTGGAAACATCATTCTTGCCAAAGGTAGTAAAGCTCCTTGTGAGAGGAGAGTGCTTCTAAATTCCTCCCCTTCCCCAGCAACATTCCCCAACGCCCATGCACATTGCTCAGCAACAGTCAATGAACTCTTTTCTGCACAATTTAGAGGGAAAATAAACTAGATGAGCGGGTTAGAGAATTACCGAAATAAGTAAACAACCAATATGGAGAAATGACAACTAACCTCCTAGGTGAGCAATAAGCCATGGTAATGCAGGCAACAAAGCCTTTGTTTCTTCAGCTCTTCCTGCTGCTATATTTGTAAGGCACCAAGCTGCTTCAAGCAACTATAAAACCCAAAAGAATGTTTGACATTCAATCCATCAAGAATGTAGCTTTTCTAGGGGAGGGAGAGGGTGGAGAAACTATAAAATCCTCATACCTCCTGTAATTAGGAGGAACCTCGGAAGGTTTTTAAACAATACCTAGTATCCTTTTTATTATTACAAAATATATAATAAAAAATGCAGAATTGTACATACTTTTTGGATACAGCAAAACATATACACTCCATTCAACCAATATGACTTTAAAAAAAACATTTCCTCCCATCTTGTCCTTTGAACCACACAAGGGCATACTGATAAGAAATATAATATACTCCCCCCATCCCTTAAAGAAGTTTACGCTCTAAGTTTAAGAAAAGGGTTGAAAAGTAGAGTGTGTGGTTGAATTTGATTAGAAGAGATAGAAATGTTGTGGGTCATATATTCCCTTCTACAAAACAATGATAGAAGTAAACTTTGTGCTGGGACAAGCGAAAATGGAAAGTGTAAAATTGTATACGGGGCGGAGGGAGTATGTGATATGCCAAATAAACCCTAGCTTCCAAAATATTGAATAAAAGAGAAATGCCCAACCACATAGTAAACATCGCCCCTATGCTTCTAACGCCTCTAACCTGTTCATCTGGAGATCCAAATGAAAGACATTCCACAAGGAGAGGAATAGCTCCAGCCTCTAGGGCAGCTTCAACAGGAGGATACGCTGACCTTGACAGCAGACGCCTTAGCTCACGAAGAGCATTCACTCTTTTCTGCACGGCACCTTTTCCCCTAATAGTCAAATTCAAAGAGCCGATTACTGATAATGACATTAACATGTCAAGGTCAGAGAATAGATGATAATATATGTTTATAACATGTGTGTATATACATATGTAGATTATCATCAGCATATAAAGTTAATAAATGGTCTCTTGATTTTCCAGGAAAATATAAGAAACTTTTAAAAAGTGTGTAAAGAAGAGAAAAATAATGAGCAGTGTCATACTGATGAGAAACAGCGAGCTTTAATTGTTCAACAGAAGATGAAGTCTGAGCCTCCAGAATAGATTGTTCTTCATCAATCATCATATCAGATTCAAGAGAAGCGTCACAATCATCGCCAATAACTCCCACTCTGCAAAGGCGCTTCGTCCTCATCAGTGCTTCTCTTCTCTCTTTCCCAACTGTAACCGCATTCTCTCTTCTTCTTTGTGCTGCAACATTCCCAACTGGCTACCACACAAACACCCATACATCATGTCTTACAATCATTAGTGTCGCTTTTTATAACACGCTCGGTAACTAACATGTTATGTTTCAATGTCGTGGTGTTTTCCTTAGTCTATGCCCAGTGCTCACTACACCAACTAAGTGGGGGCTCCAAATGATTTCTCATTTCTGCACATAACTAACCCTAAATTAACTCCTAATATTACCAAATGTGTTCTTCCTAGCCTCAAATTCGCGGCTGTTCCTTGAAGACACTTGAAATTCATAATAAAGACAGTGCTCATATCCATGTGAACAAAAAAGAAAGCATCACAAAGTTTAAATGTAAAAAAGAAACCTAAGGGGATAAGACTGCACAGCATAACATTCGAATTTCCAGACCATAGAACCTCAAAGTGTCAATTTGATGGAAAGATAAAAACTTTATGACTAAAGAATTGGAGTTCGACGTAGAGGAATGCCTGAGGATTTGATGGGGTCTCTTTTATGAGAGCCAGCGCCTTCACCCGCCATTCTTGACTGCTGATAAAAGCTTCAAGAACAAATTCTCTGCAGTGATTTTTGGTGAATAACAGTGAATAAGCTTCAAGCTTCAAGCTTTGGCTAATGGATTTATGATTTCTTTAATGAATTTTTTCTTTCTTTTTTTCTCGTTCTACTCCACTAAAAAATCGTATCTCCCCTTTGCTCGCTCGAGAACTGGAGACGGGACTGTATTAGGCTCTCGATTAGGCTACTTTCAGTTTAGATGCACGCAAAATTAGGGCCATTAGATTCAACTCTATCTAATAGTTGAAAAAAATCTTTTATTTTCCTCACTAAAATGGAAAGTATTTCTTAATACAGTTAGCATTTTTATTTTTATTTCTTTCAAACTTTCTTTTTTTTCCTCTCTAACCAAATAAAAACTTTATTTTTCATCTCTTTTTCTTTTTTTTGTCTTCCAAATTTCTAAAACCAAACATAGCGTCGTTTTAAATAAAAAAACCTTTGATTGATAAAACAATACAACTTTCCGTGGAACATTCGAATGTTTGCACTCAAGCATTTGAATGTATAAAACGACTATTATATGAACAGTTATTTACATAGTTTTGTGCAAGCCATTGCATCTTATTGTGAACCATTTAAATCTTTATGATCAAACATTCGAATGTATCGAGCCCTTTTGCCCAGGATGATAGAGATAAATATTATATTCGAATGTAATGTTTTTTACGGAGTACATTCAAATGTACATTACTTTGAAGTCTATTTACAAAAATATAAAGGACTTCCAAGCGCCAAGACCTCTGCCCCTTGGACCCTGCCGGGGGTATTGCCCCTTGAACCCTACTATTGGGGGCTACCGTCCCTAGACTCCCACTATGAAATTTGAAATATCTTCAAATGAGCATACACTTTGACTTCGTACATCCAAATTCATTAACAACATCTATTAAAATTCTTGTTCATTCAAAAAAAATCACAATTACGTAAAATAGTACGATGACACTAAAATTACCAATAATTGCTCTGTAATTCATAATGCAAACATGTAAAGTATCACAGATACATATCGAAGGAATAAGCATCAAAGCCTATGATGGTTGTGGATCTTCTCATCCTCGTCTTTGAACTCAATGTCACGTCAATTTTTCTCATTTAGTTTCACTCTTATTTTATCTCACACAATCACGTCGAATCTCGAATGAGGGAGGGACATAGTTCCATCGGGACCGATGACCAAGTGGCATCGTGTCGCTCCCCTCGACCCCGCATGCAACAGCCTAGCCATGAAATATAAGAAAACTCTCACGTCAAGTTCATAGAATAAAAAATAATCCCAATGACCTATAGAGTTCAAAAGACTAATTTTATTTTATACATTTAAGTCATGAGATTTTGTATTTGAATAGGAAATAAAGAAACTCCTAATAACATTAAAAATCATATCATATATTATGATAAAACATGTAACTAGTTTCAGTGGCTCATATGGCTTAGAAATGGGCAACAAAAAGAAAAGAAAAGAGGAAGAAAGAGGAGAAGGAAAAGAAAGAAAAAAATGGGTTCAAAATTTATTTAAAAAATTATAATTTGGTTTGGTGACTTGGAAACCTCCTAATGAACTTTTGGTGAAAGAAAGTTAAAGTTAGAGTATTTTGTGAAAGAAAAAAAAATTTGTATACCAAAGTGAATTTACTGTCAAAATCTATATACTATTAGTAAAATTTAGTAAAATTTACCTAGAAACTATATGAAAAATATATTGAATTGTCATATAAATTTAATATCAATATATTCAATTTGAAACATGTTTTTGAAATATTATAATTTTTATAATATATAGTTATATATAAAAAGAAACATTCCTTGTCAAAACATATCATTGAAATCCATGAAAATTTAAATGAAAAGAAAATTTTACATAGAGAGTACTACAAGTAAATATACCAATAGTGATAACAATTTGTTATCATTGATACACACTCACAAATCTATCTATTCTAATTCTAAAAAAGTATAAAGAAAACAACTTGAAAAGTGGAAGCTAAGAAAACAAGGAAGAAGAAAAAGAATTGTAAAAATTTTAACAACACAATATTTACTCCAAGCTAGATAGCTACATTGTGGAATGCAAATGTTGTTTGGAGATGGACCATCTATGTAGAGCATGGCCAAAAACATCATAGAACACAATCTCCAAGTCATTCTTCATAAGCTGCACCGACATGAACCCTTGTCCGTCATAGAAGAATGCCAACCCCTCTTTGTTCAACCCCTTCACGTCTCCCCTCCACGCCTTCGATCCCGCTCCACTCGTCATAAACTGTATTGCACTGCAACCCGCCCGCACCAAACAATCCAATAAACCAAAGGTTCGAATTTGTGGTTAATTAGAGTACGACATATAGGTTGTTCAAATAAGAGTGTAATAACCGATGTGTCGACTTAATTACTCACCTTTCATCATCGGCTATGTGCTCGAGGCAATGGTCATGGCCATTCATATAAATATCCACATTGTAGTTCTGCATTTCATAAACGTTCAAATAATTAATGAATACTATACGAAACAACGAAAATAATCAATTCAGCGAGCGTTATAATTAACCTCGCCAAACAAAGAAGAAGTTTTATATGGTTTGTGTTATTAATGATACCCGAAGAAGGGGGAGAAGGTGATCGATCAACTCGTTGGTATCGCCATGATGCCCAACGCTCCTAATCGCGTGATGCCCCACGACTATTTTCCAAGTGGCAGTTGACTTTGCCAATGCCGATTCCAAATCCTAAACAAATTAACCATATCAACATAATGTTACTTCATCAATGTGTGTGCTCGGGTTTTGGTTCAAGTGAGAATAGGGTAGCAACTCACTTTTAATAAACCGGCGAGGTAAGCCTGGCGAGGATTCACACCGCGCCAATCATACGTGTGCTCGGGAGAAGAGAAATATTCTTCCACAAATGGAGTCGTATCAACGAAAAATATCTCCGCAACTTCTGCAAGAACATTTTCGTAAAACCTTAAATAAATATCCAAATTGGCAATAGTAGTAATTCTTTTTATCCAAGATGAATTTTTTTAAAAAAAAACAATGGTGACCTGCATTGACAACAAAAGACCTTAAACACAACCATCTGCTGTCAATTTTCCTAAGGTAAGGGCTGAGCTGAGCCTCTGCATCTCCCCTATAATCATGGTTCCCTAAAACTGCACATTTTTATTAATAAGAGAAGAAGAAATAAAAACAGAGAATGAAGAAATTCATCAATATAACCACACACAAAAAACATACCAGAATACCATTGTTTTTGCAAGCTTTTTGCAGTATATATATCGGTGAAGGACTCCTTAAACGCCATGTCCTCTTTTCCTGTTAACCCATTGTCATAAAAATTGTCACCTGTGGACACAACAAAATCCACGTCCAATTTCCCCCCTATTCTTCCCATCTGCACATCATCAACCAATCCACATATATATATATATATATATATATATATATATATATATATATATATATATATATATATATATATATATATATATATATATATATATATATATATATATATATATATATATATTAATGTCACATATAATCACGCGTTAAAAAAAAAATTGTACTCTTACTATATATTTTCGAATTATAGACGTTACGAAAAAGAAGAAGAACCTGAGAGGCAACCCGGGACTGGTTGAAATCCCCTTTTCTTCCCCAATCGCCGACGACCAAGAAACTGATGAGGCTGCCATCGCCCCGTGCGGGGTGATGGAAGGTCTGAAGCTCTGCCGCGGCGGGACACAAACAGCCAACAGCCAACAAACACAGGCAGAGAGCCATGGAAATCTTCAAGAACCCAGCCATGGCTCTATGCTGTGAATTAATGATGACAAGAAGAGAAGGGGCAATTCAATATTCAATAATGATCTATCTATCTATGTATCTGTTATATAACAAGATAGAAAATTTAATTCATTCCGAGAATTAATTAAATGCTTGAATAAATATTCAGGGGATATGTAATTAAAGTCAATCTATATTAATTGATCTTGGGAAACTATTTGAACGCACGTATATATATATGTATATGAAAAAAGAATGTCAAGAAACCTGTTGAAACTTGGATATAAATAAGGGGCCGAGAGATGAATTAATGTTTCTTTAATTGCGCGGTTAATTAATTAATTAACAGAGAAAGAAAAAGACGTTAAATATTTGGGTGGAAGGGGTTTAAATGCAATGGAGAAGAATTACAATAGACAGGGGATAATGATTTTTTTTCTTTTTTATTTTATTTTATAAATTTATGGGAATATGCCGATGGATATGCATGGGGATAAAATATTGAGAAGGGAATATTCTAAGGTGAGGATTATATATATTCTTGTTGTAGCCCACTCCCAATCAAACTTGGAGACTACAATTCCAATTGGCCTTGTCCTTTGTCTTATTCATTCTTTGCTTCTCAAAATAAGAGTTATTTCCATTATTTGCATGGTTAAATTATGTAAAATTGACTGTAGTTTGACTTTTTTATTTTTCAAATTACTATATTCCTTAATCACAAATTGAAGCCTCTCATGATTCTTAAATTTTCTTCTTATCTGGACTTTTATGAGATTTAAATAAATGATATTTTTGTGTGTGTAGATTTTCTTAAATTACTTGTGATGTGATTGATAAACGTATGATATGATGAGTAAATTAATAGTCTCTCCGTACCCAATTTGATTACAAATTAGGAATTACGAGTTAAAATTTCTCATTTTTTGAAATTATTTTATTTACAAATCGGTACATCAATAAGAGATAAAAATTATTACAAATTAAAAAGTTACGTCAAAAGATTTACAAAACAAGAGGTGACAATAATATTTTATTTTGTCAAATACTTAATGAAATCGCGTAAATAAACAAAAGTGATCGAGAGGAGAGAGAAAAATATTGTAATCAGAATAGAGATGGAGGAAGTAGTACATATGTATGATGTATGTGATACGTAGGGTAAAAATTAGTAGGGATAAAACTAAAATAATTTTTTAATGAAAATAAAAAGATATTTTAGGACAAAGAACAAGAGAAAGGAAAAAAAACTTTTAGAGACGGAGGAAATATAATTTTAAATAAATAAATTTTATAAAAATTTGATCCATCAAAACTACTTAGTACCCGTAGTATATTTTAATATGAATCCAATTTAATAAAATTTACATTATATCAAATTATTTTTCAAAAAAAATTGTTGTCAAAACTTGGAGAGAAAAATTTAGTGTCTTTTTATGAAAATTTATGAGATAGAGCAAGTGTCTTTTTTCTTTATATACCAAGTATTTTTCTTAATTGATCATTTGATAAATAAAATAAACAAATTACCACTTATCTTGAAAAGAAATATTTAGGTACATATTTGTTTTTAAATACTTCATCCTTTGCCCAAAAGAAAATACTTCATCCGTTTCTAAATGAATTACATTGTTTGATTTTTTAAAAAATGAAAAATTTGACCAAAAATGTCGCATAATGCAATCCATTTAGAAATGGAGAATATATTTTTCGCAGTACTTAAATTATCAAATTCTACATTACTTTTTAATACTAAATGGAAAGCAGTTTCGCCTTTAAGACAAATTCTTTCGTGAACCTAAAGTTTATGTGCATTATATGGACTTTAAAGCATTTGAAGTGTAAAAGAAGTAAGCCTTTTCAAAAAAAGGAAATATCCACATGCAAGTTCGTGAAAAATGTGAGACTACATTTTAAATGTGGATCTTGGTACCATGTAAGCAGCACTTTTCGCTTAAACATCGTAAAATAAGAGGTCATTTCTTGGACGGGAGAGGTATGTGCAAGCACTCTTTGCTTAAATATCGATCAATATAATTTGCTAGAGATAGAAGAATGAAGCGAGATTGAAGAAGAAAAGTGTTAAAGACAGAAGAAGGAAACTGGATTGAAGAAGAAAACCGAATCCCTTTGGGATTATGTTTAGTATCGTTCCTAATTGGATTAAGTTTAGTATTTAGTATCTTTCCTAATTTGTTTAATTTTTATTTTAGTAGGAATAGAAATTTCCTTGTTTACTTTACCCTCTTTCTATATAAAGAGGGTTAGATCTTTGTATTGTATTCAAAAACCAATTCAATATACAGAAATATTTTCTCACTTATTTACTACGTAATTCTTTTATAAGTATCTAATTACACAACGGTTCTATTGACATTAATATTTAATGTCAAACTATATGTTACTCGTATTAAGGTCAGGGGTATGTGCAAAGATTTTTAAAAGTAGGAAAATCGTCCTCAATTCGTACAACAAAGTTTTGTTCACACTGTCATCTAGTTTAATGCACTCGCCTATTTTGAGCACCTCCGGTACTCTAAATGAAAAATTAATAGTTTCTACCTTCCTAACCCACCGCTAAACCCCTCACCGCACCCCACCCCTAGACCCCCTTCATACTAATGACTTTAAGTCCGAAACGACCATCAAATCGGCGTAGAGGCTGAGTTCTGGGTTTTCTCGTTCTTTTCCGGTTAATTGGAGCATGCTACATGTACCCCAAAATTTGTATCATATTTGTACACCAAAGATATGCACCAACATTTTGATGATTCACACTGACACAAAGTGTTGATGCGTTGACAAAAATTTACAGTAACACAAAGCGTTGGTGCGTTAACAAAAACTCGCATTACACCAATACAAAATATGATGTATCCCTGCGATGTACAAAATAGAGTACAAATTATTGGGGTACAAATAACATTTTTCTAACCCAATTTTTGGGTGTTTTTGAGGGTTTTGACCAGACCCGTGACGTGTCCGGTTTGCATTTCGATTGGTTCACCCGCCTAATTGTTGGTTGTTCAATTCATTCCCATTCAAAACTACTGCATTTTCTACATTAAAAAAATGGATATTTGATGCACCAATTTTTTATTTGGTTCACCAATTTTTTCTTTCTACACATCAATTTTTTGTTGGAAAAAGGACTAAAGGTAGAGTAAAATGTACTCTTACAAAGGGTCTGTTTGGGAATAGCGTTAGCATTTTGAAAAGGCTATCTACGGTCAGCGTTTAGCGTTAGCGTTTTCAAAGTAATCTGCACCGTTAAAATTTTATCCAAAACGCTAACGCTAATCTCTAACGCTATTCCCAAACAGACCCAAAATGAATCAAAACAAAATTTTCATATTTTTATTCCTTGAATATAAAAATTAAAATTCATATACAATGTCAATTATATCTATTAGGAAGTATAATTAAATTAGGATATTTCTTTCCTTTCCTACTAGGATTATTCTTTCCTTTCCTACTTGTACTTTGATTACTCTTGTATTCCCTATATATAGGGCCATATCTCTCAATATTCAATAAGACAAGTTATTATCAAATTGTATCATGGTATCGGAGCTAAGGCTCTCAAAAACCTAGCCTCTCTTTTTTTCCGACCGCCGCCCACCATGGCAGCCCCGTCGGATCCTTTGGCGTCATTACCCTCCGGAGTAAAACTTTTGCTTCGGAGTCTCCACAACTTAATCCCAGAAAAACTCACCGAAACAAATTATCCGGCATGGTCTCTCAATGTCCAGACAGCTCTTTCAGCTAATCTCCTCCTTGGATGGATTGATGGTCATGAAGCAGCCCCGGCGCCAACTATCTCCAAAAACGATAAAACCGTCCCTAATCCAGAGTATACCTCCTGGACCATCGTTGACACACAGATCCGCGACTGCCTCCTAGCGGTCATCAGCCCCTTCGTTCACAAACATGCTCGCGGCTTCACCACATCTGCTGCCCTCTGGGATGCTTTGGCCGCACGGTACAACTCTGTGTCCACCGCTCATGTTTATCAGCTTCGGGACAAACTCCACACTCTTCGTAAAGGTACCAAAACTATGACACAATACCTTGATGATGTGGCAACTATTCTCTCGGATCTCGATGCCTTGAAAGAAGAGATCCCTGAACGTGATGTGGTGAATGCTGTTATTCGTGGTCTTCCCACCGAATACTCATCCTTTAAGCAAAACATTCGCATGAACAATACCAATATTTCGTTAAATCAACTTTCTGGATGGCTGATCTCCAAAGAAATAAACCTGGAGATGGAGAATAAACTCAGCCTCACCGAGTCTACCATCACCGAACCTCGCACAACACTTCTCGCTACGAATGGTCGAGGTCGCGGTAGAGGAGGCTACCGCAGTTGACCGTCACCTGGACGTGGATACAACAGCGGACGTGGAGAAAGGAACAACGGTCGACCGTCCCAGGGAAACGGTTGACCGTCACGGGATCTGCCAACCTGCCAAATCTGCGAGAAACGAGGTCACTCTGCGTCTGCGTGCTGGTATCGATTTGATGATTCTTATACTGCGAACTCCTCCTCCAGTGCTCCCCGTGCAATGCATGCATCTACGAGTAATCATTCTGGAAACTGGTATCTGGACACTAGTGCCAACACCCATGTCACGTCTGATTATTCTCAGCTACAATCTCCTCATCAATACACCGGTACTGATGCTATTACCGTAGGCAATGGTCAATCCCTACCCATCACACACTTTGGCTCATGTTTTGTCCATACTCCTAATGGTAAATACCACCTTTCTACTCTTCATTATGTCCCTTCCCTTACCTCCAATCTATTGTCTGTCCATCGATTTACCAAAGATAACAACTGCACTCTTGTTTTCAATGCCAATGATTTCCAGATAGTGGGCAATCCTACCAACCAGGTGCGGTACAAGGGCCTCTGTGAGCATGGGTTATACACACTTCCTTCCAAACTCCCAACCGTTGCGTATCAAGCTATCCAAGAGTCCACTTGGCATCGTAGACTCGGTCATCCAGCTCCTGCGATTGCCAAATCTATTTTGTCTTCCTTAGGTTTTCAGTTTTCAGAGCCTTTACATTGTGAATCATGTTATGTCTCTAAGTCCTGTCGTTTACCTTTTGAATTGTCTGAACATAAGGCCACAACGCCCTTTCAATTAATACATTCTGATGTTTGGGGTCCCACCTCTGTTCCTTCCTGTAGTGGTTTTCGATTTTATATCTCTTTTGTTGATGATTTCAGCAAATTTACCTGGATTTATCCCCTAAAACATAAATCTGAAGCTTACTCTGTTTTTGTGAATTTTGAAAAAATGATTAAAACTCAGTTTAATTCTCACATCAAACTTTTTCGAAGTGATAATGGCAAAGAATTTGTAAATAACGCTTTTGGCCTTTTCCTTCAAACTTTAGGAGTCCTTTATCACACCTCTTGTCCCTACACTCCTGAGCAAAATGGGGTCGCTGAACGGAAACACTGTCATCTCATTGAAACAGTTGTTTCTATTCTATACGACTCTGCTCCCCCGACTACCTTTTGGGTCGAAGCTCTTGCCAGAGCAAACTATCTTATCAACCGTATGCCCACCAAAACTCTCTCCAACAAATCTCCCTTTGAAACTCTTTATAACCGTCCTCCTACATATACCCACCTTCGTGCCTTTGGTTGCTTGGTCTATCTATGGCTCCGCCCTTACACTCACCACAAACTTCAACCACGCTCCACTCCTTGTGTCTTCTTAGGATATCACCCCACCACTAAAGAGTATAAATGCTATGAACCCGTGTCTCAAAAAATTTATGTCTCTCGTCATGTTCAGTTCGTCGAGGATCAGTTTCCATATCCCAAATTGTCATCCCTCCCGTCACCCTCTCCTATAACCCCTATTTTTCCTCCAAGCCCAGGCTCACATGCTCCTGTCCCACTGACGGTCCAACTCCAGACCCGTCCCACCAGTCACGGACGACAGCCTGACACCCTCCCTATGGACACGCCACAGACGGTCCAACCCCAGAACCGTACCCCAACCCACCCTCGACCGTCACCCACTCCTCTCCAAAACACACAACCGGTTAACCGACCCCCGCCCCAAAACACACACACCATGCAAACCCGAGCCAAATCTGGAATTTTCAAACCTAAAGCCTATACCATTACCACCCTTGATACTACCTCACCTACCACTGAGCCTAGCACTTAACGCCAAGCCTCTGGTAATAGTTTTTGGTGTCAGGCTATGGATGAGGAGTTTATTGCTTTGAATGAGCAACGTACATGGGACTTGGTTCCACCACCCAAGAACCGCACTCCGATTGGTTGCAAATGGGTGTATCGCATTAAACGGAATGCTGATGGATTTGTTTCAAGGTATAAGGCTCGTCTTGTCGCAAAAGGTTATCATCAGGAGTATGACATTGATTACAAGGAGACATTCAGTCCTGTGGTCAAGCAACAAACAGTGCGCCTGGTCCTCTCTTTAGCACTCAACCGTGATTGGCCTCTTCATCAACTAGATGTTAGCAATGCCTTTCTTCACGGTACAGTGGACAAGGAAATTTATATGGAGCAGCCCCCGGGGTACATAAATCCCACTCATCCTCACTATGTTTGCAAGCTCCGCAAATCACTATATGGTCTCAAACAGGCACCCCGTGCATGGTACACACGCCTCTCCTCTTTTTTGCAGGGCCCTGGATTCAAGTGCTGCATTCATGATACCAGCTTGTTCACCAGACACTGCTCTCGTGGGACTATTGTTGTCCTTGTCTATGTTGATGATATTGTTCTCACTGGCAGCTCTTCTACTCTCATCTCAGAAGTTACTCAGGCCATGCATCGTGACTTCAAGCTCAAAGAACTTGGACCTCTTCATTACTTCCTTGGCATTGAGGTTCAGCGCACACAAGATTCTATACTTCTCCATCAATCCAAATATGCCCGTGATCTTCTACGTCGAGCTGGGATGTCCGACTGTCATCCGGCTATTACTCCTATGGCTACGAGACCTATCACTAAGCCTTCGTTGCCTTTCAACGATATTTCTCATTTTCGGAGCATTGTTGGCGGTTTACATTACTTGGCCGTCACTCGTCCAGACATTCAGTATGCTGTTAATCGAGTGTCTCAGACTATGCACAACCCCACTGAGCAGGACTATCATGCCTTGCAACGCGTTCTGCGCTATCTCAAAGGCACTTTGAATCATGGTCTTCTTTTTCGCAAAGGGGGATTCGACCTATCTGTCTACTCTGACTCTGACTGGGCAAATGATAAAGATGATCGCAAGTCTACCACGGGCTACATACTCCTACTCGGTCCTAATATCATCTCTTGGTGCACGAAAAAGCAGACTCGTGTTTCTAGATCATCCACTGAAGCTGAATATCGAGCTATGGCTGCAGGGGTTGCAGAAGCTATGTGGCTTCGATATATCACTGATGCACTGGGTATTCCTCCGTCCAAACCGAAGTTATACTGTGACAATGAGTCGACTATCTGTGTCACCAAAAATCCGGTTCTTCATGATCGCATGAAGCATGTGGGCACAGACTGTCACTTTGTACGAGATGAGGTTATGGCAGGCACTATGACTCCACATCATGTTTCCTCCTCAGAGCAGCTAGCAGACATTCTTACCAAACCGCTTCCGCCAGTTCCTTTTGAGTACTTATGTTCCAAGCTGCCCCTCGTCTTCGTTGATCAGCTTGCGGGGGGATATTAGGAAGTATAATTAAATTAGGATATTTCTTTCCTTTCCTACTAGGATTATTCTTTCCTTTCCTACTTGTACTTTGATTACTCTTGTATTCCCTATATATAGGGTCATATCTCTCAATATTCAATAAGACAAGTTATTATCAAATTGTATCAATATCAATATTTAAAATCAGAAAGTATTGTGAAATAATCATATATATTGTCACATTAATAAATTATCACAGTGCAAACATCTGATTTTTATTTTGGCATTTTTATTATATTTTATATTTAGCATTTTTTTATTCAAGAAGATATCTGTTTGGATAACCAATTCAACAAAAAAAATCCACATATAAATGTCTATATTACATTTTTTTTAATAATGGATGTTCAATTAAACAATAGACAATCAATTGTTTTGTGGGTGAATGGGTATAGATTAAAGTGCACATGGAATTGCAAGCCGGGCGCTGGCATGATAGTTATTTGTTGAGTTTTTGTCTGATAGAAAACTACAGAAATATTATTATAGAATACAATAAATTCCCATTCTCATTATTTATTGTGATATTGGCAAAATACAAATCACCCACTATATATTATTGTGACCTGTGGGTGTTCAAATACCATAGATTAGAATATTACAATATGTTCCCTCAAATGCATGAATATATTAATACCGAGTATATCTTCTTAGTTTGATTTCTAAATAAATTTTACACTTTCATTTTTAAGCCAAAATGTATTATATATTTTTGAAATTTCATTTTACTAAATCTGCATCAAATGATTACAAAATTTGGTTTATGATGATGATTGAATTTATTTTCAATTTAGATTACATATTTATGTAGTTATTGATCAAGATTCCGTTCTTTTGAATGAGAAAAATTAACTTTTAGCTCTTTCTAATTTCTTTCAGTTCCTTTCAAAAAGGACTTGAAAAATATATTTATATATGATGAATATACAATAATATTATATATTCAAATTTATAACATACCACCTCAAACACAAACAATAATAATTTTTTTATCCAAAGTAGAAGTTTTTTTTACATATTATCTGGGTGATAATTTGACTGAGTTACTTTTTAACATTTAAATTCTTCCAACATTTTTTATTTCTTTCCAATTTCTTCCAGCATCCAATTCTAGAATTGAATAATGCTAGAATCACAAATAGTTCACAAAATTCACAAAGCCCGAGACCCAAAGCGGTGAAGTTTATCTAATTAAGGGTTTAATGTTTTATGGTGAACTCCATAGACAAAAGTAAAAAATTATAAAAATACCAAAATAGAAATTATAAATTTTTTAAGACAAAAATAAGAGTTTACACTGCCATTTTTACACTGTCACACTCACCATATTGTCACAATGTAACTGTCACACTATCACTGTCATACTGTCATCCGTCGCTGCCAACCTTCGGAGTGCCGCTGCAGATCGACACTGATCGCCACACTGTCATTATACTCTTATTTTGGTCATAAAAGACTTAAAGCTCTAGTTTTCATATTTTTAAACTTTTTACTCCTATCTAATAAAATTTCTTATATCTTTTGGGTTGGAATTATTAAGTTCCAACTCTTCTTATTTCAGTTTTTTAAAAAACTTTACCCAACTTCTTCAATTTGTTGTTATATATTTTTAAAAATTTCTTTCTACTTTTTCTACTTTTTCTAGTTTTTTCAATTCTTTCTAATTGTGAATTAAAAAAAGAGAAATGATGTTTGCACTCTATTTTTTCTATTGGCACTCCAAAATGCACCATTAGTGTAGGAAATGATTAATGAATAATGTGTTTTGGAGTGTCAATAACAAAAGTTAATTCAACTTTTACTCTGAAAATATATCTATGATTTGAGAATAAATCCTCTACATACATGAATAACGCATTCCCTTCATATTAAATAAACTCATGATTTTTTTCTAAGTTGGTTTAGTCTACAAATGAGTATTCCATGTTGGTGTACCTCTAGCATTGTCCATGAAATAAACTCATAAATAATACTCCCTCCGTCCACAAATAAATTTTACATTGCGCGTTACGATGTTTAAATGAAATTATTTTCAAATCATTTTATATGAAGAATGGTGTAGAATTAAAAAATAAAAATTACATATTAAAAAACTATATCAAAAGATCTACAAAACTAGAGTTGACATAACTATATTATTTTATCAAATGGGTGAAAAAAATAGGCCAACAAAGCGAATAAAGTTTGACCATGTGAATAGTGAACGTAAAGTTTATTTGTGAACGGAAGGAGTATATTCTTTGGAAGATGAATATCTACATTAACGTCTTTCAAGGGTTACCATAATTTAATTAATCTTATTTCAATTACTTCCCATTTTTTTGTGAATTGATTGCAATTTCTTCTATTTTTTTCTAACTCTTCCCTTTGTTTAACATTTTTCTAAACAAAAAGAAAAACGTTTCCACCTGAGTTTTGACTTACTCCCTCCGTCCCAGAGTATTTTGTTCCGTTTGACTTTATCGAGTCAAAGTGGACAAATTTTAGTTATCAATTACTCTCAATTTATATTAGATATTAATAAAACACAATACATTTTTGAAAATTCAAAAGAATTTAAATATATTCAAATTGTTTTTATACTAATACACATTATAATTTTTACTTAATTAAAGCTCAAAATTTTTCTTATTTAACTTGAAAAAGTCAATACTCTGAAATGTACTCCTAAAATGGGAAAGTGTACAAGATGGGCCTGGCGAAAAAATGTACAGTATACGATGAAAAAGCCCACTCGGCACGCGCCCATTCTCTTCTAATCGCTAGAAGCCCACAAAACATTAACTAGTCTCATAGTATAAAGTTCAAAGTATCGGAACACTGTTTTCCTTTGAAAAGAAAGTCTATTTGGTCCCGTTTGAGTTCCGGTTATAGTCAGTTTAGATAAATTCAAGTTCAGATTGAGAAATATATGTTCAATATGTAGTATCATCGAGTTTAAATCGTCCTAACGAGTTATAAATTCTATTTTTAGAATGTTTAAGCAAACACTGGCACTTGCATTTTGTACTAAATAAATATAAATATCAAAATACATTATGCCTCTTAGAACAATTTTTTTTTCAATTTTTATTTCTTTTAAATATACTCCGTATTTAACAATATTATGAATACTTTAAAAATTAAATATGTACCAACTTTGAAAAAAAATGTGATGGAACTTTAAGGCCATGTTCTTCCCAATTTATTTTTTTAGTTATTACTTATTTTAATTTGAATCAGATCAGATCAACTAGATCAGATCTGAAAATAGATTTAAATATAACTATATTTAGATCATACCAGATCAGTTCATATCAGATAGATCAAATCAAAACTTAATCCATTTAGATCAGATCAAGTGATGTAAACACTACCTAATTTCACAAGATATTTTAATATCATGATTTTCAAGAATTACAGGAATAAGAATGAATATAAAGATCAAATAATAAGACTCGAGAATTGTATGAAAGACCTCCCTCTATTTGTATGCCTTGGGGTAGGGGTGGACACGGTACGGTTCCGGGACGGTTCCGGTACCGCCACCCCTTGGTACCGGTACCGGTACAGATCGGCCGGTACCGGTTCCGGTTCCGGTACCGTTTCGGCCACCCATAATTTTTTTTTTTTTGCTTTTTTATTAAATTTTTAAAGTGTAGAATTGTAAATGTTTAATTGTTAAAAGAAAGGATTAAATAAAAACTCTAAAAATGAAATTAATAAAGGAAAGAATGAAATAAAAAATAAAAACAAAAAAAAATTAATTACGGTACCGGAACCGGAACCGGAACCGGTACCGCCGGTGCCGGTACCGAAAAATGGGCACCGGAACCGGTACCAGAGTGGGCGGTACTGGTACCGGTTCCCGGAACCGGTGGACCGTCTCAGCCGACGGTAACGGTACCGTTTCCGGTCACGGTACCGTACCGGTACCGTGTCCACCCCTACCTTGGGGTATTTAGCCTACCAAGCTTCTTATGTATATAATGTGCTTTGTTTGATAATCTTACTATTATTTATTTGAATATCATTATCAATGTGTGATACTCCCTCCATTCTTAAATATTTGTCAACTTTTGATTTTTTTTGTCAAAATTGATAAACTTTGACCTCAAATTAAATAAAAATGATATTAGATATTGATACAAAATTTTTTATATTAAATTTATTATATCAAATATTTTCAAAATATTATTTTATTTAATTAAAATAAAATATATATTTTATTTAATTATAGGTCAAATGTTGAAAACAGTTGACCAAAAAAGTCAAAACTGGATAAATACTCAGGGACGGAGGTAGTACATGATAATAAAATGTATTTTTTTGTAGTGTACTCATTTTATTAAATATGTATATAATTTCCTCTTTTTTCATAAAAGTATATGTTTGTTTATAAGAATTTGAAATAATCTTATTTTTTATTATTATCAATATTTATGTTGTTGTTAGTACTCCAGAGTATTATTTTATGATACAACAACAACAATAAAGCCTTACCCTACATTGTAGTAGGGTTGGCTACATAGATAGTGTAACACCCTAATCCGTCCAGGTCTGCAGCCCCTTTCGGACTAAAGTATTGATTTGATAATCGTGATAATTTAAAACATTTCAAACATTTTTATTTATAAATAATATTCCATACATAATTGTAGAAAATGCGGAGTGTTTAATAATAATGCGGAAGCGACTTTTAAACATGTTTCATAACAACATAATTATTTATTTTGTTCAATGATCCACCACGACTGTCTCGCCCCTTCTGCTGCCAAGAACATGCCATTCACTCATTCTGTCTACCTGCGTGTAGCAAATAAAACATACTACACGCTCAGCGATGAAGCTGAGTAAGCATATCTAAAGCGTCGAACATCCAAATAAATTGAATCTCAATTCATAATCAACCATTTGATATCATGCACACAATATATGATTCAACATTCATGATATTCTCAATATTTTATTCCAAGTCATTTGATATTCAATATCTCAACCATGCTCTTAAATTATTCTTAATCTAAGGCCAAATTATTTTATAACAAGTTCTTAGCTATTCCTAGTCTAAGGCAATATTTCTAACCAGGCCCTTAAACTATAAATAGTTTAATGCAGAACACAAGAATCGATAATCCACCCTATGAGTCATGTGGATTACGTACCAACCGAACAATGATTTGTCGGGTGGGTGATATCCGGTCTGGATCCCGTACGTGCGTTTTAACCCGAAATATGAATTGGTCAAGTACATATATCTTAGAGTTCTTCTAGATATCCTTAATAATCATCATCAATATACAAGTGGGTATATCTTAGAGTTCTTCTAGATATCCTTAACAATATACACTGTTTTCATAATCACCATTAATTCATTTTTAATCATGATTTAATCATCAATAATCATTTTAATCAGTAGGTTTATCATTCATAATTATCCATAATAATTATTCATCATAATGATCATTCAACATAATATTTAATAGCAAACAACGGCCTAGTCTCGAGTGTTAACACTCGAACTTACCGTCATGCATCACATAATGTTTATATGTCACAAACATCATTTTTATTGTACAAAATCATATTTATATTGTGCATAATTAATTGGTATCAAAAATAGGATTTTAGATCATATTTTCAGGATCTGGACTTTAGGAAAATTGATTATTTCATTTAAAATGACCAATTAAATTATAAAAATCGATTTATATAATTAAAATAATCTATTAATTCATAAAAATCGATTTTTGCTTGAAAAATAATCCATTAAATCAATAAAATCGATTTTTGCTTAAAAAATAATCCATTAAATCAATAAAATCGATTTTTGCTTGAAAAATAATCCATTAATGAGTAAAAATCGATTTTTGCTTTAGGAATAATCGATTAAATATTAAAAATCGATTTGGTCTTTATGAATAATCGATTTGTTCTCGATAAATGGGTACTGACTTCAAACATCTCGTCTGAACGAAGTTTTAATCGATTTTTAGGAAGATAATAATCGATTTTTGGTCACTGTTCATCGTCTTCTTCCTTCGGTTCATTTTCAGAAATACCAATTTTAGTTACCAAACTTCAATTAAACTATATAGAAATGTTCTCCAAGGTTCATAGATCATTTTAGGATCATCAAAACATATTTTTAACAGCAAATTCAAGGTTTATGATTCTTGGTTCTTCAAACACGTCGAACACAAAACTCAACTAAATGACCATTTATGAACGTAAAAACAACCTATATGAACATTCTAATCTTTAGATATATCTACGGGCTTACCTCGAAGATTAATGGAGGTTTTGAGAATTTTCCGGCGAAACTTCCGGCGACGATAGTTCTCAACTCCGGCGACCTTACACCAAATTGACAGCATCACTGCGTTCTCCACACTCAAGGCTATCTCCCAGAACGAATTTGATGAAGAATGGTGAAGAAATGGTGAAGTTTTTGTTTCCATTATATAGAAGAAGGGAAGGGGAAGAAGACATGGGATGACATGTTGTTCTCCTGTTTTGGCGTCTCAGTGGAGCAGACGGCCGATAACGCAAGTCCCTGATTGGGACCAATTTTGGTTCCAGTCGGGGTACACTTTTTGGTCCAACTTTCTCCAAATTGAAATCCGATTGAACCGTTGGGGTCAGACAGTCAAACTCTACATAATGATATGATTTTCATTATTTGTTGACAAACTTTAGAATTTACTTATTTTTGGGTCCTTCTCAGTAATTAATTAATTATAAATTAATTAACTCTGATAGGCCTATTTTTGGGGTGTTACAGATAGTATTATTTTATGATAATAATAATACTCCCTCCGTCTAACAATAAAGTTCCCGTTCACTATTTACATGGTCAAACTTTATTCACTTTGTTGGCCTATTTTTGTGTCTTGTTTGATAAAATAATATAGTCATGTCACCACTAGTTTTGTAGATCTTTTCATGTAGTTTTTAAATATGTAATTTGAATTTTTTTAATTCCATTCCATTTTTCATATAAAATGATTTGAAAATAATTTCAGTCAAATATTGTAACGCGCAATTAGAACTTTATTTGTGGACGGAAAGAGTAATAAATATTTTTATTTATTCGGGTCTGAGCGATCCGTGGGATGGTGCATAAAATTTGAGCCAAGATCTAAAGTTTATGGACCAACGTTTATAAAACCTGATCCCGTATCCTAAAATGTCAAGTCCATATCCAAATGGGCTCGCGTTGGGGTCTAGTCCTCATTAAATATACCTTCAAAAGATTTGCTTGACAAATTTTGACCAGAAAACTACTCGCGGGTGACGCGAGTTTTGTCGAAATAACTTTCAGGTCCCTCTATTTTCAAAAAGACAACCGAGGTCCTTATATTTTGTTGTAATGACTGGGAGGGGACATTTCATCCAATACATCATCCGTAAGTGTTAATAAATGTATTTTTTTTCCTATTTTTCCAATACCGTTTTTTTCCTATTTTGCCATTACCTTGTTTTTTCTTTTTTTAAATTTTTTTATTTCATTTGTTTTAATATAATACAAACAATTTTGAATTTTTATACAATTTTATAGAAGAAATTCTAAAATAACACTTTAAAAAATAGTAACAAAATGAAAGAAAAACAAAGAAATAAAAAAAGGAGCGACCTAAGATTTATTATTTTAAAACATTTAGAAAAAAAATGGAAAAAATACATTTATTAACGTTTATAGATGAAATATTGGATGAAATGTCCTCTTCCAGTCATTACAACAAAATGTAAGGACCTCTGCTGTCTTCTTAAAAATAGAGGGACCTGAGAGTTATTTCAACAAAACTTGGGTCACCTGTGATTAATTTTCTGAAATTTGACATTTACCCAACCTGTCCGCACAAATCATTTTAATAGGAAGACTCCTAATATTATTTAGTTTCCTTATTCTTGTATTACCATAATTACTTTATTCCTTTCCTACTAGGAATAAGACTCTCTCTTGTAATCCCTATATATAGGAACATATCTCTCAATATTCAATAAGGCAAATTATTATCAAATTGTATCATGGTATCGGAGCCTAGGTTTAAACCCTAGCCCTTTTTTTCGAGACTGTGCCTTCACCGCCGGTCTCCTTCCTCTCGCCGGTCGACCATAAACGGAAACCATGGCTCAATCTTCAGATCCGCTTGCTTCGCTTCCTTCTGGCGTCAAGCTTCTTCTCCGCAATCTCCATAATCTTATCCCAGAGAAGCTCACTGATTCAAATTATCCTGCATGGTCTCTCAATGTCAAAACTGCTCTCGAGGCCAACCTTCTTCTTGGTTGGATCGATGGTCATGAAGCTGCGCCTCCAAAAATCCTATCCAAGGATGGCAAGGAAAACCCTAACCCAGAATTCCAAACATGGATTGTGATTGATACTCAGATCCGTGCATGCCTTCTTGTCGTCATCAGTCCGTCTGTTCACAAGCATGTCCGCAACTTCACCACATCTGCCGATCTATGGAACGCTCTCGCTGCCCGGTATAATTCTGTTTCTACCGCTCACATCTATCAACTACGGGACAAACTTCACACACTCCGAAAAGGTACAAAAACTATCACCCAGTACCTTGATGAAGTTGCCACTATCCTCACCGATTTGGATGCTCTCAACGAGGTTATTCCTGAGAGAGATGTGGTGAATGCTGTTATCTGAGGCCTCCCTCATGAATATTCCTCCTTCAAGCAAAATATACGGATGAACAATGAGAATATAAGTCTCAATCAACTCTCTGGGTGACTAACCTCTGAAGAAATAAATCTTGAAATCGAGCAAAAATTGAGTATTGCAGATTCCGCCTCCGGTGTTTCTCACTCTGCACTGTATACAAACAGCGGTCGAGGCCGCGGTCGAGGAGGACCAAACGGTCGACCGTTTTCTGGGCGAGGATCTGGATCCGGTCGTAGCGGTCGAAGCTATAGAAGGGGGGGAGGCCGCGGACCTTCACGCGATCTTCCAGTATGTCAGATCTGTTCAAAGCGTGGCCACTCTGCTGCTACCTGCTGGTACCGCTATGATGATTCTTCTACTGAGAGCAACTCGGCTACCAATTCTTGTGCTATGCATGCAACCACAAGCAACCAAACTGGTGATTGGTACCTTGATACAGGTGCTAATACTCATGTTACGCATGATCTTTCACAGCTGCAAACTCCGACTCCCTACCATGGAATTGAAACTATTACTGTAGGTAATGGTCATACTTTACCCATCACTCACACAGGTTCAGGCTCAATTCACACCCCGAATGGTAAATTTCACCTCCACTCCCTTAATCATGTTCCCTCCCTTACTTCAAACTTACTGTCCGTTCACCGCTTTACCAAAGATAATAATTGCACTCTTGTTTTTAATGCCGACTCCTTTCAGATAGTGGACAACGATACGAATCGGGTGCGGTACACGGGCCCCTGTGAGTATGGTCTCTATACCCTTCCTTCCAAGCTTATCCCTGTTGTGCGTCAAGCTGTCACTGCATCCACCTGGCATCGCCGGCTTGGACATCCGGCTCCTGCTGTTGCCAAGTCTATTTTGTCTACTTTAGGGTTTAAATTTTCTGATCACTTACATTGTGAGTCCTGTCATGTGTCTAAGTCTTGTCGTTTATCCTTTGCACTCTTTGAACATAAGGCCACAGCGCCTTTTCAACTAATTCATTCTGATGTTTGGGGACCAACCTCTGTTCCATCTATCTCTGGTTTTCGTTTCTATATCTGCTTTGTTGATGATTTTAGTAAATTTACTTGGATTTATCCTCTTAAACACAAATCTGAAGCTTACTCTGTTTTCACTAGTTTTGAAAAAATGGTTAAAACTCAATTTAATTCAAATATTCAGATTTTTAGAAGTGATAATGGGAAAGAATTTGTAAATACAGCCTTTGGCATTTTTCTTCAAAATCTTGGGATTCTGCATCACACGTCCTGCCCTTACACTCCTGAACAGAATGGTGTGGCTGAACGCAAGCATCGGCATCTCATTGAGACTGTCATTGCTTTACTCTACGATTCCCACCTTCCTGTCTCCTTTTGGGTTGAAGCACTTGCTACCGCCAACTACCTTATAAATCGCCTACCCACATCCACCCTAAATAACCAATGCCCCTTTGAAGCCCTCTATGGTCGGTCTCCGGATTATGTTCACCTTCGTCCTTTTGGTTGTCTTGTGTATCCCTGGCTTCGTCCTCACACACATCACAAGCTTCAACCACGTTCCACCCCCTGCATTTTCCTAGGTTATCATCCCACCATGAAAGGTTACAAGTGTTATGATCCTATTTCTCAGAAAACGTATGTCTCCCGTCATGTTCGTTTTGTAGAAGATCAGTTTCCCTACTCTAAACTTTTATCTACCCCAGCCTCCTCTAACCCTTTAGGCATCATTCCCATCTTTCCTCCCAGACCAGGCTCACAGGGTCCGGCACCGCACAGTTCTCAAATCGTTCCGTCTGCTACTGCTCCACAAACGATCGACCGTTCCCCTCATACATCTACCCACGGTCGACCGTCTCCTCACACCCGTTCTGAACCTCTACAGACGGTTCACCACATGGACCATTCCCCACCCCACGGTCGACCGTCCTCCCAACCCCTCTCTGAATCTCTACAGACGGTCGATACTATTACCCGTCCACCCCCACACGGTCGACCGTCGACAGCACTGATCCCACAACAAATGCCCATCCCATGCAAACCCGTGCCAAATCAGGCATTTTCAAGCCTAAAACCTATACTGCTACCACCACTGATACCTCTCCTCCTACCTCTGAACCTCACACCTATCACCAAGCCTTCAAGAATAGCTATTGGTGACATGCCATGGATGAAGAATTTGCAGCTCTGAATGAACAGCGCACATGGGATTTGGTGCCCCTACCCAAGGGCCGAGATCCTATTGGTTGCAAGTGGGTGTATCGCATAAAACGGAATCCGGATGGCTCCGTCTCTCGGTACAAGGCTCGTCTAGTGGCCAAAGGGTACCATCAAGAGTATGGCATCGATTATAAAGAGACGTTCAGCCCGGTTGTCAAGCAGCAAACCATTCGTCTGGTACTCACTCTTGCTCTACACTATGATTGGCCTCTTCATCAACTTGATGTTACCAATGCCTTTCTCCATGGTACACTCGATGAGGATATTTATATGTCTCAACCACCGGGCTACGTCAATCCCAATAGGCCTGAGTTTGTTTGCAAGCTGCGCAAATCTCTGTATGGCCTTAAACAGGCTCCTCGTGCTTGGTACACTTGTTTTGCTACTTTTTTGCAGGGACTTGGCTTCCAGTGTTGTCGTCATGACACCAGTCTGTTCACTTTTCACAGCTCCCGCGGCATGGTCATTGTTCTCCTATATGTTGATGACATCATTATTACAGGGAGCTCATCTGACCTCATCTCTGCTGTTACTCAGGCTATGCATAAAAATTTTCGCCTCAAAGACTTGGGCCCCCTGGATTTCTTTCTTGGCATTGAGGTTCGTCGCTCTGCGGATTCTATCTTGCTTCATCAGACAAAATACATATTTGATCTTCTTCAGCGGGCTGGCATGACTGATTGCAAACCCACTGTCACTCCGATGGCGGCGCGGCCAACCCAGGAGATCTCGTCCACCTTCTCCGACCCAAAATTGTTCCGTAGCCTTGTGGGTGGTCTACACTATCTTGCGGTGACTCGCCCTGATATTCAGTATGCTGTAAATCGAGTTTCTCAGACCATGCATAATCCTACAGAGAAGGATTACATGGCCCTTAAACGTATTCTTCGCTACTTGAAGGGTACTTCTTCTCATGGCCTTCTGTTCAGAAAAGGCTCTCTTGATCTTGCTGTTTATTCTGACTCTGACTGGGCTAACGACAAAGATGATCGTCGTTCCACCACTGGGTATCTCCTTATGCTGGGGCCGAATCTTATCTCATGGTGCACAAAAAAACAGACTCGCGTCTCGCGCTCCTCCACCGAAGCTGAGTATCGCGTTATGGCCGCGGGGGTGTCAGAGGCGATGTGGCTTCGTTATATTATGGATTCTCTGCATGTTCCGCCTACGAAACCTAAGATTTATTGTGATAATGAGTCCACAATCTGTGTCACCAAGAATCCCGTTCTCCATGATCGCATGAAGCATGTTGGCTCTGACTGTCACTTTGTTCGAGACGAGGTTATGGCTGGCACTATGACTACACATCATGTTCCTTCTTCTGAGCAGCTTGCTAACATCTTGACAAAACCGCTTCCGCCGACTCCGTTCCATTATTTGTGTTCCAAGCTGCCCCTCGTATCCGTTGATCAGCTTGCGGGGGATAATAGGAAGACTCCTAATATTATTTAGTTTCCTTATTCTTGTATTACCATAATTACTTTATTCCTTTCCTACTAGGAATAGGACTCTCTCTTGTAATCCCTATGTATAGGAACATATCTCTCAATATTCAATAAGACAAATTATTATCAAATTGTATCACATTTAAAGGCTTGTCTCACTCACTAGTCATGACTCGCCCTCTCCCTAAAGAAGCTTCAGGGTCGTCGTCCCCTTCCTCTGGTTTCAAAATTTAAACTTTACAGTTTGATTCAATGTGGCAAGTTGCTTTGGGAGCAGCACTTACAGCAGGATCTGGGTTTCTGGCCAAAGCACTCATCCATTCAAATGCCCCAGAACCCGACCAACCCCATGACCAGAATAGCCTCATTTCACCTTGTTCTGCGGCCCAAGATTCAGTTTTTCCTGACGAGGTTGGGGCAAAGAGGGAATCTTTAGGTGCAGAATCAATCTTTAGGTTTTCAAGTTCAGAAAGTGGGGCGAACGAGTTGAGGAAGAAAAGTGAGTGTGGGTCTGGAAGGAATAATGGGAAACTGGAGGGGTTTAAGAGAAATGGTGGTGGGAGAAGAGTGGTCAAGAAGTGTGGGTTCAACAAGGGGTTGGAGAAGAAGTTCTATGTCTGCTTGAAGAAGAGAAGAATTAGCAGATGTGCCCCTGGAAAATGCGACAAATGCTCTTCCAAAGGTTAGATCTTTTCCAAATTCCAATCTTCAATGCTGTTTTCTGTTTATTATCTTTGTTGCTTGAAGTTACTTTCAATGTTTGTTTCATTCGTTTTGAAACCTGATAATTTATCTATGGACTGTACATTGCTTAGTTTGTAACTTGTGGTTTTTGCACTATTAGAGGGAGGAAAGAAAATGTGACAGGATTCTTTTTGTTAAAAAAGCTTCAAACTCAACACATTGAATATCAATTTCAAATGCTTGTTCAAAAGCTTATACTAATTTTATCTAAATCTTTTTTAATTTCTTAAATGCCTAGGAAATTTAAGTTTGTAAGTTTTGAAAAAGTTTTAATCAAATTTTATTTTCCCTTTTTCCCTGCGATTTCCCGACTCCCAAACGTAGTTGATAGTCTTAGTTCATGAGGTTATCTAGCAGGAAACTCAATATTTGGATGGGGTGTTGGCATTGGAATGATGTGCATGATGTCAGCCCAGAGAGGCGAAATCAATGAGCTAAACATTGCAATAGCCGAAACCTCAAAGGCTGTTGAGGAATTGAAGGATCAAATTTCTCAAAGAAGAACTTCTAAACCCGGGCTTGGAACGATAATCTCAGAGGATGAAACCTCAAAGCTGGTTAAGTCATGCGCTGAGAACCACGACGATGACAAAAGAATCTTTGCCTTTCCTGTTAGTGAGGAAGGTGAATATGCAAGTAGTGTTCTTACGGATGAAATGCATCCGGATGCAATGGAAATGAATCTGCTCCAAGCTGAGCTTCAATCTGAACTTCAGAAACTCCATGGGTGTGTCTCAGATGGTTCTTGCTTTGGAGTAAGTGCAGAGATTTCTGATGTGGAGATTATTCCCATATAGTTACACTGCAAATATGAAATCTTGCTCAAAATGACACAATATTCTTGACAGCAGGGAGCTTTGGGTGAAGGGTTTCATTATCAGCAAGAGGGTATGAATGATTTGAACGCGCACCAATCCAACAGAGTGATTCCCTCTGAGCTGCACCAAAAGTTGAGCCAAGTACTGATTGAACAACAGGAAAGCCAGATAGTGGAATTAGAGTCCGAGCTGCGAAACTCCCACCACAAACTCCATCAGAAAGAATCCGAGCTCCAAGCACTCAAGGACTGCGTTCGTCGTCTCACTGATTTCTCAATAGCCACTGATTCAGGTTCCCGCTGCATTGTCATCTTTAATGAGACATATTAATCTCTCTAGTACTTAAGCATGTTGTGATCATCTTTGTACACATTGATGCGTGTGGTTTGTTGATTTTCACAGACGAAGAGACGGAGGGCAACCAAGAACGTTCGAGGTTCATTTTTGACGATGAAGAGAAGAAGCAGGCTTTGAGTTCTGAGTTTAGGAAACCAGCAATGGTTGGGAATAAAAGAGCATCAATGGAGTTTTGAGTAAACATTAGGTTCAATTCAAAGTTAGTTGACTCTTCTTCTTTTTTGGTTTGAGAGACTCATCACTTATGCAGTATGTAATAGGTTGACAAATAGAGACAATCATACATTGATACATATTCTGTATTCTTGAACTTTTTAAAATGTTGCATCAATGGTCCATCTGTTAAGAAGAGTGCCACAAATGCCAGCTGTACACTTTCCAGTTGTAATTTGTAACTAATTTTTGTTGCTTTTCTTTTCTTTCACTGAGTTTGTTTTTCCTTTGGGTTGCATATATATAGTAGTCCTCTTGCTTGCAACAGACCAGATTTTTCCATTCCCATAATAAGATTTGTTCTTCTTCTTCATCTCTCTCTTGAGTTTCTGATGTTTTAACACCATTTGTGTCAAATTTGGTAATGCGTTAATCACACGCTCATTAACACACACACACGCACACATATATATATATGAAGATGCCATGGATTGATGAAGAGTTTGTGATTAATGTACTTTCAGATATGGCACAAAGAAACTAGACACAATGTTTTGAAAAGTTCAAAGACCATTGATGCAAATTTCAAATTTAGTAGAAATTCACGCAATTTTTAAAGAGTTCGAGGGGAGTGCATAAAAAACTCTAAATTTTATATTCTTCACTTCTACGTAACATTAAAAGTGGTTTGTCATGCCAAGACTAATTGAACTAAAAGATGGTTTTGTAAAACAAAAACCATTGTAAAAGATGATTTCTTAAAAAGAAAATTATAAAATGTGTTTTTTATATATAAAAAGACCAAACATAAACTCCGATTTATATAAATTTATTTTAAAAGACGGGTCTCTTAGAACTTAGAAGATACAAGACATAAATTGATAAAAGGGTTTTTCTCCCATGCTTTCTTATTTCAAAGGGCATGGATGCCCTTCCTTTTAAATAATGACATGTGGACAAATAATAATGAAAGTATTCTACAAAGTTTAATATGGAGCATAGTTAGTTTCAATATTTGCAAAATGCTCTCTTCTTTTTTAAAAATTTTAAATGAAATTTCAATTGAATTTTTAATTTATTAAAAATATTTTATCACAATAGTAATAATAATAATAATTGTGTTTGGTTCTATTGAAAAATCAAAATAAAAAACGTTTTTGTACATACTTATTTTAATATTATCCCATATGTATTTATTTAAAAATAATAATATTGTTATATTCCGCGTCCGATCATGCTTTTTATACTCTATCCATCCCAAAATTATCATTATATTTCAAACGTGAAAAATTGTATATATTTCCAAATAATAATATTTATTTAATCATATAGAAATAAAAACTATAACTTATATATATTCAAAAACGACATCAAAAGTTTTACAAAGCAAGTGGTGACATGTTTATTTTATTTTATCAAATGATCAACACAATGAATGCACACACATACAAAATATTGGGGTGTTTGAATTACATTTTGAATATTACGAAAATTTAATTTTGTCTAAAATATTTAGCAGAGTTTCAACGTAAGATTGTATATTTTGTAGAGTTTTGTCAAAAAATTCCCATGAAGAATATTTCATTAGTATTTTAATTTTGGCAGTTACTACTACCAAAAATTTTAAATTAAAAATAATTAATTTCAAATTTTGAATTATAATCACTTTCGTCAAAAGCCCTTTGAATTTTGTAAAGCTCCAAAATTTGGTCTATCAATTCATAATCACTACCTTCGCCCTTGAGTATTTGTCCAACTTTGATTTTTTTCTAGTAAAAAGAATCGATAATAAAAATTAATTTGGGATATTAGTTTGATATAAATAATATCTAAAAAATATTTTACAAGATAAATCTATCTAATAAAATTATTCTTGAATAAATATCTGATATAATTTTATTTAATTAATGTTTAAAGTTTATCTATTTTTATTGTAAAAAGTTAAAACTATACAAATACTTATAGACGAAGGTAGTAATTAAATATAATTAGGTTTTAATTAAGATGGCCAGATTATATTTTTGAAGTATTAATAAAGATTAAACTATGAGTAAAACATAGTGAACATACAAAATATGATTTCCATATTTCATTTCTAAATAAGAAGTTTTAGCAATGATGTCAATATATAATATCAAAAATACTTGTAGAATGCCGATATACAATATCAGATTATTACTGTACAAAAGTGGACAAATACTTCAAGAAAGAGATAGTATTTTGGAGATAAATATTTTACTTTTATTTTGAGTGATTTGTTAAAGAAGGAAAAAATAATAAATGGTGGATTAAATAATTGATAAGACTAATGTGTGCCATTTACTCATTTAGAGGGAGCATTTTGCAACTTTTGAAATTAACGTTGCTCCATATTAAACTTTGTGGAATGCTCCATACATTTAACTCTCTTTATTTTTGTCCACATGTCACTATTTAAATGGAAAGACATCCATGTCCTTTGAAATAAGAAGGCATGGGAGAAAAACCCTTGATAAAAAGGTGGTTTGTCCAAAAAACTTCAATGCGATTTGCCTGGGTTTGAAAATGAAGAATACATTATCTATTTTTGGACACTAGGTGCGGCATTAAATAAATTTGAATAAATTTCATAACTGATTCTTTATAACTCAAGATTTTCTATGTAAAGTTCTGAACTTAAAGATGTTACACATGTGACTATTGATATTTGAAAACTACTCCATTGTCTTTTGGGAACTATATATGAAAAACAATACTTCATATTTGGATTAAAAGACTAATTATGAAATAATTCTCAAGTATAGAATAACACTTGGATAATATATTAAAATGGAAACTAAATTTGAGAAATCCCTTGTTATCAAGAATTATTTATTTTTGGAATGGAATTTACTCAATAAAGTTATCCATTGCATAAAATTTATGCCTTTTTCTAGTAATTTTTTCGGGCACTACTTCTCGAAGGCTACAATTAGGCTATATTTGATTGAAAGAATTCAAACTATGGAATTGAAATTGAGAACAACAAATCAAAGTATTTTGTTTGGTAGTACAAAAATATGTGGATTTGTAATTGATAATGCAAACATGAATTGGAATTGGAAAATACAATCCCATCCAAATCAATTCCATTGAATTTTAATTTCCAATTCCAATTATGTTAATTCCGTGTACCAAACAAACCCTTAGTGTACATATTTCACCTAAAATAGTTCTAATATTTTTTATTGCCGTTTTTATAATTTTTTTAAATTTGTGTTTAGAGTAAATGGTAAGTAAATTTGGGTGTAGAGTAAATGGTAAGTAAATTGGTGTTCAAATTTAGCAGGAAATCGCGCTCTTAATGGGTAAATGGGAACCATCGGTAAATAATTAATTTGTTAACTAATAACGTCAAAAAGAATTGTTAACTAATATATATGCACGAATGTATTTTAGAAATTAAATGCATTATTGAACTTTCTCCAAAATTAGCGATAATATTTTTACATATAAATATGGCCAGCTAATTCCCACATAACGATTCACCATAAAATAAAATATATAATTGAGAAGAAGAATATAATAATATAATGAAGATGGGTAAAGCTTTCGTTGGGTGCTTCTTCTTTGCAGTCATCAGCCTTGCTTTCATTTCTAACATTGGTAACTTTCAAAACAAATAATACTATTTCTATATTTGTCCAGTTTGAATTTCTCAAGTCAAATTAAATAAATTTTGAACTTCAATCACAATGATTCAGTATTGTACTTCTTTTGTTTCATAAAACGGTTCATATTTTGACTTTTAAGCGAAATAAGGAGTGTATATTTGTGATTGACTTTCCAATTTTGTCCTTGAGGTGACAGGTAAAAGTAAGATGTGATTGGTAAATTATTAGTGAAAAAAGTATGATGTGATAGATAGGGTAATAAAAAAATAAGAGTAAAAAAGTGATTTTTTAAATGAAAACGGAAGTGTTTTAGGAAAAACAAAAAAATGAAAGATGTAGTGCTTTAAGAAACGAAGATTGTATATTAATACAAAGAAATAAAATTTTGAAAGATATCAGCAAGATAAATCTAATAAAATTATTTCTATACTAAAATACATTGCAATTTTTGTTTGATTGGAGTTCAAAATTTATCTAGTTTGATTTGAAAAAATCAAACTAGACAAATACATTATGGGAGATAGATAAAATATGCCTTGTATTTTTGTGTTGAAATTGTGAAGGTAATTGATTTATTCTATATATTTTTTTTAAATAGGGGTAACGGAGGGAGGACTAGACCCATTGTGTAATTGGGCATGTGACCCAAAGATAGGGGACTGCGCCACACTTTGTAAGAAGGAGGGGTACCCTAAAGGTGGCGTTTGCCGGCCGCCTAGAGGGGCCTACAAAGGATTTCCTCCCGGTTGCTGCTGCCTCCCTTGATTTTCCTTTTTTTTTTAAATTTTTGTTACGTACTTTTTACATTATTTAAGCTAGGGGTACACCAACATAGGGTACCCCAAGTGTACACCAAAGCCAACACAGACACACACAGACACAAAGTGTCTGTGTTGCACAGACATTTTGTGTCTGTGTTAGCTTGGTGTACATTTGGGGTAACCCATGTTGGTGTACCCCTAGCATTGCCCTTTATAATTTATGCGCATTTTTTTTCTTGTAATCGTAATTTTAGTTGTTTTACTTCTGCATTTGGATGAATTATTTACTTCTGCATCCCTTTGATATTGGGTCGAGTGTGTTTGGAAGAGCTAATTAAACGCGGGTTGGGTCGAGATGGGCACCCGTTTTGGTCACTCTTATTAAACCCAAACCGGCTAGAAACAAAAACTAGGCACTGTTTGGAATTCAAACTGTGTAATTAGAATTGGAGATAATAATTCTAATTTTGTTGTTTGGTGGTATAAAAATGTGTAAATTTGGAATTAGGAGTGCCAAAAAAGAATTGGAATTGGAGAACTCAATTCTATCTAAAGCAATTCTATAGAATTTGAACTTTCAATTCTGTTAATTATGTGTAGCAAACGAACCCTTAGTCATTAGGGGTTTGGGGTGGTGGACGGTGGACCGTATAAATGATACTTATAATTGAGTCATTTTTTTATTTCTTAAATGACGGTGGACATTTACTTGAGCAATGTCTAGTGGCGATGGACATTTGCTTGAACAATGTTGAGTGGACATTGAACAGTAGTACTACATTGAATAATTAAAACATACGGTACTATATTGGAAAACCCACTGTATTTTAGTCCTATATATAGGTAAATTCCTCATTGAAAAGCTGGGAGAAGTTGAAAATGTTACGAAAAATACAGTGTTCAAAAATTGTATAAATAGTGATCACCCAAATAAGTTTGTAAAAAACTAATTTTAGATATTTTTATGTTTATACGTGTTTGAGATGATATGTTATAAATTTAGATATATGATTTTGTTGTATATTTATCATACGTAAATAGAATTTTTAAGATATTGGAAGAAAGAGAAAGGAAAAACTTAAAAGAAACTAAAGTAATTGAAAGAAACGATAAGAAATGGGAAAAAGTTGAACATTAACTTTTTCAAACTAAAAACGATACCTAAACTAGCGAAAACATTAATTAGTTTAATTTACTCAGTTTTGCATTTTTCAAAACAGAACAAAAAATAAATAAATCGTGCATTGATTATTCAACAAAATTGAACCAAAACAGTGTAGCAGAATGATACGGAGTAAAAAGTATCAAAATGCAAATTGCCCACAGAAAAAATAAATCACCCCAAATAGAAGTAAAACATAGAGAAAATAAGGTGAGGTTCTAGTGCCACTGGAGTACGGTGCCACTCCAGTGCCACTGGCATTTTGGGACACCTCCGGTGCTCCGTTTGCAAAATTGACGGTTCCTACCTCCCCCAACACACCCCCTAAACCCCCCACTCTACCCCGCCCCTGCACCCCCACCCCAAATCCGCCGTAAGCCCCCCACAAAATGTGTGGCTATTATGAACGTATAATAGCCACACATTTTGTGGGGGGGCTTACGGCGGGGTGGGGGTAAGGTGGGGGGTTTAGGGGGTGGGTTAGGGGGGGTAGGAACCGTCAATTTTGCAAAAGGAACACCGGAGGTGCCCCAAAATGCCAGTGGCACCGGAGTGGCACCGTACTCCAGTGGCACTAGAACCCCACCCGAGAAAATATTAAAATAAAAGCTTCATATTTTTATTTTCTAAGGAGCTGTTTGGCAACTTCTGAATAAGTAAGTGCTGAACCAGTAAGAGGTCTGAACCATTAAGAGCTAGTATATTGCTTAACTATTCAGAGGTAAATGTCTGATCAATTCAGATAAGAGGTTTTAACCATTCAGACTCTGTATAATACTTAACCATTCAGAAGCAAATCTCTTAACCATTCAGACATTTGAACCATTAAGAGGCTGAAACAAACAGTCTGAACCATTAAGTGCTGAACGATTCAGACATCTGAACCATTAAGAGGCTGAAACAAACAGCCCCTAAGTAAGAGTTTGCGCAGTGGTAATGTGCAGTGACAATACACATGAACATTTCAATATACTTTTGGTATTGTAAATGAGCATGATTGACACTATAAATGTATTTTAATTTCTATATCGAGAATAAAACATAAAAATTCTATTTTGATATTTTTTAATATTTTACTTATATTTTAATCTTTTTGGTCGAGGAAAATGCATAGAATGAAAACTACCATAGGTAGGTACCCCAATAGTTTTTTCACTATCCATTTATTGATTGGAGAAAAAATGTAAAATGAATAAAAATGTAATATTAAAAAAATTTATGGTGTATAAATAGAGTGAACATTTGGTATATCTCTACCATTACTCACTCATAAGTCATACTACGTAATACACTATGACCATGTTCTTTTGGATTTGAATTTCAGAGTTGGATGTTGGAAGAAAGTGAAAAACGTTGGAAAAATTTGGAAAGAGATGGAAAATGTTGGAAGAATTAAAGTGTTAAAAAACATATAATTAAATGATCACACAAATAAATATGAAAGAAAACTTTAATTTTGGATGAAAAAGAATTCATCATGTGCGTGTTTGAGGTGATATGTTTTAAATTTAGATATATAATGTTATTGTATATTGTCATATATAAAAATACTTTTTTTTAAATTGTTGAGAGAAACTGAAATGAATGAGAAGGAACTAGAAAGAGTTGAAAAAAAGAAAGAATTAAAAATTAATTTTTCTAATCCAAAAGAACATGACTAGGTCTAAATTTAGATAGTTGGTGAGACATGTAATAAATTTGCAAAGTTGACTGTATATCCAGTTGTAACTAATTTCATGTACATTGAATGACCCTTGTATAATTTTTAAGATAAATAATCTTGAGTATATAAATAAATAAGCAATTTAAATTGGGACGGATGGAGTATAATTTTATGCGGAGTATGTATTTATGGTTTCATTATTTCCTTTTACAGCTTGAAAGTGTTATTAAAGAGACAAATAAAATATGTTAGTCATTTTATTTATTTATTTTCTATCAAGGTTTCTTTTATGATTGATAGGCATTGTTTTATTTTATTTTTAAAACATGATGCTAGAAAATCCAAGTGCAATAAGCAAAATATGTTAGTCATTGATTATTTGATAAAATAAAGTATTTTTGTTGTGTTTAGAGTAAAAAAAGTAAATAATGACAAAGTAAATTTTTGTTTAAATTTATCAGCAAATCACACTTTTAAATGCGAACCATATGCAATTAATTTGTTAACAAATGTGTATATATGCATGGCGGTATATTTTAGGAAATGAATTGAATTTTCACCAAAATTAACGACTATATTTATGCATATAAATATGGTTAACTCTCACATAACATTTCTCCAATATAATGAAAATGGGTAAAGCTTCCGTTGTGTGCTTCTTCTTTGCCGTCATCTGCCTTGCTTTTATTTCTTCTAATATTGGTAAATTATGCTTCACTTAAGTCTATATATATATTCATAATTAATTATTTAATTTCATATGAACACTTTCATAATTAAAATGTGTATAAGAATTCATGGTTTATTTTTACTTAATATTTACTCACTTAATCCTTTGTTTTTCTCCAGTTTAACTTTTTTGAGTAAAATCGGATGAATTTTTTATTATTATTAAATTAAGCCAACGAAATAAAATTTTGAAAATGCTCATTAAGATAAATTTAATTTATTTCTTTGCATACCAATATTGATTGAAACTTTTTATTTAATTAATTAATTTCCAAATTAAAGTTTTTCCATTTGAGTCAAAAAAATTAAACGGAACGAATATACTTGAAAGCGACGGTTCATGTGACATTGGTCATCAATGTCTTGGGATGATATGGGTGTTGTTCCCGTTCGCCCTTGCACCTTTAGCCCCTCTCCCTCCACTCCTACTTGTTTGCTGATTGGTTAAAGTAATTACTATAACCAATCACTAAATGGAAGGAGGAATGACGGAGACGAGAAGGACATCCTAGAGTGTAGGAATCATCGATATTTCAAGCGGAACCCACGTCATCACATGAGATTGACGACCAATATCACATAAACCGAGCCGCATTTTACGTGAAACTAATTAATGATTTGTTTAATTTTAATATTAGGAGTGACGGAAGGATACGGTGCAATTGGGCCTGTGACCCAAAGGTGGGGGATTGCGCAACTCTGTGTAAAAAGCAAGGCTATTACAGCGGGTTTTGCCACGAGCTTGACGGCGTCCTCACGTGCTGCTGCCTCGTTTCAGCCCTTTGATTTTTGCCACACTATTTTTCACAATTATATTAAATTTAATTAGCAGGAACTAGTAATTTTATTTGTTTTTATATACTCCAATATACTACCTTCCTTCTTTATTAATCTACATTTTCTAGTGGCTTTCATAATATATTGAATAAAAAAATAAACACAAATATAGAATGTGTTTACATTCGCTTATTTTTCAATATATTGTGAAAGTTAATTATACGGAGTAATAAAGAGTTAATTCACAATGGCATATTTAATGGTATAAATTAATTTAGAAAAGTATCGCATATTGTTGGTCCATAAAGGTTAATATATGTGCATAAAAGGTACAAATGCAAAAGAATGACATATAGTGTAGGTGTACAAAAGAAAAACAAACACTAACCAACATTATGTGCTTGTGTGGTCACAAAAAGTGTGAAACTATAATTGGTTCATGTAATGGAAAAAATATAATTCAAAGAAATTAAATGGCAGATTAATGGCTTCTTTTTAACACTTTAGCGACCCGGCCCATTCAACATTGATACCATTTCTATGGCAATCACAAACCCTCATAATACATATATTCAATTTTACTAAAAAGAATGCAAATAAAGATTCATGATCATATTTGTATATGAACTTGGGCTTTTGAGGCACACCATTGGTGTAGGGTTTTCAATTTTAGTCTCAAGGAATGATTTGCAATTTTAAATTCTCTCCCTCTAACTTTGTTTTCTCGTCTATTCCATTAAGATGAGGTGGAAAAAGAAGTTACATGTCTTCTTATTATTGGTACATGTTGGAAGTGTTTCAAAAACACCCTTTTTTGAACATGCATCGAAGGAATTGTCGTACCCTAGTCCGATTGCAAAATTTTTATAGAATCCCTTGGTTCACATAATACTAGTAATAACCCCGTGCTTCGCACGGGCTCTGATATTTTCTAAATTTTGACATCTAAATTAAAAAATAAAAATAATATTTATTTTAAGTTCTCTAATGATATATGATGTGTTTGATAAATATTTTTTAGTATATAATATCTCTTTTTGAGAGAAAAGTTTTAATTTTATTATTGATGTACATGTACTAAAATATATATAAAAAATATACAAAATAAATGCTTGGTTGTTTTTAAAAATAAAATAAATGCTGGATTATTTATATAAATAATATGTTATGAAGTTAATAAAGATGCACGTGTGATAAGATTTATATATGATAGCTTTTTTTGAGATGATGGAATTATAAGCAATATTTTTTTTTATGAATAAATTTTATATAATTTTTTTAAATTATAAAATAGTCACGCATATTTAAAAAATATGTAAAAACAATGAAAAAATATTTCTAAAATAGTGAAAGAGCGAAAACTTTGTAAGAAGTTAATAAAAATAGTGAGTTTTTATTGTTGAAAAGTGAAGGATTTATAAAAAATAATAAAAATAATGATTATTTAATACAAAATTAAATAGGCAAAATTGACAAGAATACTCCCAGAAATTCTAGATTTTACATAAATACTCCCAAATTTGTTTCTTTACATCATTACTCCCACATTATTTTTTTATTTACATCATTGCTCCCAAATTTGGTAGTGAACATTAGTGTTACTTGAATGCGTTTTTTTGCGCTAAGTGAGCAGTTAAAATGCAGATATGTATTTTTTCACTATAATATAACAAATTCACCTCAAATTATTCTCTCCATCGACTTTCTCACGTCTTAGTAAGCCTAATCATTGCCCTTGTTTCCATCACTTTTTTAAAAAAAATTAGATTTCAAACTTCCTAAATGTTTTTAATGTTTAATATCAAGTGTGTTCATATTAATTTAATTTGAATTCAATAAAAAAACGATGAAGAACCCCGTTTAAAAAGACGCATCCGAGGAACACTGACGATGAAGCAATCACGGAGTAATGACGTAAATAACAGACAAATGTGGGAGTAACTATGTAAATAAACAAATTTGGGAGTATTTATGTAAAAACTGAAATTTCTGGGAGTATTCATGTGAATTTTGCCAATTAAATATGCATGCATGGAAAGACATGTGTCATGTGATTTACATGTGGCGTGACAAATGTCAGTAGTATGAATGCGTGGCATGACACGTGTCGTCACAACAACTATGGCATGCTTGCATGGAAAGACATGATTTACATGTGGCGTGACACATGTCAGTAGTATGCACGCGTGGCATGACACATGTCATCACCACAACCATGGAACTCTCTTTTACATATATATAGGATAGGATTGGGAAACAATGTCATGGGATGACTCAGGATTGCTTTAATGCACCATTCGTAAAATTTACGTTTCTTACTTTCCTAGTAAACCCCCCTACATCGTCTCATTCCGAACACACCCTCCTATCCTCTTCAATTGCACCCCCAGTTAATTTTGACTTTGGAGAGTGCAATTCAAGGGAGTGAGGGGGGGGGGGGGTCGAGTCTGGACACGGTCCCGATACAAAACCGGTGCCCTTACCGGGTCTGCCACCGAGACCGGTGACACATTACAGAGTACTTGAAATGGAACCGACGTCCACGGTACCAATTACAGTGTATAGATTTTGATACCTGTACCGGTTCCGGTCCAATTTTAAAATTTTTTCCTTTTGTTTATTGGTGGTGGGTCCTAAGGAGCGCCTTCCAACTGCTATATAGCTGTTTGGAGGGGGGTGGTGGTGGTATTTTTACAAATTACAACAATTACAAAAAATAAAAAACTTGCCAGAACCGGTACCCGAATCGCCGGTACTAGAACCGGTGTCGGAACTGTGCGTTCCATCACTGGTAAGGATTTCTTGGGGTGGCATAACCGACGGTCCCAAAACCGGAACTGTACCATGTCCATCTATAACCGGGGGGGGGGGGGGGGGTTAACGGGATAGTAATCATCGACTTTACGAATGGGGCCGTACTTAAATACCCCCGGATAATCCAATGACATTGCCGGACAATGTTATAGGAATCGACACCTTTATAAAAAGATTGGTTATTAAAGAATGCAAAATGGGATAACACCACAATTATTTAGTTGTTTTTATTTTTTATGTAGTATTTATTTATTTACTTATCAATAGTTTTATTAATAAAAAAATGAAAATAAGTTAACCGAAAAATAGTTTGATAATTAAAGTCATTTTTTGAATAAATAAAATAAAGTTAATACAAGTCATTTATTTTTTATACATTTTTTCAATTTATTTTCCATGGTCTAAAAAAATAAAAATAAAGAAAAGTTAGTTATAAAACCAAATAGTGACAAAGCTAAATAAATATAAATATGAATTAAAATATATAAGAATTTTGGAAGGGGATTGTAAAATCACCAAATCACGTATAATTTCTTCGCCTTGTTTGTGAAATTAGGGGATTCAAGTATTGAGTAGAAAATAATTGAGAGAAAATATTCTTTCTAAAAACTATCCTTTTTTGAAAAAAAATATTGTGTATATATGAGAGAAGATATTTTCTCAGAGAAACATTTTTTTACTACTTATGTTAGCAAACATTGAAAATTAAAATAAAAACTTTCTAATGAAATATTTTTTCTCCAAAGAAATGGACTCTAAGATTGTATACAAATGTCATTAATTCAATGCGAAGGCATCAATACACCTTCAAATGCGAAGGCACGGGAGAAAAATCTTAATTTAGTAAAGAACCCCCAAAACACCTAGAATAATTTAAGGGCCATTTCGTAGAACTTATATTCTTATTCTTATTACTTATTCGTATTAAAATCAAATCAAATTAGATCATGCATGATAAGAATATTTAAAAAAATATTAATATTTTTTCAATGTTTAAATAATAATTAGTATTGAATTAAATCACATCCCTTTATTTAATATGATAATATTTTTTCATTATTTAATTAAAATTATAATTTTAATTATATTATTATTACTCCGTATTATTATAGGACGATGTTAGGCGTGTAATAGCACATACAAATTAATTTATTATTTTTCTTAACTCTTAACCCCTTTGTGAATAAATATTATTTAAACATATAAATAGGCAAGTGAGGATCGATCCCACGAATAAAAATACTTTTTATTGTTATGAAAAGCAATCCACATGTCACTTTTATTAACTAAAAACTAACTAAACAAATAACCAAACTCAAAGGATGTGGGGGGTTTGAAAGATAAATTAAAAAGATAAAAATGCAAAAAAAATGAAGAAAAATGATAACAGAAAAGAAAGAACCACAACAGTAAGCTTGAAATTCAGAAGTAACACTCACGGGGTGACACATACTCCATTCGTCTCGGAGTATTCGTCCAGTTTTAATTTTTGGAACTGTTCATCTAAACACTTTGACTCATCAAATTCTCTCAATGTGTAAGCCTAAATATAGTCATGTGTGATCTTGTTTGATTTATCTTAACATATAAATTATTAATATATAATTTCTATAATTTTTTAATATACAAATTACAAAATAAAATGGATTAAAGAAGTGTATTGGATGATGTGTAAAAATGAAAGTGAACAAATACTCTGGGACGGAGATAGTAAAACAATTCACACATTTAAATTAAACCATTTTGAAAATATTTATAATTTTTAATATAAAATGAATTAAACAATTCTCATTAACTAATGCCAAATAAAATTTAAAATCTTTTTTTAATAAGATGTCGGAGTAATTTCTTGGCTGACACGAACCGACACCGCATAAAAAAATTCCCTTGTTCTACGGTACATGAGAATTGAGAAAGCTCCATTGGAATTTGGGAACAAATCCATTCTTCTTCATCGATTACATTTCTTGGATCTAAAGTTTGCCGGAAATTACATCTCGATCGATGGCCGTCACCGTAGAATCGAGTCCTCTCTTGCCAGCGAAAGAAGAACCCCAGGCGAAAGATGAGAAGAGCGCAGCATCACAGGACGCCGCAGCCACGGTTCATCCGGAGAAGCAATCGCCGGCTGCTATTCCGATGGGATGGACCGCCGACGGGCTGCCGTTAAGATACAGCGTGATTGGTGAAGCCGCCAGGTCTCAGTGGGATTCCAGCCTCTTCGCCTGTCTTGGGAGGAATGATGATTTCTGCAGCAGTGATCTTGAAGTTTGTGAGTTTTTTTAATAAAAATACATTATCGTTTTCATCGAATTTCCCATTTCAAAAATTGGGCTCTGTTAGCTTTGTTTATGATCAATTCTTTGTTAGCTTTGTTTTATATCAATTCTTTATTAGCATTTAGCAATCAGGGAAAAGATCTAGCTCTCGATTTGGATTGTTATTTTTTTATATCTATCCCTAATTCGACAAACTTTAGGTTTACATCTAATCACCCAACTCTGCAAAATCATATGATCATGTATTCATGGTGTATTTATCCAGTTTAAACTTTTTCGGTCAATTTGGATGAATTCTGATAATCAATTACATAAAAATTGTATCTCTTATTAATGCAAAAATGATACCATTAAATTTATGTTGCAAAAAAGAATTAAAAAAAAGTATTTCATTGTATTAATATACAAAGTAGTATTTATTTAATTAATGTACAAAGTTTGTCCAAATTGGCCGAAAAAGTTACCTTACCTAGTTACCCAAGATACAAAAGGTCAACAACAACCTACCATGTTCAGTTCAACAAGTGGGGCACAGAGACATTACCTCACCCTACATACAAATAGTAGAAAGTTTGTGTTTAAAAAAACCACTTGAATAATTAATTAAATATATGATTATATGAATGGAATGAGTACAAGATTAACAATAAGTAATAAGTTAGTTGCTCATCTGATGTTGGATTATCGTTTTAACCCTCTGGGTATTATTGAAATGAACTAGGTTTGTTAGGAAGTGTGGCCCCTTGTGTGCTCTATGGAAGCAATGTTGAGAGAATTGGTTCTGCTCCTGGGGCTTTTGCCAATCACTGCTTGCCTTACACTGGTTTATATGTAATCGGGAATTCGCTTCTTGGTTGGAACTGCCTTGCTCCCTGGTTCTCTTATCCTACCCGTACTGCAATTCGCCGCAAGTTTAATTTGGAGGTAAGAAAATTATTAGTGCCTATTTGGTTGGCTTATATCAACCAATTCCTCACCAAATGCCAAATCTTGTTCCAAGGCTTGTTATGTTGGTTGAAAATGAAAAATAAAGTGTAGGGGTTACTGTTGCTAGCTCAAATGCTAAATTTGACACTCCTGGTTTTATTTTGAGATATACTTTTTGTTTGGGTTGTTTAAAAACATGAGCAAGGATGTGTTGACAGCAAGCATATGTGTCATATTATGACACCCAAAAAACATGAGCAAGGATGTGTTGACAGCAAGCATATGTGTCATATTATGACACCCGCCATTCGAGGGCTCTACGGTGTTCTGTTAGCTCTCTAAGTGTTTCCTACCTGTAGCCTGCCCTTCTAGCCATCCCCTAGGTTAATGATATGCCACAATAGTACTATATCATATCGGCTAAAGAGGGGTTGTGGGATTTGTGGGGGTAGGAATCACTTTGAGGTCCAATGGAGCACCTTAGGTTGTGGGAGTCATATTATAACACCCATAACGGCGTGGTCTAAAAACATACAGAGTATCATTAAATAATTTCTAAATTTTTTGAATTGGCCATTTAGCCTCAACTCTAAGCATTACCAAACGGGCTCCCAAATCTCAATTGTATGTTGGAGAAATTTTTCAGTAGACTGAGTTTAAAACGTTATTCGTTCAAAGGATAAAGCAAAAAGTATATACGGACCTTCCTCTTGTTGATTCTTGAAAGTTGAAATGTGTTTTGGCAAACAGGGAAGCTGTGAGGCACTTGCCAGATCATATGGCTGTTGTGGAACCTTCATTGAAGACGAAGTTCAACACGAACAGTGTGAATCTGCGTGCGATATGGGCACTCATGTCTTTTGCCACCCTTGCGCCGTGTGTCAAGAGGCTCGTGAGGTTCGCCGCAGGCTTCCCCACCCCGGATTCAACGCCCCACAGCCAGTCTTGGTCATGGTCCCACCCGGACAACAGAGTATGGGCCGTTGAGGGCGCGCGTACAGTGTGTCATGCTGCCTGACTGTTTTTGTTCTGCTGCTGAAAGAGTGTAATTGTTGGATTGGTCATTGTAAGAGTATGCTACTCGTTCCTAATTCTTCCTATGTGTCATATAGTACCTTTGAATAATTTGATACTGAGTTGTATTTATAGGGTGTGGCTCTGGCTCTGCTGTGCTATATCAGGATTTTCTTTTGATAATGCTGTGTTTCTACAAAAAAAATGTGTAAGTTGTTTTTGTTAATCTCAGTTGTGGTTGTACTCTAGATCAATCATGCAATGCATACAACGTTAAGAGCATTTACAATGGGGAGTGCTCTGGTCTTGCCTCATTGTTTGTCAAATCATCATGAAACTAATTTGAAGCTCTGACATCTTAAAACACTTGCAATGACATCGCTCTCTCGCCTTGTCTCTCTGCTTCTTTTACATTGCTTATCATTTTTGTTTGAATCAGTTGTGGTTGTACTCGGTTCAAAGTATTTGGCCCACGTGAGTCAGACTTTGGCCTTGTGGAAAGAGCAGATTGAAATTGCACTTAGTTAACCCGCACGGGTAGCCCAAGTGGCAAGCACTTGGTGGTGAAGTTTGAAGAAATTGCACTTAGTTCAGAGAGAGAGAGAGAGTAAGAGCGAGAGACATGTTTCAGGCATGATTGACTCTGGATCAATCATGTTATGCGTACAACGCTAAGAGTTTTTGCAATGGGACGGACTCTCACCACCCCGCCTATTACCTGTCACATCAGCATTCCATTATTTTTTAGTCTTGCCCCAATTATTGTTTATCTGTGTGCTTGTAGACCTCTCGTTTTGTAGAACTTTTGATATGGTTTTTTAATAAGTAATTTTTTTGATATACCAATTTGTAAATAAAATGATTTGAAAAGACGGAAAATTTTACCTCATACATCACAATTTTTAATCAAATTAGGCACGAAGGAAGTATCATAATTCAGACTCAATTCACTAGAAGTTGACACTACGTGGAGTTTTTTTGACACGTCACTGTGCTTTTTTCCAAAAGGTCCATATGCCTTCTTGGGTTGTAAACGAACCGAATCAATTCAAATATTCATGAATAATATTCGTATTCGCTAATTTTAAGCGATATTTGAATTCGGTTCGTCTAATATACTGGACATATTCGGTTCGTTTAAAAATATTCAATTTATTTAGATTTTAAGATATTTTACAACCATTTAAATTATTTATTAAAATCTTAATTCATATTATTACAATATTTTTTTTCAAAAACAATTTGTATGTACAAAGTTATGCGTTAGCTGTTAAACAAAAATTGTAAACTCATATCTTTAACATATCGAAAATGAAAATATAAACCACAATTTTTTTTATAATCTCAAGTGTCTATTATCAAGTAGAAAGAAGGCCCGCACCTTAGACTTCAATCTAGACCGTGGAGACAGATTTGGACTTTGGAGTGAGTTTTCTCATTTTTAGAGGTAAATGAATAAAATAACTATATATATGTAATATTTGTATTATTAAATTTAAATTTTGAATATATTCATCAAACTCAGGAATAGAATATCCTTGATTTGAATTTGTATTCATTATAGATTCAAATATTTATTCAGATTCTTATTCAAATTCAAAAAATCAAATACGAATCACCTATTTTAAATACGAATCGCGAATTGAACAAAAAAAATATTTGATTCATTTACAACCCTAATGTCTGTAATCAAACAAATGCAAAAATAGTGATTTAGAAAATTGAATGCGTCGGTGCCCGATGTGCTCGAAATAAATATCTTCGCCCTTATCACCGTCTCCTCCTCCAGATGCATTTTTTGTCAAAATTAAAATCAATTATAGAGAAATTGCAATCTTCAATATCGATATCTTCTTTCCTCAGATCTCTATCAATTTTTACATTAAATTCAATTTCATCAAGTATCTCCTCCATCATCTTTTTTCTTCAACAGAAAATCCAGGATCGCATTGAGATGGAGTTTGAATTTCAGATCATGAATCTGAAGAACACAAACTTGGTATGTTCATGTCTTTAACTAATTATCAATTCAATTTCTATAATTAATAAGTTACCAATTTTATAATAACATTTTATTTTATTGGACGATGAAGTCTTTGATTGCTTAGACGGTTGAAAGGGTATTATTTCTTTGCAACGCATAGATTTCCGCATAACCTTCCACACCCTGGTATTACCAAAAGCGTAGCCCGCTTCGCGCTTGAAGTGCAGCGTCGTGGATATTCTCTTCACTGCACCCACTTATTCTGTTGTTTGTGTGGAAGGCGAAGTGTGTGATGAACTTGCCGACCTTTTTCATTAAGTCGCGTCACTTACTAGTTAACATGCCTACCATACAGTAGACACGGTCCCAAAAAGTATTATTCCATGTGTTTTTGATGGTTGGCTACAAATTTAGGAAAAAAATGTACTAGTAAAAAAAATATTAAAAAATTAAATATCAAATAATATTCATATCTTGAATTGGATCCTTGAAAAGTCAATCGAACTTTTAAGTCAACGATGCCTTCTCCTCATCCAACCAAAGGTAACTTGTTTCTTTCATCGGTGCCTTCACAAGTTTTGAATTGGAGCTTTTTTCTTTTAGGCTTTCTTCTTCTTCTTGGACTCTGCCTCAAGCCGAGTAAAAGTGAAAGGGTTGTGGGGAGGTTGCGTCTCCGAGATGTAATGAGATTATGTCTCCGGAATGAAATTGGAGAACGTGAAAACTTACAAGCCACCGGAGAAGTAGTTCGGGGATGAGGTCCAATGCTCAAATCCCTCACATTTGGGACGATAACAAATACCGAACCAATTCACATAGTTTGTAACATTTAGATTGAAAGGAGAACACTTGTTGTAAAAATACGGATGATTAAGATTGTTTGGATTCATGGTGTGAGAATGGATCACGGCATGAATGGGTTGGGACACTGCGCCCAACCTTATCTCGTCATTTCCTTCTATCGATTCTAAATTCATATCATAAAATTAATCTCACGTCCTTTTGGGTCTTCGAAGGCGACCCATAAATTTTGTGTCACAGATTAACACAATTTTCTGGTAATTTAGCCATAAGAACAGAAACAAGTAAAAGAAAATTCAATTTTACCTTACTGGTACCAACCAACTAGAGGACATGTTCATAAATAGAAGGCAAAACATCTCTGGGGAAAAAAGAATAAAACTTGTCGGAAAGACTTAGACATTCCAGTCATGAACTCAACATTTGAAAGGACTTCACTGCCATAAAGATCAATCTATTCCCCAGGTGCAGAGACGCCTTGCCTCAGCCTTTCCTTCTTCATCTTCTTCTTGGAAACCGGCTTCTTTTTCTTCGGGGGGAGAGTCTTTTGCGCATACCTATAGAGCAAGTAGTTCCCCACAAGGAATGCCAATACAAGACCACCGACGATGAGGAGGACAACTAATCCAGGGTTGAACCCTTTCACCTCAACATCCTTCGCCACATTTGTCTGCTTATTCATCATTGTACAATATCAGTTAGGTAAAGTTGGATAAGCAGTAAGGTATTCAAATAAACTTGAAGTCTAAATTTACATTAAACATGCATTTCACTGCTGTACATTCCGTTACCTCTTACTGAAGTTTACCTAAAATGAGCATGGTAACATAATAATTTAAGTTTAGACAATGAACAAAAGAATCAAAATGCAAATAGGTGTATGACAGAGAAATGTTTGCCATATGTTTCTCCTTTGCTCATAAAGAAAGAAATACTAAAGATTAATGGTTCTTTTCTTTTGTTAGTCCACAGGGTAGTCAAAAGAGGAGGAAAAAACTGGTAGAGGTGCCCAATATTGCTTTAACCTGTAAGATAAAGAATGGATTTAAAAGGCAATCTAAAAATTCTCTCAAAACATACTGTCACAGAAAATCTTATGACCATCTTTGTGTCGGCAACAATACTGATATTGATGCATCATCCAAAGTTGGGAATAACTTTAACATCCGAATCTCGGATTCATAAGGAAGCAAACGAGGGGGTTATAGAATCCACGTAAAACTCTAAAACGACAAAACGGCTAAAGCTACAGGTCTAGCTCCATAAGAATATTCCATTCCAAATCCTTTGACGAACATGGTTTCTGAAAAATGGTATCTGATAGAGACAGGACGATCAGTTCCATATGTCTAATACAGAGTATGGTTTATCTAATACAGTGTATTTTGTTATTCCAACCAATCAACTCTGTAACAACGGGTTTCTTTTTAACCTGATTTCATATTAAAGAGAAGCCTCCCGTAATAATATTCCTACAACTAAGCAACCCTTTAATCAAATTCTTTTAATCGGACAAGCTAGCTAGTTGGGGTTTCATCTTAAAAGGCATGTTTTGCATCTTGTACTCCGTATTAGTTATTGACTGGCTCATTTGAGCGTGACCAACTTTAATAGTACTTACTATTTTAAGCGTCGGGATCCATCCCTGAAGATTGGTGTTCAATCCTTGCACGTCAATGTGTTGTTTCTATGCTCAGTTCATTCAATGTGGAATGAGATTTACAGTTTTACACCTTCTGTCCCATAAAATTAGTCCTTCTTTAAAAATGTACACTTTTATAATTTTTAAAACTTAATTAATGTGTAAGTATTGGAAATTGGATATTTAGCAGATGCATCATTGGTTTAGGACTCTTTTTATAAGGCATATAGAGTATTATTTCTCTTTAGCAGATGCATATGGAGGACTTCTTTCCCTTTTAAACTCCCAGTTTGAATTTGCGCAATTTTTACTATAGTAAAAATTCAAATTTGTTCATTATAAATATAAACAAAAAACAAGCACATAATTTTTTTCCAAAAAAGAAAGAAAAACTGGGATCATATCGGGACGGACAAAAAGAAAGGGAATGAAATTAGAAATGGAGAGTATATATCAGCACCCAGACGTGACACATTCGAGCAAAATAATTTGTAGAATTTGAAAAAAAAAGGCCAGTTAATTAAATCATTCAGACTAACTACAGATCTATCAAAAAACAAAAACAAAATGCAGCAAATACCAGAATTGAGTGGGGAATCAACATTGGAAAGATATGAAGAAGGCGTTACCACGCGTTCAAATTGAGCTTCGTGCTCGAAATCTCCATCGGCGTCCATGGTGGCGGCGGAGAGGAGAAGAAATCGATCTGATCTTACCGGAGCAGCGTTGTCGTCAGCACGATCCGTCTGGTTCGACGTGGAGCATAGAAATTTAAGACGGTAGCTCTCGTCGAATTAAACGAGAAACAGTTTCATTTCCTTCTATGGCAGTCCTCCCACTACTCCATTATTGAATTTTGACCCCTCGAATTATTATGGAGTAGTAAAAATTCCACTCGCAAAAATACTACTCCTTACCCTTATTCTCTCCCGCTTATTTTTATTAATTACTTTTTGAGTTTGGTAAAAAAAAAGCTTCTCGAGTAATTATTCTTATTAAATCAGATACAATAAAAAGATTCGAACAAATCAGATAAGATTAGGTCAGTATAACTTATTTTTGTTATTTATCGTAAAAATATTTATTTTTATTATAACCAAATAAGAGTAGAACAAATTATATTCGTATCGTTTCACGCTTTATTAGCGAGATTATGATTAAAGTTTCACTTATCATTTAGTCGCGAAACGTTCATGCAGTTCTAAGGAGTCCCGTAAAACGGTGCATCACATTTTTCCTTTAATTTTTATGAATCTTGCTAGATCATGATTAAAATCCAACACGAAAGAAAGAGTGTATATAGTCTTATTAAGAAAACAACAATGTTTATATAACACCAAAGTTGATAATCGTCATACTATTTTTCAACTGGATGATCGAACTTTTAAAAGTAAGAGCTAAAGTTGAGTCAGTGAGTCTGAATGAGTGTGAATAGTCCTATTAGGAAAGCAATAATATTATTATTAGCATCAAAGTTGGCACCATCACATTCATTTTCGAACAGAAGTTGTTATCAGTGTAAAATTATTATCTGTGACATATTAGTAAAAAAGGTTATACCCCCAATCCACAATGTCCTTCGTTACCAGCTTTATTAGTGATGCGTTAAAAAAATATTTCTAATATAAGTTTTTTAGAGTATTGTTTCATCTAAAAAAAATATCATGCAAAACTTATGTGGAGCACATGTAATCTTAAGCTCCGTTTGGAAAGCTGGAAAATGACTTATTTTCCTAAAGTCAAATTTCATTTTGTATTGTTTACCTTGTACATTTACCAATGTAACCTCTTCATAAGTAACCTCACAAAGACAGATTAGAAAAGTAGGAGTAGGTCCCAAGGAGAAAAATGTACACGTTTCAATTTCTGATTGGGTCAACCAGCAAACGAGTCATGCCTGACTATCCACGTGGTGCGCCACAATTGGTTCTTGCAACGTGGAGCGCATCTCTATTCGCTTTTGCGAGCAGTTTCTTTTTTACTGTGTTTGTACGGAACAAAATGCGAGTATGAACGTTTTTAAAGCTCTTCTGAGAATTCCAAATCTGGCGCCGATAGCTATAAACCTTCAAAATCGCTGAAATTCTGCAGAAAACATACATGGAGGCATCAACGAAGCTGTGTTGTATGGATTTCTTGGCACTGAGAGGCTTTCTTTTATCGGCATTGATTCTCAATTTCGTGCTCGCCTGTCAGTTTCTCCTCCTCCAACCCCTCGTTTCTGCCCTAGGTGAATTCGCTACTTCAATAATATGTGTAGAAGAATTATTCGTTTTGTTTCTGGGTTATGGAATTAGAGATATGATCGATGAATATCCCGATTCATATGTTCAAAATCTCTTCACGGCAGCCATTGATCTGTTTCTGAATTGCAAAGATTTGTTTTTTTTCTCCTTCCGATTTTCTGTTTTTTTAATTAATGAAATTTCGAGTTCTGTACGGGCATAAAGTTGGTATTTTTTTTAATATTGATTTATTGTTCAATGTGGTTGGTGTGTTTAGACGGGAGACCTGGAGAAGCTGCTGCATTGCTTGAAAAAGCTCAACAGCATGTCAAAGTTAAGAGATATAGTGAAGCCCTTAATGATCTCAATGCAGCTATAGAGGCTGATCCTACACTTTCCGAGGCATACCGGCATCGGGCATCTGTTTTTCGTCAATTATGCAGGTTTCAAATTCTTTTCCTCTTTAAATGTAGAGTGAATAGTTCATCTAGGGTTTTTTTCCTCAATAGTTAAAGGATAATAGTGTACGTTTTTCTTTATGCGAATTGCAAGTGCAAAACCTAAGTATCAAGTAAAAAAGACTAACTTTTGAGCGAATATTGCTAGCAAATGGGACATTGTGCATTTGATTGCGAACTTCATCCTTGCATATTATTTCCAAGTATGAAACATTAGGGGGCTATGTATATATAGTGATGTTAGCAATGAAAAGTACCCTCGTCCCAAAGAAGAGTCCTATTTGAAAACATATTTTGACACTATTCCAAAGACTTAATTAATTGAAATATTCAATAATAAGAATTAAACTTTAATACTCCTTAAAATATAATGGGTTAATGATATAACGTCCGTAATAAGATTCGGTTAATATGATCGTATCTGTGTGTGTGCGCGATGCTATATGTTGTTTTGGTATAAAACAACTTTACAGGGTAATTTTTCTAGTATTTATGAACATCCATTCATTTCCCTCTTATCCATCTTTGTATTTGACGAGATATAAATCATAGAATGATGCCTCGTTCATGGGTAGTAGAAAAGAACAAAATAGGTTCTATTGTTTCTTACTTTAATATCTGATTGAAAAATTACATGATCCAGGCAATTTTTGGCTAATGTAGATATGAGGAATCAGAAAGAAACTATGGGAAATTTTTGGAGATGAAACCTAGAAACTCAGTGGCAGAGAGAGAACTTTCGCAATTGTTGCAGGCTAAGGGTGCTTTGGAGTCCGCTATGAATCTCTTTGACTCGGGGGACTTTACAAAAGCATTGGAACACATTGATAAAGTTGTGCTTGTTTTCTCTCCAGCTTGCTCAAAGGTATACAAGTCACTGTTTTAAACGGGATGCTCTGGCATTATATTTGTAATTATTTGCTGTGATGAAGTTTAAGTATGTGACGCCTGACGTAGCAACTGTGGATTATCAGGCTAAAATTCTCAAAACAAGGCTATTGCTTGCAGCGAAAGATTATTCAGGTGCCATAACAGAGGCAGGATTTATGCTTAGAGAGGATGAAGATAGTATTGATGCATTGTTGCTACGTGGCCGTGCCTACTACTATCTTGCAGATCATGATGTTTCTTTAAGGTTGGTTAATAATTACGTTTCCAGTACTCTCTCTATACTCAGTTTCTGTTGTTCAGTTGCACTTGGTGTTTTTAAGGTTATTAGTTTTGGCAATTTTTTTCAACCCCACCTACACCCAACTGACTCAAGCATCTGATATGTAAAATTCTAGTACTATGGGAAGATATGCATAATGCCCATATGGTATGCATTTGTTCCAGCTTATCTCCCAGGTGGGAAGAAAAGTACTGAAGTTACTTTTTTTGGCAGAAATTTCTGAAATTAATAAAAATGACATTTCAACCTTTAGTTTTAGATATTTGTATCCTTTAATATTTTGGAGAATTCTGCAGATTTAGCCTATTTAGCATGTTCAGGAAAATATTTTGATTCAGTCACTTTAACCTTTACTTGCCTTTCCAAACAATGCCCTATTAATCCTGAATGTTTTTGTTATTGTTCAGACATTACCAGAAGGGTCTTCGACTTGATCCTGAACATAGCGAACTGAAGAAAGCATATTTCAGCTTGAAAAATCTACTCAAGAAGACAAAAAGTGTATGCATTTCTTATTCTTCCCTTGGTATAGACCCTTTCACCGTGTTGGCAAATATTTCTGTATGTATATTACGAAATGTTTGTTTTTTTCTGTGCAGGCAGAAGAAAATGAAGCTAAGGGCAAACTTCGTCTTGCTGTGGAAGAATATAAAGGCGCTATAGCATTGGATCCAAACCATTCCGCATTCAATGTGCATCTTCTTCTTGGTCTTTGCAAAGTATCAGTGAAGCTTGGCAGGGGTAGGGATGCCATTTCAAGTTGCTCGGAAGCACTCCAGATTGATGAGGAACTTGTTGAAGCTTTAACTCAGGTTCTTAATAATTATTACCATGCTTTTCCCCCCAATCGTTTCGGTCCCTCCACCTATAACATGTAATTCTAAAATGCATTAGGAATTTAGGACTGCCTTTCCTGGTTCTTCCCAATCATATAACATTAGATGTTAGCATTAGTCGTTGCTAACACTAGTTTGTGACATGGAATCATTTTTACAGAGGGGTGAAGCCAAACTTTTGATAGAAGATTGGGAGGGAGCTGTGGAGGATTTGAAATTGGCAGCAGAAAAATCTCCACAGGTTTGTATTGGAGTCTGGAGAGTTCCTTGTCTTATGGATTTCATTCTCATAGTTGTTTCCACAATCCACTCTCAATTCTCTCAAGTTTTTCTATAGTGCTTCTTTGGAGTTCCAGTATTATTGTTTAAATTAAATATGTGTTTTTCGTGGTAACAGGACAGACATATTCATGAAACTTTGATTCGGGCTGAGAGATCATTAAAGTTGAGCAAACGGAAAGATTGGTACAAAATTTTGGGAATTTCCAAAACTGCATCAGCATCTGAGATAAAAAAGGCATATAAGAAGCTTGCTTTGCAGTGGCACCCAGACAAGAATGCTAACAACAGGGAAGAAGCTGAAGCCAAATTCAGGGACATTGCTGCAGCATATGAGGTCTGCTATTAATTGTCTTTTTTGCTGAATCTATAATGGAAAAATGTTATCTTCCATTCTATTTCCTCAAAGAAAAAAGGGAATAATACACCCTGTCACACATGATCTGAGATGCCATCTGTCTTGCAGGTTCTTGGTGATGAAGAGAAGCGTACCCGGTATGATAGGGGAGAAGACATTGATGAAACAGGTTCAGGAATGGGCGGTGGAGGATTCCACCACCCGTTCCAAGGAGGTAACTTCCAATTCCATTTCGAAGGAGGCTTTCCTGGCGGTGGATTCGGAGGTTTCCAATTTTGAGCACATGCTTATTCGCTACTCGTAGTAACTTAAAAGGAAGCAACTGTTGAGCTCTTCTCTAGACTCTAGGTGGGCAAAAGCTAGTGTCTATAATCCCAGGAAAGAGTTCTCTGTTTTTCTTCTCATTGTTATGGGAGGCCATTTTCTTCTCCTGGGTAAATGACATTTTCATTGTAACTTTATAGGTAGATTAAGCTCAAGATTCTGCATATTTACACAATCTTATTCCCCCCCTCCCCTTTTCGGTGCTTAACTTCGAATCAGAGCCACTCTTTAGCTTCCGCAGTGAGATTACTTGTTACATATAAGAGCTATTACTTATTTAACTGCGAAAAAAAAGATGTTCTAGTTCACTAAATGCACACAGCACGCATTATTATTGGCAAGAACAATACGATACGATCCGGTCAGTGCATTGTGTGCTCTTTAAGAGGCGGACGAATGTCGCGAACCGACCGGACTTTTCAAGTATGGCGGTGATGTTTGTTGGGCCTGGTGGTGCCGGGGAAGGGGCTGGTGGCTGAGCAAGAATGGCCATGCTTTGGGAGAGGAAGAAGATGATGCAGGAAATTGAGATGGAAGAAGTGGTCTGTTTCATTTCTTTTGTTTGATCTTTTTGGGTACAATGATGGTGCATTTAAGAATATTATGCTAAGGTTGTGTTTTGTTGGTCGGATCGGAAAACATGAGAGTTTTGATTTTGAAGGGAGATTTAAGGGAGTGTATTTTGGTATTGAATTTCCAAAAATGTCTTTTGATATGATGAGTAAAAGTATGATTTGATGGATAGATTATTAGTAAAAATGTATGATGTGATAGGTATGATATGAAAAAATAAGAGGCAAAAGTGACGTTTTAGTAGAAATGAGAAGTGTTTTTTGGGACAGAAAAAAAAGAAAGGAGAAAGTTTTCTGGGACAAGGTAGTATCTAATAAGGAGTAATTTGAAAAAATATTTTAAATAGATATTTTGTTGATTCAAAATGAACTCATATGTACTGTGCATCTTCCATTACTCATCTAAATCTCATATACTGGAACTGCAAATTTCAAATGCTTCACTCTGTAATAAAAAATCCTTTAAACGAAGCTCAAATGACGAGTTCCGCTCACACATTTGCATTCCTGCACCCGCCATTCCTCAATTCTCGCCGCTCAAGTCTCCCTTTCCCGATCCCGAACCCCAGGCCACCGACGAGACTGCAGATCCGGACTCCGATCAGAGCTCAGGCATCTCTCCCCGATATCGGCATCGTGAACCGAGCAATCCTATTCGTTCGGACCTCGCCGCCGACTTGGCAGTCCGCCGTTGCTAGTAACGCCATCATCTTCGCTCTTGGATCTCCGCTTCTGGTTTCCGGCCTTTCGCTTTCTGGTTCGGCCTCCTCGTTCCTGCTCGGAACTCTCACTTGGCGCGCCTTTGGCCCCTCTGGATTTCTCCTTGCGGCTGCCTACTTCATACTTGTAAGACCAAAATCAAATCCTTCTTCATCCCTACATTTAAGCTTGGTTGAAATTCCTTGTTTCTTTAATGCTCTGGAAACTTGTGAACCCTATTCATGGTCTTTATGATTATCTAGAGAGTATGGTGGATTGAAAAAGATGTATTTGGCTTAAATGACTGAGTTAACATAATTTTCCGGAAAAAAAGATGTGTTGGTAAATTTAGTTTCAGTTGAATTAGCACATAGAATACTTCCGATCGAAGCACATAGAATACTTCTTTATTATGAATATTCTAAAGAAACAGAAGATTAATATTGCGAAACAGTGCCTTGAATTCTTTTTTTCTAAATTTTCTATCTAAGAAACATGGTTTAAGTAATCTCAGTTTGTCAGGGCACTGCTGCAACTAAGGTGAAAATAGCAGAGAAGGAGGCTCAGGGTATAGCAGAAAAGAGGAAGGGAAGGAGAGGACCTGGAAGTGTGATTGGTTCCAGTGCAGCTGCTTGCGTTTGTGCATTACTGTCGATCAACCGGGTCGGCGGTGCTACTTTCTCTCGTCTTTGGGAACTTGGATTTGTAGCATGTTTTTGTACCAAGTTGAGTGACACAGTCTCCAGTGAGATAGGGAAGGCGTTTGGTAAAACCACGTCAGTACTACTCCCCTACTCTTCTTGTATATTATCTTCCCCACCGTTATCTTCTTAGAGCCTGTTTGGTAGGATTAAACTGATTGATTCTTTGGTTTGTTTTTTGTTTTTTCGTTCACTACATACTCTTGCATAATAGTTTTTGCATGCAACTTTCCATAGTATCCTTGTTTCAATACCAAGTTAGGGACAAATGCATTTGTAATCTAGGTGGGATATGTCTTTCATGGAAACTGTCTGGTAGATGACGGAACTTGAATTGCAGATACCTTGTCACAACACTCAAGGCTGTTCCAAGAGGAACAGAAGGAGCAGTGAGTGTGGAGGGGACTTTCGCTGGACTTATTGCTTCAATTCTCCTGGCTTCCATTGCTTGTATAACGGGTCAGGTATGGACTTCTAACTGTATATTGATGCCTTTTTTTTATTTTTTATAATTTTCACATCTATGCAAAAGGTAGTTGATGGTGTTGAATCCAATCAGGCCAAAACTAAAATTGTTTTCTTGAACTAAAAGGTTTGAAGTTATGAAGTTGACTTTTGGAATAAAATCTCTAGAGACTCTTTGTGATCCCCCTTATGTTATAGTGTTATACTCATAACTTAAAACTGCATTTATATATTTTTTAAAAAATGTTTTCTCATTTAAGCCACCAATCCGGTGCTTCCATTAATAAGCACACAGCAAGCACTTCCTAGTTGAAATTAGATCACTTCTCTTGCGAAAATAAATATTTTCCTTGAAAACGAGCAATCTCAAATGCAGTCCAAATTGTGAGGTATACAAATACAAAAGAACGTTTGTGTGGAGAGAGGATTTCACAAATCAGAAGCTTACTGAAAAGATTTGCTTGCAGATAAACAAACCTGAGGTGGCTATATGTGTTTTGGCTTCCCAAATTGCCAACTTTGGCGAAAGTCTGATTGGTGCTGCGTTTCAGGGGAAGGAAGGGTTTGGATGGGTAAGTTTGATCGATCTGGTTGTCGGTTTGAAGTACTCGTATGAACATAATAATCGCTGCGTGACACTCAAAATGCATGAAAATTCGTGTTGTTTTTTTCTCCTACAAGTCTTAAATATATTCGACAAAACTTGTTTTTTTTTTTCAAAATAATATTCAACAAAACTTCATGTTTGATTTCCAGCTGAACAATGATGCTGTCAATGTGATCAACATATCAATGGGCAGCATTCTTGCGATCGTAATGCGGCTTAGTTTGAACTCCACACCTGGCCTGCTAAATTCACTAGGTTAACTACTACAATGTCATTAAACTAACTGCAAAATCATTTAAAACTCTTTGGGTGCTGTCGGTTCATTCAAATGTACAGATTTGAATTGTCTTGATTAATGAACAATGTTTAGGGGGCTGTTCGTTTGAGGCTTTGAGCTGTTGCTAATTGCTGTTAGAATAGCTGTTAACAATTTATGTGTTTGATTGTACCCTGAATGCTTATACTTTGGTTTGAAAATGTTAAACTTTGTGTTTGGAATTCAACCCTCTCCCAGCAGATATAAACGTAAGGGAGACCTAAAAAAAGATGGGTCGAATGAATCCATTACTATGAGGCCTTTTATGAGGTGCTCGAAAATGAATTCGTAGACAATATCGGTTATGTTAGCATTGCACGGTCGTGGCACGGTTATGTTAGCATTGCACGGTTGGTCTTTTCATTAATTTTTTTGTTAGTCCATGCATTTTTTCTATTTTTCATTAGAAATACACGTGAGAAACTCACAATTGAACCATATTTAATATAGGTTCATTTTTTTGATAAAAATAAGTTACTTTTGCTCCAATGATTTTAATAATATTAAGTTACTGCCGTCAAAAAAATAATACTAAGTGACTTTTGTTTTATTAGTCCATTTTTTAAAATACACATTTTGTCTTATTTTTTTAAATAGCCTTTCTGCATTTAACTAAGGTTAAATTTTGACATATAATTTCAATTAAACTGATTTTACTTAATAAATATGACTCAAATGTATGAAAAATATAGAGTTTCTCACATGTATTCATAAAGGGAAATATAAAAAATGCAGGGACTAACAACAAAGTTAACGGGAGGACCAACTGTGCAATGCAAACGTGATTTGAAGGATTATTTGTGAAATTTTAAAAGTTGAAAGACAGACCGTGTATGACGCAATTACTTGAAAGACCAACAATATAATTTGGCTAAAAGGTTTCACTATTGAATAAGCACGAAGATTAAAAAAAAAAGTAAAATTGTGTTGTTAGAAATGATGCAGAAAGAAGAGAAATTATATATAAGAGCTACATATTTTTTTTCAAAAGTAGAAAATGAACCCCTATTTTTCCAGAACGGATGAAAAATAAAACATGCTCACTCTGTCCCAAAATGTTTGCCACATTTCCCTTTTCAACCATCACGAAAACTTTTTGTTTATTTATATATTTTCATTGATTATTTGATAAATAAAATATTCTTGACACTTCTTATTTCGAAGTATTTTTCAAATAGTTTTAAATTAGAAATCACCTTATGTAGCACTCTAAAACACCCAATATTACACATATAGCATTCCTTACTATTTGTTACACATTTGGTTATTTATGGCGTAGATCTCTTCCAATCATACCTTTTTATTATAATGCTATATTTTAATTATTTCATTTACCATATTTATTGAGATCCATAATTTTAGGAGGTTATTCTCATTCCTTGTACGTAGCACTTAGAATCATCGTGCCACTCCTCACTGCTTAAACACATTTAATAAACGAAATTGAAAGTGTATACCAACTTTTTTGGCAGTGTGGAATGGTCATGTTATGCCTACACTTTCTAGCAGTGTGTTATGACCATGTTTTGGACAGTGTGTTATGGTTCACAATACTTAACTACACTTTGTGGCAGTGCGTTATTACGTCTATGTTCTGGAAGTGTATACCAACTTAAACATATTTTTTGACAGTGTGGAATGATCATTCTTTGGCAATGTGAGTACATGTTATATTGAGTATGATAGCAGTGTGTTATACCCATATTCTGGAAGAAGATGCCAACTTAAAAACATTTTTTGACAGTGCGGAACGCAAGGACAAATTTGGAATTGCATCCACACGAGTTCCAATATCCCATAGCAATGTTATACTCCCTTATTGACTTTTTGAAAATTTAAGGGAAGAATAGTTTGTGTTGACATTCTAAAAATACTCTTGATGTGATAGATAAAAGTAAGATGCGATGTATAAATTATTAGTAAAAAGATATGATGTGATAGGTAGGGTATAAAAAAGTAAGGGGCAAAATGATTTTTAAATAGATAAGAGAATATTTTTTGGGGATAACAAAAAAATGAAAGAAAAGATCTTTTAGGGACAGAGGAAGTTTTAAGTATTTTAAACATATATTAGTGCTATGACGGTATTTCTCTCTTTTTAAATACTCCGTATGTAAATTTTGCTTTTATTCCTATACTAATATTTAAATAAAATGAATTGAAAAAACTTACTCCATCCGTCCCAAAAAGAATTTCCTACTTTGATTAACGTGCAAAATCTTGTGAATTTCAAAATGATTTTATTTTCAAATTGGTAAGGAAATAACACATAAAAAATTATATCCAAAAACTAACTACATCGAAAACTCTACAAAATAAGAGGTGACAATTCAAGAATATTTTATTTTATCAAATTATCAACGAAAGCACGTAAACAAATAAAAGTTATCGAGAGACCGTAATAGCAAAATAAAAGACTTTTTGGGACGCAGAAAGTAATATTTTGTCTCGTTTTTTAAAACGTGGTAAAAATTTAGGGACTGGAGAGTAAAAACTTTTGTATGGAACATAAGAGGAGAGTACTTCCCTCATGTTTGCTTATTTATGATGATGATGGTGTATTGCAGCATTGGGCAGCTTGCATGTGAAAATGACATATGCCATACCTCAAACATCTTATTAATAATGTCAAACCTTTAATTTGTGCACAACTGCATGCAACTCTGGAACAAACATCATTATTCATTATTCGACGACGACCCTGACCAGTTAATGCCGACTAGTTTTTCTGTAATTATGTACTGTACACATGTTTAAATATAATGAAGGCGTTCCATATATATATATATATATATATATATATATATATATATATATATATATATATATATATATATATATATATATATATATATATATATATATATATATATATATAGCGTCTAAAATGACATCAGTTACTTATACACCAGTTCGTTTGGGATACCTACGGTGCTCCGTTTGTAAAAACGACGATTCCTACCCCCCTAACCCTCCCCCTAAACCCTCCACCCCAGCCCCACCCTTGCCCCCCACCCCAGCCCCCCCTCCCTACCCCGGCAGTGCATAATAGCCACACATTTTGTGGGGGGGTTACGGCGGGGTTGGGGTGGGGGTAAGATGGGGGGTTTCGGGGGTGGGTTAGGGGGTAGAAACCGTCAACTTTACGAACGGAGCACCGGAGATACCTCAAAAACCCAGTGGCACCGCTAGTGGCACCGTTCTCCGATGTCACTAGAACCGGGCCGATATACACACATAATGAAATGTTACCATGAATTAATTAACTCTCCATCTGTATATTATTGTCACTATGCACAATTTTGGACTAATCATAACCACCACTAATTAATTAATTAATTAATCACCATTTCTTAGCTTTGTCCTCATCTATTTCTTCTAGCTGGGTGTCCTCGTCTAACTTAATTATATATAGGCTAATGAGTTGTTATATTACACACTAATAACAATTGTCAATGTAATTGTTTTGCAGAATTGCCTATATATAGACAATTATACTGTATGTGTGAACAAATTCACAGACAGGTGACATCAATTCGTAGAAGATTAGTTTTTAGGGTACAAAAAATTTTTCTACATCGTCTTAACAGAATTTGAATTTTTGATCGATTCAATTTCTAAAGACAGTTGACATAATTTATGAAAAATCTTAATAACCCTTTTCTTTAGGGCATTGCTTGATTGAAACAAAAAAAAGCCAAAATAGAAAAATCTTAGCTTCCAATTGATAGTTAAGTAACATTTGATTATGAAGCTACAAAGTCAATTGAGCAATGCTTTGGTTTCCAATAGATTGTTAACTAAAATTTTGAAAAATGTTGTTAACTGTTTTTCTAATGACAAATTGAAACCGACAATTTTTTATTCATTGAAAGATTATTAATATTTATTTGTATTGATGAATACCGAGTATAATTCTCCATTTTCAAAAAAAAATGTTTCTGCTTCGAATTAAATTTTAACTATATCTTTTTAAATTTTTTTTTTTAAAATTTTCGTGAAGTTGGAATAGTACTCTGGGAAGAAAGTTTTAGGACGGAGGGAGTAGTAAAAAGAGAATTATTGAAGGGAGAATGGATGAAAAACTACAAGCGATTTGGTTGGTTTGGATCTATTTTGGTAAGAGTAGGGAATGAAAAATGAATAGAAATATTGAAGAGAGAATGGATGAAAGGGTCTTGCCTTTGGAACTGGCACGACACGTACATTTTCATTTTGCAACCGTCTAAACCGCCATCGGATTATGGTGATGTTTAGGCTCAGCTCGAAAGTGCGTGGTCGTACATAGACTTGTCAAAAAAGGACTCGACCTGTTTTTGACCCGAGACCTGACCTGTTTTTGACCCGAGACCCGACCCGAAAATATTGGGTTTTGAACAAAGGTTTTGCTGACCGAACCCGAAGTTGACCGAACCCGAAATGACCCGCTAAAAATGACTCAAACCCGACCGAACCCGAAATGACCCGCTAAAAATGGCTCAAACCCAACCGAACCCGACACGACTGACCCGCTAATCTAAGATTTTTTTAGAATCATATATTTTAATATGAAATATAGTGTTATAAAAATAAGATTATAATTATATTTCTTTGCTTACTACTCCTTTTTTGTGTATAAGTTTATACCATCATAACAAATTTTAATGATGTCGCATAATCATCTTACATTTTTTTAAAATTTTGACATATTTAATTTTTTTATTCGTAATATTGACACTAAGTCATAAAAATTACTTTAAATTTGAAAAAATAAATGAAACCCATAACCCGTTGGCCTGGGTAAACCCGAACCCAATGACACTGGGTCATGAACATGTAGTTATCAACCCGAACTTATCCGAACCCGAAGTAACCCAAACCCAAGGTGACCGAACCCGAACCCGGCCCGACCGACCAATTTGCCAGGTCTACTCGTACATAATAAGCCCATTTTGCTTCATTTTTCCAACAATAGAAAAAAAGTTACTCCTTCCGTCCCGTTTTAAATCGTCTGTTTTGACTTTTGGGCATATTTAAGGAAAAGAAAAAAATAATGTTGATTTTCCGAAATTACCATTACTTTTTAGGAGGGATGACGATGAATGAAAAGATAAGGTGGAGAAGAGTGACTAATTTTAGGAGTAATTTAGGTATTTTACTCTTAAAAGTTTACGAAAACAAGTAACATGCAACTTATTTTGAGACGGAAAAAAAGGCAAATAGATAATTTAAAATGAGACAGATGAAATAATAATTTAAGTTCAAGTTATAACTAGCAATTTTCTCTAAGCAAGGAAATGAAATAATTAGATTAATTTGGAAGTATTCCGTCCTAATATGTTTTTTCTAGTTACTATTCACACGGTCAAACTGTATTCACTTTCTTTACCTATTTTCATTAGTTATTTGATAAAATAATATAGTTTTGTCACTTTTTGTATAGTGTTTAGATATATAAATTTTATTTTTAATTTTACACTTACAATCAAATAAATTAAATTAAAAATAAAATCGGTCAACCTAATAATAAACAGATACGAAAAAACATTTTAGGACGGGAGAAGTAGTAGCAATTTTTTTAGCAAGGAGAATATACTTGGAGTGACAAAACGATAAAGAGTATCGTAGTCTATTAGGTTTACGCATAGTTTTACAAATCGGACCAGACCGGCCGGTTCGGACCTTAAACCGGCGAACCGGTAGTCTGACTGGTCCGGTGCAATGCTCTGGACCGCAATATGCATTAAACCGGTGTGAACTGGTGAGAATCGGCCGAACGGACCAATCAAACCACTGATTCGATAAGTGAGCTAGTGAAATAGTGTCTTGACCGATTCGATATCCGGTCTGATTTTTAAAACTATGGCTTTATGTTTTTTATATAAATAATAAAATGAGTTATCTAAAATGTGTGTGAATTTGTTTTTTGACCATCTCATCAGCCTATACAATGTTGTTTTTTTGACCTATATATTTCTATTCTCCGCCCATATTATTTTTTTGACCTATATCGTACTTACTTTAGAATATTAACAAGGACTTGCGACCATTTGAACCAAATTTATTTAGTTTGTTAATAAACAACAAGTTCAGGGCCTTCAAGAAAAAAAACAAGTTCAGGAATGTAATTTAATCTGAACTCTGTTTTTCTTACTAACGGCATTCTTTATTGCACTTTTATTGCTTTTCCCCACAAAATAAATGATTTATTATTGCTCTTTTCCGGACGACTTATATCTTTTCTTTTTCACTTTGATTTTTCACAGTATTTAATACATCAGTACATCACTATAATTATTAATATTTTTATTTGTGTATAGAAATATATTATAAAATATTATATTTCAAAACTATATTTTAAAATAAATTTATTGATATTAAATTTTATCACAATTGAAAGTACTTTTTACGTAATTTATGATCAAATATAAAAAAAAAGATAATTAAATTAAAGAGGATACTTAGGGTTAAGTTGAATGTGCTTCGACGAGTATAAATTTTATTAACCACATATTCATTTATTTAAAAAATAAAGGTATTTTTCAGACATTAAAAAAAATATAATGGTGATTCTTTTTCAATTTTCGGTGAGCTTAATTTTAAATTAGATTTGTTTGGATTTATAGGGGAAGGGTGATTTTAGATTTGTTTGGGATCATCATTTTCAATAAGCATTTTAGATAAAATTTTTAAAAGTATAATTAATTTTAAAAATATTAATACTAAAGATTCCCATTGGATAACTTTTTGGAACACTACTAACACTAAACTCTAACATGTACAAAGATTGCTCTTTTGGGATGTTGAAATTTTAGTAGTTCAAAATGCAGGAGTATATGGGATATACTTTCTCTCTTCTAAAATAGATTTCATATTTTTTTTGCGTTAAATTTCATATTCTATTTGTTCGTTTTTAAATAAATTTTACGCTTCTCTTTTTTTCTATCTTTTTGGGACTTATAGTTTTTCTCACTACTGAAAATGAATTTCACACTTCCTTCTCTTAATGTACTTATAATTGGTACAATTTCAGTCTTAAAATAATTTTCTCAGTCATTATTCACATGATTAAACTTAAAATGAAAATTTCTTCTTCTAGATCGACTAGGGAAGAGGTGCACATTTTTCTGTAGCTTCTCCTCACCACTTGTCTGTTATCGCTCTTTATTTGTTCTCTTTCACGTTACATATATTTCGATATGATCATATTCCTCTTAGTTGGTGTTGGTGGAGGTTCTTCGATTTGCATGTTGTGTTCCCCTTTGATGGTGGTGTCTCTCCCCCTTCTATGGGTGTTTTCATTTTGTTTGCTTGGTTTTAATTTGATTACCCTTGGTACTGACTTTGTGAAGTGTAGATCTAGTGAGGGCTACTGAATGATTCCGATTTGATTAGAATAAATTTTGATCTAATTTGATCTAATCTGATTTGAATATAGTTATATTTAAAGCTATTTTTTATCTGGACTGATTTGATCTAAACCAAATTGATTTAATTAAAAATAAGTAGCAAGTAACAAGCATAAGTTGAAGAAATTGAACAGGCTCTGGGTCTTATTCTCTCTACTATGTCAAAGCGCGTGTGATCAACACCTGAAATGGTGGCTTCTTTATATAGTAGCACTAAGGGGCTGTTTGTTTCAGCCTCTTAATGGTTCAGATGTCTGAATGGTTCAGCACTTAATGGTTCAGACTGTTTGTTTCAGCCTCTTAATGGTTCAGATGTCTGAATGATTAAGAGATTTGCCTCTGAATGGTTAAGTATTATACAGAGTCTGAATGGTTAAGATCTCTTATCTGAATTGATCAGACATTTGCTTCTGAATAGTTAAGCAATATACTAGCTCTTAATGGTTCAGACCTCTTACTGGTTCAGCACTTAATGGTTCAGACCTCTTACTGGTTCAGCGCTTACCGATTCAGAAGTTGCCAAACAGCCCCTAAGTATATACTACCCTTAAGATATCCTCTTTACATGATCAGTATATAAATCCTCGTTGTAGAATTTGTTTTATGCGCTACAACTACCTTTAATTCAACAAAACTTGTCTATGATGCTTTCTTTGCTACTCGACATTTCATTTCAAAAGTCTCTAATCATTTGTAAGCACCCATTTTATTTTAATATAAATTTATTATACTCACTCCGTTTCAAAAAATTGTCACGGTTAGTATTTCGATCACTGAATAACTTTTGTGTGTTTAGTCATTTTCGGTGAGCATTTGGTAAAATAAAATATTCTTGTTGAATCTTATTTTGTAAAATTCTTGATAATTTTAAAAAAATTTAATTTGTATCTTTTATTTTTTTACACGTTGTTTTGCAAATTGTTCGAAATTTGATGAAGATAATAGTTGTTATTTTAAAAAAAATTGGGACAAACTTGTCCTCAATAAATTTATTTAGACTCCGTTTGGTACATGGAATTCAAACTATGGAATTGGAATTGAGAACTTCAATTCCAATTCTGGTGTTTGGTAGCACAAAAATTATGTAGATTTGAAATTGATATTGCAAAAAATGAATTGGAATTGGCAGAATTCAATTCTATGGAATTAAATCTCATGGAATTTTAATTCCATTTCAATTCCAATTCCGTCGATTTCATATACCAAACGGACCCTTAGAGTAAAAACAGTGTAAAAATTAACATTCGGAATAGTCTTAGAATAGCCTAACTTCCAACACATCTCAGCATTAAAAAGGATCGGAGCGGAGAGAGAGAGGCGACAAAAAATGCTTTAGCTCTCTCTCTCTCTCTCTATATCTTTCCCGCCGACCACCGCTTTAACTCCGACCGTCGGCGACACTCTCTTCCGTCATGGCGCTTTTTGGGTGTTTCAGATTCAAGGCGCGGCGGCGGAAGCGGGCCCTTGAAGGGCGGCGCGTGGAAGTCTCCTCTGAAGAGGACAAAGGGGCGAGGATCTTCTCCGCGAAAGAAGTAGAGAGGGTCTCTGCTAATTTCTCCCGGTCTCGCGTGATTGGCTATGGAGGATCCAGCACTGTGTATCTGGGTAAATTTCCCGATTCGTCCCTCGCCGCCGTCAAGACCGTAGACGCCGGCGGCAGTAACCGTTTGCAGGGGATTTTCCGGCAAGAGCTTGAGATCCTCCTGAGGGTCAAACACGACAACATAGTCAAGATTCTCGGGTACTCCGAGGAAGGGACGCTGGTCTTGGAGTACGTCTCCAACGGCACTCTCCGGGAGAATCTCCAGGGGGCAAAAGGGTCATTTCTCACCTGGAAAAACAGGGCGAAAATCGCCTTCCAGATCGCCGGAGCTCTGGATTACCTCCACCGGCACGCCGACACGGAGATCGTCCACGGCGACGTGAAATCCTCGAACATCCTCCTGGATTCCGCCCTGAACTGCAAGCTCTGCGATTTCGGGTCGGCCAAATTCGGCCTCTCCTCCGCCGCCGCCCTCCCGCCGTCGTCCCGCCGGATGATCGGGTCTCCGGGCTACGCCGACCCCCACTACTTGAAAACCGGAATCGCGTCGAAGAAGAACGACATATACAGCTTCGGAGTGGTAATGCTGGAGCTAATCACGGGTCTCGACGCCGTCTCACCGGACGGCGGCGGCGGCGGCGGGAGGCTGATAAACAGAGTGGGTCATATGTTGAAGGATGTTTCTAAGGTGGCGGAAATGGTGGACCGGCGTTTGTTGGGAGAATGTGAGCTCGGGGAAGCCATGGCTATGGCTTCTCTTGCTGCCCTGTGTCTCAGTGAGCCTCCCAGTTTGAGGCCCTCTGCTTCCGACATAATGGAAAGCATGAGAAATTGTGTTGCTTCACTCTCCTCAATGGATAAAAATTAAATTTGTGTTTGTGGTAAATTTAAAAAAATGTGTTTAAATCTTAGAAATTACTGTATAAACGTGTTTGCGGTAAAAGAAAATCTATGTTTAGACTTTAGAGTTTAGATTCCATATAATGCTAAATTGCTAATTGTCTTTTTTACTCCGGAGAAAAATGGTTGATCCCAAAATCAACTAAATTTGGAGAAGAAATTGAAGGGATCTGCTGGGCTCGGAGGTAGGATTTACAAGAGGATTAGATGGGATATAATCGTTAGTTAACTTAGTTTTATGAATGTGACATTTTAAATTTTTCAATGACGTTTTTCAGGATCAGTTTCAACAGAACTACATCTATAGTTAGAAAAAGCTTTTTCTATTTTTTGCTAATCTTATGAAAGAAAAGCATGCTTCTTTTGGACATATTGAAACATTAGAACATTATAAAAATTAAGACATTCACTTGAATCACTTCTTTGGGGGATGGTTTAGCGTCTAAGGACCCGTTTGGAAATAACGTTAGAGATTTTTTTTTTATTAATGTTAGCATTTTGGATAAAATTTTAACGATGCAGATTATTTTGAAAACGAAAACGTTAAACGATGCCCGTAGATAGTCTTTTCAAAATACTAATCCCAAACAAGCCCTCAATATAACTGTGCAAAACTTAACGTTGAGGCCAAAACAATTTTAAGCCAGAATTAATTTATCTACGGAGTATTAAAAAACAGAGAATATCTATTGCAGCAAACTTTAAGGAATTTGATGTTGATTATGATAGTTTGTCATTTTGTGACGATTTAATCAGAGAAAAACAACGGCTTCGTTTGGTAATAACGTTTTCAATTAGCGTTAGCGTTTTGGATAAAATTTTAATGGTGTAGATTAAATCTAAAAACGCTAACGCTAAAGGCTACCGTCGGATAGCTTTTTGAAAACGCTAACGCTAATCTCTAACGCTGATGCCAAACGGTGCCAACATCATATTAGGTGATCAAACATTTCGTTCCATCTTTGCACCTAACTAAATCATTTGAAACATCACTTTAACGACAATTAATTCTTCATAATGACAAAAAAAGATGTGGCATCAATTTAAGATTATATTGAAAGGGTGCCCCAAGCAAGAAAAGCATTACAAAATATATAAAAATTTATATAAACATGATTAAACAATTCCATAATTGGTCCTTTATAACATGGAGTTTCCATATTTAGTACTCTATTATCAAATATTACCCCCGTAGTCCTTTTTTTAAATGTTCTTTTCCATAAATGGTTCTTTTTTGATCTTCTATCATGTTGGTATTAATTTAAAGGCTAAAAATATAATTTGACATCAACATTATGTCTAGTGACGTATTCTGATATTGGTTAAGCGGATAACACAAAAATAATGACTATGATTGTGAGCTAGGATTCCGACGAAAGACCACATTTGTAGACTATGGTTGTAATAGAAAGCAATTGTAATTCAAAATGGAAACGGAACAGCCTTTGGAATTGTGTATGACAAAAAATATATATTATCACTGCAAAATTACACTTTTAGCCCTCAAATTAACACCAACATGATATAAGATAAAAAAAGGAATATTTATGAAAAGATACCCATAAAAGAAGGACCACTGAGGTAATATTTGATAATAGAGGACTAAATAGGAAAACCACCATGTTATAAAAGACCAATTATGAAATTTACTCTTAAACTTTTTAACAAATTTAAAACAAAAATTTTTTTAATCATATTATTTCTTAATTAAAAACAAGTATAAATTTCATTTTAAGAAAAAAGAAAATTTTTTCTTCAAAAAAAATATATTTTTAGATAAACAATGTTGGGGAAATTAAAGAAAATTTGGATGAATCGAGAGTTGTGTATAACACTATCAGATTAAATATTTTGATTGTTCACTCCAAAATTCAATCAGATAAAAATCGACAGTATCAAGAACGAGTATGAATTGCTGTGAATTTTCCGAACGCCCTTTGACCATGGATTCGCGGGAATTTATGGAGTTGTGGTGAGAAGAGGAGACGCAATCGCGCCTCTTACCCAAGACACACGATCCTTCGTGCGGAACTCTTCAAAAAATCGGTGTTATCCTTAGGGAATTTTCTTTTAAAGAAAATTCAAAAAAAATCCGTCTCTTACCCTTGGACCCCGTAGGGGCTGCCGCCCCTTGAAACGTGCTCGGGAGCGCTGCCCCCTTGGAACCCCCGATAAAACGGGATTTTTATCGTATTAAACTCAATGAAACGTGCACTCCGCACCACCAAACTTCTTTGATGATTATTAGTATACCATTGGTCATAGTTTTTCCAATTATAGTAAAATGTATAACAAACAATACTAACGTTTATAGTATTTATAAACCAGTTTTGTTTTTAAAAATCAATTTCCAATCTCTCGGTTTCACAAGCCCAGACAAACGTACAAAACTATACAAGATTAATGTTGTTTCTTTACCATATACGTGTATCCACACCTCATGACAACAAATGGGAAGGCAAGAAGAGTTTCAAGACCGGAGCGGCGGAAGACAGCGAAAGTATGTCCCCTTGTCGGAGATGATAAACAACGTGGGACCCATCGACGGCTATCATCCCATCTTTACAGTGCCACTGAACCTCCATCGACTCGCCGTGCTTCACAAACCCGTGCGTGAGTCCCTTATTTGGTCCATGGGAAATGGGCTCCCTCACAATGTATTGGAGTTCCTTTGATAGAATAGGCATTGCCAACCCACCTGCAGATAGCATTGCTGCCGTTGATCCGGCAGAGGTTGACACTCTCAAACCACTTGATCTGCAATTGACCAAAGGGGAACTTGGTTCGCCGTCTTTCTCTATCCTGTCAATCATCAAAGAGAATTGCACAAGAAATTCGAACTCGTGACTTCTAAGTTAAACAAGTTTCAGACATCATTTCAAGAAACCACCTGAACAAAAAGCTCAAACTTGTGGCTGTAGGTCCATGAAAGGTTATACGGTGATGCTTGCCTGAATGAGAGCCTTGACACTGTAGCCGGAGAAGGATGGGCAACCAAAATGTCATTAAGAGCATAAGTAGGCAGGTGTTGTGAGTTGAGAGAAACTAGCATCCTTGACACTTCTGCAGGCTTAGACCGATTCTCAAGAATATCATCCAATACCTACACACAAAATAGTAAAGGAAAAGATGAGCAATTTTCATTTAGATGAGTCGATTGATACTCCGATGTGTTATTATATTTATATAGATCGCAGCCCGGTGCTTGAAACATCCCCGTTTAGTGAGGTCCCACCACAAGCTCTTATGTCTATAATGCCTTATGGATGAATGAATGGCAAGACCACCTTAACATGAAGACAATAAAAAGAAAGTCATTGATTTCGACGAATTGGTTCTGAGCGTAGGGTAAATCGGGTTACCTGTTCAAAGTTATCAGCAGTGGCAGCACACAGATAGCCAGTGCTCCTTGTAGCATCAAAATCTTCATTTGATTCTTCTACCTGATCCAAATGGTTATCCAGAATCTCAAATTATCAAAATGCTTAAGAAATGGTATTGAAATTCATGAGCTCTAGTGAATATCGTATTAAAAATAACCTCTCTTGGTTGAGTTGGATCCGAATTCACTCCAAGAACAGGAATCGTATCATCCATAAAATGACTGGCCTGTAATAATGTACCATCGCCTCCCACGGTAACAACAAGATCTACATCGCGAACCGGCTGTGATAACTCGTGACGGGAGATAGATATGCAATCGATTGACTTCTTCTTCAGCACATTTTGACAGAAACCTATAGCATCCCTGTGCGCTTGGAGCCTATTATCCAAATGCTTTAATATCTGCAGTAAGTTGAGAATATCATCCAAACATATGTAAAGTGCCTATGGGTAAGGTTTGTTTGGCTGAAATAAAATAACTGGATCAATAAGGCAAAAGCTACTGAAACATTTTCTATCATCACTACGGCCAAACCAACAGGTGAAGCTACTAATTCGGAACTACCAAACAGAGCCTACATTTTAAATTCATGTTTCCCGTCAAAATAAATACGGAGTACATTTCTACTTTCTCAAAAAAATACGAGTACATTTTTAGTTCATGTTTCACAACAATTGAGACAAGGATTAAGGATTGAGGTTATAAAACTCCTAAGCTCAATCTGACATTAACTTTATCGTTTTGAAAATGTTATCCAACGGTAGTTTTAAAGATTAACATTTTTAAAGTTAATATGCACGGCAACACCATTAAAAATTATCCAAAAAAAACTTAATGCTAACCATAACCTATGTTCCTAAACAAAGTCTTGACTCTAAGAATTTCACATTCACATGGATCAGGCATATTATCAAACACCTGGAGGGTGCAAACATTTAAGTAAAATCTTTGACAGTAAAGGGCTTTATTTAATGGCAGCATGGAATTACCTTAGGGTTCTTGAGACGAGAAGAGAGGGAGCCATTAGAGTGCTGAGATGGGCAGATTACATCCAGAGGTTTTAGCAATACCAAGAATCTCCTTCTCGCCATTGTTTGCCGCCTTCCATTTTTACTTGTTTGAGCTATTTATACGAGCTTCTGTGATGTTAACAAGTGGGCTAATCGTCTGGCCTATTAAGGGGCCGTTTGGTTTCGAGGGCCCATTATGAGTCGGCCCATGCCATTCGGGTACGTAACCCAACCATTAAAATTTGGATTCAATCTAAGACCCACCCGATTAAACTAAACAGGCAAAACAGCTCGGTCCTGACCCACCCAATTGCGAACCCAAATCGGGTATTTTCCGATTCACATTTCCGCTCGCTTTCCCCGCTCCAGAATCCAAACCCTAACCTTATCCGGTTCGGACGATCCGATCTCCGCCAAACGTCTGCGGAGCTCCGTCAAAGGCATACCGTCAGCTCAAGGTCCGACCATATAACACGGTTCTCTCAAAAAGCTCCAATTTTGATTTCTGTTTTTTGCTGTGATTTTCTTTTTTTTTTCCTTTGAATTTTATCTTAGCTTTGTATACTCATGCACGTATTAATGCCTTATTGTATGAATTCTATTAATTAAGTGCATCTTATCTTGATCGCACGTACAAAAAGCTTTGAGTTAGTGCGAAAACGAAGATAGCTTTTTCTGTATAAATTGTAAGAATATGGGGATCATTTTATGTTCCTGTGAAACTGTGTTTTGATTTAGAGGTTTGTGATTTTTGCTTGGTCTAATTATATCATGACTTTGCGGGTTTTGTAGGTAAGCAGATACTTCACACTTGTTTTGCATGCTTTCGATTTCTTTAAAGATTGTAACTATATGCTCTCTTTAGATGTGTTGCATTGTTGTAAAAAAATGTTTTTTTATCAGAAAGCAAAAACAAAATACAATGTGTTGATATTCTATGTGTTTCGTCGTCAAAGACAGATTGGGTGGAGTAGCATTAGTTCTATGATATGGAGATTTCGAGCGAAACACCATCTAAGAGGCCAAAGCGGTTGACCTCCGTTGTGTGGAACCACTTTGAAAGAATCAGAAAGGGAGAAATATGTTATGCTGTTTGTTTTCACTGCAAAAAGAAACTCAGTGGGTCGAGTAACAGCGGGACAACTCATCTGAGAAACCACCTCATAAGGTGTCTCAAGAGATCCAATTTTGACGTTTCTCAGATACTCTCAGCAAAGAGAAAGAGGAAGGATACAACCACCCTTGCTGTTGCAAGTGTCGCCTATGAAGAAGGACAAAGAAAAGATGATATTGTTGTCCCCATCAGTTACAAATTTGATCAAGAACCAAAGAAGGAAGATGCCATTTTCCCTTTCAACATGGGGAGTGTTAAATTTGATCAAGAGCGAAGTAGACTAGATTATGCTCGCATGGTTATGCTACATGGCTATCCGCTGTCCATGGCTGAACATGGGGGATTTAAAACATTTGTGAAGCATTTGCAACCATTGTTTGAGGTCATGACTAATAGTGCCATTGAACTTGACTGTATGACCATTTATGCAAAAGAGAAACAGAAAATATACGAGGAAATACACAATTTGCATGGAAGGATCAGTCTTGTCGTTGACACGTGGGTGTCACCTGACAATGGAAGGTATCTGTGTCTGACGGCTTACTATATTGATGAAGATTGGAAGCTGAAGAAGAAGATACTGAATTTTCTGACACTGAACGCGGATGACACCGATGATCTTCTTTCAGAACTTGTTATTAAATGTTTGACTGATTGGGCCATTGACCGGAAGTTGTTTTCCATGACTTTTGATGAATGCTCGGGCTACGATGACATGGTCTTTAGAATTAAAGACTGGCTATCTCAAAACAAGCCTCTTTTGAAGAACGGTGATTTATTTGATGTGCGTTGTGCATCAAATGTTTTAAAATCCATAGTTCTTGATGTCATGGAGGCACTCCGAGGTCTGACCCATAAGATTCGGGAAAGTATAAGGCATGTTAAAAGCTCACAAATAACTCTAGGAAAATTCAATGAGATTGCCCGTCAAGTTGGGATCATCACTGAGAGGCATCTGGTTCTTGACTACCCAATGCAATGGCATTCAACATATATGATGCTTGAAGCTGCGTTAGAGTATAGAGGGGCCTTCTCTGTCCTACAAGAGAATGACGCTGACTACAAAATAAGTGTGTCTGATACAGAGTGGGAATGGCTAAGTTCCATCGTTGGTTATGTAAAACTCCTAGTTGAAGTCACTAAGACATTCACTGCAAACAAATATTTAACTGCAAATGAATATTTCCCAGATGTGTGTGATATCCAAATCCGATTAACAGAGTGGTGTAAAAGTTCTGATGAGTTTCTTGGTGATATTGCAACAAAGATGAAAGCCAAATTTGACCAGTATTGGAATAAATGCAGTCAAACGTTAGCGATAGCAGCCATATTGGATCCTAGATACAAGATGAAGCTGGTTGAGTACTATTATCCCCAGATATATGGGAGCGATGCCCCAAATCACATCAAGGTAGTGTCTAATTCCATAACACAACTTTTCAATGAGTATGCAATAGGTTCTTCCGCTTCACTGGATCAGGACCCTTCTGGGTCTGGAAATTTACATAGCAGCAGCTCTGTAACTAGAGATAGACTTAAGGGGTTTGACAAATTTTTGCATGAAACCTCACAAAGTCTGAGCGTGCCATCAGATTTAGCCAAGTATTTGGAGGAGCCAGTTTTTCCACGCAATTACGATTTCAACATATTTAATTGGTGGAAGGTTCATACTCCTAGGTACCCAATATTATCTATGATTGCACGTGATGTGCTGGGGATTCCTGCATCCACACTTGGATCAGAATTAGCATTCAGCAATAAAGTTAAGATGCTTGACCAGCACAAGAGTTTGCTCAATTCAGATATTCGAGAAGCTTTAGTTTGTGGTCAAGACTGGTTGCGTTTAGAAGCAGAAGGTGCTTCTCTCTCCATCAATGACTGTAAAATATTTTTCTGTTTTCATTGTTTTCAAGATGCATCATTATACACTGAGTAACATATTGTTAAATTTCATGTATCAGAGACCACCCCATCCTGCAGCAACTATGCTTTACCATTGCTCATTGAGTCCAGTTAACAGCGAAGCGAATGCACGGTACATTTTGTTTCCTTGACCTTTTGTCACTTTGCTATTTTTTCTGTAACCAATCTCATTGTATTTATGATTCTTTCTCTATTCAAGGTTGGTTGAAGTATTGCCGGGTATTGGCATGTGTTCTATTTAGCTGCTACGCACTCTTTGCTCCAATTGCAATGCTGAACAACTAGACGAATCTGTAATTAATACATTTTTACTATATGGGTATTTGCAAAATCTTGGTTTTCACCGATGAAAATATTATTGATTGCTTTGTCTACCCATTTGTTTCAATTTAGTATTTGGGTTTTACACAGAGATATCAATTGGTTGAGGTTCAACAATAAGAAAAACAGATATAATTCACCGAAAATTCTCAAGTGATAGCTTTAATGACTATCCAGATATATATATATATCAATAAATGCAAAAACAAAATAAAACCCAAAAAAAGAGCACGAGCTGAAAAATGATTATTTAAACTGATATGAGACTCCACAAAGGTTAAGAATCTTTGAAGTTTATTTTGCTGAGATTTTGGTTTTCCTGTTTGGCTCAAAGATGTGCTTGATAAGAGAGTCCTTGATTGGTAGCAGCTGAGGGAACTCTTTCTTCAACTTGGATGTGTCCATCTCGTTGTTACTCCGAGGTGCTACGATCACCTTTGCCTGCTCTTCCAGTGTGAAGTTCACCCAACTAAACTCTGGATCTATATACTCTCTGTACATCTCCAGAATTTCGTTGTGGCTCACGGCCCCAGGGTTTGTGAAGTTCCATATGCCCCTCAGGTTACGCTTCGCCATCTCAATGGAAATGGGCAGAAGCTCATCCAATATGGTCATACTGTTTGGAATATTCACAACCTTATCGTAGTGTGAGATTTTGCTGATAAAGTTTCTAGGGTTTTTGAGGTCCGACGATATTGGCATGCGAATTCTGAGGCTGCAAACATTCTCGTACTCTGTCAAGAGCTCTTCAACCTGGTTCAAGAAAGAACACCAACATCAAAAGAACAGATTTTTTATAAGTTAATAAGAGTTGATGAAAGAAAAAGATTGAAAGGTAAGCAAAAGAAAAGCTTTACCATGGCCTTTGTCTTGGAATAGAAAGAAGCTGTGAAATTGGGTTTGTCCTCCTCCTTGAATCCGATCCCAGAACCGGCTGGGTGTGCATCATCATATTCAAATATACAACCAGTCGCGAAGTTCATCAGCAAGAGACCATACTCTTTGCACACATCAGCCAGTGTCAGCACACCAGCAACATTGGCGCGTATGGTTTCGGTCTTGTGAGTCTCACACCAGTCAATGTTGGGTCTACCAGTGACACCAGCAGCATTGAAGACATGGGTAGGCTTAACGGAGCGTATGTCACCCAAAAGCTGTGACCGGTCCTCCAAACGACCCTTTCCGTACTCGTAAGGAATCCCATCCTTCTCACACAACTTCCCAAGCAACCCGCCGATCCAACCCGTTCTGCCATATATCAAAAACTTATAAGAATGTTTGTGGAACCCGTTTCTGGTTTTCGGATGTGGGATCACCATGTGCATGGGGTTGGGCTTCTCGGAGAGCTTGGATGATTCAGAATCATTCAAAGGCCTCTCTGCCCTACCGGGCATCATAAGCATCCTCGGGTGAGGAACCAATGCACCAGACACATCTCCCCACCAATCAGGGTTCTTGGTATACCAATCGACCGTCTTCCTCAACCCATCCTCCCAAGTGGTTCCTTCTGACCAACCCAAGTTCTTCAACTTTTGGTCATCCAAGTAATATCTCTGGTCGTTAAACGGCCTGTTCTCCACAAATTTGATCTTCGTTTCCGGATCCATGCCAAAAAGCCTGCAAATATCACTCGCGACATCGATCACTCTCCTCTCCTTCTTTGTCCCTATGTTGTACACATGACCAACCTCCCCTCTGTGAAGAACAACCTCAAAAGCCTCAGCAACATCTTCACAGTACAAATAGCTTCTGACATTCGATCCGTCCCCGTGAATGGGGAGAGTCATCCCCTTCATAGCTAAAAGAATGAACTTTGGGATTAACTTCTCGGGGAATTGGTTCGGACCGTACACGTTATTCCCACGGGTTGTTATAACGGGCAACCCGTATGACCTCCCATAAGCCATGACCAGCATTTCCGCGCCGGCTTTCGTCGCGGAATATGGGTTTGTAGGGAGGAGCTGCGAGGCCTCGTGGTTTCCCACGACAGCATCCTCCTCGGTCTCCCCGTACACCTCATCCGTGCTGACGTGGATGAACCGCTTGATCTGACCTTTCGCCACCTTACACGCCTCCAACAGCACGTGGGTCCCGTAAATGTTGTTCTTGGTGAACTCAAAGCTGTTGCCGAAGGAGTTGTCGACGTGCGTCTGAGCAGCAAAGTGCATTATGGTGTCGATCGACTCAGTGACGAGGAGGTGGTTGACCAGGTCAGCGCTCCCGATATCGCCCTTGACGAACTTGAAGTTGGGGGACGAGCGGGAAGGGAGGAGGTTGTTGAGGTTCGAACAGTAGTCTAGTTTGTCCAGAACAACAACCTTGTAATCAGGGTGGTGCCGGATGAGTCTGTTTGCTACATGCGATGCAATGAACCCTGCTGCTCCCGTGATGAGGATGTTCTTCGGCGTGTAGCTTTCCATCTTAAACCCGCCGAGCTTCGTCTGTTTATATGGTACAAACATTATATAAACGCTATCTATAATCAAGAAGAAATCTTCTAATCAAGAAAATTCAAACTTCTACAGTCTACATAGAGAGGGAGAGGCATGAAATCTTTGCAAAACAACCACAAACCCAGTATAATCCATTGCTGCATTTATTACCCTAAACTTTATTGAAAGTAAGAATTAGGGAAGTTTAAGGTGACAGTATATTATTCACCTTGCAGCTAAAAAAGACTCATAGATCCATTGGCAAAACACAATATAAGTACACAATAAATACAGAACATGAACATCAGAGAGTAAAAATGGCTTATTGTCTTGTTCATAAAGATGCAATTCTTGCTGGTAAAAAAAAATGCAGTCCAGTGAAAACAAAAAGTTGCAGCTATTTATCTTGAAGGGTAAAAAAATAAGGGTAGAAACACAGGTAAAATGCAGAGCTTGATAGACTCACAAGTTTGAGTAAAGTGGAGAGGAGGTTAATGAAGGAAGGGCTTTGGATATAGGTGAGGGGAAATCAATCAAATTGTGTGGGTTTATTTATACCATAAGCTCCCCCTTGTTATTATCAACTACGGAGTAATATTATTTGATTGTACGAAATTTAGTGTTGCAAAATCCTTCTTCACTCCCCAATATAATGTGGCTGTTTCTCTCATAAGCCAGGCAAAATTGTTAATAAGTTGTTTTTTTTAACTTAAGTGGCTTATCAATAATAAGTCAATTAACACAAGCACAGATAAACACTCCGATAATGTGGGTATTTTTCTATGTTTATAAGCTAGTCAAAACTACTTGTAAGCTGTTTTTAATTTATAAGTCAGTCAATGATGTTTTCTCTTTACTTATAAGTTGGAGTGCTTCTATGGTGCACCTTGGGTTCATAACACTTTTGTAGGCCTTTTCACATAAAAAATCTTTTTATAAAAACAGATGCTTATTTAAGTAGTAAGGAAATGTTTATTTTTCTCATATGTAGATTCATAGTGGACCTTAAGTCTACCATAGAATTTGCCTAAGTTGACTTGTAGTAAATTGTTTATAAGCTAAAAAAAATAAATAGGTCTTACGTACTTATTTTTAAGTTAGTTTTTGAAATTCCATTTTGAACAGATTTTTTTCCTCACCCTTTATGAATATTCCAAACGATTTATCTATCATTTAAGTCATTTTACTTCCACGAAAAAATATTTAATTTATAATAATTTATAAGTTAAAAATTATTTATCAGCAATAAGTTTACAAACACGAAAATAAAGGATTCCCAAAATACAAGTAGGGAGTATATGAGTATTATTTTAGTAGCTTTGTTGAACCACGTGTTTAGCTTCACGTTCAGCTCTTTACCTACATGTACTAGTATAATATTATCACTTTCCTATACACTATGTTGTACTTGTTGTGACTTGTATTGCTCCATTATATTTAGTAATCCGTATAAAATAACACAAATAAAATAAACATTTGAATGAAAATATTTTTTAAAAAATTGAAAAAGTTACAACAAAAAAAACTTTTAAGAAAAGCAAACGAACCAAAATCCCCTCATTTGCCACTTGTCCATGTCCAGTTGGATTTTGTGGGGTAATTATCAGTATTACTCGTAGTAATTATGGGTAATTATATTCTTAATATCAAATTTTCATAAAATATATCTATGTATAATTAAAAATATTAGTAGTCAAATTGCAATCTTGGAGATCGTGAAAAATCAAAGAATCTGAAAGTGAAAAGAAAAGTAATTAAGCTGGAAAATAGTTTTTCTTGTTTAGTTAGAGAAGAAAACAAAAGAAAAATGGATATAAAAGAAAACGAAAAGGTAAAATATACTAAGAAGAGATAAAATCAAATTTCTTCCATTTTGGTTAGGAAAATGAGAGAATTCTTTTTTCTTTTCTTTTTTCATTCCTTATTCTTTGAACCAAACATAGTGAAAGAGTTACGGAGTAACTAAGACTTTATAGAGTACCTTGTACGGTAAAAAATACAATGAAAACGTAACCCTATTTTGAAATAAATTTATTATTTATGATGGATTCTAAGGATGGCCGGGCTAGTAGAAAATAATAGATAGATAAATCTTGTAGGATGTATTTTACACTCAGAATCCGATTCCCGCTTGTTGAACAAGGTGTTCTATTTATACAATATGATCAGGAACCGAATCTAACTATCCTAGGTTAACGAGGCCCATGAGCCTCATTAATTACAATTATCTTGTTTCAATGATATATCACTTCTTAACATTACTTCTTAATGATGCTTATATCGTTGACCATGCGCCCAAGAATACGTCGCATGGCCTTCCTATGACGTCATTGACCTCTGATCGTTGAGCTCACAAGCATGACTCCCATGGAGTTAACATCCTGGATTGTAACGGTACTCTTGTGATGTCGAGGGTGCCAAAGGGAGCCGAGCATGGTGTATAAGTGCACTGGAGTTTGGAGCCGAGCGTGTCTTTCCTAAAACGTAGTCCTCTATCAAAAGAACTATCGGCTCTTTTTTTGTTTTCAAAAATATAATAGTACTCTCTTCGTCTCAATTTATGTTGTATGTTTTGATTTATAATATTTGAATAAAATTTTGAAATCATTTTATATGAAAAAGGGTCTATAATTAAAAAATAAAAATCACCTATTAAAATACCTAGATCAAATGATTTACACAACTTACAGTAATATGATTATTTTATTTTATCCAATTATTACTAAAAAAGAGAAAGAAAGTGAATGATGTTTAGACGGGTAATTTACCTAAATAGGACTAAAACATAATGATTTTCTCAATATAGGAACATATGTTTTTATTTCTCATTGGTCATTATCTATTAGTCATTATTCAACTAAATGTCCAATATCACTTTGACATTATTCTTCTCACTGGTCATTATTAAATTCTATTTAGAGAATAAAAAAGTTTAAGTCCTACATTGGGAAAATAACTTATGTTTTAGTCTTATTCACTTAATTGAATGATGAAATGAATATTTTGTGTGGCTTAATTCCCGAAGCATATATTGCCGCCGGTTTGCATTCACGAGATGCTCATAGCTATAGAAGTAATAGAACTAGGACTATTCATCGGTCCAGGATCGGACCGAACCAGACAAGATCAAAGATCGAAATGAGAAAAATTAAGACCGAAGACTGGACCTATAAAAAATTGGTCTTAGATCGGTCTGGACAAAAAAGCCTTGGACCTAACCGATATGGACCGAAAAGACCGTCTTTTAGTTTTTACAATTGAAATTTTAATGTTGTATCAGCAACAAACCACACAAGATTGGATTGAAAACATAAAAATTGTGCACACAGCACTACAGCAGCACAACAAAAACATAAAAATAGTGCACACAAACAAAAACATGTGGTTTATATACGTTGAAATTTGGTGTTCCAACATAAGAATTGAGTGGGGTTAAATTGAAATTTACCGTGCGATTCAGCATCGATTTCAGATGGAGATTGTGCGAAGGAATTCCCTAAGTGGGAAAATTTTTCTGATCAAACCTGCGCCACTTTCCATACTTTTAACTGCACCCATTATTTTAAAATATTTTTCTTTTTTTTTTATAATTTTTCTTCTACAAAATCTATTTTACTTGTAATTTTTTATACACAAATTATTATTTGATAAAAATTATACTGTTGAATACCTCTCATCGAGTTCTATCTAACGAGACCAATTGTGCATATAAAATTTTAAATATTTTTTATTTATTTTTTAAGTCGAATATTATAATCTAATGTTTATTTTCCTCATTTTAAAACAAGAATTTTGCGAAATACTTGTATTTTTTAACCCAATGTTATTTTAAAAATGAAGAATAACTACTCGATTCAATCCCACGAAAGTTGGGCCAGGGAGAGTGCGTGCGTAGACCTTATCCTTACTAAAAAGAAGAGATGTTGTTTCATTAAAACCCAGCTAGTAATTTTTTTTTTTTAAATTTCATTTCTTAAATTTTTGTATGTCGGGATAGTAAAAAAGGTGATACATAACATTTTCTTTATTACTCCTTAGTCCATTAATTTATTTCTTACTTTCCTTTTTATGGCATATATAATTCTTTTTTCGTTTATTATTTTGATTAAAAACTTTTAATGAGTGTGCTAATATATCTCTACTTTTCATCTACACTACTATATCACATCACATTAAATACAAACATGGAAGGTTTTTACATTTTTTAACTTTTCTTGTTCTCAATACTAATACAAAAGGGAAAGAAATTGTTGGAATGAGGGAGTAACATTTAAAGAAATATTATTATAAATTTAGTTCTTAAATTTTTAGTGTGATGATTTTAAATTATTATTTCAAAATACATAATTAATTATGTTTTGTGATTATGATTTGTTAAGTTTTCGTAACATTGAAAACTTCATACTGTTTCTATTATGAAAAATATTATTGTGATAAATAAAAGTTTTTGAAATGTTTTAAATTTTACGATTACCAAATTTATACATTGCGAGTGTTTTTAGATCTGCAATGTTGGGTGAAGTGGAAGACTTTAGGGGCATTTCGGGAAAGTCAATGCATATTTTACACTCCTTTAAAAATGACATATAGTCAATGTGGGAAGATGGAATTAGGACGGGGGAGTATTATTTACTTTCCTTATTTTATTGTTACCATAATTGTTAATGGTGGCATTGTCTCCCTAATATTTGAATGTTTAATGGTGGATTGGGCTGGATGGTTAATTCTGTAGATAATTGTGGATTGGGTTGAATGTATGGATTTGCACATTCAAATTTTCATTATTTTGAACTCCATATCATCAAGCAACGTTGTCCAAAATAGGAAACACGATGTTATTATTTACTTTCCTTATTTTATTGTTACCATAATTATTATTCTATTACGATTATGATTCTCTTTGTATTTCTTATATATAAGGATTAAAACTTTGATTATTCAATAAGACCAATTAATATCAAATTATATTACAGTTATAAGTTTTTTTGATGAAAAATATATTTTAAATATAATTCTAACCTAAAAATATAAGTGAAACATAATGTCAAAATTATAATCCTTCCGTTTCAATGTATTTTCTAGTTTGACCTTTTCAAATCAAACTAGATAAGTTTTGAATTTCAATTAAATAGAAATCGTGACTAAAAAGTATTTAATTCGTTGTCAAAGGGTGCCACAGTTTGACTAAAAAAGTCATACTGTGTAAACATTTTAGGGACGCGAGTATAAAAATAATACTACATCCGTCCCTGAGTATTTTTCTAGTTTGATTTTTTTTGGTCAACTATTTTCAACATTTGACCTACAATTAAATAAAATATATATTTTATATTAATTAGATAAAATAAGATTTTGAAAGTATTTGATATAATGAATTTAATAAAATTAATTTTGTATCAATATCTGATATCATTTTTATTTAATTTGAAGTTAAGATTTACTAATTTTAACCAAAAGAAATCAAAAATAGATAAATACTCAAAGACGGAAGGAGCAAATAAACTACTCCCACTTGTGCTTATCATGTCAGAGCAAAAAAGCACATTTCGCACTTATGGAATGCGAAAGTGTGCCTGAGGCATTAGATGGTGGGTTTTAGAAATTTTATTTGGAAAATGCTAGGGGTACATCAAAAGGCATTAGATGGTGGGTTTTTTTCCATGTGAGGGAAACCACCCTAGTCTGGGGATTTTCCAATCAGTGCAGAACTTGAAAGTTACATTCATGACCGGACTGGCATTTGTTGAAATGGAACTCCATCTACTGTTTCACTCCATTAATTAACAAAAACTTACCATTTTCTTTATATTTTAGTTAGATAACGTTATCAATTTTATAAATTATTTACTTTTTAACTAGTGTAGATTAAAATTATGTTTTTTTATTTGATTTATAATTTTTATAATAATAGATAATTTATTAATGAAAAAATAGATAAATAAAATACAAATCTTAAAACATTACTTTTTGTCTCGGTACAGAATCATATAAAAAAAAGTGTGTGACACACACACGTTATTGTCAAAAGAAATACATAATTGAAATGTACCACATAAACAAGAATTACAACTAGCAATTTATGAATGAACTGCATGCCACGACGTTGTCTTCGTGGTCGCATATCCATGTTATTAATGACTGGGGTACTTATTGGATAACCGAGTTGTGACCGTTGCCCCGTATTTGGTCGTACTAATTCGTAACCAACATTAGGCCATTCCATTTCATTTGGTAATGGCATAACACTTCCTGAGTATGTATTCAGGTAGCTTTGCAGTGAGAACACCAATGGAATCAAATCATCAACCGTTGTTTTACAAAAACGGCATACGGTATAGACGTGGACACAAGACATGTAATGTGGACCATTTCCCACAAGTGCAGATGCGTTGGCTCAAAACATGACAATGCAAACGATTATCTTCCATTCTTCTGATCTCATTCCGAACATGTTTTGGGAACTTAAGCCCTGTTTGTAACCACGTAATTCTGTCCGTCCGCCTTTCTGCAAACAATTTAACTAATCTCTCGTACATTGTCTTCACAATAGCATATACCGGAAGAGAACGATATCCTTCAATACCTGATTGAAGCTCTCTGAAAGATTAGTTGTTATTAATCCATACCCAAACCCACAATCGTAGCTTAGTGCCAACTTATCTTATGGTAAAGTCATCAATCAATCATATGCTTCTACCTGCCGTGTCTGAATCTTTTGCATTGTTCGATGAAATTTATAGAGATCCGGGGTACTGGATGCATGATACACGTTGTTCTCCTAATTGTGGGATTCTATTGAAAGCTACATCAATCCCTCCGTGCCTATCAGAAATGATGCACACATGCATTTCAACGGGTACTACATGATGCATTAAATGCATCATGAACCAACTCCAACTATCCCCGTATTCTTTATCAACTACGGAGTAAGCTAATGGAAAAAGCTCCTAATTTGCCGCCATTGCTATTGCTATTAACAACAACTAACAAGACTCCCTTACATTTCCTATACAGGTGAGTGCCATCAATAGAGACAATAAGAAAACAGAAGTTAAACCCGTCAATGGATGCCTTAAAAGTCCAAAAAACATAAATGAATTGAAATGTTTGAGGTGACGATGTGGGCAACATTTGAATCTCGGTCACTGACCCAGAATTGCTTTGCATGAGCACAGCTAGCAATGGCAATAATTTGTTGTACGAATCCTCTCAGGACCCATACAATCGTTGAATCGTAATAGACTTGGCCAACCAACATTTCTAGACTTGGCCAACCAACATTTCTTATACGTTACAGCTACTCGAAATATGTCGAATACATCTTTAACGATGTACCTCACCTTGTAATCTGCATCAGCTATAATTTTGGAAAAGATAATTCCTGAAATGAGTTCGCTTGTGATAAGCTTGTCATCCTTCTCTTTGAAATAATCAGGTCTACATAAATGTTGACTTTTGTTTTTTTTACAGTCCAAAGAGAAGATTCAGGAGCTTGAATGAGCCATAGGCACTCTTCTAGGTATGAGCACTTTGCTAGCTAGTAACTTTTACGCTTTGAAGAAGTCCGAAATTGTCTATGCTCTGCAATATTGCGAAGAGATACAACAAATAGCAAGCTTTTAAAATCAACGTAAGTTTGGCCAATTTCGATCTCTGGGACACGGAACGTTAGCTCTAGAGATACTTGCTCAACGTTCCTATGGACAGATGGTGCAATCTCGACTGAATTACGAATGATCGTAGGCTCCTGTATATACACATCCGACGTGCACATAGAGACCCATCAGATACTTCTGACTCATTTGAAGAACTACTCTCATCGTCAGAATTACCAATATAAGTGGGATCGTCAAGGTCGTTTTCATCGTCCACACCTAGTGCGGTGTTAGACGGCCCTGCTTCTTCCTTCATGTCATCATCGTGAAGCTCCTCTTGACTCGGTGTGGCTCTAAGTACACCTCAAGCTCATCATATCAATTGGTGGCCTTTTGAATAAAGCACCTCCAAGTCTGCTAGCTCTTAGGAAATTGGAAAAGGGCGTGAGGCAGCATATACTTCATCCTTGTATTTGGGATATTTCTCCCAAATTTTCTTGATGGAATCAAAACCATCTTCTCCAACAGGAGCGAGGAATTCATCGAAGACTTGTTTAAATGAGACTTCAAGATCAAAGACGGAGGCCTTCTTTGCATCCTTTTCACCAGGCATGATGCCTTCTATTTATAATGCGTCGTTCCAATGGGCTAGAAGGATAAAGCTAGCACGAGAGTCCATTTCTTTGAAACGTGAAAAAGATTTGTGCAATTTATAGTTGTGTAGTGAGATTATTATTTTCTGCCACAAATTTATAGTAGAGTTGAGTTATTGAGGATGCGTGGTAGTTGAGTAAAAGTTAGGTGGGATTTAAGTTAGGTGCGGGATTTTGTTTAGTAGTTGAGAAAAGTTAAGTTAGGTTAGGTGCAGAATTTGAATTAAATTAGGTGTAGTATTTAAAAAAAGTTAGATGGGTTAGGTGCAAGAGTAAATTTAAAAGTTAGATATAAAAACTAAAAACTCCACAACGTTTAAATTTAAAAAGTCTAATTAAATTATATGTGTAAGAATTTAAAAAATGTCTCAACTTTGTTTTAGTTCTATTTTAGTAGTTTTCTCCAAAAATATCATCTTAGTTTGACTCTTTTTGCCCCTTTGAACTCAAATTAGATATAATGATAAATAAACAAATGTTTATAGAATATTTAGAGTATCTAAATAAAGTTTTTGGCTAAAAGCTTATATTAAATAATAGAACAAAAATGTTTAAAGAAAATGAACATAATATACATTGAATATTAAATTTGAGTTCCAAAATTTTAAACAAGTTGAACATAATAGAATGAGCAATGTTAGGGGTGTACCCCAAATGTACACCACCCCCTTCTCCACTGCCCATTTTTATTTTATTTTTATTTATTTTTTTTTTTTTAAATTTCTTACCTTTTTTTATGGACAAGGAGGGGGTGGGGGACAAATGAGGTACATATTTGATGTACCCCTAGCATTTTTCTAGGGGGACACATATCCCCCACCCCCTCTTTGTCCACAAAAAAAGACAAGACATATAAATAAAAAAAATAAAAATAAAATAAAAATGGATGGTGGAGAAGGGGGTGGTGTACATTTAAGGTACACCAAAGGTGTACCTCTAGCATTGCTCGACGAAATATATGTAAAATATTTTTGAACCATTGCCAGTGAACACTACTTTGACCAGTTCAATCACCGGTCCGATTCTTAAAAGTATGATTATATGTTAGCAATTCACAATAAGTTTTGACATTATAAATTAACATTATTTCACATTATAAATTTATGAAATATAGTCTTATTTTAATACATAGACATAATTAGGTGTTTCCATTTCTTAAAAATAGTAAGGAGTTAAAGCCTTAAGGGACACAAGGAGTAACTTATTATTATTATTAATCAGGAAACAATTGATACAACACCTGACTTTTACACGGGGTATGAATAACCGAGCAAGAGGGTACCCTAAAACCAAAGATTTTCACAGGGCAGAAACAAACCCGCCCATCTTCTGATCTATACTCTAAATTGGAGGACACAATACACTTAAAGATGGTTTGCTTTAAACAGGGAGATGATCAAATCAGACCATACTGGACAACGGCACCGACCTCGCGATGAGTCTGTGCCTGCTGCATAAGTTTAGCATCAAGCGCCACCATCTGACTACTTAGTTGGCCTACATTATTTGCATGTGACTGGTGGTGGCAATAAGGGTTGCTGTTAATAACACCGCCGCCGCCTGGGTTGGATCTAGTAGGTGGGGTTAGCTTTGCATCGGATGACAACGGCACATGGTGGTGGTGGTGGTGGTGATGGTGAGAGGAATCTTTCCCAATCTCCGCTCCTCCATACTGTTCTTCGTTCTTTCCTGAGTTAGTAGTCCTATATACATAATAATGGGAAGGCATTCCCTGCGGATGCATGACCGGATTCCGAGAATGTATGTGTCCATCTAGGGGTAGAACCGGGCCCACAACTCTCGGTTTGGCTGAACACGCACAGTTACAAGTTAGAATTGCCAAACATGAGAGCTAGAGACGCTCTGTCTCTGCTTGGAACTCCAAAAATGCGATGAAGAAAGAAAACAGGGGAAATTTTGGAGTGTTCCAAACTCTAAGCTTTTAGCATACCTGCAGCTGCTGGAACGGGAGGTGGTGGTCGTGAAACCTTGGGTAGGTGATTACAAACGGTCTCTGCAACTCTGGCATCCACATATACTTCGGTCATTCGGCGATGATCACACATGGGCCCACTTGGTTGGGTTTTGGGTGGGACGGTACTTGAATTAACTGTGGAACTGCATACATTTATCCATTAGTTGTTGAGATGAAATCAATCAAACCTCGAGAGAAATTTTTTTTACATGACACGCCTGCATAGAGTCTTACCGTGGAAGAGAGACATGCTTTCTTTCGGGAGGAATCACTGGCCCGTTGTTACTGCTCTTTTCTTCAAGATAAGCAAATTGCCTTCTAAATTGACCAATAGCACTGCATTTACAAAAACTGACGGTTAAAATAGCATTTTTACTTCGTAGGGAAAAGATTTGCTTATTTTTTGGGGGATTTTATTTGATTTATTGTTGATGTAACACCATTAAAAGCATCGAATAATTTGGTTATTGCATCTACTTTTACAGTGCAGTGACAAAAAAAAAGATAAAAGTAAAAAAAAGTTAGACCTGGGGTAGAGGTAACTTGCATCGTTTCCGGAAATGTAGTCCTTCAGAAGTTGAGGATGATATTCTAAAATCTCCCTATATATTAATTCTCGAACATCATCCTTTGTCAGCCTCCGGCGCTCAAACTCAAATTCCAGCTTAGAGATTGGTTGACAAGAAGGTTCTCTCTCAATCTTGGCTAGTCCTTTGAAGTAAGGATCAGCCAACGCCTGGAGAAATCGACATAACCGAAGTTGAAGAGATTAATATACCTCGGAGAAATCAAAACTGAAAAAACATTTGTAGTATAAATACATTTGAATCCAAAAGGAACCTAGATGTTGCAAGTTTTACCTGCTCAGCCGTTGGACGGTCCTTAGGGTCAAATGCCAACAGTCTCTGCATCAGTCGAACTGCCAATGGATCCAACCCCTGAAATTTCTGGGCAAAAGGAACTGGATTCTTTTTGCGCATATCCATTAGATATTTCCTAGCCTTCTCGTTACGAACCTGATATATTACACAAAGCAAAAAGATGCAAACTTGATAAAAAAACACTCAGAATACCAAATGCAAGACATGGAGAAGACATGTTGTTTTCACTTACCCCTGAAACGGTTTCTGCTGGTGGTGTCCCAAGAAGATCAGTAATCAGTTCCAACTGATGAACAACACTTTTACCGGGGAAAAGTGGTCTCCCAGTCAGAACCTCCGCGAAGATGCAGCCAATACTCCAAATATCAATGGCGGGAGTATACTGCAAACAAGCATCGCAAAGTACAGTAAGCAAAAAAATGAAGTGTTGCCAAAAAAGTTGACCCAAGACCTGACACGGTTACCTGAAGAAAGAAAATTCAACTTCCAGGAGAGTTCATTAGTCCTCCCTGAACAAGAATTGTATTATCTACACATTACAGTACTACTTGATGCACTCAGAATATACATGTTGAGTTCTTTAACAATACACTTTTAAGAAAAAATCACAAACTGAAAAAAAAGACCAACTGGAAATAAACAAACAATTTCTGATCATCTATACAATAACACAGCAAAAGATTTCCTTTCCAGCACTATCTCGCACAAGTTACAATAAAATACAACTCATGAGCCGCCGATGGAAGTTGTCCATACAATGTGGTTACAATGAATTACCTTGGAGAAAAAAGATCCACATAACTCGGGAGCCCTGTACCATCTTGTGGCGACATAATCCTGCTCATGCATCAAAAAGAGAAGAACATCAAACTTCGATGCTATGTAGCTTGAAGAAATAAATATTACATTAAGAAAATTAAACATGGAGTAAATTAGTATGCAAGAATGATCATTGCTCAGAACAAGGCATACCGTCCAAAATACAGTAGTAGGCGTGTCGCTGAATGCAACCCTTGCTAATCCAAAATCACATATTTTTAGTTTGCAGTTTGCATTTGCCAATATGTTTTTTGGTTTAAGATCTCGATGATAAACATTGGCTGAAACAAAAAATAATTTTAGGTCAGAATAAAACAAATTAAACAATGTACATATGCAAGGGGAGTATATGAGATACAAAAAGGACTATCATATCACCTGTGTGCATATATTTCAAAGCACGCAGCATCTGATAGAGAAAAAAACGGTGGTGTTCTTGCGTCAAATCGTCATTGGCTTTAATAACTTGATGAAGATCAGATTCCATGAGCTCAAAAACAACATATATATCTTTGAAGTCCCGCCGTGAAGGAGGAATCATAATTCGTTTGATTTCCACAATATCCGGATGCCTCAAAAGCCTAAGCAACTTCACTTCCCTCAAAATCCGAATTGCATCAGAGATGTGCTCAAAAATATCATTTATTTTTTTAATTGCCACTTTTTCCCCAGTATGAGTGTCGATGGCTGCACAAACAACACCATAGCTTCCTTTTCCTATAATCTCAAGGATTCTGTACCGGTTTGCATCCCCATACTCTGTGAAGAACTCCATCTCTTTGGAAGTCTGCACACAAGAAAACATAATAATAAAAAAGGGTAATAACCAGAACAGGCAAACAAGACTCGCAAAGCACAAATTCGGATGCTTGATTATAAGAAATATATGAGTGCTCAGCTTGAAATGTGCGGGAAATAACAAGATCTTATCTTTTCCTGCAAAGATCCCTTCTTTCTCAAATCCAAATCTCGAAATTAAATGTAGAAATGGATCTATAAACGCAGACGTAAACGAAGGAAACAGAAAGGAAGATAACCTTCTTGCGCAGATCTTGCTGCATCTTCCCACTGCTGCACCGGATAAGAAATGTCGGTGAAAAGCTGGCGGAATCCGGCGAATTATGCCCACCGACACCGATTCGAGACGAAGATTGCGAAGCCCCGTTCCCAAGTCAATTCAAAACTTCACCGACACTCAACCACCGCGCCGCCTAACACATCAGATTCTCGCTAGAACCCTCGATCTCTCAAAAAGTATGCACAAACCTCCAGAATCACAAACAGATCTGGGTCGTGACCTAGACCGGCTTGTTCCGGGAAATTAACCGAGCGATGGGGGAGGGTCGGGACGAGGGGTTTCCGACGATCTGACGGTCGGCGGTGCCGGTGGGGAATGAGAGAGAGCAGAGAGAGAGAGGAGAGACTTCGAAACGAACGTTTGGGGGTCAAATTTATAAAGGTCACAAAATATTGTGGCTTTGCGTGCTACGACTGCTGTCTATACAAGTACTGTGCATTTTTTTCATTTTCTTTTTCATTTTCTTTTTTGTTTCCTTTTTGTTTTTTTTTAATTTTTAATATCCATTTAATGACTCAGTCTTCATTGCTGAGCTTCTAACAACCACTGGCTAAAATTAGGAGGTAGGATGATATCATAGAGCAGATTGGGATAAATGTTCATTTTTCATGCATTTAATTATAAAAAAAACCTTCAAAAAATATTCAATAAAAAAATTGGGATAAATTTTAAATTTTAAAAACAAAATATCAATAGATTCATTTTAAAATAAAGTTTTAAAATATCATATTTTGTAGTATATTTATTGATATATAAAAATAATACATCAGATACCCTGAAAAAATAAACATGAACAAAATTATGAAACGAAACGAGTAATAAGTATAAATGAACGCCTACCTCATTTAAAAGATTTTTTTCGAAGTTTACTTTCATCCATCTGCAACATCAAACTAAAAAAGTATCACAAATAAAGGGTAAAGGGTGCAAGAAAATCTAAAACGCATCCTAACATGGAAATTTATTACTTGATTCGTTTTCTAACAACCGTCAAAGATAAGATATTAAGTTCTTAAATCCAATATTTACCATAGTCAATATTGTATAGTTAATAGTATCAAAAATGTGAATAGTTTCCAACTTAATCATGCAAAGCCCAGAAAATATTGTTATCCTTCTATATTTAAGCTTATACTCCTCTGATTCTAAAAATAATTATCGTCTCACTTCAAACAGCGTACAAATATAATTTCTTTTAGAATCATTTATTAACAAATTGATAAATTTTTTGTTTTTTCATGAAATGTGATTCCACTTTCTATTTAAAGTAAAATATCTGCGGGTCAGCCTCATATGATTTATCTCTCAGCTTTGTTATTTTCAAACATGCAGTTCTATTTTTTATTAATAATCGTGTCAATTATATTTCGAATTTTCTGTTTTTATGAAAAGAAAGCATGTTATAATAAGTTAACTTTTGTTGCAAAAAAAAAAAAGTTAACTTTGAAAAGGGGCTCTAAAAATTAATTAGTTTATTGAGAACCGTTCATTATTGGGCAACCAAACAGTAATAGGGTCCGATTCTACAAATTTTGTTTGTATGGAACGGAAAAAAACAAATGAGGGACGTACAGTGCTGGGACCTTTCTTAAGTACTGATTGGAGACAAATTGAGCACTTTATAGATTTTTTTTCTGGTTTAATTATGTTAAGACTCCGCTTGGCACACGAAATTTAGACCAAGAAATTGAGATTTTAAATATCAACTTTGTTTTTTGTTAGCATAAAAGATATATTCATTTTAATTTCAAATTTCCCAAATTCTGTTGTTTGGTAGTAAAGAATATGTGGGTTTTGGTTTGCCAATTCTTCATTTTAAGCTACGTAACACAAGAAAAGAATGCGAAATACTTAATTTGGAATTTAACTCTACATTAAGTCCCTAATTACACACTTACCCCAAGCAAAAGATTTGGAATTGAATTCAATTTTATAAAATTTCAATTCTAATTTCATGTATGAAACGAATCGTAAATGAACGATATACAGACCAAATAATCTCTCATATCTGCTAGTCTATCTTTCAGATTTAACTTGTAACAATTTTTAATAAAGTGGAATGTGGGTAACTCTGACTTGTGTAGAGATATGAAAATTGAAGAGGGTGAGGAAGAAAATGTTTGCAAATAAAAAAGAAGATAATTATGGGTCGGAATAAAGATTGTTATAGTTTAACTTTTTTGGTCAAACGGTGACACCCTTTGACCATGAATTAAATATAATTTAAAATAATTAAATATTATAAAAGATTTAATAATTAAAAATTACTCCCTCCGTCTACCTAAGATCTTCTCATTACACGTTACAAGACTTGATCTACTTTATTTTCAATTTAATAAATTTGATAATTGGAGCAAAATTTTAAAATAAAATTTATATAGTAAAAAATTACATGAAAATTTTTACAAAACTAGTGGTGACAAGACTATATTATTTTATAAAATGAGTAGTAAAGTAAGCAAATGAAGAGAGTTACGTTTGATCTTGTGAATAGTGTCCAGAAAGATTTTTCGCGAACAGAGGAAGTATATTTTAAAATAAATCTAATTTTACTTGCTTTACATTACAACTAAACATATTTTTTTCCCCAAAATTCACGGTCAAAAGATGGCATAGTTTGACCAAAAAAATAAACTGTGATAATCTTTTAGAGACAGAGAAAGTATTATACTACAATCATTTTTTCTTATTTAAAACATTATTTTGTGATGTTGATGGTAGGTAAGCTTAGTAGAGAGTGAAACGTAGACGTTGATGGGCCAACTAGAACTACGTTGTATGTACCCAGAATCTGTCCCGCAACTCCCACAACTTTTGATCTCCGACCTAAAATGCACATCTATCTCCGACCACAAAATACGTTTGATTTTTTTCTTTTTCTTTTTTTTTGTAAATTCCATCGATTATATAATAATGTAGTATCCGTTCATATTTGATATATTGATCGGAGGAGATGTCATGGGAAGATTGGGAAACGCTACAATGCTCCGTTCATAAAATTGAGACTTCCTGCCCCATAACCCTCTCGTAAACCCCCCACCCCACTCTGACGCGATCACACTCCTCCACTTTTTCAATTGTACCCCTAGTTAATTTTGACTTTGGAGTCAAAATTAACTTGGGGGTGCAGAGTGAGGTGTGTTCGAGTCGGAGTGGGATAGGTGGTTTATCGGAAGAATAGAATGTAGAAACCGTCAATCTTACGAATGGGACATCGTAGCGTCTCCGGGTCATCGTAGCACTGTATTTCGACATTACAAACAAACGGCTCGCATAATGGGCAATTTAATTTAGAACAAATAGATGAGTATATTAAAAAGGATTTATTATTTCCGTATGATTTTAATTAACCAGAAAAATTTGGTGAATAATAAATCATGAGCACATGCTTTAGCATATTCTTTGAAGTTTCTTTTGAGGTATGGGGTTTTGTCCGTACGCATGCTCCGTGCACCTCATTTGGATGTCGATGGAAAAGCCATTCACTTCACTTCCTTAATTTCAACAATTTTTTGCAATAAAATCAATTTTACATTTTTCACTTTCAAATATCTCTAAAATGAAATTTCCAATATCTCACTTTTCAATTGAAGGGAAAAAAATATAGTACAAAGTATCACTCCCATTATTTTTATTTTCTAACCAATTTCAATTATATGTTTGTCAATATTTTTTCAAAAGTATACTCTCTCTGATCCTAAAAATCTTTCATGTTTTGAATTTTTTGTCAAATAGTGACACTCTTTGATCATAAATTAATATAATATAAATAAATGAAATTAAAATTTGATATATCAAAATTTTATCTTAAGCTAAACACAATTTATATTATAACTAATTATACTTTTCTTACCATTTATGATCAAAGAATTTTAGTGTTTCACTAAAAATAAGTTAAAATAGACTCTAAATTTTAATTGTTCCTAAATTCGTGGAAGTGTTTCTCTGTGCACACGTTCCTTTGTCCCGTGTTCGTTTTAGAAAATGGAAAATGTGATTTTTTATCCATTTAGAATACCTAAATTACCCCTAACTTATTCATATGTTCACAGAGACACGCACGACACATGTATGAATATGTGAATAAAAAACTGGTCTTTCCTCAAAAATTGACCCTAGAGTTGCATCCTTTCGTGGAAAATGATGTTTTAACCCCCATAAGTTATTTTTTAAAAAAAACCCACAAGTTTGCCCTAAATCCAACTTTCCCATGTAAATTTTGTTTAATCTTTTTCCAGAAAATTGAATAGATTCAATCAAAGAACACGCTCATATTTTAATATTGGATCATAACAAATTAATATTCATCAAAAATTAGAAATCTTAAGCCAATGTCAACATATTTTCTGAGATGTCATAAAAATCAAACTCACAAAATTTTACCGAGACAAATGTCTAGTAGTGTATATACATATATGGGCACGATTCCATTGACACTGGCCAACAGTGTCCCTAGCGGTGCCACTACATTTTTAGAGTTTTCCGTTCGAAATATTGATGATTCCTGATTAGCTTTTAGCAAAACAAACATTTCAAAAGAGAAATGACAATTTATTGCAACAATGTCAAGAACAAGACAGAGCAAAGGTCAATTCAAAAGCCCAAGATGTGCCTCTTACAATGAAGAAAAGAAAAAAAAAAGGACAAACAAAACTTGGAGGCACAGTTAGCAGCTTCTACTCTTCTTCTTCTCATCCTCTTAGAGCTGGGGGGTTAAGATGTTGCATTAATTATACACCATTTCCCAAATCACATTACATATAATACTATAACTGATAATTATAACAATGATAATAACCAGTCTGGGGATCTACACCATATCTAGAGGAATCATCATCATACCCATAATTTACATTTCTATCAACAAAAAAAGCCTCATCTGGAGGAGGGTTCATCACTTCTTCTTCCTCCACGCTGCTGAGGTTCGCGCTGGGCATATGCGAATCCACGACGAACCCTTTCTTTTCTGAAAAGAACGTCGTGCGGGCCCTACTCCCCGAGAACATGTTACACGCGATTGTCCTCGAGGTGGCGTAATCCGGCGCAAACGGATCAAAGGCGGTCGCGGCTGTCCCATCTGCCGCATAGTCAACTGTGCTGAAGGAGTCGCGGGTGCTCTCGGTGGTGAAGGATGCTTCGTCAGAGCTGGTGAACAGCGACCAGTCGCTCGCGTCCATGTTCTCAGAGTACATTCCCATCACTGGCTGCCTGTTTCTGCTTGCGTTTCTGACAACGCTTCCTGAGGTGCAATGGTTCGTTGTTCCTTTCATATGCTCTGGCCTCAAAGGTTTCTGAGATTTTGGTGCAGAGGAGATTTTGCTAGTAGTACAAATCCTGTCTGGCCGGGGAGATGACCTATAACAAAGCACTGTATGTATTAAACTGTGTTTTCGACCAAGAATTTCATGAACAATTTCAGGTGATGTTAAAAGAACCAACTTCAAACTAGGAGCGAAACACGTACCGCATGTAAAATAAGATATATGCTCCTTCACTCATAACTTGGCTCATATGCACTTGCTGAACCTGACATTTTGAAGCAAATTCCGAGAGTCCATAATGAGAAACAACACTCAAAAGCATTTTCGGGCTTCGACTAGACAATTACTAAAAACAGAAACATTACAACACCGAATAAACTTTTTTTACCTTGGTATCATCTACCCTAAACCAATTGCCATGTGAATCTTTCACATAGGATATATAATGCCCGGAGAAAGATGCATTGAGTCTATCCAAGTGGACGACGACTGCATAAAGCATGTAAAGTGGAGGGACATCATCAGCACCGGTCATATATGGCATCATATCCAGCATTTCTGGGAAACTAATGCACTTGTTTATCTTTCCATAACACCCTCCCTGGTAATCATTGTAAAAAGAAAGAAAATTAATCAGATCTCTTTTTTTTCACTAGTATTTTGTATTTAAATGAAGCTTGTAAGTTTGGATGATTTGAAAAGAATGGCATGCATTTCAGTGAAATATTACCCGAAATCTTTTCAAGACAATTGTCAAGATATTTGGAGCCTCTTGGATGCTCAATTGCTTTTGTGCTGGAACATATGAAGAACACCTATTTTTCATCGGAATACAAAAAACAATGTACGTTATTATAATACACAAAAAGAATATATTGCAGTGATAGAAAGATTCAGGGGGAGGCCGGGTGACATCAGCAGTGACAACTGTAACGGTGATAGGAATCATAGTTAACATTCTTCTTCTTTCCTTATTGTACCAAAGATCAGAATATAGAGATATGCATACGCCTTGAAACTCTTATAGGAAGCCAAAGATATGTAACAAACTATGGGGACAAAGCAACAAGCCAATGAATGCCAACATTTTAATTTCATAAAATGTTTCAATGAAATATATTTTACTCTCTCGTAAAAGGAGTCCTTGTTCACTAATATACAGCTTAAAATTTTTAGTAATGTGTAACTATTAGAAATCATCAAATATGGATACATTTTAATTTTTTTGTTCATTTAACTAACTATAACACATTCAACTTGTCTTGCCATTTTTTATATGGAAAAACATTAAATATTATGAAAAATAGCTTCTTTTGTAACTGCACTCTTTTTTGGGACAAAATAACTTCACAAACAAGACTCTTTTATAGGAAGGAGAGGGTATTTCTTTTCCCTTTATTCTCTCTTTATGGGCTTATGAACGGTAGAGTTTTGTATACGTTTACTTCTCTACACACCTTATTGAGGCAAAGGTGTGCAAATTTGCGTGACAGATGACGACAAGAACCAAAGACTTCAATCGTTTTCCAAGATCTTAATTCATTTGCTATCTTACATACCAAATAACATTTAACATGGAAGGAAAACAATAATGACCATGGTGTACATCACACTCTTTGGTGAACTTGGTCCTAATCAAGTTCAGTCATGAATCTCTTCTAATGAAATGTCATTCTTGGTGAATTGATTGTCACATTTACTCTTAACGCGAAGATGAAATTCACTAAAGCTTAGCAATTCATGAGATTATTTGGGTGTCCTACACTGGCTTGCATATTATATGAACTAGGAACAAGATTAGACGATTGTGTGAGGATAAGTGTACACGCGAATGTCTATATGCAAATATTGAGGTCATTGTAAAAAAAATTAAAAATCAGCAATGTACAAAATATACTGAAGTATAATGTATAAGCATTCATATTTTAACCGCCATATTATGCATGTGTTTTGATTTTAGCCCTAAGAAATCTTCTTTTTGCAAAATAGTCCTTGTAAGACGTGTTTTCCATTTGGTGCTTGCTACTTGACATCCACGTTAGCGTTTAAGAGAAAACGCGTATGACATGAACCAAATGGGAAAAAAATCATTCACGTGACTACTTTCCAAAAAAAGGTTACACAGACTAAAATCAAGTTGAGTACGATATTACCATTGAAGGTTGCATTAAGAGTTTACACACCTTCCACATCTATACATGTTATCTCCATCAAGATCTTCAGGACTTGTAAATTGTGTCAATGCATCCTGAAGTGATTCAACCCAACCATTTATTTCCAAAGTAAGATCCATGATGTTTTCATTACACTCCGATTCATGATGGCACCTCAAACATCTCACCTATTTTGTATAACAAAGTAATCAATTATTGAAACTGGATATGGATATATAGCATGAAGATGGTAAATAAAATATAAAAGAACCTTAGATCTTAGTCGTCCCGCAAAAGTGTGTTGTATAAAAGTTGTTTCTTGCAGTCTAGGTTCAACGGCTTTTTCTCCGCCAGAACTTTCCAAGCATATAGATTGCATTGAAGCAACAAAAAGTCTGCATAAACCATAAAACAAAATATTCAAGGTATCAAACACATTTGAACCAATGTACAGAACTTGAAAATTGTTGAAAAGTGAAAGTTTTTTCATGAAAAGTTAAAAGTGTGTTGTTGAAAATCATATGGAAGAAAGATAAATAAAGTTGTCCGTGCATTGCCAAATGGGAGTTCACAGGTTCAAACCCCAGTGAAGGACATTGACTCTATGTGCTTACAGTTGGTTGAAAAAGTATATGTGGACGGAGGTTACATTGTAATAAAGTCAATAGTACTCAAAACAAAAGCTGTCCATACATATAAATTTCCAAAAAGGAAAACCAGAGAAGTGCAAAGTTAATTTTTAGACATCCAGAAATAGAAAGTGTGGAGTTGGTTTAGAAACCGAGAGAGGGGAAGAGAGAGAGAGAGAGAGAGAGAGAGAGAGAGAGAGAGAGAGAGTGAGTGTGTGTGTGAGAGAGAGAAATAGATACTCGTACTTATTATGGTGATAAAAGAATATGCAGAATAAGATGATTATGGATACCAAACATAGCCATTCTCTCAAAACTCACAATCATTTGTAGTTCTCTTTTATTTATTTTATATTAAACCTTAAGAATTCATGTGCATCTTCCTGGCTTCCATTTCCAATCTGGCTGTTTATGCTTCGCATAGGCAGAAGAAATCTTTTGGGAGATAGTGGGTCCCCACTCTCCTTTAACATCATCACATGCTGCTCAAGTTCACACATGAGGCACCAATCTCTACCACGGCCTGGTTCATCAGTGCATAAGTACAGAAAGAATTATTATTTTTCTATTCCTAAAATCACAATATAGAAAAGACACAAATAAAAGGAAAAAACGAAAAGAAAAAGATACAAAGAAAATTGCGAAGACGACAATTACATGATTGAGAATGCAATCGATGAAGCAAAAAGGCCGATAGAGGTTTGGTGAAGGTCAAACATTGCAAGACAGCATTGGCATAACAGCTGCAAAGTGAACCCCGAAAGCATAAAGGTACAAGGCCATAATGATATGTTATGAAACTTTCAATAAAAACACTTCTTCAGAAGTTTATATTCTTATAACAAGGAGACTGAATTTCAAAACGAACCAATAGTATTATACCTATTCCCACAATTAATTAGTCCTCGGGGCGACACATTTGGAGCTTCATATTGAAAGTACTTCACAAAGTCTTCATAAGGAAATAGCATCTATACATATTATGATGAAAGCATTGATGAGATCAAATCCAAAGTTATTCATCTAAGTAAAAGTGAAAATGTATTACTTTTAACTGAGACAGTGAGATGGTCATTGGTTTGCCAGTAGACTAATTTTTTTCAAGCTTGTAATCCAACAAATCAATATTTGACCTCAATGCAAAGCACAGAAGAAGCAAACCTTTAACTTCCTGTGCCTGTCAGCTTTGACTATTGAATGTTCTTGTCTGTCTACTTTTGATGACTTCATTAGACCAAACATTCTCATGATGCCCATATTTGCAACCCCATTGCGTCCCTGAGGAGTAATCTCCTTCATCTTATTATTCCCTGCATCACAAGTAGATTGTCATGCAAAAGAAGCAGATAAAGTTCTTTTCTTTATACTCTTAATTTATATTCATTGCTTGCCTAGTGGCACAGTTGGCGCCCATTTCACAAGAATAGGAGTATGTGCCTGCAATCATACCTTGAGAACTAAGTCCTCCAGAGAGAATGTCTTCTCTGTCACTCATGCCTACTTGAACTTCACATACATTTGTCTCATGAGTCTCTGGATTCAGTGCATCTGACCTGCCACGGTGATTTTTGGTCCGGGGATCATGTTCATTTTGCTTCTGCGACATATTATAACTGTTGTGCGCTGTACTTTTGTTACCAATGTTTCCACTGGGAAAGCTATGCTGTTGATAAAGCATAGAGTCACTCTCTCTTAACTGCAGTTTAGCATAAAAAAAAGGAAAAAAATATAATTATAAAGAGATCACTGCCACAGAAATGTAAAGCCTTACATCCCTCAAAAGAGAAAAAAAATGACCTTATTTCTAGTTGGAAAATCTGATGATACAGTTGTACAAGACGAAGTTGATGGATTAGCTCTACTCCTGGAGGTTTGGTCAGGACATTCCGATATATTTCCTTCTAATCTTCTTGTCAAATCTTTATTCCCCTTCCGAGAAGCTTTCCTGTGTGCAGGTCTTCTCTGCCTTAATGCAGATTCAGAGGAATCTACAGGAACTTGTGTGCTTTTAGGAGACCCAGTAATATGGTCAGAAGGGTCTTTCTCAGACCTAGGCTGCTTGGCATTGCATTCAACAGACTGAGAACTCATGTTACTATCAAGTAAGCTCCTTTCCGGAAGATCTTCCGCCGAAGTGCACTTAGGAGATGAAACATTGCTGTTCATTTCCAAAAGATGGCACTCATGTTTGTGAACTTCCCTCCAATGGAGAATCTGGCACTTCCCCGAACTGCATTGATATTATCACTTGAAATAATTAGCTTGATTATCTCCAATTCATAATATAGCATGAACTTCAGAGAGGGAAGGGAAAAGAGAAGATTATATGTGGCTGTGTGGGTTCCCAACAGTGAATTTGGTAGGAAAGAAGTACAAGAGAAATATGTTGAGAGTAGATATAACAAAAATCTTCTGTTTGGTACATAAGAGGAAGAAGGTTGGTTGGGAAGAAAAATGGGGCCCACATACTTTTTTCAGTATTTTAACTCCTGCAATGAAAATTAGAAGAAATGCCCAGATGTTTTATGCTGTGTACTTGTATTTAATTACCACCCTTCCATTAGGCTATGAATTTATATTAGTCAATTAAGGACATTTGAGTCCTATTAAAATATTATCATTTCTCTCATCACTTTTCCCATCAAACCGAAGGGAGAGAATGAAAAAAGTTCCTTTCTCTCTCATTCCAAACAATACCTAAAACAAACCATCTTGCTTCTCTCTTTCTCTTCATTTATTTTATTCTCCCAACCATAACAAAGCATAGATGATACACTCAAATTATCTTGCAAAACAAGGACAAACTTTGACTCATACCAGTAGCGAACAGACTTGCACCTAGCACAGCGGGTCGTTGAGGGACTATAGCACTTTGCACATTGATGAGATGACTTATTCGGCAAAGGCACACTTGCATACTGATTATGTGAGTCTACTGGATAAGATGAAGAAGCATACGGATGAAAAGAAATGTTCGGCAAAGGTACAGGTAGGGGAGTAAAGACAGCAGCAGTAGCAGCAGCCATGTCTTCTACTCGTAAATCATCTTCAGCATTTTCTTGAGCCACTAGACTTGCCTTGCCTTTCATTTTTCGACCCTCGTTCCATTTCCCAAGTAAGATATAAAGAACAAGACAAACCACCACTAGGGACAAGAACAGAACAAGAGCATCGGTTTCTCTTAGTTGGAGCATGTTCCCGCTAGCTTGCTGAAATTGCTCTTTTAGAACACTGACCTCCTTTACCTACAAAGCTCACAAGAAAATTATCAAGATGATATATAGCATAACCAATCATCGTACACAAAATAAATAAAAGTTCCTTTTGCCGGGGGGGGGGGGGGGGGGGCGGATCAGTTTCAAATATGAAGCAAAAATTGTATGTGCTATAATAATAATTAAAAAAGGAAAAGAAAGAGGTCACGGAAATCTAGTTCATTTGCAGAATTGCAGAGAATAATTTTTGCTCAGAGAGCACATAAATAAACTCAGATAAGCACTAAGATTTCCAATGTTAAAGCTCCAGTGACTCATACCAGTATGAGTGGAAGATAGAAAAAAAGGTCCAAGTGTTATGTTGGAAAGGAAACAAATCAACACAAGTGGTCTCGGAATGATTAACTCTTTTATGCTCACCAAGTGAGCAATAAATACATTATCTGGGCCAGCACTGGTGCAAATTTGGAACAAATTAAAGAATAATGCAGTAACACATTTGGTAAAAGCATTTGTTATTTGTTTTAGCACGTGCTGCCTCTATTTCTCTGGCTCTTGATCAATAAATTTATTTCCATTCAATCATCTAAGGTTTCAAACCTTTATGGCTTAACAACCTCCTTTTTCTCAGACTCTGTGTATGTTATAGCCATTTTCTTAACTTCTTCCACCCTCTTTGAGAGTTTGAGTATCTAATGGCAGCTGCCATAAGCTTTCAGACAAACCATCCTCTGAATTGTTAGAAAACAGACTAATTAACTAATGCAGCCAAACCCTCAATGGGGTAGCACACATGAATCTGGGATCCAGCCATATAAACCCACAAAGCCATTTCTATTTCTGCAAATGGAAATTTTGGTCACATAGAAAGGAGAAGAAATGTCATCTTCACAAAATAAAGGAGCTCAGAGAGGAGGAAAGGTAAAACAAAAACAAAAAACGAACCAAAGTCATTCCAAAACCCAGCATTCTATGTGCAGAGCAATGGAGAGCAAAAAGCTTCCCCTCCCATAAAAATCCAATCTTTATGCGTTTTTTGAACTAAAGACGCCAAGAAGAAGATGAAATTGGGCACTCAAGCTCCAAGATTTTGATAAAGACACAGTACAACAGAGAAAGATGATTGGGGGCAGCACCAAGATACCTTTCTGCATAAGAGGCGAAACTCCTCTTCCCCCTTCCTCGTGCCCTTCTCCCCTCTTCTTCAGTACCAAAAAGATACCTTTTTTTCCTCAAATGGTAAGAAATCCACTGCTTCTTCTTTCTTTCTACTGGCCTATAGCTTCACACACTCTCTCACAAGTCACAAATCCTCCCACATCTCTCTCCCTACTACACTTCTCTCTCATTTGTTTCGCTTTTTAAGATTTGGGCAGTTCTTGGGTGTGCTCACTCGCACCCTAAGAGGCTTTTTCAGTTCAGGACAAACGCCTAGGCCAACTTAGGACTCGATGGATACGATTTCAGACTTTCTTCCCATCGGTGGTACCCAGCGAGGATCAATCTGGGCCGTCCATCGCACTTGTCAGATAATGAAGGAGCGAGACGAGTCTAAAAATAACTTCTTCTTTTTTTCAAATTTTTTCTTCCAAGAAATGACAAACGTCTGAGATGGGGCGGGGCCCGCAGAGGGGTTTGGGAGTTCCCAATAATAGGAGATCGGCGGACACGTGTACGACGGCGATGGACTCGGGAGTCGAATGTCCCGAGCGGTTTACGGTGGCAGATTAGTTGGATTTTGAAAGGGCGGAGAATAAATAATTACAGTGGAGTGGGGAGTAATAATTCCTAAAATCGTAAATAAAGCGAATAAAAAGCAGAGGTAAACAGTGGATTACAGTTTGACCAGTGACGACTGCACTCTACTCCGCGTTTCTCAAACGGGTCGAGTCGGATCCGTCATTTCTTGTAAAAAAAAATGGGAGCGCAGAGCATCAACAATGGTGAGACAAAAATGGAATGTCACGCGGTGATGTCGAACATTTTAACCAATCAAAAGTAGTCAAGTCAGCGTGTGACAAGTGAATGGAGTGGCAAGCTCTACCGTTGCAAGTTGTTATTTTTATCATTTTTTTATACTCCGGGGTATTTTTTAAACATAAAAAAATATTTTTATTATTTAATTTATCAAAAAAAATATTCAATTTTCTTATACATTTTTTTCATAAAAAATTTTTTTTTTAAAAAAAACATAACAAAAAAAAAACATAAAAAGAAGAAAAGAAGGGTAGAGTGTCACACTCATGTCTCACCAAGCATGTCATTTTATCTTTGTCATGCCATGTATGAGAAGAAGAAGCTGATGTAGCAGTGCAATGCATTTTTTTCCTTGCCGCTGCACATGCTCTTATAATTTCTAACACTTGCCGAAGATATGACCTTAGATAAGAGTGTCTGCAAATCTAAAACTACGGTACTTGGGGTAGTTATTTGGACTGGCGCCATTGTTTGTGTTCTTGTTGTGGTGTTTTATAAGTTTGGTGTCTTTTGGTTTGTATTCTCTTCGATCCCAAAAACTCTTTCTATTTTGATTTTTTAAAGTTAAATATTGACACTTTTTGACAATAAATTAAGACAATTAATATTGACATTCCAATAATTACTAGATGCACTCTACTTATTTTTTTCTTTTATTGTTCTCTCTAAAATGCCCTTGTGCATAATATTTTATTCTCCATAGTTAGAAAAATTATATGGAGTATTAATTTATTTTTTAATTAATTAATTAGTTAATTTTTTATAAAAAAATATCCGTATCCTAAAACTCTTTATCTTGTTTTCATCTCCCTAAATACTTTTAACACTTTTTTCAATTGTTTTTTTTGAAAAAAATCAGCCTTTTGTTTCTAGTTAATTTGGTCTTTTTGAATTTACAGAGATTTAAAAAAATTTATTGAAAATTGTTAAATAGTGACAATGAGTAGTCGGATATTTTATAAGAAAGATAAATATTTTAAGCTATATTTTATTTTCTAAAAAAAGAAAGAAAAATGCATGCATTATTTTATGATTTATTTGAAAAGTGAGAAAACTGAGGATTATATAGTCTAAAGTAATTATTTCATCTAACCAAATTCTAACAACCTACATTTCTCGTAACATTTTTTTAAATATTTTCTGTAATATATATCATTGAAATTAAAGTGAAAAAAAAACTTATTTGGAGCCTATGTAGTATGAAAAGATTATAAATTGTATGTTGAAGGAAAATATATGGGGATTACCACTTCACATTTCAAAAAATGTTACAATTCTAATTACTTTTCGTTCTACATTTTCCTCAATTTTTTTCTCACATTAATTCACTTCACTGAGATTAAGAAAAAATTTAAAACAAAATTGACAAGTGAAATGTTTGTCATTGGAATTGGTTTTAGATCATATTATTATTACTTATTTTATATACACTATTTCATAAGAGTTTTCTCTTTTTTCACAAAAATAATTTTTTTTTATTTTTCCAATTTGTTTATAGAAAATAATACGTGGTTTGACATTTTTCTCATTTTTCAAAATAAATCATGACAACTCTCTTTTACTATTCAACCTTTTTTTATATCTTTTCAGTGTCTTTTAGTCTCTATAAAATAAGAGAATAAATTAACTTGAGATGGAAATAATGTTATTTTTGAAAAAGGGTTTGAAAAAAGTATTTATGATGGATTCAAAGAAAATAAACTTTTTTGTATGATGCATAGATATTTTTTGTTAACACACAGAATCAATATAAGTTAAATAATTAATCAATGAAGTAATATAATATTTTTAGGTAAAAACAACGAAGTATTATACAGGCAATGGCATTTTAGGAAAAAAGTTTAAATAAGATAAAGATTGGAGTGCATATAGTAATATTTGGAATGTCAATATCACTTCTCTAAATTAAACATAATATAAATAAATAAATCTTATAAAAAATTCACATATCAAAATTATGTTCTAGGATGAACCTAATTATACTGAATTTATTTTAGAATTCAATAATTCATATATTTTCTCACAATTTATTATCAAAAAATGTCACTGCTAGTAAAAAAATCAAAACATGAACAATTTTTAAGACCGAAAGTAGACCTGATCAAAGTGCGGGCTGGACCGAATCTGGGTAGGGGCATGACGCTATATTACGAGATTTTTCTAAGCCCGAGTCCGGCCCCGCCCGTATTTCGGGCTTAACCAATGAAGCCTGAGCACTTGCCGCTAGGATACCCGCGGGCTTCGGGCCGCGGGCCGGTCCAATCCACACAAACTAACTTCTAAATCATAAAAAACTAATTTTTTTAAAAAAATAATGTGTTTGTGTATTAGATATTTGATATAATAACTATAATTAGCAAATGGAAGAACAATTAATATACTCCCTCTATCCACAAATAAACTTCCCGTTGTGTGTTACGATGTTTGACTGAAGTTATTTTTAAATTCTTTTATATGAAAAATGGTGTGAAATTTAAAAATAAAAATTACATATTAAAAAACTATACCAAAAGATCTACAAAACTAGATGTGGCATGACTATATTATTTTTATCAAATGAGTAACGAAAATAGATCAACAATGTGAATAAAGTTGGATTTTGTGAATAGTTAACAAGAAGTTTCTTTGTGAACGGAGGGAGCATAAAATGTGTTTTGTTTGATATTTCTATTATTTACGGAGTACGAAGTATTATTTATTAGAATTTCATTATTAATGTGTGATACGTAGTAAACAATACGGAGTAATAATGATGTATTCAATTTATGATATATACTTATAATTTACTTTTTTCTCAATAGAAGTATATTTGTGTGTTTATAATAATTTGAAATATATTGTTCTTTTTATTGTTAATAATATGAATGTTGTTATTATTATTTTATTATAATTATACTAATAATACAAATTTTAAATCATTTGGGCCGCTCTGGCCTGTGGGCTTAAGCATAAATCTAAGCTTGACTCTGAAATATTCCGACCGTCATCTATAAGCCCAAGCCTGGCCCATACCCTTAAATGTCAAGACCAAGCCCGTTATTTTACAAGTGGACTTTTGCAGGCGGGCTGGATATCTGAATCCGTGATTGGGTCTTACCGGAAGAAGTAGTTGTTTGTGTCTTTTTTTCTATTATGGACTTTGCTAACCTTTAATTTGCTCTTTGAACGGTTTTGGTCTTATGTGTTGATTGTGTTCATATAGTCGGGGGTGTTATGGAATACTCCCTCCGTCCCACTCTCTTTGTCCACTTACCTTTTGGCACACCATCAAATACACTTCTTTAATTCATTTTATCTTGTAATTTGTATATTAAAAAATTATAAAAATTATATATTAATAATCTATATGTTAAGACAAATCAAACAAGACCACACATGACTATTTAGGCTTACACATTGAGAGAATTTGATGAGTCAAAGTGCTTAGATGAACAGTTTCAAAAGTCAAAAGTGGACAAAGAGAGTGGGACGGAGTTAGTATTAGATACAATATATCTATTATCCAAGTAGATGTAAGGTCTATATTGACACACATCCCCTAGATCATTTCTTTGTGGGATTCTATTAGATTATAAATATGGTTGTAATATGATTTATAAAATAAAATAAAATTGAATCTCTTCCTTTTCAAAATTAGGGGTGTCATAATTTTTTTACTCTGTATTTTTTTATTATCAAATGATCAATTGTGTTATAAGGATGCGTTTGGAAACAGCTCTAGCGTATAAAGTATTGTCTTGAGAAAATTATCTAAAAACAACATTTAGCTGCATGTAGCGTTATTAAAATTAATATACACTATTAAAATTCAAAACAATGTTTCCAAGCAAGACCTAAGTTTGAATTCGTTTTGAAAAATAAGTATGGTTAAACTCTAAACTTGTATTAAGGTCATTGTTATGATGCGTGACCTACCGCAGGTGACCACCCGCCACGTCACGCCGTGACAAAGGCATGACGCTTCAGCAGACTGGCCACCATTGCGGGTGTGGCCCCGAACTTTTTATTATTATAATTCTTTCACCAATCACAATTCAAAAATTTATAAATTCACCTCAACCAATCAAAATACGCCACACATTTACCCCATGTGTAGAAATTAATAAGAGGAAAAAATATTTTGTATATTGAATTGGCTTTTGAATACAAAGGTCTAACCCTCTTTATATAAGAAGAGAGTAAAGCATATAAATAAACTTTTATTCCTACCATATTTTTATTCCTACAATAACAAGAACTAAGCAAACTAGGAAAGATACTAAACCGAATCCCAAAGGAATTCAGTTTCCTTCTTTGATCCGGCTTTTTTCTTCTCTCGCCAACACCATGACTTGGTGGTCAGCTCTCCTTTCAAGTCCTATAGAAAAAAGAAATTGAGGACACCTTTGTATTAGTTTGAGAAAGAGTGAGTATTTATTACAACTAAACAAATAAAAGGTATTTATAGTAAATTTTGGCGGTGGTGACAATCTAACGGTGGTGCATGCTTGGTTATCTCGAAAATAGTTGTCTTGGATACTATACTTCACCATATTTCTAGCCGTAGGACCACGGTGTCTCTAAATAATATTAGCCGAAGTGACAATGTTAAAGATTGTAATATACACAATAACATATGTATTGTCAAACATGTCTATATATTTTCTCCGTCTCAAATTATTTCTCATAGTTTGACTTTACACGTAGTTTAAGAAAAATGAAATTGTGTGGTTAAAAGTAATGCAGAGAAGAGAAAAAAAGGTGGGCAACAAAAACTTTCCAAAGAATGAAAATGGAAGATTAATTTGGGATAGCACAAAAATAAATGAGGACCTATTTGAGACAGAGGTAGAGGTGGACACAGTACGGTTCTGTATCGGGCTGGTTTGTTCCGCCTTCATTTTTTTAAAACATTTTTTAGTGAAAATTTATAAATACATGAGTTTAAAAGCAAAAGGATTTTATAACTTTTTACGAATTAGAATATCTAAAAATGTAGTTATTATTTAAATAATGAAAACTAAATTGTACAAAAACAACTATATTTAATATCCCGACTGTTCAAAAAAGTGACGAGGTAAAGAACCGTAAAGAAAGTCTCGAAAAACTTATATATCGCTCACCTAAAAAAACTAATTACAATGTAAAAAAATACAAAGTCATTCATTGGAACTACCGCTTCCCTTTGTGGTTGCAACCATGTAATTTTCGATATCAATGTCGTACATACTCTAACTCTTGAGCTCGACGTCTTGCCAATAGCCAATCTTGGTTGCAAGCAAGTGTCTCAAGCGGTTCAGCCATAAGACAACTTTGATAGTCGGTTAGAATGTTGCCGTTAGACCTGAATTTTTGTTCCACAACTACGGTTGAAACCATCATGGATAAAACTTGTCTGGCTAGCATTCTGAGAGACAGGAACATGTGTTCATTCCGCTTCCACCATTCGAGGACGTTGAAGTCCCTCTCGTTGTCTTCGTCGTAATCGCATGGCACCCCTTGGTGCATATCAAGTCCGTTTGTGAACTTACACTTGTACCACCTGAACTCATCGATGTAGAACTACGCTTACCTTTTTGTCAAAAGGCCATCAACTATCCCTTTAAAATCTTTTTTTGCCTTGGGAGGTAGAGGGGGTGTTGTTTCTTCCGATGTACTACCGTAAAAACCTTGAAATTATTTAAATAATGACTCAAAAGATTAATAGCATTATCTCTCTCTTTTGTGCATTCTATTAAATGATCATAAAATAATTACTTTCATCTAAAAAAACAACTATAGTAATACTCCATCAAAATTTTAAAATTATCAATCTTTAAGCGAGGATCACATATAATACCAATTTTATAAATATCAAGAATATGCAAATAATAAGCACATCATTAATCCTTCATAGGAAACAGATAGGGGTACAACTGTTGATTAAATAAATTTTTACGAAAACATATGGAGAGAGTTTTTAAACATTTTGAAAAAAAATATGTTGCAATTGTTATACACTTTGAAAAAAAATATGTTTGTCATATGTTTGTAAACATGCAAAAAAGTAAGAATTTCATTTTTAAAAACATGCGAGAAAGTAAGAGTTGCATTTACAGTAAGACTTACTTACATGCCTTCGAATGGATAGGACTAGCCCAAATATTTCTTAACCCTTAGTATTGGTAAAAGACTAAAAACTCTCTCCATAGTTTCTAATCCTTGTTGAACATACAAATTTAAAATATGACATACACACATTTGATGTTGAAACCTTCCCATTGCAGTGTTAGGGACAAATTTCTCTAAATATAGGAATTACAGCAATATTATTAGTAGCATTAACAAAACCAAATACAAACACTTTATCAAGTAAATTATATTATTGGAGAGTACGCTCAAGCAAAAGAAAAATATTATCACATGTGTGAGATTTATTGAAATCATGAAATGCAAGAACACATTTATACGTAATCTAATTACTTTCTATCCAATGACATGTAACATCCATATAAGACAAATTATGATGTGTTTCACTCCGAATATCAGAGCAAATAGTAACACGAGAATTAAAAGTGAGAAAAATATTTGCCAAATTATTTTTTTCAACTTTATATTGTCTAATAATTTATCTCTTAAATGTTTTTTCTTGAAAATCTTTTTGCTTGAGGGTTTAGTACGGGTTGACAACAATCAATAAATCTAAGTTTTTTTAGAAAAAAGAAAAGGTAAATTTTCCTCACAAATCATTTCAGCTATTTTTTGTTTATTTTGCTCATCGCTATAAGAATAAAACTGCCCTTACCGTTGTTCGCAAAACACTAAATTTGGGTTTGTATTTGTCTCTTCTTGGCCATCATTTTGGTATACTCAACGAAGTGCCTCGCTTTGAGGTGTTTGGTCAGTCCAACATAACCCCTGAAAATTCCCATTTTTATGAATTCCTAGGACCTTCATATGTCTCGGGCTCACATCTCTTCATCGGTAGGATCATTGCTCTCGGGTGTTGGTTCCACCTCCTCTTTAACGTCCTAGAATATATTTTCAAGAGTTTGAAAATTATCGTCATTCGTAATCGTACCTCCCAAAAGCTGCTTGATTTCTTGATCACTATGATCAGTCATAGCGCAGCCCATGAATTGATGGGAAATTGTAGGAAAGGAAGAAACAGTCTTCCTTGAAAAGTACGTGAGCCCAAACCTTTAGAGGTGGTGATTGCTTTGCCTTTGTTAGAACCTCTTTGATTCACAATGCTCATATCTACTGACCTTCTACCAGACTCGCTCGACAATTAAATATATTTTTATATTGATGAAAAAATAGAAAAATATATTATAAATTTCAAATATTATAATATTCTAAATTTATAATATTAATAGTATAATATATTCAATTTTAGAAATATATCATCATATAAATATATCATAATATAATATATTTATAATATATGATTAAATATTTATATCATATAAATGTAATATATATATATATATATAATGTATAAAAGAGAGGATTTAGTAGAGATTAAATAGAGATTAAGAGGGAGAGAAAGAGAGAGAGATTGATGAGTGAATTAAAAAATAAAGGAGTATTTATAGGTAAAAAATAACCCCCCAACCCCCACCCCCTCCAAACGGCTATATTGCCGTTGGAGACGCCCAAAAGGGCCCACACATGAAAGAACGAAAAGGGAAAAAAAATAAAAAATTGGACCAGAATCGGTACTGGAACCGCCGGTTTCGGTCTCAATATCTATACCCCAAAACTGGACCCGTGGACGTCAGTTCTAGGTCCAGTCCTCCGTACCGTTTCACTGTCTCCATCACCGATATTAGTGGCGGAACCGTCGGTTCTGACGCAAGCACTGGTTCCATACTCAGACCGTGTCCAACCCTAAACAAAGGGATTATATATTGTCAAAAATAAAAACAAAATATCAAGAAACCGTGTGATTTGCCAATATAAATTGACGTTGAGAGTCCCTACATTAGAAAAGGTAATGAATATCTCATTAGCAGATGAACACTACGTAGAATTTTCATCAATTTCTTCATGTTTAGAACAAAAAATTAATAATATACAAAGGACAAAGTTGGAGGTTGAATTTGCACTCCCTCAAAAGTGAAAGATGTAATTTTCTTTAAAACGTTCCAAAAAAGAAAATGAAAACTACTCCGTAGTAATTCGGGATAGAGGGAGTATTTACTAAAAGACAAAAAATTAAAGGGTATTATAGTAAATTTTTGAGAATATAGTCTAATGGTACACACTTACTTATCTTGAAGTTGTCCAGGATACATTGGTCCGTATGAAGTCATTAAACATATTTGACTAGTGACCTATCGTCTCGCATTACCAAGCAAGCTCGATAAAATACATGACGTTTTCTATGTATTCATGTGAAGAAGATGTCAAGCAAATCCCACAAATGTACTACGACCTGGAATGATAACTTTGGAGAAAAATTTAACTTATGAAGAGAAACTTGTTCAAATCCTTGACTGCGAAACTCCTCAACTTTGAAGCAAGAAGGTACTTGTCAAAGTACTAGGGAGACAGAAAAATCAATCTCACAGCAATACCGACATTTGTTTGACCATGCGACAAGTAAATTTTGAGGATGAAATTTCTTAAAGAGGGGATGAATTGTAACATCCCAAAATAGGGCATATAATGATTTAATTAATAATAATAACAAGAAGAAAGAAATTAGTAATAATTGAATTTAAATAAAATTATTTGATTAAATTAAAAACAATAAAATAATTTTGGAATAAATTAAATTGATAAACTAAAAATTAATAAAATAATTTCGGAATCCAAGATAAACACTTTTATGAAATTAGATCCAATTTGATAAAAGCTTGGGCTAGTAGTTAACAGAATTGTATAGCAATGATGAAAATATAGTGGAACGATGGCTGGTATTATGCAATACAGCACGTCTAAGAATCTGCTAATATCACTTTCCAAACTCACTCTAACTCTTTCCTAATTATTTTTATTTCATATTTGAATTCTTGAAACTTATTTTAAAACTATTTTGGAGCCTTGTTAGTTACTTTAGCACATTAAGTTACTTCATATCAAACATAACATCACCAAATATTCTTGATGGGCTGTTACCCGCTGGATAGCCCAACCCGTGTGCCCAAATGCGCTTGGGACTTGTGGATATCCCAACACCACTATTGGACTAGCCCAAGGCTTTGGGCCCGAGCTAACCCAAACCAAAGAGCTGTTGGAAGTCCGTCCGGTGAGAAGGAGAACGCAGCTAGGCTGCGGGAAAAGAACCGAAACAATAGGATTGCGCGAATCACGGGAATTAGCTTCCATAATTGATAGTTACCTTAATTATGTAAAAAGACATGTATACATAGTGGGACCCGAACAACGATCCTCAAGCTAAACCTAGTGTATAATTCTATAACTCTCTGATTCTTGTTTTAATTCTGTTTCTACAATCCGCCCATCAAGTCGAATTATTTAGTGGAATTCTTGTCCATCAATTTTAAAAATATTTTAAGTAGATATTCATTATACATTTAAAGATTGTTTACTTCAATCTTTGAAAGAATGACATGTGTCAACATTTCAATACAAATCTTCATACTTCGAACATATTGATTTTATGATTTTATTTTATTGCGATACAATATGGTTGTTGGTTCCATGATATTGGCTAATATTTTGGTAAAATAGAATCCCATATTTGTTAGGTGTTGTACTAGGTAGAAACCTCTATTTGTTAGGAGATGTTTAATTTATTTAGACTTATAGAGTTGCTGCAGTTTTCGAGGCTGACACAGAAGATACTACAGCACGATGCTGCAACACCTTGTTCGGGATCAGAGGTCTGAGCACGGGATTTTAAGCTGCAATCTGAATTAGAGACCTATTGGGGTTGTGATTACATGATAATAACTCCAACTGTACATGCTAAGGAATCCCAACTCTTTAGGCTACTTGTGGATTAAGATTAAGGAAGTAGAGTTCAAGCCAACTTCTAGTATCCTATTCCTACTAGGATTGTGTTAAGAGAGGCCTATAAAAACGCAGCAGGTCCTTGGGAAATATGTGGAGCGATTGAGAGGGAAAATACAGAATATACGCTGATGTAGAGCGTTCCCGTCGCGTCCCGGAGCTTCCCATGCGTGAAGAAGGTTACGATCTACATGAAGGAGGAGATCTTCAACGCCAAACAGATCATGACGTCGAAGAGATGAATTAGAGCTGAATGAGAGGGCTGCCAACACGTTTGTCTTCGTGATCTCGGTGGAGATGTGATAGCCGAAGCGGATCTGAACAGAGTTCGGGTTAGAAATCTTAGATTAGAAGTTTTGTCATAACAATTCGGAGAAGAGTGTCTCATCATGTTGTTATGTACCGGTGTAACTTGCATCTAGTGATTTAGTGGAGGGCTATTACACGGACGTGGGCCCTACATATTATGAGAGTTTCTCCGAACTGCGCAAACATATCTGGTGTCATTTTTTACGCATTTTTATAGTCACAACATTCTGTCCAGTAGGCGCTGTAACACCCTCTGCATCATCTGCTTTTGTCTGTGTGTTCTTGTGACAGAGAAGTGTTATAGCACCCTGTCCGTCATCTGTTACTGTGACAGTGCTGCAACATATTCTCTACAACATAGTTGATTGTTTTGTTTGCATAGTTCTTAATTGGTGATTTTCGCTGCGCCCCCACGAACTTTCAATGGTTTATATTCCGGATATTATTTTTGTTTTAAATGGAAGAATATAACATTTATAGTTATCTATTATTGTATGATATTTTTAGTTAAATTATACTTAACAATTGATATAAAAAATGTTACCAAGATATACTATGTTTACACTAACATTCTTTATGATATTAACATTATTTAGTAAATTTAATTTTGGAAAAGAGATAATTGCTTTCATTAGAATACATTTTTTCTAATTTTATACTTGTTCACAATACTTATAATAAAACTATCAATTAATAAATGAGATTTCCTTCCTCAAAAACAATTACTTTCATGACCTCTAAAAGGTCATATTTTTTATGACATGCTTAAATGAACTTAGTTTTGATTTATTTATTTAAATATTGATATAAAATAAAATATAAAACATATATTTTAATCTCTACATTAAAATAATACAAATGACTATATTATTTTCAAAATGATCAAATATTTAAATCAAATAAATAAAAAAATGGGTAATTTTGTATTCAAATAGAAACAAAAAACACAAAAAAACTATCAAATATTTTTGCAAATTTCTATTCAAAATCATAGGATCACTAATGTTTTTTTATATTAATTTTTTTAATTAATGCTAATGAATATAATCATTATATTGAATTTTTACTTATTTTTTATTTTTATTTTTTGAATCATATGATTGTTAATATAACATTTTATTTTTGGACGTATCGGGGAGAGAAGAATCATCCTGATACTTTTTAAACGTTGTGAGAGAAAAAATCATAATAATGCAAGAGAGATGAACAATATTTATTTCGCTAATTAAAATTGATGCAACGATGCAGGATATAAGAATCATATTTTTTGAATTATAACTAATGCAATGAGAATAATCACAAAATCACTATTTTTTATTAATCAATGAAAAGAAAAATAATTTTTTTTGAAATAATTTTATTCTATAATCCAAACTAACGTGGGAAGAATCATATTTTTTACTAATCAATGGCGGTTGCAAAATGTTTATCTCAAGATTAATGTGAATACTTCAACGGAGTTGCCCAATAGTCTCGAGGTTCTATTTTATTGCTCGACACTATCAAGGGACTCTACTTGTTGCACAAAAGTTGCATTGCAAAGAATATTTTTGACCTAGAGAAGTGGAGATAATTGAAGTAAATGAGTCGTTAAGCTAGATCAATAATAAAGACTCGAGCCATGTTATTGTGGGAACACATTGAAACGAAGTGGTTGATTCGATGTTCCTAATAATTTCACCAATATTACGAGTATCATTTAGTGAGCTAGGGAAAGAGTCGAGTAGAAAGTATTAGTTTTATACTCCGTATGTTTTTGATTATCTTTATAACATTACACAAAAATATTATATACCTTATGATGTGTTGGGTTGGGGGAAAATATTTTCCAGGAAAACTTAGATTCTATTTTCCTGTGTTTCGTCACATTAGTGGAAAGAAAATATTTTCCACGGAAAATATTATCCTTCAATGGGGAAAAACAATTTACGTTAAAATAGAAGGAGACTTTTAATTTTCTTTCCGCTCCATTTAAAATTTAAAATTTAAAGTCTGAAATTTAAAATTTAAAATTTAAAATTTAAAATTTAAAATTTAAAATTTAAAATTTAAAATTTAAAATTTAAAATTTAAAATTTAAAATTTAAAATTTAAAATTTAAAATTTAAAATTTAAAATTTAAAATTTAAAATTTAAAATTTAAAATTTAAAATTTAAAATTTAAAATTTAAAATCTAAAATCTAAATGTAAAATTTAAAATTTAAAATCTAAAATTTAAAATTTAAAATCTAAAATCTAAAATGTAAAATTTAAAATTTAAAATCTAAAATGTAAAATTTAAAATTTAAAATTTAAAATTTAAAATTTAAAATTTAAAATTTAAAATTTAAAATTTAAAATTTAAAATTTAAAATTTAAAATTTAAAATTTAAAATTTAAATTTAAAATTTAAAATTTAAAATTTAAAATTTAAAATTTAAAATTTAAAATTTAAAATTTAAAATTTAAAATTTAAAATTTAAATTTAAAATTTAAAATTTAAAATTTAAAATTTAAAATTTAAAATTTAAAATTTAAAATTTAAAATTTAAAATATGAAATTTAAAATCTAAAATCTAAAATCTAAAATCTAAAATTTAAAATTTAAAATTTAAAATTTAAAATTTAAAATTTAAAATTTAAAATTTAAAATTTAAAATTTAAAATTTAAAATTTAAAATTTAAAATTTAAAATTTAAAATTTAAAATTTAAAATTTAAAATTTAAAATTTAAAATTTAAAATTTAAAATTTAAAATTTAAAATTTAAAATTTAAAACGTAAATGTTAAAATTTAAAGTTTAAAATAAAAAATTTAAAGTTTAAAATTTAAAATATAAAATTTAATATTTAAAAATTAAAATTTTAAATATAAAATTTTATAATTTTAATATATTTTAAAATTTAAAAACTTAAAACTCAAAATTTAAAGTCTATAATTAAAATTTAAGATTTGAAATTTAAAATTTATAATTTAAAACATAAAATATATTCGCGCTGAAGCAAAACCTAGCAGAACCTCAATTTTTTCAAAATGTTGTAATTTAAATAAGAGCTTGACATGTTAATTTTTCAATAGGGACCGGTTCCTGTGAGAATGCTACTTGTGGAGAGAAATGAGAATGAAATCTAGCTGTTGGATCTGATGCATCGTGCGGCTCAGATTGCATTTTGCGCTCAGATTTTGAGGTAGTGCATTTTCAAAGAATTGTGTTGCATTTCAGCGTAATGCATTTTCAAACGATTTTGGTGCATCTACTTTTGATGCAATCCTGGCCCTTAGATCTCACCATCTAAAGTACCAGATTCATTCTTATTTCTCTCCTAAGATCGCATTCTCACCAGAACCAAAATCGTTTCCAATAAATATAGTATAATTTTGAGTAATTCTATACTTGGCCCTTTATAACAGGGGGTTTCCTTATTTAGTCCTCTATTATCAAATATTACCCAGTGGTCCTTCTTTTATGGGTATATCTTTCCACAAATAGTCCTTTTTTATCTTCTATCACGTGGGAGTTAATTTGAGAGCTAAAAGTGTAATTTCACAATGATAATATATCTTTTTTATCATACACAATTTCAAAAGTTGTTCTGTTTGCGTCGTTTGTGAATTACATTCGCTTTCTACTAGATCCATAGTCTACAAATGTAGTCTTTCGTTGGAATCCTAGCCCACAATCATAGTCATTATTTTTGTGTTATCCGCTTAACCAATATCAGAACACGTCACTAGACATAATGTTGATGTCAAATTATACTTTTAGTCTTTAAATTAATACCCACATGACAGAAGATCAAAAAAAGGACCATTTGTGGAAAGACACTCTTAAAAAAGGACTACGAGAGTAATATTTGATAATAGGAGACTAAATATAGAAACTCATCTATAATAAAGGACCAATTATGTAATTTACTCTATAATTTTCATCAGAACATATTATACTCTCTTTGTTCCACAAAATCTTCTTTTTTTCATCCGTTCCAAAAATCTCTTCCATTTCTATTAGAAAGTCACTTTTAGTTCTACTAATTTTGAACATGTCTATCACATCATATTTTTTTGTACTAATCTACTCATCACATCTTACTTTTGCAATCACATCCAAGGACATTTTTAGAAGGTCAAGACCAAAATATTCTTCCCTTAAATCTTCCAAGAGTCAAAAAACTATAAAGATTTTGTGGGACGAGTGAGTTTATTTTATCATTATTTTAACTTCTAAAGTTGATATTTTATTTTGTTTGATTTTTTAAGAATGTTGTAGCAAAGAAAACTTAAAAATTTGAAACAAAAAGTTTGTTCCACCCTGTTGCGTAAATTTGATCATCCAAATTTAAAGTATATTCTCGAAACAGTCATTTCGGTACAACTAAATGTAAAATTTAAAAAATACATTGACTATAAATAATTCATGAATTATTTAAACTTAGAAAAAATCTTTTAAATTTCAAATCAAATACAGATCTTTAATAAGAAAAATCATTTTGGGAAAGCACTTCATTAAAAATGATGATTTTAAAAATTAATTCTAAATTTAGTGGATAAAAAATATCCAAATACCCTCAATTAATCCTCATTTGTATAACATTATTTACGAAGAACCATCTTGAGAAAAAATCTCAATTATAGAGAATAATGTAGGTAAATAAAATTTATTGAAGACTGATTAAAGACAACATCTTATGAAGAACTATTTTAGGAATTTACTCTTTTTAAAATGTTGATGCTAATGTGTGATCTTGTTGCCAAATGGGTTCATATTTTTCAAACTTAATTTCGGTAGTTTTTCATAGTTTGACAAAGTACAATTCATGATCAAAATTGGAGGTTACTAATGTGGTCAATAAACCGTACCAGGTACGCAGTGTTCCAGTAGAATAGGAATCTCCACCCTAGATTCAGTTACAACGCGAGAAATCAGAGCGGAATCCGGAGAATCCCAATCACAGACGGACTCTTGTCTCTTGAGGACTTTCATATCTATCTTGAGGGCACTTTTAATGGCGGGGGACGTACCCTCCCCACCATTATTTGACTCCCTACTCCATCAAGATCTGACCCGTCCACTCTCGTCTTCCGCCATGGATTCGCCGGCGAAGAGATCGTATTGGCGGTTCAGCAAGACTGATTTTTTCCCCGAGCCCACGTTCGAGAACTTGTCCACCTACTTTTCCGGCGTCGCCCAGACTCCGAGACGGCTCAAAGATCGGTTCTTGGGCAGGTCCGATGATGCCACGGAGATGGTGGAGCTCCGGAAGGAGTCGGAGAACGAGATGCGGAAGTGCCTGAATTGGTGGGACCTCATGTGGCTCGGGTTCGGGTCCGTCGTCGGGTCGGGCATATTCACAATCACGGGCCTTGAAGCCCGCAACGACGCCGGCCCGTCCATCGTCCTGGCCTACGCGATCTCCGGCCTCTCCGCTCTGCTCTCCGTCTTCTGCTACACCGAGTTCTCCGTCGAGATCCCGATCGCCGGCGGGTCTTTCTCCTTCCTCCGCATCGAACTCGGCGATTTCGTGGCGTTCCTTGCCGCAGGTAACCTTCTATTGGAAGCCGTGGTCGGCGCCGCGGGCTTAGGTCGCTCGTGGTCTTCCTATTTTTCCAGCCTCATAAAAAACGAATCTGATTTTTTCCGCATAAAGATTGATTCTTTCGCAGAAGGGTTCAATTTGTTGGACCCTATAGCTGTGGTGATTCTAATTCTTGCAAATGGAATAGCCATGACCGGAACCCGCCGCACTTCAATCTTGAATTGGCTAAGCTCCATAGTGACTGCTGGGATTATAGTTTTCATCATAATTGCTGGTTTTCTATATGGGAAAACAGAAAACTTGGCACCCTTTGCTCCTTATGGGGCTGGGGGTGTGTTTAGGGCAGCAGCTGTTGTGTATTGGTCTTATACTGGTTTTGACATGGTTGCCACAATGGCAGAGGAGACTAAGAAGCCCTCTAGGGACATACCATTAGGGTTGATTGGTTCCATGTCTTTTATCACTGTCCTCTATTGCCTGATGTCATCTGCTCTTACTATGATGGTGAAGTACACAAGTATTGATGCGGATGCCCCTTATTCGGTCGCTTTTAACGGGATAGGGATGAAATGGGCCAAGTATCTTGTGAGTATTTGTGCTCTTAAGGGAATGACTACGAGTTTGCTCGTGGGATCCATGGGTCAAGCCCGGTACACTACCCAGATTGCAAGAACACACATGATCCCCCCGTGGTTTTCTCTGGTTCATCCGAAGACAGGAACACCGATCTATGCTACATTACTCACCACCATAACCAGCTGCATCATCTCCTTCTTCACAAGCTTGGATGTCCTGTCTAGTGTTTTCTCCTTCTGCACACTTTCAATCTTCATGCTAATGGCAGTGGCATTGCTGGTAAGGCGATACTACGTGAAGGACCAAACACCAAAAGGCGACTATATCAAATTCTTGGTCTGCCTGTTTGTCATCATAGGCTCATCAATCGGAGTGACTGTCCTATGGAACAGGAACATTGGGGGATGGATTGTATATGCGATTTCGGGCGGTTTCTGGGTTTTAGGGACATTAGGAATGGCATTGCTTCCCAAGAGTAGGGTTCCAAAAGTCTGGGGAGTTCCTCTTGTGCCCTTCCTACCATCGGTGTCGATCGGGATGAACTTTTTCCTCATTGGGTCGCTCGGGCCAGCTGCCTTTTGGAGGTTCATCATATGCAGTGGAGTGATGCTGGTTTACTATCTCCTCGTCGGTGTGCATACGACATATGATATGGCTCACCAGGATTCGAGGATGGAAGATGGGAAAGGAGCTTCTGATCAACTGTCATAGTTTTTATTAGGTGAGACATATCTATATCTTTGATCTTTTTTTGAATGATTTATTTATTTTTATATGGAGATGAGATCAATAATGCCAAGAATCTGGCATCTTCATTTGTGTACATTTCCCCTAGATGTTCAAAGCTATCTGGTGCAATGGCATCAGAAGACTGGATTAGGATTTGGTTTTTGTTTCAGTTTATAGGATGGTTTCTTTATTCTGGTGCAAATGTCACAGCTTTCCATTTATACATTGTTTTTGTTGATTCCATTAATGGTAGTACTGTAGAACACAGAGTAATTGAGCATTCTTCCTGGTTGAAACGTGTAAAGCCCCCATGTACGGTAAAGCAAGAAAGCGTGGGAAAATGCATTGATTTATTCCGGGTTTTAGGGGCACCCTCCCCCCTCTGTGGTGCCCCTAAAGCTTGAAGCATGGTGCTGCAGAAATTTAGATCAGAGGAAAAGCAAGTTACTCTATATATATAGCAGCAGAGATGACTGACTGAAAGAAAGGGGAGAGTAGTAATCCATTAAAAGCTGTGCAAAGTTGTCTCCCCCATCCCCAACAACCAAACCTTTCTTCTCAATTTCAAAATTCAAAATGAAAATGTTCAGTCACACCTCTCTATATTCTCTCACTCAGGGGTATAACATTCTCCAAAAGGTGAAATCGCTCATCCCGAGCGCCCCTCACCCCTGACCCGACAAGAATGTGAGAGGAGGTAAATCACGGTGACCCAAGCACAACATTTAGCTAGACCATATCCTAGTGCGCACCAGAGACTCCCCCATTTCTCAGAGGTGGTCGCCTCCACAACGGTCGCTGTCAGGTTTCGATTGTTGGTCATTATCCAAACTTCACCAAGTGTTTGCCACTTGGGCTACCCGTGCTGGTTAAACTGTGGTAGGGTAAACTTTTTATAGTGACTAGCCCCACCGCTTTCGCGCCCCCATACCCCAGAAACCCAACTTTGGCTTGGCCCTACGGGTTAGTATACACTGCTTGGCCCTACCACTTGAAGGGTTTTTTGGAGAGGCATAGTTGGTCAAGGAGAGGAATAACAAAGTTGGGGACACATCCCTCCCAAACATTACAATGGAACTCATCCCTTCGTGCTAACGAGTGGGTAATACACAAGTAACATTGCAACGAATAAAATAAACGAAATAAGTTTTTTTTTAAAAAAAAAGACACCAAATTATTTGCTCACATTTTCAGGATTATTACCAACTATGGTTTTTAAAAAATTTGACACTGCTACATTTTAATTAATCATTTCTTAGCAAACCATTTTGGAATCTTTGATGGAATAAAAATTAAATTTGGCAATGCTTATAATTAGAATGGATCTTAATACTAGAATTTTATTAAGATATAATGAGCTAAATATGGAATATCTTTAAATATAGAAAATTATTTGTAAAATTTACTCTAATCTTAAATAAGACAAGAGGGCATGCTGTTTGAATTTTAAGATTGCATTAATCTTTTCAAAATTTTGCCCCAAAAGTCTGAATTTGGATGAAGTTTACCGATAAACTTTTCTTCCCATTTATTCTACTCCGTATTAAATTGTTTAGCAAAACTTACTATTCTTTATGTTCTCTTCAATTTATTCTTACGGAGTATTACTTGTTGTTATTGGGTTCAGCTTAGTTTTAATCAGATCAAACCAAATTAGAAATAATTTTAAATATAACTACATTCAGATCAGATTAGAATTTGTTCAAATTAGATAAGAATTATTCAGATCAGGTAAAGAGATAAAGTCTTTAATTGTATCATGGATCAATGCCATGGAATAACTCGAAGCCCTACGATTTCCAATTTGAAAAATTGACGATTCCTACTCCGTCTAATTCCTACACTAACGTTGTGTTTGGATGGAGGGAGGTGAAAGTTGGATGATGTAGTAATTAAAATCTACCTTGTTTGGAGAAGAAACAAAGATAGGTAAGGGGAGGTAAATGGCGGTAGCTTCACCGCGTAACAGTGAAATTTAGGCTACCGCCAATTTCGCAAAACACCTCGGTCATCAGATTCAGTTCCGCTACTGCCCTTCACTAGCCGTATCTGATCTCAGATCCATTCGGTCGCCATCTCCTCTTCCAGCGGTAGATTCTTCTTCTCCCTTTAGTTTTTATCTTCTTTTTTCTTGTTTTTTTTCTGGTTTCTTTCCTCTTCCTTTGGTTTTTATTTTTTCTGGTTTTCGTTTATGCTTTCTTTTTCGTCTTTACTATGTTGTTTTTTTTGGTTTGCTGTTTTTTCTTTTTTGCTAAATTTTTTTATTTTTGCTGTGTATTTTAATATCACGTTTTTTATGTCTTTCTGCTTTTTTCGTTATTTCAATATTTATTAAAATATACTATTTTGTTTCTCAAATTTTTAAGTTGTTTTTTTGCAATATGAGATTTTCCTTGCTGATGAGATTCCGGCCAGTGGATTTGTAGTCGTAACGGCAATCGTGGCGGTCGGAGTAGATGCTTGCCACACCAGCATTGAAATTCGATCAACAAGCACAAGGGTATTTAAGTAATTTTATTATTTTACTTATCTCACATTACCTAATAAATATCCAAATATAAATTTTCAACTTATTACCTTACTTTACCTACCTTCCATTACCTTTCTAATAAAACCTTATCTCCCTTTATCAACCTTAATCAATGTGCGTTTGTTGAAGGTAGAGAGTTGGTCCATAATATTCTGTTATGCCACGAGTTAGCAAGGGGATATAGAAGGAAAGGAGCCTCCCCTAGATGTCTAATGAAACTGGATCTCAGGAAGGCATATGACTCTATCAGCTGGAGAGCTATAAAAGAAATAATGGAGTACATGAAGTTTCCTAAAAAATTTATTGAATGGATATACTTATGTATTTCCAATACTTCCTATTCTATTATGCTAAATGGGAAAAATGTTGGCTATTTCAATGGGGGTAAGGGGATTAGACAAGGTGACCCACTGTCTCCCCTATTATTCACTGTAGTGATGGAATATTTAACAAGAGCTTTGATATATTATGCTGACAGGAGCAAATTTAAATACCACCCAAGAGGTAGGAATCTGAGATTAATAAACTTGGCTTTTGCTGATGATTTGATAGTAGCTTGTAAAGCTGATAAGGATTCAATCAAGGTAATCCGGGAGTGTCTTCAACATTTTAAGGCTGTAACTGGACTTGAGGTTAACTATTCCAAGTCTCAGATTATCCTAGGAGGAGTGAATGATCTGGATTATGAGGTGATTATGGATATGACTAGTATGGCTAAAGGTGTACTTCCGTTTAGGTACCTAGGAGGCCCTATTACTGATGACAGGATAAGCGATAGGGAATGTGAAGCATTAGTAGCCAAAATAACAACTAAGATATCTGCATGGGCAACAAATAATCTTTCATATGCAGGTAGATGTAAGCTGATCAACAATGTTCTGTTCGGGGTGATCTCCTTCTGGTGTAGACTTTTTATAATCCCTAATAGTGTGATGCAGAAGATACAAGCCATCTGCACGAACTTCTTTTGGGGGGCTAAAGCACATTACTCTAAAACGCCTATTGTCAATTGGGAGAATGTTTGCAAGCCTAAACAGGCAGGTGGTCTGGGGTTCAAAAATCTAAGTTACTGGAATATGGCCTGCATCCAAAGGTTGATTTGGGACATTGCAAGCAAAAAGGACATCCTTTGGGTTAAGTGGATTCATAATAAGTATCTAAAAAGGGACAACATATGGAACATCTCTGTCAAATCAGATTTTTGCTATTATTTGAAAAAAATTCTGCATAACAGGAAGGAATTTGAGGGAATGGACATTAAAGGTAAATATGAAGTGCAGAAAGGCTATGAGTGGCTGTTGGGCGACCATGAAAATGTACAATGGACCTCGATTGTTTGGAATAAGCTCACTATTCCTAAACATCAATTCCTACAATGGTTGGGTTGGAAAGACAGGATACTCACTAAAACTAGGTTGGCCAGATACATGAACATTACTACTGATTGTGTTCTATGTTCTGATCATGTAGAGGATAGGGTGCACTTATTCTACAAATGCCAGTACGCTAGAGAATTGCATAGTGAAGTTAGAAGGTGGCATCAAATTAGCTGGTGTGCCAGCAATGATATGGAGCTACAGAAGGCTATTCAATGCATCAGTGGAAGGAAAAACAGACAATTGGCCATTGCAGGATTTGCTGGAGTCTGTTATGCTGTTTGGAGGGCAAGGAACTAGAAGGTTATGAAACAAGAGGAGGTGACAGTATCTGATTCATACCATTGGCTCAAGAGCCTAATGAAGATATATATTAATCATAAGCTAAAAGTAGTACATCTCATTTAGTTTCTCATTTAGTTGTCTGTTGTTATTCCATACTTGAGTGGACTGGCATGTAATTTGGAACTGGTTGTGGTGTTTAATAGTATGAGCTTTGTTCAAAAAAAAAACCTTATCTCCCTCCAACCAAACATATCCTAAGTCTCCTCCACTCCAAATCTACCCCCATCCCTTTTGTTGCACCTCCAAAATCTAGTTGACTTTGGAGTTAAAATTTAACTCTAAAGTCAAAAATATTTGGGGGGTGCAACTGAAGGGGGGAGGGGGGGTTAAGAGGAGTACTCACAGGAATCGTTACCATAGGTCCCCTGGATCATTTTATGATATTGTTAAACAATGTCACGAGAACAACATTTTTAGAAATAATGATGTTTAATTAAATTTATTTTCAATATAATTTATTTAAGGACGATGTTAATTGCTAGGTTATATTTGTGAGGTAGGGCCAATTAATGTTACGAATGAAGTTTAGTTAGTAGATGTTCTATGTCATATTATGATACTATCATTATAACTGTGACGATGTTTATTTAATTAATAATGATAAAAAATTCTAAAACAAAATTTATATATTCAAAATCTACAAATTAAAATATACTCCGTAACAAATACTCTATAAAACATGGGGAGACATAAATAAGTTAAGAAAAAAGAAAAAATTCACAAAAATGACTTGTAAATAGCGAAATGCATCAATTAATTCAAGTAGGAGGGAATTATTATATATACTCCCTATATATATGTATCATGATAAAGTGCGTGACATTGAGTTTGAAAGTATCTTTTGTTTCTAGTTTTTGTGAAATGAAACACCAAAAAGTAAATAGGGTCATGCTAGTACCCCATTTGTACACTACCCCTTCAATAACCACTCATTTATTTTTTATTTTTATTTACTTATTTTTTTTTAATTTTCTTGCCTAATTGAGTGGTAATGGAGGGGATGGGGGACAAAAGTTGTACCCCTAGCATTTTCCAAGTAAATATTTAACTTGGCCTTTTTTCACAACAATTTTTACCTTCAAATTCAATTTTAAATTAAAGTTTTTCTTGTGCAACTTTCTACCACTACCTTTGAAAGACTCGTTCATCCTTTAAAATTTAAGTTGACCTATTTTCACAACAATGTTTACTTTCAAATACTCTCTGTCCTAAAAAGATTTACACCTTTCAAAAAAATTGCGTTCCACAATCTCCTACCCATTTCTATTAAAAAACCACTTTTACCCCTTACTTTTTCAAACCCTACCTATCACATCATATTTTTTTCTTAATAATCTACACATCACATCCTACTTTTACTCATCACATCAAGGGTATTTTTGGAAAGTCAACACAAAATTATCCCTCCTGTAATTTCAACTTTAGTTACAACGTGTAAATCTTTTTGGGACGGAGGTAGTATAATTTTAAAATAAAGTTTTTCGTGTACAATTTCCTACCACCACCTTTGAAAGACTTTTTTTTGAGGGACCTTTGAAAGACTTGTTTTCTCTTTAAAATCAATGACAAACACCGTACCCTTATTACGCCTTATATCATTCCTTTAAACCAGTATTTGATTCAAGCAATTAGAAATGAAAAAAGGAAAAATAAAAGTTGAAGAAAAAGAAACTCGGAAAAACTACTCCGTACTTACTAACACCAGAAAAAAATAAATTCCTCTTATTTTAGTAAGAAAATGAAAAAAAAATCATTTTTTTCTTCCAAAATTTTTGAACCAAACATAGCATTAGACTTTTAGCTCCCCAGTTGACCGGTGACCAGATAAATTTTGAAAAATTATTAAATAAAACTAAGACATAGTAACAAATTAAAAACTAATCAGAATCATCGTCATGTTTTTATCTTCAAGATATCGGACTTATAATAGCAACGCATCAGGGCCGGCCCCAAAAAATGAGAATAAAATTGGCCCGGTCCAAAATTTACATTTTGGACCATATTTTACTTTTTTAGAATACTTTGCTTTAAAATCATTAAAAAAATTAAAAATATGGAGCCCTAAAATTTTAGGGCTCCTGTGCGGTTGACCACTTTGCACACCTTCCATGCCACAATGCAACGCATGATATCAAATAAAGTTGAAATGCCAACATCTAGCATCAATATTACGTATATTATCACAATACAATAGTACTGTTTTGAGATGAAAATATAGACGTACTTCTGCCGTCCCCATTTAAGTCCTTTGTTTTTTATGAGATTTTATTGAATTTATTTAAAACTTAATTTATAATTTAAAAATAAAATTTATATAACTTAAAACTACATCTATAGTTCTAAAATAGAAGATGATAAGACTATTTATTATTTTATCAAAGGATATAGCAAAATCAACTAAGGAACATGGTTTAATCTTGTGAATAGTAAAATCTAACTTAAATTGAGAAACAAAAAGTACTATTGTATATATATAGGAGTTGCACATCCTTTAGAGCACTGGTAATACTCCTAACGCCCACCGGTGTTATGGGGCGTTAAACGCCCCGGGGGCGTGAAACACCGCCCCCGCCGACGTTAAACGGGCGTGAGGAGCCCTGCGTCATTCGTTTGACGCGGCGTGAGGGCCGATTTTTTTAGCCGTTCCCCTTCCCAACGGCTATAGAGCCGTTACCCCCCCCCCCCCCAATTTAAAAAAAAAATTCTAAATTAAAAAAAAACCTATAAAATCCCCCCTTCTCATTCATCTTCCTCACACCTCTCTCTCACAAATCTCTCTTTATTACTATATATTCTCTCAAAAATATTTATTATTTATTATAAATATTTATAAAATATAATTTAAAAATGGGTTCATCTTCCGACGATGAAAGAAGAGCTTTATTTTTTTGTTGTTTCGCGACAAATTGTATTCAATGGTGGGAAGATGGCCAAGAAGAAGCCGAATCCTCCCGATAACGGGTCTGCGATTTGTCAATACAACCCGGACGAGGAGGTGCCTATGTACGAAGAAATCACCGAAGAAAAGAAACGACGCAACCGCCAAGAAATTCGAAGCCGAGAGATTCACAATGCACTAACAGCGGATTTGATCGAGCATATCTTTAGTCGTTCGAATAATTAGTGATTTTTTTGTACTGTTGTTTTTTTTATGTAATTTTTTTTAATGAATGTAATTTTTTTTAAATTTTTTTTTATGAATGTAAGATTTTTTTTATATTGAATTTAATTTTTTTATGCAATAGTGTCATTGCGATTCATTAAAATAATAAATTAATTTAAATTTATAAATTTAAATTTAGATGTATATTTAAAAATGTAAAAAATGAAGGTTTGAAGCCCCAGTTTGAAGCCCGGGGCTTCAAAACCATTTCCAGTGAATTTTGGGTGTAAGTTAAAACTGACGTGACAGAGAGAGAAAGTTTGAAGCCCCGGTTTGAAGCCCCCGGGCTCATGACCATTACCAGTGCTCTTAATTGTATCTCATTTCCAACTACAAAATGAGTTTTATATTATTTCAAATCCAAGTATGGGTTGTAATTTGGGGTATCTCATTTTCCCTTATTCCATATCTTTATTACTTGGTGACATTTTTTTCTAATGTTTTTTAGCTTACATTATTTGTCTTTTTTGGCTTACTGGTACAATTTACTGTATTTTTAAATTTCTAAAATAGAAAATGTAGTAAGAGCACCAGTAGTGGCGAGGCGACCCTACCACATCACCCCAATGTTGCATTTGCCTCGCGTGACTTACATGTTTTGCCATGCATGGCATGATAGTTGCAAGCATTTTTTAAAATTTTTTAAAACTCTTTTTTATAAAAAAGAAGTTTTTTTAAAAAAAGAGTGCATCTATTTGACTATTTTATGAAAAAAGTTAACTGAAATGATTTTTAATAATTAAAATATGTTTAAAAAGTGTAAAAATGAAAAAAACAATAACTTACCATTGAAAGAAATGTCATTCCACTCATTTGTCGCACGCTGACTGGACTGGTTTTAATTGATTAGTTAAAATACTCCACGTTTTTTTACTTGTCATTGCCAATGTTCTAAGAAAAAGGATATAGTGTGAAAATATTATTTAGATTTTGGTACATTCAATTAAAGTTTAATTACTACACTCTCTGTTCCTTTAAACCCTTCACATTTTGATTTAGGGCAAAAATAAGAAAAGAGTAATTTTGGTTGACTTTCCAATTTTGCCTCTGATGTGATGGGTAAAAGTAAAATATGGTAATAGTTTGGTTATTAGTGAAAAAATATATGATGTGATGAGTAGGGTATAAAAAAATAAGGGTAAAAGTGATTTTTTAATAGAAACTGAAAGTGCTTTAGGGAATTGAAAAAAAAACAAAAGAGAAAGGGTTTTATGAAACAAAGAGAACATAAGTTTGACATTTACTCTATTTTTAATTTAAATTTGGTGTGAACAATTAGGGATGTCTTATAAAATTTTCCAATTCAATAATCGGGCCGTGTTTTAAGACAATGGGTTAGAGCATCTCCAAAGGGGCTTGGTATATGTGGCTTGCTATTGCTTTTCTTTAGCTAATGAATAGTGGTATAACAAGTCACTTTTTGCTCTCTTTTCCAATCATGACTTGTTATATTACACTCCCTCCTTCCAATAATGTTTTACTCATTTTTTATCAACGTGCAAATCTCCATGAGTTTAAAATGATTTTATTTATAAATTGTTAAATAAAATACAAAATAAAAAAATTATATTTAAAAAACTACATCAAAAAATTTACAAAACAAGAGCTGACAAAATTTTTTTTAATAAAATAATCAATAAAAATACACAAACAAATAAGAGTTATCGAGAAGCCGTAATAGTAAATGGGTAATTCTTTTTTTGGAGGGAGGGAGTAACTAACAAATATATTTTGTTCCAATAACCATTATAATACACCAAATACAATAATTCTTGAATTGTATTTATTCCTGTTAAAAAAAAGTAATAAATATGGAGTATGTGTCAAAGAACTGATTCAACCAAAAGCTCAAACTTGTGGTTATGTCCAGAAAAAGTTATTTATATTCTAATAGTATCTAATTAAAAAATATAAAATAAAATATTTCTATTTAAAAAAAAATAAACCAAAGAACTCTTCCTACGATAAAAATCACATTCACATTGAAAAAACAAAAAAAAATGTTATACGGAGTATTTAATTTGTGCAGTATATATCGTTATAAAAGAAACTTACCTTAATTTTTGTTTAGCTATATTCTAGCATGCTTGTTATAAATAGCAAGGTATTTTCATTTTTTAGCAAGCTAGTCAAATTTTGAATAACCCTTTGGAGCATGAAATTTTGTATATGCTTGTCAAATTATAACATATAGCAAGTCATTTGGCTATGGTTGGAGATGCTCTTAGAGTCTAGAAGTCCTTTTAAGTTAGTCTCCCGTGAATTGCTCTCTCTTTGAATTACGAGTCTTACAACTTATTTCCTCCCTCCCTAAATATTTGCAATATTTGATTTTTTTAGTAGTTGCGTGAACTTTTATTTCTTTCTACATTTTCATTAATTATTTGATAAAATAAAATATTCTTGACACATCTTATTTCGAATAATTTTTCATGTAGTTTTTTTTATATGTAAATTTTACTTTTTATTTCTATACCATTATATAAATAAAATGAATTTAAAAAAACTTGATATATTACCTCGGGAATATAAGTGTGAAAAATATTTAGAAACGGAGGGAGTATGTTTATTCCAGTGATATTTCCAAATTATTTAATACTCCCTAACTTTTCCACCTAACATTTTTTTTACCGAGTATTACTTTTTCAATTTTTTTACGAAAATGCTAGAGTTACAAACAAATAGTTTGTAAACTTCACAAACTTGTTTTTTGGATTTTAAATTAAAATATTTTTTATTATGTGAGTGTATCTTATTTCTAACAAAATATTAAAATGACAAGTTTATGAATTTTGTAAACTATTTGTTTGTGAATCTAGCATTATTCATTTTTTAAATGTGTATCATTAACTAAGGGTATGACTCTCTTAAATGAAAGGTGACATTCGAAATGGGATGGAAGCATATCATTTTTAAAAGGTTAACATTAATCTCTAATGTTGTCATCAAATATTGCAACATATATCGTATGGTACAATTGATTGTACGGTGTTTTCTGTCCATCCGCGGCAAGTACTCATATACAAAAAAACTTAATAATACTCATTTTTCTAAAGTTTGTTTATTCTCGAAAATAAATGTTTAATTATTCAAAAAAATTTATTTTGTTACTCGAAAGTTATTAATCAATTACTCAAAAATAAGAATTCGAGCGGATGTATGGGAAATACTATAAATGCAGATGTATGATATAAGTACTTGTCAAACATATAAACACAAAGTATTATAAACGAAGACTAATTCTTATGTATTTCTTGAATCCATACTCATTTATTAAAGTGAAATTTGCACTAAATAGGATTAAAACATAATGACCTTCCTAATATAGGACTTAAACTTTTTTATTTCCTAAATAGGATTTAATAATGACCTAGTGGAAGGAATAATGTCCAGCAATGATGGACATTTAGTTGAATATGACTATTTGATAATGACCAAAGGTCTTACATTAAGAAATAAAAACATATGGTCCTATATTGGAAAAGTCATTATGTTTTAGCTCTATTTAGGTAAATTTCTCTTTATTAAATCTTGGTACAAAAATTTAATGCATCAGTTTATTTATTTTGCAAAAAAACTAAAAAAATGTGAAAAGATTCACATTTTATTTTGTGAATTGTGATGTGTATAGAATTTGAGTACTCGCCAATAAAAGAGCATTATATTAGGTTTAAAAGGGAAAATTATTGAGAAAACAATTTTCTCAATTGAAAAAGTCAACCGCAGAACAAACTTAAACGAGAAAGTTATTTTAGGCGCGCGCCGCGGATGTGGATATGATTCTTTTTCCCGCCGGCGCAGTAAATAAAGTAAAGAAAAAAACTGTTGCCGATGAAAGAAGCCGTCGCCGCCGGCGACCGAACTACGATCCATAGACGATCTTCATCCCGGAGACAGAGACGACGCCGCCGCCGACCATGGGAGCCAAAGTGACAAGGACGTCATCGTCGTCTTCCGCGCCCAAGTCCTCCAACGGCTCGTTCAGCCCCAAACTCAAACTCGTCACGATCTTCTTCGACCCCTTGTGCTTGTGCGGCAAGTGCGCAAAACTTCCGGCGTACTCCGCCTTCTCTTTTCCGGCCTCCGGCTCGTCCTCGTCGTTCAGGTAAACGTCAAACTTTGCATACTCATGGATCGCCACCTCAATACCTGTCATCATTTATTATATAGTCAAACATTATAACTTTGACTATAGCACTTCCTCTAAATAATATTGTTTTTAGTCTTAGTGCAGGATGAAATAATATACCTTCAATTAACAAGATTTCTTCTTCATCTTCCTTTTCTTCTTTGGTCCTAGACTTCTTAGGTCTAGCAACCTTGACTTGGACCACCTTGTCTAAGGTCACCGGGAACACGTCGGTGACAAAGGGTGCACTCGACATCGCTGCCAGACCGGCCTTCCTCTTTGTCGGGATAGGCTTGCTGTTCAGCCACGACAAGTTCATGGCCTCGTATTTGTATCCCATTTTCTGGTTGTCTAAGCAGTCCCCAACGCGAACGCGCACAGCCTGCTTGTTCTCGTCGTAGAAGATGAAAGTGGAGTCCAACCAGTCGGAGTTTGTGAAGTCGGACCGCCTCGTGCTGTTCGCCCTCCCCCCGAGCTGTTTCCAGATGGTCCACAACCGGTCACAGTTCGAGTGGTGGCTGTAGAACAGCACGTCGCGGCCGGCTGAGTAGAAGTTTCCCATGTCCTCCCCGTTATTCGTCCTCGGCTTCACGTCGCCGACCCACCTGTGGACCGGCGTGTGCGGGATATTCTCTATCGAACCGCCGCCTCCCTTGACCGGGTCATCTCCGGCGAGGTACGGCTTCCCGAGGAATAGCTCGGCGGTGCCAGCATTGGTAACCATGCTCTTGTACATCAACGCGAGGTTGTTCGAAATCCTCTCCTGGTCGGTCGCCGGAGTCTCCTTCCCGGCGTAGCCGAGGTCGAGAAGGACCGGCGGGAGGTGGGTTTGGTTCCGATTCTCGTCGTAGAGGGGTGAGTTTTTACTGTTGAACGCCGCCGGGATCAGCATACCGGCGGGGTTGTCCCAGTTCCAGAACGGCAACCCGAAAGTCGGGTCGCCGATCAACTTCCCGAGGATCCTCTCGTAGAAGTAAAGGTACCATCGGTGGAAGGGGAAGAACAGCCAGGAGTTATGAACTTGGATCTCCTTGTCGGGGAATCCGGGCTGGGTATAACCGCCGTTACAGTAAGCGCAGTGGACGTTAGCTTGCTGGTAGAAGTTTCTGGGGTCGTCGGCGGGCAAAGCCTTCATGAGCTCGATGGCTTTTTCGAACTTGGCGAGGTACACTTTGTCCAAGCGGTGGGCCGCCGGACGGACCTTCATGTAGGCGGGGGTGACCTTAGGGAGCTTGTAGGGGACGACGTTGGTGGCGAGCGGAGGGCAGCAGTTGTCGACTAAAGCGTTGGGGGGTAAGTCCGCCGGGGGGACGACGCATCTGGACAGTTCCGGGGCTTGGATGGGGTCGGCCAAGGCGGAGGAGGAGTTGGAAAGGAGGTTTGCGGCGCTGTAGAGGCCGCCAAGACCGAGGAGGACGTCCCTCCGGTCGAGCTTATTTGGTCGTCGGGAGTCGCCGCCGCCGCTGCTGGCGGCGTTGCACGTGATCTGCTTGAGGGGATGCTGGCTGCGTTTCGCGGCGGCGATGTAGATTTGGGAGGGCTTTGGGAAGGGGGCGGAGGAGGAGGAGGAGTTGACGGCTATGGTGGAATTGCATTGGGGAATTAGAGACGCCATTGGCCTATTTTTTCTTGGGTGTTGTATTGTGGTGTACTTGCATGGTTTATATAGGTTAAATTTGATATAGAAATATTTGCATTAAATATCACTAAAATTTAATTTATTTTCGTAAATATTACTTAAACTATTTTATTCTCTAAATAGCATTGAATAATGTCCATAATATCCAGTGATGGCAAATATTTGTTTGAATAATGACTAATGCATAATGACTAAAAGTGCTACATTAGGAAGAAAAATACATTTAGTGCTATTTAGGGAAAGTCATTATGTTTATGTGATATGTAAATTCCTATTTGCTATATATGATACTCCATTTCTATTCTTTTTTTTAAAATCCTCATTTAAGTCTTATGATTCAATATTTTGACCATCAACATCATTATTTATACAAGTAAATAAATATATACTACGGAGTATATTATAAAAATATAATGTTTCAAAGTAAATTTATTAATATGAAATATATACTCCTTCCATCATATCCCAGAAAGAAATGGACATATTGACTAAAGTGGCAAAATAAGGATATAATTTTGTATTGAATTTTCAAAAATACCATTAATGTGATGAGTTAAAATAGGATGTGATGTACGGAGTATAGATTATTAGAAAAAAAGGATGATGTGATAGGTAGGGCATGCAAAAGTAAAGGGTAAAAATAGTTTTTTAATAGAATTAAGAAGAAGATTGTGGGACACCATTTTTTGAAACGTGAAGGAGTTTTTGGGACGGAAGAAGTATTACTACATTGCAATGTATTTTTTCGTAACTTATAATTAAAAGAGAAATTTACTCAAATAGCACAAAAACATAATGACTTTCCCTAAATAGCACTACATGTGTTTTTCTTCCCAATATAACACTTTTAGTCATTATGCATTAGTCATTATTCAAGTAAATATTCTTCATCACTGGTCATTATAGACATTATTAAGTGCTACTTAGGGAATAAAATAATTTAAGTGCTATTTAGAAAAATGACTTAAGTTTTAGTGCTATTTAGTGCAAATATTTCTAATTAAAATTCAAAAAAGTTGACCATGAAATTAAGCCAAATGAGAAAGAATCAAAGGGGACGTACGGATGTAGTATTAAAATATGGAGTAATAATTAATTATTCAATTTAATTTTTCGCAGAAAAAAATAAATGAATAATACTGTTAATCCGAATTCATTAAATTGTTTACATTAAATTTAAGGGCATGTTGGGGGATATGATATGGTGCAGTGGCCCATTCCGTTTTACAGTTTACACATTGGGTAAGTTCATTTGTCTACGGAGTATTAAAAACTTGTTTCCCAACTGTTTTTTTGTTTCCTTTTTATGTTTTTTGTTAAGAGTTTTAATTCAATATGGTTCATGAGATAATAGTCTTCTAAGCTCAAGAAAGTTGCACCCGATCCATGACTTTTTACGGCATTTTATACAAGATTTTGATTATTAATATCTCTATTTATATATAAATTTATATTATAAAAGATAAAATATTTTAAAATCATATTTCAAAATCATATTTTAAAAAGATCAGTTTTCTCTTATTAGCCACTGTAATGGCCAACATTGCCCACAAATCAATACTAGCAACTTGTTCTGATGTTTACATTTTTTCCTCATACTGTATGTATTGATCACAATCATGTTACCCCATAATAAATGAGTTTGTTGGAAATATGAATCCCCTTATTCATTTCAAATCTCTTATTGTGTGTAAATGATATATGGAGCTAGTATTTTATATGTCATGCCTATAATCCTATTTGACTATTTGGGATAATGTTAATTAATTTGTAGTGTTCTTTCTATTCTCATATTTATAACTTTCTTTCTTATTTGACTTTTCATAAGTTACGAGACAATACTTTGACCATTAATATTCATGAATATATAGTACAAAAATATAAAATTTCTAAATTATATTTCGAAATCAATATATTGATATTAAATCTATCTCAAAATTCAATTTATTTTGTCGTAATTTATTGTCAAAATTTTAACACGTTGACCGGAGAAAAGATATGGGACAAAGAGAGTATTTGTTACGTTTGAATTCTGCCATAAAATTTACAAACTTTTATCAATTTTTAATATTTAAATTATACATAGAATGATACTACATTATGATAGAGTCAATATCATTCAAAAATAAATATATATCGAATGATAATGTCAAGACGATTTATAAGATATATGTCTTTCAATTCAAGTAGATGTGTTGTTTTATAATTTAGACCTGTATTTTAAAAGGGGTTTATTTTTTAAAATGTTTGATGAATAATTGGTTTTTTATTTGTACAAGAATATGATTATCCATCCGTAAATGAATAATTCTATACGAGCAACCATATTTCATTTTTCACGTGTTAGGTGAATGACCACTCTTATTTATAATTCATATATTAAAGCTGTAAAGTTATTAATAAAAGCGACGTAAAAAAAAGTAAATGTTATACTCCCTCCGTCCCCAATTTGATTACAAATTGCAGGTTACGGAGTGAATTTTTCTACTTTTTGAAATCATTTTATTTACAAATTGGTATATCAATACGATATAAAAATTACATATTAAAAAATTACGTCAAAAGTTCTACAAAACAAGAAGTGACAAGAATATTTTATTTTATCAAATTCTTAATGAAATCGCGTAAACAAACAAAAATTATCGAGAGGAGAGAAAAAAATTGCAATCCATTTAGGGACGGAGAGAGTATGTATTTTCGTTTCAACTTAACCTGATGTGCTCTCTCATTTCTTGTTATGAATAGTCAGCGAGTAAATACCAAGACAATTCTTTGACTTTAGAAAGAAAAAAGGAATTAGAAAATATAAAAATCCAGAACGCCCGACACCCCGATCCCACTAGAGTAAATCATGGTATAATTTCAATCTGGTTCTTAGAGAGACTGCCTTATGACCGGTGTGCATAAAAAGCTATTACAAATAATAGAACTTTCACACTTTCCTTGTCAGGATTTAACCATAAGATGAATGAAATTGACATTCTCTCTTTAGACCAGTTGGGCTATGCATGCATGTCATCGAGTCCATTTTGGATCTTCAATACTAAATGGGCAAACAAAGACTTGCTTATATTATTGAAAAAGGGATTATTTGGAGAAAATGACGGATTGATGGGAGGGATTGGCACTTTTCATTAAAGTTTATTTATATGAAAAAATCCATGTCAATATTTTTAGAAATTTAGAATTTTATAAAAATGTTTCTAGTAAACATAAATAATTATCATTATTGCTTAAAAAAATCAATACTTTTACAATAGTATCCTAAGAAAATGTTTAATTTACTAAAATTTTCAAATTTGTAAGATGTACTTCGTATTTTATTTGCGATCAATTTACAATTTTAAATTACTATATTGTGAGAATATTGAATTCTAAGAGCGCCAACTTGTGATTATAAATATATAATATTCGAGTATTCTAGTAAAACGCCAACTTTCTGAAAACATTTACTCTGTACTTTAATTCTTCCTCTCTAAATTTAATAGATGTCCAAAAAGAAAAGAAAAAAACCACCCATACTTTACAATACATTGAGACTGAACAAAAAAAGAGACATTGGCCAAGTAAATTTGAGACTGATGGGTATGATATCTCAAAAAAAAAATCACTAATAAAAAAAACACATAAAAAAACAGGAGAATTTTAACATGGAAACCTCCAAAAGAAAAGGGGTAAAAACATAGCCAACCTAGTTGACACATGAATGCATATGATGCCAACAGTTTCTTTTTTCTTTTTCTTCTAAGCCCACACAATTTCCTCACCTTAAAAGTTTGTTTTGTGTTTTGCCTATTTTCCCTCGCATAATTAAACAACACAGTCTATAATCATTCCTTAAAACCATTTTCTTCTCCAAGTATATATATCCACCACATTTCAACACTGTGCTGCTGAAAATTACTAAAACAACCCCGACACACCGTGTCATTCTCCTCTCCTCCTCGGGGGCTAACGCCACGCCTCTCCTGGTACACCATGTTTACTTGTTGTCGTCGTCATTGATTGTGAGTCGGCAAGCGAAACAGCCATGGCCAGCATCATCTGTTCTTCAAAGCTTTCTGGGACGATGGGGGGCACTGAGAAGGGGGGCCCCGCTTCATCCATCAAAGAAGAACCATTGTCAGCCCAGTTCCTGACCTCGCTCATCTCGCTATGAGGTGGACAGTAATCTTCGTTTACTTGCATTGCCGTGTTTGGGAACCTGGTACTAGTGAAATGGGGGTAAGAAGATGATGCTATGGCTGCTCCACCATACGTACTGGCGGTGGTGGTGGAGGTGAAGGTGGAGGAGGAGGAGGAGGACTCCCTCTCTGTTTGCTGCCGCTCTGCAAGGGCTGCAATTGCACAAGCCAGACCTCCTGAAGGGGAAGGGGAAGATGGCGAGGATCCCCGTCCCACGGGTGGGACCATAATAGGTACACGTTCAGCGCTATGGCAAGGAGCTTGAAGCTTGCCGTTTTCCTTGCATATCATGTTTAGACACCGAATAAGATTTTTAAGACACATCTTCTAGAGAAACCAATTTGATATGTGCATCTAAAGAAGCAAGGGAGGTTTGATGTGTCATTTCACAAGTGAAAGGTGTACAAAGTAGATAATGTAGGGCTGGTCTCTCTTGAGTAGTTAAAAGTAGGCAACTAGGACACTGGGTGTCTTGCCATTTATTTACAAATCAAAGTGGTTTTTTAAGTACCTGAATAGATAGCCATATAGCTTCCATTACCATTATGTCCTCAAGGTCCAAGTCAAATTCATCCTCCCTGTTCAAAAATCAAGAATATGATTAAATAATGCTTATACATTTGGAAAATAAAAAACTCGACGGTGTATAAGCAAGATTCATTTCTGATTTCTGAGTCACAGAAACAGCTGGAATGAATTGAAAGCAGAAGATATTCTGGGTTAAGGATGCAGCCCCTCTTTGGCAACCAACTACTCCGTATTAGATAGTTGTTCAAAAAAATCTTGACAAACAAGCTTTTTGTAAACTAAACTTGAAAAACAGCTGCTCCAAAAAGCTATAAACAGGTGGTCTAAATAAAAAGCATGAAGAACAAGTTTTTGAAACACTTTGTTTTGTTTAAAAAAACTAAAAAGGAACTCTTTTTTTGAGAAATACTCCTTGTCAACAACTAACAGTAACATGCAAAGGATTCCAATTTGATCACTAAGCAAACAGGTGGACTGATTAAGTGATGACATAATTGTGGATTGCAATATTAACTAAACCAAAGCAGTAATAAATGGAAAAGGTGTTGGCCCTCCAGAGGTATGTTATTTCCCCGGCAAATGGGTAAATGGCCTTTTCATGAAAAATATTTCACCATCGAAATGCTTAACACCTTAATACCAGTGGTTTGGTTTTAAGGCTACTTGATTTCTTTGTGAGTTTCATGGTGGACAAAGGTTTAAGGTTTCCCCATTGTACTTTATAAATTTAGTGCAAAGATTGTGTATGTGTATATGATGGGCCTTTTCAAGATTCTTACATTATGTTTGGTTCAAGAAATTTGAAAGAGAAAAGAAAATGAAGTGAAAAATAATTCTTCTTGTTTGGTTAGAGAGGAAGAGTGGAAGGAAAAGAAAATGAGAAGGCAAAATGTACTAAGTGGAGGGAAAACGAATTCCTCCCATTTAGGTGAGGAAAATGAGAGAAAATCATTTTCTTTTCTTTTTCTTCCAAACTCCTTGAACCAAACATAGTGTTAGTGCAACCAATAAAAGAATTCAGAAATGACATCTAAGATGAGAATGAAGTACAATGACTCGCTGATTTGTTTCATAAGCCTGCGGCCCAACCCAAATAGTAAGTATGTGTGTACCGGCTAGTTGGCAAGATCTTCCAAATTTTCAACGAAAAATTGAAGAATGAAAATGAAAAGGGTTGATTATTTCTCACATTTACAAAATTTGATAATGGAGAACTGTCCCTGTGTTTACTAAATCCGGAGAACGAAAAAAAGGTGTTCCCATATGTTGGAGAACTGGAAAAGCTTCAAAGATGCAAAATATAATTATATGTAGAGAATGTGAAAATTTTGGAAACAACCTCTCTACTTTCGAGTAGGGGTAAGGTCTGTGTACACCCACCCTCCCCAAACCCTACTCTCGTGGGATTCTATTGGGTTGTTGTATAGAGAAAAGGGAAATTAGAGGATGCAAGAGAAAACAGAGAATGAAAAGAATATGAAAAACAGAAGCCAAACATGGCCTAAATCTTGCAAAGATTAGCAAAAGCCAACCTCAAACTGTATTAAAAATTCAAAATTTAGAGCAAAAACCTAATAACACACTTCGTTACACAAAGGGGAGTCATTATACTAATTAATGTTTGATAAAAAAGAAGAGGGTGAGCTACTAGCCCATTAGCAACAGCAAAGATTTGTCGCTCTATTTCCTTAATTTTTTACAACTAAAATCAAATAGAGTTGTTTACAAACTATTAACTTGAATCGGCATTTAATAATGGAACAAAAAAGACTACAGAGCACCAGCCAATTCCATACCTGATTTGTCTTGGCAACACGGGTTGTCGAATTGCTGGAGTGGAACACGTTTGCTGAGAAGTGACAACTTCAGAGCCTTCAACAGAAGCAGCTAAAGGAACTGATTCACATGATATGATAGTGGTTCAATACATGGGTCATAATACAAGAAATTAAAGCAATAACAGATTTGCCAGGTGAAGAATTCAGCACCTTCGGTTGAGCAATGCTCCGCCACACTTGGTCCACTAGTATTGCTTGAAGAGCACATCTCTTTTTGTTTGAGGATCCTCTCCTCTTCATCTTGAAGTTCCTGTTGTCTCATCCTTATTTTGGCTTCAATGACAAGTTGTTCCTCCTGGAGAAGTTTAAGATAAAAAACATAGACGATAAGGAAATGGCCAGAAAACACTTACTGTGAGGGGTACCATAGAATAAGTACAGGGATTCAAATAAGTGAATAAAGAGCCTTACAATTTTCTCCATGCCTTTTTCTTCCTTTGTTTTTCCTCCACGATATTCTACAGCATAATTTATGGTCTTACAGAAAGGGCATCTTATACAGTTAAGGAAGATTTGCAAAGGTTATGGGTTGGAAATGGATATGAAATCAAATCAGAATGAAATATGTTAAGAGATTTAGGATACTGAGTTGGCAGTGTTGAATTAGGGGTCTTCATCTGCAAAAAGCACTCTGTACAAAGAAAACAAGTTAAGGAATCGGTGCATGAAGAGCTTTCTACAGTGGAAGCTGCATCCCACGAGAATATGAATTCGCAAAATGGTACCTGTACATATCCCTTTCATGCAACATCTTGAACGATTAAGACTTGGATAGTACTGAAAAGCCCAAAATGAATGGAAACATTAAAAATTTGAGCAAAGAGAGTATTATATCAAGCAGTCAGTAGAAACCATTTGAAATTGTTAACATGAAGTTTGTGTTACACATAGACTGGAACGAAAAAAATACACCCCCACCACAACAAAAACAACTTATGTTAGATGCCTGCAATTACAGAATTGGCAATTTGACATGATATTCAAACCAATCCAGACATCACCTAAGCCATAGATTATGGTCTTTATTTCAAAGGGAAAAAAGATATACAATACTATCTTAGGATTCTTAGCCCATGATGTTCACATTGATTTTGGTAGTTTTACAATATCAACCTTGTTATGAGACATGACATAGAAACTTTCTTAACTCACTGTTATCTCATAATATTCTTCATGCAAGTAGAAAGAGCCTATGATGATGACAGTTTTGGTAAGCAAGGTATCAAAGTTTCGCGCCTGATACGCTCCTATAACAACCTTGATATTTCATACAAAGGAATAATAAGGTAAAATTCCAAACCCGATCACCCCTACATCATTCTGGAATGTTTTTAACCTCTTTGGTTCATCTTTATCTGTCAAAAAAAAGGTAGTTGGACTGTCCAAAATATTCATATATCACACTCAAAGTGAGATCTCCACACAATTACTGCTAATCAAAATGCATTTTGAAAACACATAGATTCCCAAATTTAAATTCTAGCTACGAATAAAGATATGGCGTCACAACCTTAATAGAACAGTTTCCTATTATGAGCATTATAAATAAGAACAATTCCATCATGCATTCACATGACTTCAACCAATCCAATTAAAGCTGGAAAGAAAGAAAAAAAGGGTTGGGTATGGGAGCACACACACCAAGAAGCAAATGGGACACTCCTCGAGTTCAGATTGTGCTGCACATTCATCTTCCCCGGGATAGCACGGAGCGAGCTTGGAGTCAAGAATGAGCCTCCGAAGCTTCTTATTGTCCACATCCTTGTGGTGGTACAACCCCTGAGGCCTTGTGTACTTCTCGTCCACCACTTGTCTCCTCCTGCCCAACTTATTTCCCATTCAAATGTCTTCCCCCCGGAAAACAGAAACAAAAAACCCAGTACCTTCCGAATCCCAGAAAATCACTCCCGGGACGACCTAACACCAAAAACCCATTGCAATTTCATCACCGTACACCCAAAAGAAATGAACTTTACAGCCGCCTATGGAAACAAAACCCAGAAAATCGATTCAAATTAAAACCGTGGAACTTGATTTTGCGAAAAATGGAAGAAGAAGAAGATGTAGAAAATCATGGAAAGGGGGGCAAAAGTGCAGGGAGAAGAGGAGAGATCGAGAAGGAGCAAGATCAGAACTTCCTCATCTCTCCGCAGTGCGCGCAAATGCAGTCGTGTATAGATTGTATATTTTCTTTATTTTGATTATTACGACGTATTATTGTGGGATAAACAAATGATTAATTAATGATAAAAAGTACAGTAGGTTCGACATTTGTTAGGGTCGGTTTGCTTTTTGTACCTTTGGGTTTCGGTTTTGAATCCGACGGGTGACGGAGGAGGAGGAGAAGAAGAAGCAACGGCAGGGGAAGTGTGGCTCCGCCGGAAAGAATCGACAAAAAAGGGATGACGGGGTTTCAAATTTGAGGGTCGTACACGCGCCTCCTAAGATCCGTGTCGTGTATTGTCCGTCAATTAAAGCATTCTTATGAAACAGGATTACTCAAAAATATCACTGTCCCAAATTATTTGTCACATATGTTTTTTCAATACTCGCAAATTTTTTATTTATTTTTATATTTTCATTGGTTATTTGATAAAAAAAATATTTTTGACATCTCTTATTTTGAAAAACTTTTCATGTAATTTTTTGATATGTAATTTTTATTTTTTATTTTTTTACCAATATGTAAATAAAATGAAATGAAAAAACTTGATATTTTGCCTCGGTAATAGAAATGTGACAAATAATTTGGTACGGAGGGAGTATGTCTTTTTCTCTTCCTCTACTAATTTTTAATGTCATTGTTAATATAATCTTTTGCATTATCTAATTTTAATTATAATAAGTATATATTTTCAGATAAAAAAATAATAATTAGTATATATTTCTTGATTTTAATAAATGGTAATGTTTTTTTAGATATAAAATATTCATTATTATTTTAATATAAAAAACCATCTTTTTTTACCATGAATATTTTTAAAAGTTTATAAAAATAAGTGCACCACACCAACATGTTCACTCTTATGAATAATAAAAAATTTGTTTAAAAAATTTACACAAACCATATATCATAGAGACTATGGGCCGTTTAGAAATAATATTTTCGATTAGCGTTAGCATTTTGGATAAAATTTTAACAATGCAGATTAATTTTGAGAATGCTAACGCTAAACGATGTCTGTAGATAGTATTTTCAAAACGTTAACGCTAATCTCTAATCTTATTTCCAAACAGGCCCTATATATTCAATATTGTTTTGCATAGGTTTAGTAATAAGCTCTTTAGTACCATAGATGATTAAAGTGTTAAGTGTTACATAGTACTACTCCCTCCGCCCACCTAAGATATTCCCATTGCGCGTTATGAGGTTTGACCAATTTTATTTTCGATTTAATTTATTTGAATATATATAGGGGTAAAATTTTAGTATAAAATCTATGTAGTAATAAACTACATGAAAAATTCTACAAAACTAGAGGTGACAACACTATATTATCTTTTGAAATGAGTAGTAAAAATAAACAAATAAAGTGAACTAAGTTTGACCCTGTGAATAGTGTCTGGGAAGATTTATGGTGGACAGAGGGAGTACTATATATAAAAGTCGTGCGTTGAGATCTTATTATTGTTATTTTATTTTTTAATAGATAACTAAAACAAAAAAAAATCTAAACACACAACCCGGACGGGGTCAACCCGTTCCTTCGGGTCAGCTGGGTTCAAGCAGGTCAATGAAAAGAGGGTTTTATAATTGAATCAAACCGTAATTTTGTGGTTTGATCGGTTAGACTGGCTTGTCTGATTCTAACTACACTGTGATCCTTATATTTAATTTTTATGTTTTTTGTGTGTTTTATTAATTAATTTAAATAATGAAACTATTTCGAATGAATAAAGCCATGTTAATTATATTCAAATCATTTTATTGCCTAATAGAAAACTAAAACGAAAAAAAGATCTAAATCCCCAATCCAGACGGGTCAACCTAGTCCGCCGATTCCATCAAGTTCGAGCGAGTAAATATGAAAGAGTCTTTTACAATTGAACCAGACCAGAATATCATGGTCTGACCGGTTGGACTAGCTGGTCTAGTCCAGTTGTAACAACAGTTACATTACCTCTCACATGTTTGACCACATGTTTTGTATAGACACACATAGATAATAACTGTAGGTACTTAAATAGTCATTATTTGTGTGTATCTGTGCTAAACATGAGATCAAAAATATAGAGTTACCCTCTCACATATTTTACATTTCTTATTCCACCTAGGTTTCTCTTAACATTAAACTTTAATATTATGCGATGACATTAGACACCTAAAATGTTGTATTAGATTCAAAAATGGTCCCTATTCTTTGCATCACACTTCACCCTTCACTGTCCCCTTTGCTTTTAACCAAAGTACAACAATATTTGTTAAAGCATTTTAGCAAAATCCAAACTAGGCTAGGGTGGGGTAAGAGGGGGGTTTGATGGGGTGATTAGGAGGTAGAAATTACTTTTGAGTTAATAAAAAATCATAGGTGGTCAATGTCATCCCATGACTACAATGAAGTTTAATGACAAAAAAATTATGATATCCTTATTCACATGTTTGCTAAATTTGGATAAAATGTTTATTGAAATCATGTTGTGTAATATCCTAACTTTTATCAAATTGCATTTGTCAAACATCAAGATTTTTTAAGGATCTTGATCTTTTATCCACAACTTATTCGATTGCATTTTACATTTTTTTAGTATAGCTTCTCTCGATCAGACACTCAAGACTTATTTAAGTAGTGTTACATAATACAAAACTAAAATCTTTGCTCGAACACACATAATGCAGTCGAAAATTCTCTGCAAGGGACCCTTTTACTCATAACATGCTCTGTCCCATTTCACATTTTCGAAAAAGTGTTGAGTTGGAAACCTTCACGTCATCAAAATAACTGTAGATGATCTACAACCGGCTAAACTATGTTTCTTAAAAATGGTAAAATTCAAATATTCTTATATGTGTGTGTGTGTGTGTGTGTGTATATATATATATATATATTGACTCCGGTGAGATGACACCTTATGGTAAGATGACATGTTTCAGTCAGATGACACTGGAGCTCACCACTGATCACTGCAAAGCTCACCATTGATCAGCAAAACTCACCACTGTCCACTGCAAAGCTCACCATGATTTTCCAACACTTTACTTTTTTTTCAAAATTTGATGGTTAAATTCTTACAAATCCCAGCAACAAAGCTCACTGGTTATCATTGCAAAGCTCACCGAATATGTGCACAAAGCTCACCACACTTTAAAGTTTAAAATGATTTCAAAAAAAATAAATGGCGGTGGTGCTGACTTCCAACCGCTGCAGACTACCGCCGTGGACCGATGATGCAATTTTATTAGCTTTTTTTTTAAAAAAAAAGTGGTGAGCTTTGCATTATTTTTGGTGAGCTTTCCATTGACAGTTGGTGAGTTTTGCATTGACAGTTGGTGAGCTTTGCACTTTGACCGCCCATGACCAATGGCCACCACCGATGACCCCCCACTGTTGCCATGGACCGGTGGTTGAGCGGTGGTTGACTGGTGGTTGAGTGGTGGTGCTATTTTTTTAACTTTTTTTTATTTAAAAAAGTGATGAGCTTTGCATTGACAGTTGGTGAGCTTTCCAATGGCAGTGTTGTGTGTTGTGTCATCTGATTGAAGTATGTCATCTTACCATAAGGTGTCATCTCACTGAAGTCAATCCCATATATATATATATATATATATATATATATATATATATATATATATATATATATATATATATATATATATATATATATATATATATATATATAAACACTCAACGTTCACTGGAGAGTATCCAACGTTAGAAATGTGAGAACAAAATAATCGATATATAAGCTCATGAGTTGAACTAAGTAATCAATTGAATTCAATCTTTTAATGTGGTTCAACTCAAATATCTTAGAGCCCAATCCAGTGTTCCCTACCCTATTCTTAATTCAAGTATGGTATCGGAGCAGGTCCGATCCAAGTTCGATTCTTTCTCGTTGTTTGGACGTGGGTTTAGCAAAATAATAAGCTACCCGTCCGTGATTTGGGTTGAGTTGGCTATAAGAGATCAAGATGCCACCGCCCGTTGTGTGGACTAGCTATAAGAAATTAAGATGCTAGTCTAGTGTGTCCAAGTGCTAACTAGGTGAGGCTAGTTACCACTTGAGAGGAAGTGTTAAAGAGTATCTATCCCACACTGAAGAAGTGAAAAAAATAATTGGTATATAAGCTCTTGAGTTGAATTAAGTAATCGATTGGATTCAATCTTTTAATGTGGTTTAGTCCAAGTGTCTAAATCTTTTATCTATACCTCATTCTAAACTCTATCATGACATCAGATCCAGTTTTAGTTTACCTCATTTGTTAAGGTGTATGTCTAGGCATTCATTCCTAGCGGTTCTAATCTTTAGTCCAGTTCTTCATGTGGAATGTATATCCAACGGCATGTGACATGTTTAACCCGATTACCCATCTGTTTAACTAATTAGATTCAAAATGGTCTAGTAGTCCACTTGATGAGGAGTTTCAGAAAGTACTTCACATTAGAAATGTGAGAACAAAATAATCGGTATATAAGAATTTTCAACACTCTTCCTCAAGTGGTAATTATCATATATAGAAAAGTGAAACCCTACGTATAAGTTTAAGTTTTGGATCAAAAAATAGATTCTGACTTTATATGCAAGTGGTTAATTTTACCCGATATTCTGTACGTTGTTCTCCATCCACTAAAATTTTAAAAGGATTTCCATGGTGTACCTTAATGAGTTAATGGCATGACAAAAAACTCTTTTTTGTTTGTTTCTTTGGACTTTGGAGCTACTACATACTTTTGACTAGCCTTCAAGACTTGATCAACCACGTGTGAACAAAACTCACTAATATGAACAACGACTAATTAATTAACATGATGATTGTATTAATAAATCTAAATAATAAATGAGTAATAATTCTAAATAAATATTTAGTCTAAAAATAATTGGGGAGACATATTCAGGGTAGATTCGACGTTGGTAGGCCGTCGACTTTTTAACTTTTTTTCTTCAAGAACACACTTTATTTTTTTAAATGACTTTATTGAATTAATTATTAAAAGACAGTCAATTGAAAATTGGAATCAACCTTGGCGTTGATGCCCTTAAAAGTTGATTAATTTCTTTATTTTTTTTTGTACATCTTCCTATGTCTAGCCTACAAACTCACAAAGTGGTGTGGTGAAAAATTGACCATAACTACAAGGCTATCCTTTTTTTTTGAAACTTCATATTTCGGTTTGTTATCTTATTTCTAATTTAATTTATATAAATATTCATTTTAGATTGAAATATAAAATTTTTTATATTTAAAACAGAAATCATAAATTTACAAAATAAAAAATGAGGTGATTATTTTTTTTTCAACAAATGATTAAAGAAAGAAGATCTAACATAGTAACAAGAACATAAAATTGAACTCGTATGATTTAAGTTTATATAAATAAAAAATGAATATATAGTTTTTTTATGACGTACGGAGTACATAATTAACTATCTATTTTTAGAATACGGAGTACTACATATTTAATTAAAAAAAAGCTATTGACAATTTTAAAAAATTAGTTTGCTAAAGAGCCACGCTTTCCGCTTCTATAAATAACAAGTCAACTTGTGATTTTATTGTTGCTATTTTAATCATTTATTGAAATTCAGATAATTTTAAATACACAACTCCCTTGGATCCCACGAGAGATAGATATGGAGGAAGAGGGGAGGGGTGGAGAATGTGGGAGGATGTGTGTGTATGTAGACATTCCTCTACTTGAAAGTAGAGTGGCTGATTACAAGAGACTCCCGACTCAAGCAACACAGATAATACAAGATCATAAAAATATATTAAGTAGAAAAAGTAGGGGTGAGCATGACACGGTATTTAGCTCGTACCGATACTGTACCAAATATTTCGGTTCGGTATGAGATTTTACTCCGTACCGATCACGATCCCAAAATATCAGTTCGGTATGGTTCGAGTTGATTCAGTATTAGTTTCGGTACAAATAGAGATGAATATATATAACTACTTTACACGTTAAAATTTAACAATACCCCCTTATTTTTGAAAATTAAAAGGGAATTTAAATAAAAAAAACATGAAAAATTAAAAAATGAATATTTAAATGCAAGATATGCGTATCAAAACTTAGTTTATATTTCACAAACTAAAAAAATGAATGACAATAAAGGAGTATTTAGAATCTTTGTGAATACTTTTATGTTCATACACAAAAATTAAAAGTTAAATAAAAGTATAATTTACACATCATAGAACCTGAATCGATTTTTTTTTAAAAAATATTATTTAGTGAAGGAATATAAAAATATTACTCCGGCGTATTATTTTTTATAATATTTTAGTTGTTCGGTACGGGATTTTCGGTATGGGACGTCACCTCGTATCGTCCTCAAATACTGTACCAACCATTCGGTTCGGTACGGTTCGGTTCCTTCTCGGTACTTTTTCGGTTTGGTATTTTTCAGTTTGGTATTCTCAATTTTTTCGAAAAATTTCAGTATTGGTTCGGTACTTGCTCACCCCTAAGAAAAAGCACAAAGCAGACTACACACCGAGATAAAGAACAAACTAAAGTTAACAAAAGTAAAACACGATAAGTAAATAACACCCAACATAACAAGCAGACAACAAGTACAAAAACTACCTCCTTACTCAACGCTTTTACCCAACAACTCTAATCGTAGATCTTCAAACGCTCTTATCTAAAGTCATATTCTTTGTAAGGGCAAGAGATTCTAAGTCATGTCAACTCGATCGATTCCTTCTAATTTTTCCTAGGTTTACCTATTCTCATACTCTCGCACACCAATCAAAGCCTTTTGCATCTTCGCACAAATGCGTCAACACTCTGTCTCCTCACATGCCCAACCAAATCAACCTACCTCCCCGCAACGTATCTTCCATAGGGGCCACAGCCATCCTTGGATAAAATCTCGTTTCAAATCCTATCCATTCTCTTCTGCCATCCAATGCAGCATCGGCATTTCTGCAACATGCAATTGGCGCACTCGAGTTTTCTTTACTGCCCAGCACTCCTCATCGTACATGCTAGCTGGTGTGACTATCGATCGATACAACTTACCTTTCATCCTAGTCGAAATCTTCTTACCACACAAAACCCCAGACACCAACACTCACTTAGCCCAAGCCGCTCCAACTCGATGCGCAATATCCCGGTTTAACTCGCCATCTGCTTGAATGACCGAGTCACAATAACGAAACTTATCTACCTTGTGCACTAGGTGAGTATCAATTCTAACCTCCACCCGTGCTTCCGTCTCCCAACCACTAAAAAGAGACTCCATATATTCAATCTTGGTCCTACTCAGTCTAAGTTCATTGGGTTCCATGGAAAGGCACTTCTAACTTGTTGTTTAGTCCCTCGCGGATATCGTCGATAAGCACAATATCATAAGCAAAAAACATGCACCATTAAACCTCACTTTGAACTCCCTGCATCATGATGTCAATCACCAAGCAAACAAGAAATGGCTTAGGGAAGAACCCTTGTGTATCCACACTTCCACGGAGAACGGCTCGGAGTCACCTCTGACAGCCCTTGCCCGATCTTTGTCCCGCCATACATATCTTGGACCTACACGAATGTATGCAATTGGAACCCTTCTTGACTCAAGACACCTCCACATGACCTTCCCCAAAACCTTATAGTACACTTTTAAAGGTAAATAAACACCATGTTAAGATCCTTCTTCTTACCCTATACTCTTCTATCAACCTCCATACGAAGTTGATTGTCTCTGTGGTTGATCGTCCAAACATGAAACCAAACTAGTTCTCGAAAACACACCCCCGTCCGTAACCTATACTCAATGATGTACTCCCAAACCTTTATAGTGTGACTAAGGAGTTCGATCTCACTATAATTTTCACCTCTCAATGAATATTTATATTCAAACGCAGTATTTGACAAGAAAATTTTGATTTAATTTGCTCGTGGTATTTTTTTGTTTTTAGAAATACTATTTGCAAAAGTTGACCATAAATAAGATGAAACTAATAACTCACATTGTTTATTAAAAAAACAAATAGTAATAATACTAATAATAAGAAGAAGAAAAATGACGACAACAAGAATAACAACAAAAACAACAACAATAAAAATAAAAATAATAATAGTAATAATAATAAAAATAATAATAATAATAATAACAAGAACAACAACAACAACAACAACAATATTGTAATAAAGATTGATAAGCATCTAGTGGAGTCAGAGATGCTCGCGTGTGTATGAGCATTGGGCACTCCGTCATAAAGCAAACATATATACTCCGTATATGTGTGTGTGTACACACACACACTACGGAATATATATATTCCCTTCTTCAATAGCTTTGCCATGAAGAACCATAATACTTCAGCATGGTGAAAAATAATATTTAATGGAAAGTTTAGGGAGTGAACCCGAAAAACATGAAATAATTGCTGGTTGCCAATCCATTTTAACAGCACAGCAATTAGTAAATGTAAAACTTCAGTTGGTAATAATAATGGTCACTCACTTCAGTCTGTAAAAGAAGAAATAAAGAGATGAAGTTGTTACCATAAACAAACGAAAAACAAGTTTTTGCCTTCACTTTCACAGTAACTTGGGGGAAATCTGTCTTTGTCTCTTCCAAAGGGTCTTTTCTGCAAAATGCTTCCAAGATCCCTGGAGGGCACTGCCCCTTAATGCATCCCGGCCCGAGCAACTCTAGGTCTCACCGGTGTCTTTGAAGGACTCACCCTACGCATTTACAACAACATTTTTTACTCACATGTTTGATGATTGTGACAGTTATACGTCGTGGTTAAACCGGTTTTTACCTGATACGCTGGGACCCCAACACCTCACCGCAACGGTCCAATGCCATAATTGCACTCTCAGCCTGCACAAGTTTTGATGATTCATATTCCCTTTAAAGCTATACTATGCACATATGGAAAATAAATGTCCTCGTCAAGCTCACAACATATTAATTACCATGACAAATTCAACAAAAGCAATACGGGTCGAATGCACTTGATCTCCCAAAAGCCTCAGGCGAGAAACCTAGAAACGACAATGTGTGTTTAGTTTGGCATAATAATAAAATCGCATGCCCGTACGATGTTGTTTTCATTATTGTTATTTAGTTTAACTGACCTCGCCACATCTTGTCTCAAAAAAAGTCTTGACATCAGCTTGTGACACCTACACATTTAATGCGCATCTTATTACTAGAAATTATACACACGTGCTAAATCTGTTACGAAACGTTTATTAGACTGAAATGGATATTTGAATTTTTCTAAAACGGGGAAAAAACATTTGGTGACAACCATTCCAGCCAAATAAGTTAAATTCAGAAGCTGCTTGTTATGCTGATAACCTAAACAATCAAGAACTGGCTACCGAACGGAGCCTAAGTCTTATAAGACATAGAAGAAAACTTCTGAAAATTCTGCCATAGAAATATACAAAAAAATCTGTACCTTCTTATCTATATTTGTACAGTAGACTGTCCTAGCACACATCTCCCGTTCATCCTCTGACTGAATAAGTACAGGCAAAAAAAAATCAAGAAAATGCAGAGGTAATAATTACCATGAAAACCCATTTTAAAGAAACCACGGGTAACCCATGTTCATACCCTGGGAAGGAATGTAGGATTGACAGGAAGGATAGCCGTTTTGGAAGGCAGGACTTTGAGCTGGGAAAACCCAATTATTGTACCAGAAAGGCAAAGAGAAGTTCTGGCAGAGTCTGTTGAAATTTATTCCAATCATCAAATAAGGTTAGAATATCTCAATGGCACGGCACATAAATTTAGGCAAGAACATGAAACATATTTACATTCATCGGCAAACTCCACAAAAGCAAAGCGGAGATTAGAGTGTGGATCACCACAAACTCGGCAGTCGACAACCTGTAAGAGGAAAGGGGACAGTCAAAAAAAGAGTATAAGGTGCTCCATCTTCTAAGGGTCTGTTTGGAACCCGGAAACTGACATGGAAAGAAAATAGGAGGGGATGTATAGGGAGAACTAAGAAAGAATGAAATGCGAAGGAAAATAAAACCTTCGTTCAAACCCAAAGAATTTGATCAAACTGAAATCGTTTTTCTATTTCTAAAATATAGACTTAGAAATCTACACAAATGTAAAAATATCAAAAACACTACTCGTATTCAATTTTCCATAAAAAAATGAACACGAGAAAATAATAACTTCCCCTGGCATTTTTCTCTTAGCATTTTTTGGGATTCAGACATACGGTACAGGTATGCTTGAAACTCAGAAATTGCTAAGGAAACAAAATATGGAGGGGAATATAGTGGACATGTTAGGAGTGAAAGAAAACGTGGGGGAGAATAAAGCTTTAGATCGAACTCAATAAATTTGTTTCTAATATTTGTTCAAACTCATCTTATTGATCAATACCTATTATAGAAAAACTAAAAACCTGAACACGTGTAAACTTCTTTAAAACATCAATCATAACTTATAGCACTTTTTCATTTCCATATCTTATTCTGAGATCCAAACAGACCCTTTGCAGAATCAATTAGAATAAAGAAATAAAGAACATACTCCATAAATGGCTTATGTGGCAATGCACTTTAAGTAGGCTTAAACCACACCCATTTTCATTACTGTTTACTTTGCCAATGGAGATATGAGATTCATTATTAACAATGATTTAGTTTCGCGCACATAATAGACTTAATTAAACCTCCCTTCTTACTTTCAATGAAGTTTTGGGCAATAAATGCAGCAATGCATCTAGGGTCTAAACGTAACAGAAACAGTCTCTCTGATTTTGCAAGGTTAAGACTGCGTACATATCCCCCCCCCCCCCCCCCCCGCTCGACCCCAATGAAGTTTGGATTGTATTGGGTTGTTCAGCAATTTCTCAATCAAGGTAAATCCATGCTAAAGTCAAGTAAGCAAGCAAATCCACGCTAAAGGAAAGTCAAGTAAGCAAGCAAATCCATGCTAAAGGAATGGGTGATATGCTAAATTCCGGCGATCCGGGCTGGGGGCTGGGCTGCAGAGGGGTTTGTGTGGGGGAGGTTAAGGGGGTAGGACCCACTTCGGGGCCCAATAGGGTATCATATGAGGTGATTTACATACTTGTCCATAGGCACTAAATAAGGCAGCCAGCTGCTCTTCTGTGACCTGTATATAAAAGTAAAACAAATGAGAAAACATTAGCACAAACAATGAAAGCAACATAAAACTATATCGGAACCTAATCTCTACTTACATTGTGATCAATGTCAGAAACATAGACAGTACGCCGAATGCTATCTTCCCTTTGAGCTCTGGAAGCTCTATTGTTTGTTCGGTTGCTTCTTCCCTGATTATAGTTGTTTCCTCTCTGGGAATAAAAAGAGTTATTTACTACAATAAAATCGAGATGAATTTTTCCGTACATAAAACGTTTAGTTGACTACAAAAGTCACGTGATCGTAATTGAGCAACCTGCTATAAACTCCTACCTATATACATCGTGACAACTAACGAAACGTCACTAATGATTAGTAAATGGAATAAATTTATTACCAAATGAAATTAGTTACATGCTGGATATAGAAAAGAAAACATTTCACAGAGAAGAAGATATGAATGCTTTTACATGAAAAAACAACTATATGTGGCTAATCGATATCAACGATGTTTGAGCAAATTAAAAAGAAAAAGAATAATTCTTTGAAAAGCTTCTCACAAACACAACAACCCAGTGAAATCCCAGAGCTTGGGACTGGGGTTGGATGATTTATGCAAACCTTACCTCTACCAAAATGGTAGAGGTGTGTTTCCGTAAGAGCTCCAACTCAAGAAACAAACAGAAACCTGTTAGAACAATCAGAGATAGATGACAAATAAAGATTACGAGATGAATTAAGAGTAATGAAAACACAAACAGATAAATCACATGCCCCCCAAATACACGCGCCCTACAATGGATTTCTCTAGCATATGTAACTAACCCGATCTAAACCTCAATGAAATTCACAAAATACCCCGATGAATCGGCTTATGAATACTCGGGGACTGATTGGGGGGATCTGGCCCCACCCCAAACTCGGCCATTTTTTACATGTAAGTTTTTCTTATTGATATATTTGTAGCCTATAAACAAGTAAAGTTAATTTCCACAAATGGAGTAACCAAAGCCAACTTTTAATCAATAAGATGTTATGTTTTTTAACCATTATGGAGTGAAACAGAAGTTGATTTCTATTTGCTGCAATAACAATAATTGAACTCAAATGGGTCTTGCTTCCAATGCAGCACAATCAAAACAATCATATGCAATAATAATAAATTTTCTTAGATAGACACACAAGGCCACAAGGCAAACAACAGTTCATAACTTTATATTAAATGGAACTTTTTTGACAAGGGCACACAAATGCAAAAGAAAAACACAAGGCTTACAGGATTCACCAAATCATCACAAGTATAGATAAAGTCAGCCCAAATTATAGTGAATCGAATAGAAGATATCAAACTTAGGAATGGAGATGTATATAGACAAAATACCATAGTAGCAATTTGTAACGCAAAAAATCTACTGCAAAAAGAAACAGTTGTCAAAATTTCAGCAACACACAAAACAATAAATTGATCAAAGCAAACAAAAAAAATTGATCAAAGCAAAAAAAATTCAGCAAAACAATAAATTGATCAAAGCAAACAAAAAAAGGAGTTATTATACCCTTCTGTTATTTCGGAAGCCATCAGATACCAGATTCTTGTTGAGCCCCTCATCTCGGCCATAGGAAGAAGGGAAAAACTCTTTTGCCAGAGGGTTCAGCTTCAGCGTCTTGAACATATCAACAATTTCCTGCTGCATTTGATACTCAGATTTCGGGTTTGAATCTGAACCAGAGTCCTTATCACCATTTCCCAGAGATTCAGATTTCACATTGGTGCTGACGTCAGAGCCAGCATCAGAGACTACGGTGGAAGCAGCAGCATCGGACTTTGGTGATGAAGAAGAGTTCTCAAGAACGGGTGCCTCAACCACTGATGGCTCAACAAACACCTCAGAACCAGCAGCCATCGAATCAGAAGCACAGACACACACACAAAGATTCAGAATTTTATTTAAGGGATTGAGAAAGAGATGAAATCAAAACAGACCCACCGCTCAAATCCTCAAAAAGACTCTATCTTTATCTCCTAACCATATAAATATATCGGAAAGCAATTTGGTAAGGCTCTTCCGGATTTAGGTAATCTTGAAATAATCACTTGATCCACTCACCTAAAGGAGTATATGAATAATAAAGACTTTAAATACAAAACCAAATCAGGAAAATTTGCCAGAAATGAAATAAAAATAGGGGGGTGATGAGAGAGTGTGGATTTGCAAGGACCAAGAAGAGTAATATTAAAAATTTAAAAAAAAGATAGAAACTTTAGGGTTTTGTAACAAATTTCATCACAGGAATTGGTGGATTCTGGTAGTGGTTTATGGAAGTACTTCCCTCAACAAACAGCTGCTTCGGCCCTGATTCTTTTATTCCGTTCTATAGAGAGAGAGAGAGAAAGTTACGTATTTTATGTATGATGATGATGTGCATGTATACATAATGGTCTAAAGTCTACCTCCTCGGCAAATTTGCATAATACGAGCAAAACTTTAAACAAATCAGTGCAGCCATTTTTGTTTTTCGTTTTTTGTATTTTAAGAAGCAGCCAATTTTGTTTGGTCCCCTCATTTTATATTGAATAGAAAAAACGAGAGCACGTCAAAATTAAATGCAAAAATAATGACACATCAACACTCTTCAAAAAGTTACATTGAATTGTGTGTTATTTTATCGAAAAATATATGGAGCACTCAATGATACAATTTGCTACTTGGGAGTGTAAGGACAAGAGGTATGATGTAGAATTTACTTCCAAAATTTTGTATTTGCATATTAAATTGGGTAAATTGACAAAGACCGAGTAAACTTCAGACTTATGTTTAAGCAGATAAAACCATGTAAATTTGATAAAAGCATTAATAAAAGAGATATAAAAACAAAAATCACTATGAAAAGAAGTAGAGATTAGCCCTCAAACATCAAAATGTATTAACTGAAAAGGTACATTGGCTTTGTGTCCAGACTATTGAAAAGGTAAACGACAAGACTTAGATACATAGAGGGTGTTTAGCAGTGCGCTGCTTTTAGTAATTTAGCTCCTGCTTTGAGTAGAAGTAATTTTATTTTGTTTGGCATGTCAGCTTCTGATTTTCACCATCACTATTTTATACACAGAACACCGTTTTGGAGAAGCAAGTATGAGGTGTTTTTGCTTTCAGCTTTTGTGAAAATCACTTTATCTAGAAGTTAATCACTCCCAAACAAGCTCATAACACGACCCACAATGTAATGTTTGAGAAAAATTAAAACCTAAAGCAGAAAAGATAGATTTGGCTATAGCATGAGTTGGATGACCGAGTCGGCGATGCCAAGTAGAGGCAAGAACAACATGATACGTAACAGATTTGGACTTGGAAGGGAGGGTGTATAGTCCATGTTTACGAGGGTCCGAGTACCGCACCTGATTCGTGGTGTTGTCCACTTTATGAAAATTATTAACATTAAAAACAAGAGTACAATCATTATTTTTGGTAAACCGGTGAACAAATAGTAAGTTAGAGGTAATTAAGAGGGGCAAGGTTCAAATGACATTGAACCTTGATGTCATGGGATGACCCGGGGCGCTCCGGTGCCCCGTTCGTAAAATTAACGATTCCTACCCCCTTTAACCCACCCGGTAAACCCCCCCACCCGGCCCCGACCCGAACACAACCTTTCACCCCCTTCAATTGCACCTCACAAGTTGATTTTGACTTTGGAGTCAAATTTTGACTCCAAAGTCAAAATTAACTTGTGGGGTGCAATTGAAGGGGGTGGGGGGGTGTTCGGGTCGAGGCCGGGTGGGGGGATTTACCGGAGGGGTTAGGGGGGGTAAGAACCGTCAATTTTACGAACGGGGCACCAGAATGCCCCCGGGTCATCCCATGACACCAAGGTTCAATGTCACTTGAACATTGGTGAATTAAGAGAGGGGACATGATTTAGAGATGATATTTAATATTTACCATGAGGAGTATGTATATAGCCAGAGCCAGTGTGGTTATAGAAAAGGTGTGACCATTACCTACAGTGATAGTTTCTGTCCCATGATATGGAGTAGGAGATTGCAACTGAGAATATCATGCGTGACATCTCCAGATTAACCTCTTCGAAGACTAGCCATCTAGAAAGTTGATTGAGGGAGATATTTTCTTTGATTATTTGGTTATTCTATTTAGAGGAATATTCGACATGGAGACCTCAGATGACAGCATTCACCACATCACGTTCAAGGATTTCTTCATTCAAGGCATCAAGATATGATAGGATAGTCGAAATATCATCAAGGTATTGTGTCATAGTTTTTGTACCTTTACGAAGAGTGTGCAACTTATCTTGAAGCTGACAATTGTGAGCAGTGGGCATAGAATTATATTGTGTTGCTAAAGCATCCTAGAGGGCAGCAGAGGTGTTGAAGCCCCGAACATGTTTGTGAATAGTTAGACTGATGTCTGCTAGGAGACACTACGGATCTGAGTGTTAACAATTGACCATGAGGTATACTTGGGGTTGATAATGCACCTTAGTGAAAAAAATAAGAATAAAATCTAGCTTTTGGATCTGATGCATCGTGCGGCTCAGATTGCATCCTGCACTCAGATTTTGAGATAGTGCATTTTCAAAGGATTTTGGTGCATTTCGACAAGATGCATTTTCAAACCATTTTGGTTCACCTAATTTTGATGCAATCCTGACCCTTAGATTTCACAATCTAAAGCACTGGATTCATTCTTATTTCTTTTTCTTTCATAAGATCGCATTCTCATATGAACATATATATATATATATATATATATATATATATATATATATATATATATATATATATATATATATATATATATATATATATATATATATATATATATATATATATATATATAATATATATATATATATATATATATATATATATATATATATATATATATATATATATATATATATATATATATATGAGTTTTTCTTGAATCAATTTATGGAGACCGCGAAGTAAAAGTTTTACTCCAGAAGGTGAAGCAGCCAAAAGATCGAACAACAACGCCATGAAGACCGGCAGTAGACCGGCCCAGCGATTGGTTGACCGGCAATGAAGCACGGTCGAAAAAAGAATTAGGGTTTGAGAGACATTTTTCCGATACCATGATACAATTTGAGAAATTGATTTTATTGAATATTGAAAGATACATCCCTATATATAGGGATTACAAGGGGGAAAAGAACTATGGTAACAATATAATAACAACACAACAAATATGGAAGATAACTTATTATAATATCTATTTTCTATTGCTCAACACATTCTATATTATATTCGTTGTCCGTGGACGTAGCTCAACTGGTTAAATAAGATGTGCCAAATAAGGTAAATATGAGTTTAGTAACTGCGCTATTATGTAACTACATTGAACATATAGTTTACATTATAACTAAATAAACGTTTTTTCATAATTCACGACCAAAAGGTGTCACAGTTTGACCAAAAAAGACAAATTGTGGTAATCTTTCACGGACAGAAGGAGTATAGTTTTTGTTCTTTGAACAAGGTTATATTGACACCAACCATCGATGTCATATTATGACATTAGATTCCTACGAAACTTCTATTGTAAAATAGATGATTCTTAACTCCCTAACTTCCGGCTTAATCGCCCTACCCAGGAAAAACCAAATTGCGAACAAATCACAATATGAGTCTCAGTTTGACTGGGGCTATAATATGACAGCGTCGTTATAACCGAGATATTATTTTTTTTAAATTCCACACTAATACTTAAATACATTGAATGAAAATAGTAATAGCCAAACACCATAAACAAAAATATGAATATGTTATAAAAATATGGATTAATTTTTGGTCATTTTATTTATGTCTTTTCTATATCATGAGTGATCTTATCTTTCATGAATGAACAAAATAAAACAAAACAAGAATATTTGCAACAATTTCATAATTTTTTCGTTTTGTACAAAATAGTTTCATTTTTAACATATACGTAGAATAGTTACATTTTTTAACTTTGCTATATATGTCAATACTAAGCCTTAACTATTTATGATATTCATATGAAATTAATATATTCAAATTAATATATGAAGCATGATCACTTTTCATAAGTTGAGATAAAAGTTTAAATTTATATAGATTGTGGTTGTAAGTCGTTTTGTGATTGAGAATGCACAATATATGATAAGTGATCATACTTTCTAAATAGTGTCATGCTAGAAACTCCTCGGGTTTAACGTCAAATATTTTATATACATATACAAATATTAATGGTCTTTGACCTACACAAAATCATTGTATGTGCATATCTATGAAACACTTAGCATTAAACTTTTGAGTTTCTAACATTTTTGTTTCAAATAACCCTTGACCTTTTGTACTTATAATAATCTTGGCAAATGGGTTATTAGAGTTGAATATTAATTGAGTGTACTTCAATTTGAGGGATATTTGGGGCCATTTGGGTCTATATACTTAGGTTCCATTTGTTTTGGTTAGGGACAATTATAGTGATCCTAACATGAAATTTTCTTGTCATCTACATTTGGCCATGTTTGGTAACAATGTTATCGATCAACACTAGTATTTTGAATTATTTTTTAATAGTACACATTGACTTTGAAAAAATAAAGCTAAATGGTACGGTTGGATAATATTTTCAAAACGCTAAAGTTAAACGATGAAGTTATTGTCAAAGAGACCCTTTGTCTCAAAGTCTATGATTTTGGTGATTCTGATGATTGGGCAAATGGTGTCCTCACAAGATATTTTGTTAATGGCTTTTTCTTCCATCTGGAAAACTTTTGTGTGTGTGTACATACATACATACACACACACACACACACACACATTGAAAAATGAAGAAGTAACACATTGTGTGTCCCTCATTGCATAAGCAGAATAGCGTGTGTTTTAAGTGGACTCAAAGAATTCAAGAACCTTCTAATTTTTGGACTAAAGCACAAACAACACATGACATGCACAAACACCACATCCAGTTGTTTTGCGACATTGAAGCAACATTAGAATTCAGTGTTCCACAACGTACCAAGAATATTAAGGTGAATTGTCATTTTACTTGAGATAAGATTTAGAATTCGGTGTTGCATAATCTACTAAACATATTAAGGTGAATTGTCTCATATTTCTACTAGTCATGACCATCCTACAAATAATTCAAGGATATGTTTTAGGGGCCACACAATTTGAATACATGTTTTGCTGCAAGTTGACAATCAGAATCTTCATGCTCTAATTTGGGATTTAATGGAGTGATAAGACAATGCGCGTAGTAATAAACCGAGAGGAGTTATTATAATTTTAAAATATTAGTTAGAAGTTAGTATTGATTTAGAAAAATAATTATGATAGAATTTAGTGCTTCTCATATTTAGTTAATTCTTTTGACTCTCTCTAATGCATACTCTTTTTACGGTCAACATTTTAAAAAATTGACTACAAATTTCCAAAAAATACGTATATTGAATTGTGATATAAATTTAATATGAATAAATTTATGTCAAAATATAGTTTTAAAATATCATATTTTTATAATATATTTATATATAAATAAAAATATTAAGCTTTTTCCACAATTATCCACAAATGGAAAAAGTATTTGGGAATATATTCTGATTTCAATTAAGCTTTTATTTTGAGGTGCGAAAATGGAATCTTGATTATGTCATTCCAGTTTGTCATTCATATGCTGTTATTCCCCTTTAATGTAATTTAAATATTGAAAACTATAAATGAATTATATTTTTGTAGAACAGGTCAAGCATAGTTTTCTACCAATTAATTTTCTCTTTAGTTTCCCTTCCAATTATCTACAAAAAAAATAATACCAAACACTATTTAAAAACTTTTATGATGTTTTATCTAATGGGCACGTTGAGAATGAGCCGTTAAAACAATTTATTGCACCAATCCCCATGTGATTCGATAAATATGTACATTTATTTCTCATGGTTTTAAAATTTATGTAATTACCCATCATAATTATGATATTATTACGTCAATGCCCTTCTGAACAAAACTATCCTTCAAATATTATGTGAATAACTCTGCTATTCCATATGGTTTTGGAAATGGGCGCCGGTTGTTGTTTTTTTCTTTTCTTTTTCATAAAGAAAAGAAAATATTTGTGTGTGAAATAATAATTTTTTTTTCAAACCTACATTTTTAAAAAAAGTTTTAAAAAAATAAAAAAGTGTTTCTGTTTGGAATAAAAAAAGTAACATATACTTCATTTGTCAAATTAAATATTTTTGTTTTTTATCTAAAAAATGTTTTTATGTTTTTGAATATGTCAGGACCAAAAGAATACTGAATAATGCTTTTTTAATATATAAAAGTATATATTTTTTGTTTAAAAATATACTTTTCATATACGTTTCTTTTTCTTTATTTTCTTTTCTATTCTTTTTTTTATTTTAATGTTGGTTATAATAAAAGAAAAGGTATAAAATTAATTAACATCAAATGAGAAATGAACTTTAGTGAACAAAGAGAATATTTTATTAATTTTCGAATCATGAAAATGAACAAATAAAGATCTTTTCTGAACAAAAAATGAAAATATTTAATTTGAGGCATATGAAGTATACATTAATTCTTGTTATTTAATTGATTTTTATTGCAAACACAGAAAAAATTGATTACCAAAACATTATAAACATGATTTAAAAAAGAAATTAAAAAAAATATATATGAAAAAAGTAGTAGAAAAAAGAAAAACAATAAAGAACAAAGGAAGCGTTTGTGCTAATTTCTAAAATCATAGAGGTTAGTGGAGCTATTCACATAATATTTGATGGATACTTTATTCTAGAAGAACATTGACATAACAATATCAGAATCATGAGGGGTAACGACATTGGAAGTAATGACACACATTTACCAAACCACATGGGCCATGGTGTAATAAACTCGTGGTTAAAAGTACTTACAATAACACACATGACAAGAGTGATTATTGGGCCTTAATTAACTTTTGAAAAAATGATTATTTTGAACACAAAATCCTAAAGCACATTCGAGATGCTTCTCAGATTTTTCTTTAAAAATTAGACATTCAAAATGTAGTCAAACATTACAAAATGTCTTGTTTGGAAATAGTATTTTCAATTAGTGTAGACGCTTTAAATTATTTTTAATGGTGCAGATAAATTTTGAAAATGTTAAAACTAATTTAAACTCTCATTAGAAGACCTTTTCAAAACATTTAAACTTGTTCTGAAACTCTTGTCAAGTGCATCCATACTACTACCTTCGTCTCTGAGTATTTGTCCAATTTTATTTTTTCCAGTCAACTGTTTTAAACCTTTGACCTATAATTAAATAAAATATATATTGTATATTAATTTAATAAAATAATAATTTAAAAATATTTGATATAATAAATTAAATAAAATTATTGATATATCAACATCTAATATCATTTTTATTCAATTTAAAGTCAAAAACACTGCAAACAATTTCAATGGACCGGGCCCTTTAAAGTTTTGCACTATTTGGACTAAAAAGGGTATATCCACAATAAAACCAGAATAAAGAAAGAGACTGAGCTTAAAAACTGAGGCGGCCCAAACAAAATGGAAATACGTAGTATCTATTAAATGGATTGAAGCCCAAGAAGCACATAGGAATTCCATTCTCCTTATAAACAATGTTACCCAAACTTCTTAAACTAAAAACAAAAACTCCTTATTTTTTAGAGTAAATTCCATAATTGGTTCTTTATAACAAGAAGGTTTCCATATTTAAGTTTCTATTATCAAATATTATCCTCGTAGTCCTTTTTTTAAGGGTACCTTTCTACAAATGGTCCTTTTTTTATCTTCTACCATGTGTGTGTTAATTTAAAGGCTAAAAGTATAATTTGACATCAATATTATGTCTAGTGATGTGTTCTTATATTGGTTAATCGAATAACACAAAAATAATTACTATGATTGTGTGATCTGACGGAAGACTACATTTGTAGACTATGGTTGTAGTAGGAAAGCAAATGTAATTCACAAACGACGCAAGCGGAACAACCTTTGGAATTGTGTATAACAAAAAAGATATATTATCATTGTAAAATTATACTTCTAGTTCTCAAATTAACTCAAACATGATAGAAGATAAAAAAAGGACCATTTGTGGAAAGATACCCATAAAAGAAGAACCACTGGGTAATATTTGATAGTAGAAGACTAAATAGAGAACTCCCTCTTATAAAGGATCAATTTTGGAGTATCTTTAGAGCATAGAGAGAAGTGGTGATTTGAAAAAACGAAATGTTATTTTAGCTTCTCAATAATGTTCCAATTTTAACATCAACTCCAAGTGTATTATCTATATTATAAACTTATACTCCGTATTATTCTTAATTAATAAAATGTTTTATAAATATATTCTAAATATAAAATATGAAAATAAGTACTTACAATTACATATCTCAATATTAGTACCATACTACCATTCCAGTGTGGTCTTCTATTTGTTTCTAATATTTTGCTTATTTTAATTTATAGCATTTGCTAGAATTGACATGTATGAATAGATGATGCAAAATCTATTTTAGCTTATTAGAGCATTTTTAAAAAGTTAGAACTGAATTCATACTCATGGCGGAGGTAGTATATATATTTATAATAGTGCAAAAGGCTTGCGCAATCACAGTGCAAAAGATTTATGCAATATGTGACTTTGATAGTTTGATATCATGTCAAGAAACCAATCCAATCGAAAGATCAAGTTTATGATTGTAGGTAAAAGAAAGATTATATGCTCTAACATAGATCTTCATGTGCATGTGTTATTTGTTTTTGCTCGAGTGTGAGCATTCCTTTTTTGGCAAGTGGCCCCAATTGTTTTTTAAATACATAATATAAAAAATTTGTGATAAAGTAAAAGAGCGCCATCATTTATAAAACGTGTGCCCCTGATGCCAAAAGAAAAATCTAGTTTAAAAGAAAAAATAAATATTTAAATAAAGTATTAAGGATTTTTTTCTGAAATAAATTAGTACTATTAGGTTATGAATTATGTTATGCTATACAATATCTTTTTTCTCTTAAAATACTTTATTTTACTTATTTGAATACTTAGATTGTTAGAAAATAAATTTATTCATTTTCTTCATTATAAATGGTATTTATAAAGATTTGGGAATATATTTATATATGATAAATATAAAATCACATTATATATCCAAATTTATAAGACAGCCCCTTAAAAACGGACAATGATAAATTCTATTTTATCCAAAATTAGAGTTTTCTTATATACTAATTGGGATGATCATTTAATTGAGTGACTTGTCAACACTTTAATTCTTCCAATATTTTTAATTCTTTCCAGTTTTTCGAACTCTTTCCAATTTCTTCCAACATCCAATTCTGAAATACCAATCCAAAAGAACATGATCTAAATATATATAGGATAATAAAGTTTATTGCTTAATTTCATTAAATTTGAAAAATAAGTCAAAAGTAGACTTAAGTGATTAAACAGCCTCCCTACTTCCGAGTAGGGGCAAGGTCTACGTACACACTGTCTCCCGAGACCCTATTGTAGTGCGACTCAACTGGGTTGTTGTTGTTAAAAGTTAGAAGAGAAAAAATTATTATAAGGGGCATATCACTTTTTTTATCAGAGAAAATAAAAATAAAAAATAAGGGGAGTTGAGAAACAAAAAATTGCTACTCGGTATTTTCAGTTTTGTGATAAAGACTTTTAAGTATATCGTTTTTAAAAATATATATACTTTGCGGTACCTTAAAATATCTAAACACTAACTCCAAAGGAACTTTCTGTCCATCCTCCGTCATATTCACTTGCTCCGTTATCTTTTCATCATCTTCTTTCAAAAAATTACTGCTTAGCACCCCCAATTTTGTAGAAAGAACTTCAGGTCCCATCTTTTAAAAAATATACTCCTTCTGTCCCTAAATATTTGTCAAACTTATATTTCTGAGGCAAAATACGAAGTTTTTTTAATTAATTTTATTTACATATTGGTATAGAAATAAAAAATAAAATTTAAATATCAAAAAACTACATGAAAAGTTCTTCGAAATAAGAAATGTCAAGAATATTTTATTTTATCAAATAACCAATGAAAGCATAGAAATAAACAAAAGTTGTCTGCGACTACTAAAAAAGCAAGTGTAGCAAATATTTTAAGACGGATGGAGTATATTAGACTACCATAAAGTATCTAAAAACCGCATATCATTGTCCCCCACCCTTTCTCCACCATTCAATTTTTTTTATTTTCTTACCTTTTTTGTGGTGTTGGAGGGAGTGAGGGACAAATGAGGTACAATTTTGTGTACCCCTATCATTTTTCATTTCTTTATTAGAGAGAATTGCACCCCAAGAGAAGAAAGGTCTTAGATACGAGACCAGATACAAAAGGGCGGTGATGTGTCATATCTTAACCCAAGAGTGTGCCTTCCACACAGTTCTCATTTCTTAACCCTTCCCGTTTTCTGAGTGGCCTTTGCATATTGCAACACGTGCTTCTCCCGCTGCATGTTGGAAGTGGCCCCCCCCCACACCCCCCACCCACCCTTGTCTCTTCCTCTATATATGTTGTCTTCCCCTTCCTCCCAAACATTTCTCTCAAACATAAACCAAATCAAACTTTGGCCATTATGTCTGCTCCCATTAAAAACCCTTTTTGGGGTTTCCAACTAACAAAATTGTCCCTTAAAATGGCTTCTCCTTCTTCTTCTTCTTCGTATCTTTCTTTCTTGCCTCAGAGCCCCAAATGCTCTGTTCAAGAACTTTCTCTGCTCCACTCTCCAAACAAACCTTCTTCAAGTAATAATCCCATTAAAATCCCAATTTCGTATCCCAAAGAACATCAAAAAGCTCCCGTTGCCGTTTCTTCTTCTCCGCCGCGCCGTGGGTGGAATTTGTTGCAGAGAGCGGCGGCGGGGGAGATCCCTGAGTGCATTGACGGCGTCTACGTCCGAAACGGCGCGAACCCGCACTTCGAGCCCGTGGCCGGCCACCACTTCTTCGACGGCGACGGGATGATTCACGCCGTTAAGTTCTGTAACGGCGCCGCCAGTTACGCCTGCCGGTTCACGGAGACCCAGCGGCTGGTCCAAGAACGGGCCGTCGGACGCCCCTTCTTCCCCAAGGCCATCGGCGAGCTCCACGGCCACTCCGGGCTCGCAAGACTGCTCCTTTTCTACGCGCGCGGGATTTTCGGACTCCTCGACCACAGTCGCGGCACCGGAGTAGCCAACGCCGGCCTGGTTTACTTCAACAACCGGCTGCTGGCCATGTCGGAGGATGATATGCCGTACCACGTGGAAATAACTCACTCCGGCGACCTCAAAACCGTGAAAATATACGATTTTGACGGGCAACTGAAGTCCACCACGATCGCCCACCCGAAGCTCGACCCTGTTTCCGGCGACCTCTTCGCTCTGTCCTACGACGTCATCCAGAAGCCGTACCTCAAGTACTTCTCCTTCTCCCGCGACGGGAAGAAATCCAAAGACGTCGACATCCCCGTCACCGACCCCACCATGATCCACGACTTCGCCATCACCGAGAGATTCGTCATCGTCCCGGACCAGCAAGTGGTGTTCAAGCTTTCCCAGATGTTCCGCGGCGGCTCTCCGGTGGTCTACGACAAGAGCAAGAAACCCAGATTCGGAATTCTAAACAAATACGCCGGAGACTCGTCGGAGATGAAATGGGTAGAAGTCCCGGACTGCTTCTGCTTCCATCTCTGGAACGCCTGGGAAGAAACAGAGACAGACGAAATCGTGGTGATCGGGTCGTGCATGACCCCGCCGGACTCAATCTTCAACGAGTGCGAGGAGGGATTAAAGAGCGTGTTATCGGAAATCCGACTGAACCCGGCCACCGGAAAGTCCACGAGGAAGCCAATCATTCAAGAAGACATGAACCTGGAAGCCGGAATGGTGAACAGGAATCGCCTGGGGAGGAAAACCCGGTACGCGTACTTAGCAATCGCAGAGCCGTGGCCGAAAGTCTCCGGCTTCGCAAAAGTCGATCTTTTCACCGGAGAAGTGAAGAAATTCATGTACGGAGACGAGAAGTACGGCGGGGAGCCTCTGTTCTTGCCCAGAAACTCTGTAGAACAAGAAGAAGATGAAGAAGATGATGGGTATATATTGGCATTTGCTCATGACGAGAAGGAATGGAAATCAGAGGTTCAGATAGTGAATGCGCAGAGCCTGAAACTGGAGGCGACTGTGAAGCTGCCGTCGAGAGTGCCATATGGGTTTCATGGCACATTCATCAGTTGCAGAGATTTGGAAACCCAGGAAAGCTGCTAGTAGTTCAAATTCTGCTTCTTGGGCAGGGGAGAATTGCCAGAGGGATGGTTTGATCCCCGGAATCTCCATTGTTATGGAAGCTATACATACATGTTTAATAATCTATCTGTGTTTCTTGGTATAGGTACTGTATCAGTAGTTGTTTTAATATATATGGGGGGGATCAGCTTGTAGCATTTGTATATTTGGGTGTAATTATAATTGAAGCTCAGCTGGTTTCTTACTTGGTAATGGTTAATCCCTCCCTAATGAAGCAATGATGATTTCAAGGTCTTTTAAGAAAGATGTTGAAATATGAAAATAAATGGTTAGATTTTATTTGAAAAAGTAAAATGTCTAAATTGAATTGAGTGGGGAAGGAGGGAGTATTTGTTTTTGGATTATTTGATTTTGGCTCCCTTTGCTAATAACATTAGTGTTTGGTCTTAGCGTTTTAAAAAGTTATCTAACGACAATATTTAAGCTTCATTTGGAATTCAAATTATAGAATTTAAATTAGAATTAATAATTCCAATTTTGTTGTTTGATAGCACAAAAAATATATGGATTTAGAATTGGTAGTGTCAAAAATCGTAAGAAATTGGATAATTCAATTCCATTCAAATCAATTTTATAGAATTTTAATTTTCAATTCAATTCTAATTTCATCAATTCTGTATATCGCACGGAATTTAGTGTTAGTGTTTTTAAGATTAAGTTACATCATTCAAATTTTATCTAAAATGTTAAGACTAATGAAAAACATTATTTTCAAACAAAACTTTTCACAAAATTTGTGGATAAAATTTAAGAGAGATCTTATCAGATTAAAAGAGATTAACGGCCAAACAATGCTTATTTTGGTGCCATGCATGAAGCATGAGAAACTCTTTTGACCAACTACCTATTGTTGTCCTACTTTACACTAGTATAAAATTTCAGTATGAATTGTGACGATTGTACAGACCCAGTATAAAGTATTTGGTGTACAACTACATATACACTAAATAGTTTACAAGTAGCACAGTTCGAGAGCATATACTAGATAAAATGAAAAAGTATTTTATAATTGGTCAACACTTTTAACAACTATGTTATCATAGTACAAATTTAAGATCGAGCGGTATAACTGTAACTGTATTAAACAGAGATGATAAGTGTATCAATATTTAGAGAGGTGATAAATACTTACAAAGTTAGAGTTCAATTGAATAACTGATTCATCTAAGATAATAAAAAAAAAGAATAATGCTAGAGTCACAAACTACTGGGACACAAATTACACAAACTTGCTATTTTTGTACTTTTCCAATTGAATAAAGTAATATTAAATGCTTACAAAATGAAAATTGAAATACAAAAATAGCAAGTTTGTGTAATTTGTGTCCCAGTAGTTTGTGACTCTAGCATTACTCAAAAAAATATTAGATAAATCTTTGCATGGGACAATACTAATGAGGATATATTGAATATTATTGGCAAACTAATTACGTAATGAAAGCATATGACTAGTAAATTGGAAGGTTGTGATTCAAATACTGTATACTTTAAAATTTCTACCCACATTTATTTTTTGAATTATCAACATTACATGTGACTACCGCTACATATTCTATTCAACCAGATAGAATAATTTTTTATTTTTTTTTTGGATATTTCAAAGGTGCTTAGGGACTTGGACAGGAGAATCCTATTGGATATTTTCACTCGATGTGCCAATCCTTAAACCTAATCAGTGTAGTGTTGGTTAATGATCAAATTATTGCTTGTAAAGTTACTGATTTATCTAAGCCCCCGTTTGGTACACAGAATTCAAACTATTGAATTGGAATTGATGGCTTCAATTCCAATTCTGGTGTTTGATAACACAAAAATTATGTGAATTTGGAATTGATAATGCAAAAAATGAATTGGAATTAGCAGAATTCAATTCTATGGAATTGAATCCCATAGAATTTCAATTCTAATTCTATCAATTTCATATACCAAACGGACCCTAAGTTTTTGTTAAAGGTGTGGATAGTCTGTACATCTCGATTGTGAAAGGTTGAAGATATCCTAGAATTTTTTTTATTGTAGGAGTAGACACAAAAATTGAGCTTATTGACAAGGGTTATTTGCCAAAATTCGTTTGGTTCTTCTTCATGAAGCCAAACAAAATTAGTGAAAGGTCAAATCTTTAATGAGTAGTCTTAGGGTATTGCAGTAGGATATCCAAACCAACATAAAATTCACAATCTAACATTTGGGGGATGATCATTAACTATTATCTAGACATTAATATGTTGTTTTAATTACCAATCATGGTATGCATTCCCAACATTTATGTAACGTGATATATACACACATGTTCATATATACGATCGAGTTGTGGAGAAGTCTAATAAAAGACGAAAACGTGCGTTATAATATCCGAATATTATTTGATACAATTGTACGACGTTAGAACTACGTGTACTAATTTAATTGAAGTGGCGTCCATATATCTCTTAATTTGGACGGAAATTGGGATGAAGATGAGACGAAGATCCCTTTTTTTTTTTTAAAAAAAAAAAGATCCCATGCGTTGATTTGAGTCGACTCATCCAATATAATGATGTGTCGTCTCACATGATTTGAGGTCGGCCACATTCATCCAATCCAAAGGGGATACCTCGCAATATGTACTTTTCCCTCAGTCTAATCTCACCCAAAATTCCCATTTTAACTTTTATGTACTCTAAAAGCATCAACAATGGCCATACAAAAATAAAATGTCACACGGTGACGTGAAATATTTTTACAAAAATAACATGTCACAAAGTCAAAATCAACTTGTGGGGCGCAATTGGAGGGGTGGGGGTGTGTTCGGATTGGGGTGGAGTGGGGGTTTACCGGGAAGGTTAGGGAGCTAGGAACCGTCAATTTTACGAACGGGACACCGGAGCGGCCCCGGGTCATCCCATGACATTGCTGGGCAATGTCATGGGAACCTTGGTGTTTATTCATTATGATGTTTGACCATTTTTATGTTTTACTTATTTGGATATTATCATTAAATTAAAAAAAATTCATATCTAAAAACTACGGAGTATATCAAAGATATTATTTGAAGAAATATGATTGTTTGATTGTAACAATGATCAAGGTAAACCAAAAATAAAAATTACTATGCATGAATTTAATTGTTCAAATGTTTTGAGGCTTATACTTCTTCCATCCCAATTTTGATTACAATCTTTTTTTCACTTCTTGATAATTTTTGTTTCTTTGTATGCTATCATTAATTATTTAATAAAATAAAATATTCTTGTCACTTGAGTCACTTCTTATTTTGTACTCCCTCCGTCCCCATTCTGATTACAATTTTTTTCTCTCCTCTTGATAACTTTTGTTTATTACACAATTTTATGAAATATTTGATAAAATAAAATATTCTTGTCACTTCTTGTTTTTAGAACTTTTAACGTAATTTTTAATATGTAATTTTTATTTCTTTTTGATATACCAATTTGTAAATAAAATGATTTCAAAAAAGTAAGATATTTTTCCTCGTAAATCCCAATTTGTAATCAAATTGGGGACAGAAGGAGTAGAACTTTTGGGGTATTTTTTTAATATATAAAATTTTTATTTTTTATTGATATAACAATTTGTAAATAAAATGATTTCAAAAGATATAGGGTTTGTGGAGGGATTAGAGAGATAGAAACGACTTCATAAGCATCATAGGGTTTCCAAAGGGACCAAGTGTCATAATATAACACTCATTCCTTAAAAAAATGGGTTTTTTATGACACTCATTGCTAGTGTTAAAGGAAGGAGAATGGGGTTTGGAACACATGTTTTTTCTTAACAAAGAGGCTGTTATTGGTTATAGAGTAAGGTATTGTAAGGTGCCAAATAAAAAGTTTGAAACAGACGTAAAAGAACATTTGGACGTGGCATATCAGAAACCAGAGATTTGATGGTCCAATCCCTTCTTTTGTTTTGTTTCTTTGATATATTTGACTATTGAGGAGTGCCAAAATTGAATGATAATGGAGCACAAGAAAAGAACGTGTAACGTACTATATATTAATTAATTAATTAATTAATTTAATTGTTATTGTTGATGATGGTGCCCTCAATGATACTGAGCCCCACAAGAAGAATAACCAATTAAAATTGTACTAGTATAAGGTTTTAATAATTCACTCAAATATTTAGTAATAAAATGTCTTGGAATCCCAATGACCAAATAAATAAACTACAAGTCCCAACCCCATTGCATAATTATATGTATTATGTAGATTCAGACAAGAGCATATAAAAAAGAGATCAAAGATTTAGATTTGTCTACAGCTGATAAAATCTCACCTGGCCATAAGGTCATTTCTTTATGCCCACATTTCACCCAAGTCTCTGAGAGATGACCTGCATATCACATAATACAGTTCAAATTGGTGTCTGAGAGCAAATCATAGCACAAAGGCAACTACATATTAATTCATGCATTATTAAATACGATCGGCCATTTGGGGTGGGGCAGGGGAGTAGGAACCATCAATTTTTCGAACGGAGCACTGTAGGCCTTGTTGTCATAATATGACACCCTTTCTTGTTGTCAAAAGAAGGGGGCCGTATTGTATAAATCCAAGATCCACGATAGAAGCATTGAACTCAATATGCAAAATCCCAAACACATTACTTCTCGTGAACAATGAAAAATACGGCCAAGAAAATCCTATTTTATACAGAGTTATGGAAGTAAATAAATAAGAGCCCCGGGAATTGCACTTTCCTGGTTTATTAAGGGCAGGGCATTCTCTTCCCATCCAAAATCCCATTTTGCACAAGATCCTTTTTCTAGCACCCCATTCCTCAAAGATTTCAACATGTTGGATTCCTCGGGGAAGCCCTTGAATAGCATCTGGGGAACAAAAAGAGTGAATTTTTTACAACATTTTAGCTTCATGTAAATAATGGGCAAAATCAAAATGATGCATTAAACTTCCCTTCTTACTTTCAATAAAGTTTGGGTGGTAAATGCATCAATGCATCGAGGGTCAAACGGAAACAACCCCATTGTTTTTACAAGGTTGCGTACATTTAAATCTGGACGATGTTTTCATGTGACATCACAACAAATGGAGTTGACTTATAATAGGGGTCGATCTAAGACTGATTTGAAGTAACTTTCTCATCTTTCAAATAAATCTGGACAGACGCTGTAACTCTACTAATATGGAGTTGCTCCAAGGATTTGTTCGCATATATCGCCACTTCCTACCAATGTTCACTACATTGAAAATTTGCTCCTAAAGTGAATGGAAAAGCTTATATGATAACGGTGGTTTCCCTCAAGTTGAAAAGTTTAAATGACAACGGCGGTTCTCAATATGGGTGTATCTTAGAAGTGATTTTAACTATGTTTCACAAAACAAGGTAATAAGTTAGTTGCTAGCTAGAAGTTAAGTTAATTAACAACTTAAAACCAATAAGTTAGGTTGGTGTTTGGTAAAATTTAGCTGATAAGCTAGATTAAATATAAAATTGACATGTTTAAACTCTAAAGTGATTTTAAGATAAAAATGGGCTAAAAATGGAATTATAAACGAAGAGCTCATCAACATTTTGAGAAGCTACTAAACAGGACCACAAAAGCTTATTAAATAAGCTCAAGCATATCAAATGAGTTAACCAACAAATAAAGCTTATTTGAAAAGTTTCCCTAAAAATGCTAATAAACAATTTATAACCTAACCTCGTGTCATGTTAAAAATAAACAAATAAAACCATAACAATGGAGTAAAACCAGTGGTATAATACAGGTTATACAGTTCCTTCCCAGAAAAAACACCAAGAGGTTACATTAAATAATTATCCAAACATAAATGAAGAACTCACCATGAGCTCATCCGCTAGTTCCGAAGAAGTAGAGAACAACAACCCATTCTGTTCAACTTGTACAAGCTCCTTGATGCTTCTCAAAAGTTTATAGACACATTTATAAGCATGAAACCGATGTATTAAAAAAATCTTCTTAAAAACAAAACATTTTTCAGCATCAAACCCGTGTAAGAAATGGGCCCAGTGTACTCAGAAAAAAAAGGGGGTAAACCCATATTCATACCAAGAGTAGGATACGGCACAAACTGGCAATCCACACCCAAACATATCCACAACCTAAATTTGAAAAAAACATTTGGGTAAAATGAAATAAAATTTTCATGCATAAACAAATATTGCAGCTAGATATGAATACTCAGTAAAAAGAAAACAGAAAAACCTTCATTGGAAGATCCAAACCCGAAGAAGAAGTGTGGAGGCAAACTCCAAGATCGGCTGATCCTACACCATCAAATATACAGGCTGGAGACATAGATACATATGAGATGATTACTACCACAAATATAATAAAAGTACATACCAAGAAGCATCGGATAGTCCTCTGCTGGAAGCCACATTGTACGAAAAGCTACACGCTTGAGATTCAGTTTTATGATCTTTTGCTCATATTTTTCTTTTTCAGGTCCTTTGCCTTCATTCATATCAAAGAGCCCAAATTTTGTCAGGTTAAAAATTTCACATTGCCATTAAAACTAACGAGGGAAAACCTATCTTTACACACGAGCAGTGGTTACCAGTAATAATGAATAACAACCTTGGGTACAAAAATTGTTTCCCGTTCCTAATTTCCTCCCAAACAAGATCCTCCCCGTGCGAGTCATCCTCATTAAGAATCACAGCAACCCGTCTATCATACATGACAGCCGCTTCCAAGAGGATTCCGAAATCCTCATCTGGGGTCCTGAAAACAGGCATTTCCACAATTGAAACCTTAATCATCTGGTAGACATATGAAAAAATTGAACTAATAGTAATTTTGAAAAGAACTAACCAGCTTGTACTGCTTACTATGAGGGCTGGTCTGTTTTGCTTAAAGTATATATCATTTCCAACCAGATTTGTAAACGGTGTTGTACTGGATTCAACATTGTCTATCCCCAGTATTTCTGCATTTATTAAATCTTCAGTGGGAAACTTAAATATCAATATCACCCGACGAAATATGTATATAGACTACATTACCATAGGTTAGACAGTCATGGGAGCCATAGGGCTGGCTTAGGCTTTTACTAATCCTACAAAACAACTACATCCCGAACAAGAGTTGACATTATCAAGACAGGAAAATTCATTAAAGGTATGTTTCGCATGGAATTTCAGCGTCACCTTATGTTTCTCCTCAAGAGATGCCGGTCGAAAGAATTCAGGAGAGTGATCATACAGAACAGTGGCACTAAATTTTTTGGTACCCATTGGGAAAAAATTCAGTCATCAACAAAATACCCAGCGAGTATGAATAATTGAAATGATGTTCAGACAAATTTGAAGTCATGTCCTTACCTTATACTCCAATTTTGAGCCAGTTCATGCTGCATTGCCTTTGTCACACACAATGACCCCTTTGCCATTCTCCCATAATACTTTTCGATCCTAGGCATAACTTTAGAAATTATAATACATAAAAATACAGAGAATATTATATTACAATATAAATATAAAATGAAATTTAGTTACCAATGATAAAGACTGACAAATAGGCTGTTCCGGCCAAGGGACAATGCAAGGAGTGTGTATCCAAAATTATGCCAATCTATTATGAATGCAGAATTTCTAAACCAGCTTGCCCAATTTACAGCAACCAATGTAGGAACAGAAGGGGGATTCTGTAGATGTTGAAACGGTTAGATAAAACTAAAGATTGAATATCAAAGTATTAAGGCGTCAATTCATAGAATTACATAATATAAAATGAAAAACAAAAGAAGGGAATTCTCACTAAAATAAAATTTGACCGAACTGAAAGAATTCACTATCTTTGTCTTAGGAAAGGAAGGGTTTTAAGTCAAACAGACTATAGAATATCTACAAGCATATAGGCATAGTCTCACAACTCACCTGCACTATGAATACATCGGGAGCAGGAATTTTGACACATAGATACCAGAGAAGTGTCACAAACTGAACCAATGCCTTGAGAATAAGCATAAAAGGACGTAGCATTTTGGGTAAAGATTGAGGGATTGATGGCCACATTTTCTGCAAGAATCAAAACAAACCATTAGGAAAATCACAACTTGCAGGAAGTGAGCTTTAATCATCTTATTTTTTAAAATTTACCATTCTATGAATGTGAATAGAAGGATGCTCTAAAACAGCACAATGGGGGTCAGAGCCTGCTCAAAAAGTTGATTATCATAGATTAGAAGGAGATGAATAAAATTGGCCAGAGAACTTTTCAAACTGTACATTCTTGTTGTGGAAAAGGAAGAAAGAATACAATGACACTCTACTCTTTCCTAAACCAATCCTTTTTTCTCCAAGAAGACCTTACTTATTCACTGAATATTGTATCTGTTTTTGCAAACTTCACAGAGTCATCAGAAACTATTTCAAGAATCTAACATTGTGGAGATAATTTTCTAAAATTATTTGTCACGAACCTCCATAGGCGACAATATCGACCTCTAGATGAGCCTGCACAAAAGTACAAAGTCATAGGAAACATTGTATTCCATGGCACAGATCTTCAAAGCACAGGCATGAAGCTCTAATGTATCAAGAGAGCCAAGCACCCACACAAATTACTGATCTTAGATGAATAAATAAGATTTACAATAAAATCCCTCATTGTATAAAATTAACAATGAAACTGCTAATCAGTTAAATCTATGGAAACCTACAGCCACATGCATCTCACCATGGAATCAATGCTCATCCATAACAGAACAGATGATTTTCACTTCAAAAAAAGCTTGTGGTATGTTTGGGAACATGGATTTGGATTTCAAATCCGGATTTGGCTCAAATTCCATGTTTGGGAAACTTACAAAATTTGAATTTGGATTTGAATCAAATTCTTCTCATTCATAACAAAGCTTAATTTTAAATCCATGCGCCTTCCCTTGTCATTTGAAATTCAAGATTTCAAATTTTGGAATTGAAATACATGAATTGAAATGAAATCTTAGTTGCCAAACACTACCTTAAGGAATTCGAAATCTAGCAATGCAATTACATTTATGTGTTGGTTTACAAACCTGGCGAGCTAGAGAAAGAGCATGGTATTGCATCCGAGGACTGCGGCCGATATCCCCGAGAACCACTACTGCCGCCCTACCTCTCCGCCTCATCTTCGCCTGATTCATTGCCTTTTGGACCATTGTTTTTTAGTTGAAAGCCGATCCCGAAATTACTTTCTAGGATTATTATACGCTACTGGTGGAGGTTGAATTTGCAGGAAGCTTTCTCGAGTCTTGAGTTATATCTATCCCTTTGTATTAAAAAAATTATTACAAATGATACTCCGCATATTAAAAGTATTCATTGATACAAATTTTGTTTTGTACTTTTAGATTTCAATTTACATTGTGGGTCAGTTAACACTGGTCTATGGTGACACTATGGCTTCACTGCCTATTAAGGGAACCTACAAATTCTACAATGCTCCATTTGCAAAATTGATGATTCCTACACAATCTGACCCCTCTTGCCTTCCACCCCAACCCCTGCCCCCAGAATCACCCACACAAAATTCCTCTAGCGAATCGGCTATTCAGGGGAGGTGGGGACTGGGAGCCGGTTGCCACAGAGGGTTAGGAAGGAGGTTAGAATGGTAAGAACAATCGAACAGATCACTATACTGTCATCCGTTTGACACTGAAAATGAGTCATTAGAACAAATCGTTCAAGTAAACATTGAAGATATTTCCTAGTCTTTACAATCCAATCTAGTATGACGTTGGGATAAATAAAAATAGACATCGCCTCATGACACACAGCATTTTCTAAGTAGGTATGGGAGAAACTTTAGACAAGGAGAAGGAAAGAGGGAGGCTGATAGATACGGAGTTTACAGATTAGAGTGGGATCGGAGGGCAGAAGAGGATACCTGAAGAGTGACGCCGGGGAGTTGCCGTCGGCGACGTCGATCGGCAGCGAGTCTCTCCCTCTCTTTATCGGCTTTTCCTTTTTTTTATTATAGCGGAGTACTCAGTGCTTCATTTATTTAATTTGGGCCTGGTCCAAATCTAGATCTTATGACTTGCAGGTTGGCTTTACATTTTTGGGCCGGGTCGAATTCAAGATCTTAATCGAGCGCTTTCGATAAAATTTTTATTTTAATTTTAGCATTTTGAAAAATTTACAATATACTTCATATTTTATAAACATAAGTAGAAATAATATTTTAATAAGTCTCTATAATGTAAATTTAAAACTTTATTTGGAATTTTTCACTCCCTCGTCCCAAATTAAATTGCATGTTTAGTATTTATTTGGTCAAATTTCAATCATTTTCTTTCTCTATTTTCGTTAGTCGTCTCATACAATAAAATATTTATGTCACTACTACTTTTGTAAATCTTTTAATATAGTATTTTAATATGTAATTTTTATTTTTAAATTCTACACCATTTTTCATGATTTGAAAATGATTTCACTCAAACATCAAAAACTGAAACAAACGATATAAGTTGGGATAGATGAAGTAAATTTTAAATTTTAAAAAAATACATATTTTTGAAATTATTATTACTCATATTACTATCACTATTATCAAGTATTATTGATACGTGTAATGGGTTTTTATAAGTTATATAAGTATCTCTTTTAAAAGAGACATTCATACAGCATCATGTTTACTTATCTATTTAAATTTGAACTCTAAAAGTTTGTATGCATTTAAAATTTAAATAAATAAGAAATCCTACCGTTTAAATTACAATATAGATAATTATTTAAAAAGTAATTGCTAGCTTGATTTAAAAGTTTATTATATAAATAAAATATAATTTTTTAAAAAAATTAAAACTTGGCTTTATATGTATAAGTACAAAGTTAATCACATACTCCCTCTATCCCCAAAAGATGCCACAGTTTGATCAAAAAAGTCAAGCTGTGGTAATCTTTTAAAGATGGATGAAGTATAAGATAAATTACAAGTTAATTTGGAAAGTCATATGGAATGTCACATGTACACTAAGAAGCTAAGGGGGTGTTTGTTTTTTGGCCAGAAGAGCTTCTGGCCTCTTTTGTCTATGTCGCGCAGACACGCGCAGATGCTGAGCTCTGCAGATTTTTTGTTTTTTGAAAGACATTTCACTCAAAAAGGTCTTCCTGACATCTTCTTGGAGAAGACATTAACTTATGTCTTCTAACATCTTCTCCATTTTTTTCTTCTACTTCTCTTCACCACCACCACCGTCCACCATCACCGCCACCGTCGTCCACCACCACCGCCACCGTCCTCCAATACCACCGTCCACCATCACCATCGCCGTCCATCACCACCGTCCACCATCACCGTCACCGTTCATCACCATCGTCGTCCGCCACCACCACCGCCACCACCACCATCGTCCACCATCACCGCCGTCAACGTCCATGACCACCCTTCACCACCACCTTCCACAACCACCACAATCGCCCATACACTACCATCATACACTACCACCATTATTTTATATAGCAGTCTACAGACATTAAAAAACAAACCGTCTTCTTCTTGCAGACCGCAGACCTTCGGTCCACCACTTCTCATGCAGATGTCTACAGTAGTGCTCCGCACACTGCAGACCTTTTCCTGCAGAAAAAACAAACACCCTCTAAGTGAACGCCACATGTGCACTCACGGCTGGATTCTCAAAATTCTCGCAAGAGGTACTTTATTTCTTATATTTTTTTAAAATTAAGATAACTTTGTTTCAAGTTTAAAACGAAGAACCTTTTTGTTATTACAATCTTCAAAGTTTCCTATAAGGGCAGTGGAAATAATTTTAACGCTCCCCCCTGCCTCAATAGATTTAAAAATGGCCCCCTTTGTAGTTATAGCCGGCGTTACTTGGTTTGCATTAAATTTTTGACGCGGAAGAGAAGAGGAGAGCAGATGGAAACAATTTTTTTAAACAAATAAATAAACTTTTTAAAAAATAAAAACATTGGAAATAAAAAAAACTTTTTTACTCTATAAATAAAAAAAAATAAACTCTTTTAAACTCTATAAATAAAAAATAAACTTTTTTTACTCTACCAATGAAGAAAAAATTGCCAAGAAATTCGAAGTCTAGAAAGAACTTTCAACATTCTCTCTTATTTTTTAAATTTTATCATGAATTCTCCATTCGTTCTTGAGTGTTTTTTATTATGGTAATCATTTTTGCTTTTTTAAATTTATGTAATTTATTTATTGAATGTATTTTTTATTTAATAAACAATTGTGATTTAAAATTTGTATATTAAAAAATAAAAAGAGAAAGGTTTAAAGCCCTGTATTCTCAGTGAAACTGTAGTGTAAGTTAAAAGTGATTAAAATTGATGTGACTGAGAGAAAGTCTATAGCCCCAATATTCTCCGTGCTTCTTTTATTTTATTTTTAAGTAATGCTATCATTTGGAGTACATTTTTTAAAACTAATCTAGTTTATGTTTTTAGAAGAGGTGATCATAAGATGTGGTTCAATTCACATAAGAATGGAAAGCATATGTTATCTTTACTTGTTGAACGAAATGTTTGTTCTTTTTAAAATTAATCTTGTTTTCCTTCTTGAATATTTATTCAGTTTTGACTCTTTAAGTCAATCACTTTCAACTTTCGACTAATAATTAAATAAAATCTTTACGGTATATTAATTAGATATAATAATATTTTGAAAATATTTTATAAAATAAATCCAATAAAATTGTTTTTGTATCAATATTTAATATCAATTATATTTAAATACTCCGTAATAGTTAAAATTTGTCAATTTTGACTGCAAAAAGTTAAAACTAGACAAATATTGAGAGAGGTAATACAATTTGACCAATATTCGTGTAAAATGTACAAAGTTACTAAATGATTCTTCTGGAAAAAAATCAAAAGATGACCAGATACGGATAAATATGAACTATTTCATTAAAATTGTTTTAAATTACATTTTCAGAAGAATTGAATACAATTAATCTTTTATTCTTTTGTGGCTCTCAACACTAATATGGGTGGACTTAGTTGCTTTAGGCCAAGCTCTTAGAGAGGGGTTGGATTGAACCTTTTTCTTTTTATTAAAATTTTGGGAAAAAGACTAACGTAAGAATAAAACATTAAAAATATACTAAAATAGAACTTCCATGTTTTTATTCCCGAAATAGGAGTTAAAATGCATTTATATTACTAAACATGGTCATGTACATTACCAAAAAGTATAGTAATGTGTAAATGTACAGTGCCACATTACAATCGCATTACCACAGTGCGAAGTTTTCTTTCGGGAATAAAAACATGAAACTACTATTTTGATACTTTTTCTATGTTTTAATCCTATTTAAGGTGATTTCTATTAAAATTTCTTCTACTTCCGAGTGTGAGATAGAAGTGGTCCCAAGTCCCAACAAAAACATGATAACTAGCTCAATCTTTTTTTAAAGAAACTAGAAATAAGATTATAAAGAAGCATAGTGTTGACAGCCTAAAACTATCACAATTATGGACATATTATCCCTCCATTCTTAAATTCAATTCTCATTTACTTTCAATGCAATTTTAGACAAAAACTGTGGAACTATCCCGCAATTATAAACAAAAATGAGAACTTGAGGCACATATAAGAAATGAAAGATTTGAACTGGTTAATAAATTCATTCCACCCATAAAAGGTCAAAACCAAATTAAAAACTAAGTCACATCTATATAAACACATATCCACTTACACCACAGCAGTACTATCATGTACATATTAAGGTGTTTTGGTGTAAGAGAATGCTAGGGTGCCACTACATGTGGGCTACCATGGGTGCACCCATGCTTCACATAGACAAACACAGACGATAATAATTGTCTGTGTCACACAGACAATTATCATCTTTATTTGTCTGTGTGAAGCATGGGTGCACCCATGGTAGCACCCATGTGGCGGCACCCTAGCATGGTCCTTTGGTGTATTAGTGTATATTTGTTGTGAAGTGTGGACTGTATAGTACATAAGGTCAGTTGTTTATGAGTTTTATACTAAAATAATCTAAATAAGGAATTAAGGGCAATGGCTAAGAGAAGTAAGGGCAGTTCCCATTGCATTAAACAAAGGTATTAAAGGCAGAAGGTTTGTTAACACAGCAAAGTATATGTTTATACATATATATAGCTTAGTGTGGCATTATATTATTGGACAATATTAACATATTAACACCCCTACAAAAGAGGGGGGGGGGGGGGGAGCCATTTATGGATGAAAACAGCAAGACACCATGGTTTCAAGAAAAGCCCATCTTGTCCCTTCGCACTTGGGCAAACTCAAAGACCGTATGGGGATTTGGGAGAGACTTGGAGACACTCTCCCTCTCCATGCACCTCTTAGCCCAGGCAATCAGCTTGGGGCACTCTGCCTCTATGCTGAACTTGCCAAATGTCTCAAAGACATGAAACCAGCTGTAGAATCCTATGAGAGAAACATCAACAAACCCAAACCTGTCTCCCCCAAAGTATGGCTTCTCTCCCAGTTCTCCTTCCAGCACCTTTAGTTGTCCTACAAAATCCTTCTTGGCCGCCTCCTGTTCTTCCTCTCCCTTCGCAGTCCAGGTTTTCTTGCTAGAATCATAAACCTGCAATCATAACAAATTACCTAAAAAAATATATTACTTGGATACGATTTAGCCATTTAGGGTATTTATTTTCAGGGATTTGCCACTGAGACAATTCGTCGAACACTTGGAGGGCATACCTTCTGGTCAATGTAGTTTGCCCAGAATCTAGCCTGGGATTTCGCGTAGGGATCAGAGGGGAGCAGCGGGTACTTTCCCTTCCAAACCTCATCAATATACTCCACTATGATCGTAGATTCACAGACCGGCTTGCCGTTGTGGATGAGAACCGGGATCTTCTTGTGAACCGGGTTCATCTCGAGAAGCAGCTCGCTCTTGTTGCTGTGTAGATCTGCTTCTTCGATGCACAGGTGCTTGATCTCCTTCTCAGCCAGAGCGATTCTTACCCTCATCCCATACCTGCTTGCCCAGAAATCCAACAATATCACCTCAGAGTCTTCAGCCATTCTTTCACCCCCAATTCAAGAAGAAGAAAAACGGTAAATGGCGCGAAAGAAAAGAGGAAGAATGCTCCCAGAAAGCAGAGGTATAGGCGTATAGCTGATCGGAGATGGTGGCGGGTTTTTAAATAGCAGGACGGAGATGGTGGAGGTAGGGGAAACTGCGTTTGAATTTTGATTCTAATCCAAACAGCTGTTTTCACAATGGCCGAATCCTTCTAGATGAACAATTGTTTAATTTGCTTCTTCTTCTTTCGAAAACATTTTTTTTTAAATAAAGAGTATTAATTTTATTTAATTACTTATCAAGTTTGTATATTGACTATATTCCAAGTATAAAAGGTTACTCCGTCCTAAATTTTACTTTCCAGTTTGACTTTTGTAGTCAAACTTTTTAAACTTTAATGGTATATTACGAAAAAAATACATTAAATTTTCATATAAAGTTATTATCAATAGATTTATTTTGAAATATAGTATTTGAAATATATAATTTTTATTTCATATATATATATATATATATATATATATATATATATATATATATATATATATATATATATATATATATATATATATATATATATATATTGATGGTCATAGTATCGCATTAGAGACCGTGAAAAGTCAAATGAGAAATTAATTTTAGAACGGAAGGAATACTAGAAATGGAAATAGTCTTTCGTTTTTCATAACAAAATTTCACACCTTTTTGCCTGGTTTTGTACAAGATTTCACACCTTTTTACAAAATTTCTTACCTTATCTACATTACGTTTCTCTTTTAAATTATACTCCAGGAGTAATATTCTATTTTTGAAAAAAATTAAGGACAAGTCAAATCATTAAGGACAAGTCAAATCATTAAGGTTAAGGAGGAATCAAACGGTTATAGAGAGATGGAAGGGAGGGTAAAATTGTTCAAATGGTGTTAAAATTAGAACTTTATATTTCTTTTTGGAACATAAATTAAATGAAAATTGTAATCAAATTAGAGACAGAGAAAATATATGATTCCTAAAACTCACAAAACATGCTCCTAGTGTATTTTGTTATGAATAAATTACATAATTAGTCCTTTATAACATGGAGGTTTTCATATTTAGTCCTCTATTATCAAATATTACTCTCGTAGTTCTTTTTTGAATAAATTCTATAATTGGTCTTTTATAACATGGGGGTTTTCCCTATTTTGTCCTCTATTATCAAATATTACCTCAGTGGTCCTTTTTTTATGGGTATCTTTCCACAAATAGTTCTTTTTTGATCTGTTATCATGTGGAAGTTAATTTGAGGGCTAAAAGTGCAATTTCACAATGATAATATATCTTTTTTATCATACACAATTCCAAAACTTGTTCTGTTTGCGTCATTTTTGAATTACATTCGCTTTCTACGACAACCATAATTTACAAATGTAGTCTTTCGTCAGAATCCTAGCCTACAATCATAGTTATTATTTTTGTGTTATCCGCTTAACCAATATCAGAACGCGTCAGTAGACATAATGTTGATGTCAAATTATAGTTTTAGCTTTCAAATTAACACCCACATGGTGGAAGATAAAAAAAGAACATTTGTGGAAAGGCACCCTTAAAAAAAGAGTAAATTCCATAATTAGTCCTTTATAATAGGGAGATTTCCATATTTAGTCTTATATTATCAAATATTACTCTCGTAATTTTTTTAAGAGTGCCTTTTCCACAAATGATCTTTTTTTATAAATATAACACTACGAATAAGAGAGAATATTTTTTAATTTTAGTTACACACAACTTCTTCCATCCCATAAAAACTGTCTATTAATGATTATGAAATACAACAGCTTTCAAACATAAATATATCTACATTCATTCAAAATCTAACGAATTTAATTAATCTTAATAGACAGTTATTATGTAAAAAATTTAGTCATTATCAATCAGTCATTATTCAAGTAAATATTGGACATTATTTCTTCTTCTGGACATTATTAAGTACTCCCTCCGTCCTAATTCAACTTTCCCACATTGACTTTTTCCCAATTTTAAGAAGTTTATATTTTAACCTTTGACTTCCCATTTTGCTCTTAGTAAAAATTTAAGGAAATCGGACGGTTTGCTGGAAGCCCTAATCAGCCTACACCACGTTCTTGGCACCAAGATCGGCGCGTCAACCTTCGACAACTCCGGCCGCCGCCACAGCGCGGCGGATCTACTGTTCTTCTGGCGTCGACCACCACATCGCTGGATTCGAAGCAATCCGCCATCGGAGTGATTTTCCGGGACCATATCGGGCAGTTCCACCACGCGATGGTGAAGGATCGACCGCCGGTGCCGGCGCTCTGGGCAGCCCGCAGCTGCTTCTATTAAGCGGAATCGGGCCGAGGCTTTACCTATCTTCTCTGGGCATCCCGGTGGCCCACCACTCCCCCTACGTCGGCCAATTCCTCTTCGACAATCCAAGAAACGGAATCTCCATTGAGAGAGGCGGATAAGGAGAGACAGAGCGAGGGGATAGATCTAGGGTTTAAGAGCGAAGAAAGAGAAGCAGCGTGGAGGAATAAATGCAAATAGAGAAGGGCAGTTGTGACGTAAACGAGAGGGGGTATATTTGTTTTTACACCACCCTTTTTGGGTTTGGGAAGGTATTTTTAGGACGGAAAAAAAAGGAAAGTGGGAAAATGGTTTTAGGACGGAGAGAGTACTACTTGATGAATAAAATATTTTAAATGCTATATAGAAATAACTTAAGTTTTAGATGCTATATAGAAATAACTTAAGTTTTAGGACAATATTTTAAATGCTATACCCATACGAAGTATGAACGAAAAGAGAGCAACTAAACACAATTTTATTTCAACAACATTTGTTAATCCAACCCAAGCAGCAGATCAGACACGCATTCAAAGTGTCTTTGCTACAGAAAGGACAACATTTACAAGAGCAGGTTAATAGCCACCACATAAAAAGCCAACAAGGCAACAACATCAAAACCAAACACATCATCAAGATCATGCTCGACTTTATTGAGGAAATGAAACAGCAGTAGAAGTTGATGAGTACAACTGTAATGCTTAAGCAGAGGCAAACTTCTCCTTCAACATCTGGGCAAACTCAAGGACCTTGTGAGGATGAGGGACAGACTTGGAGACACTCTCCCTCTCCATGCACCTCTTGGCCCAAGAAACCAGCTTGGGGCACTCTGCCTCAATGCTGAACTTGCCAAAGGTCTCAAAGACATGGAACCAGCTGTAGAATCCTACGAGAGAAACATCAACAAACCCAAACCTGTCTCCCCCAAAGTATGTCTTCTCTCCCAGTTCTCCTTCCAGCACCTTCAGGTGTCCTATGAACTCCTTGTTGGCCGATTCCTGTTCCTCGTCCCCCTTTGCAGTCCATGTCTTCCTGCTAGACTCATAAATCTGCAACAATCATACCACAACACGAAATTATATACTATAATACTTATTGGACGCGATTTAATGAAATATTTTTTTCAGAGAGACAATTCGTCGAGCACTTGGAGGGCATACCTTCTTGTCAATGAAGTCAGCCCAGAATCTAGCCTGGGATTTCTCGTAGGGATCAGAAGGGAGCAGCTGGGACTTGCCCTTCCAAACCTCGTCAATGTACTCCACTATGATCGTTGATTCGCAGACGGGCTTGCCGTTGTGGACGAGAACCGGGATCTTCTTGTGAACCGGGTTCATCTTGAGAAGCAGATCGCTCTTGTTCCGGAGGTCCTCGTCCCTGTACTGGTGCTTGATCTCCTTCTCCGCCAGGGCGATTCTGACCCTCATCCCGAACATGCTTGGCCAGAAATCCAACAGTATCACTTCATCCTGAGCCATTTTTTCCCCACCCCACGAGAAAGAAGAAAATGAAGAGAACGGTGGCCACAGGTAGGAGACGGAGCATTAAATAGATAGGGAGGTAGAGAGGGAGGATAAGTAGGGGCAAATGTGGGAAACCACTGAGGCCTACCGATTCGGACGGTTGTCTATTCTCGCGAAGGATCTAGCGACTAGTGTGGAGCAATTTAAATTTTTAAACAAAGAAGGTTTGAACATTTACTCCCTCCGTCCCTAAATATTTGTCACATTTGTATTTTAGAGGTAAAATATAACATCCTAATCTGTCCAGGTTTGCAGCCACATTCGGACTAAAGTATTTAACTTGGTAATCGTAAAAATTTAAAACTTTTCAAACACACTTTATTAATCCCAATAATATTTTTCAATACATATACAATACGGAGTATTCAACAATATTGCGGAAGCGATTTTAATATTGACATATCATAAATTGTTTCAAAACTTGTCACATCCATCCCGACAATCTCGCCCCATCTGCCGCCAGGATCACATTCTGCTTTCTGCTTACATGCGTGTAGCAAATAAAACACACTACACGCTCAGCGGTAAAGCTGAGTAAGCATATCTAATGCGTCGAACATCCATATAAACTGAATCTAAATTCATAATCAAATCATTTGATATCATGCACACAATGTTCATTTCAGACATTCACAGTTTTGGTATTGTTCAGTTCATATCAATACATTTTATTTCATTCAGATACTATTTCAATAGTGCTATTAAATTATTCTTAATCTAAGGCCAGATTATAACAATGCTCTTAGCTATTCTTAGTCTAAGGCCAGATCATAACAATGCTCTTAGCTATTGTTAGTCTAAGGCTAGATCATAATTTCTATAAACAGATTCTTAAAAGGCAATCATTAATTAGACACTTAAACTATCATTAGTTTAAGGCAATCGATTTCGGACACTTAACTGCAGTCAGTTAAGGCAATCAGACACTTAAACTATCACTAGTTTAAGGCAAATGATTCGGACACTTAACTGTAGTCAGTTAAGGCAACAAATATATAGCAATTGATCAATATTAGATCGGGCATTTCCAAACGAGTGACCCTCTAGTTTGGTCTATGAATCTCATTTATGCGTTTTTATCTAATTCATCAAATGTTCATGTTTTCATAAACCTGTTCTAATACAAGATCTAGAGGTTTTCTAGATAGCCTTAACATCAATTAACTAATAAGTATATCTTAGATTTCTTCTAGATATCGTTTAACAATACAAATCGTTTAATAATTATCAATATATTCATTATACTCATGGTTGAATTATCAATAATCATTTTGATCAGTTAGTTCATTATTCATGATCATTCATAATCATTCATCATAATCATTAATCAACATAACAATTGATAACAAATAGCGGTCTAGTTTTGAGTGTTAACACTCCAACTTATCGTCATGCATCACATAATGTTTTATATGCCTAAAACATCATTTTTATTATACAAAATCATATTTGTATTGTTCATAATTAATTGTTATCAAAAATAGGATTTTAGAGCATATTTTCAGGAATATATTTTTGTAGCAGGATCTGGAATTGAGGAAAATAATTTAAAATAATCATTTAATTTATAAAAATTGATTTATATAATTTTAAATAATCCATTAATTCATAATAATCGATTTTTACAATTTAAATAATCAATTAATTCATTGTAATCGATTTTTACAATTTAAATAATCAATTAATTAATTTTAATCGATTTTTACAATATAAATAATCGATTAATTCATAATAATCGATTTTTACAACATAAATAATCGATTAAATGGTACAAACTTCGAACCACTGATCTGAATAAAATTCTAATCAATTTTTAGTAAGTAAATAATCGATTTTCGGCCACTGTTCATCATCTTCTCCCTCGGGTCAGTTTTAACATTATCATTTTTAATCACCAAACCTCAATTTAATTATATAAAAATGTTCTCCAATGTTCACAGATCATTTTAGAATCATTAATTTGTAATTTTAACAACAATTTCATGGTTTATGATTCTTGGTTCTTCAAACATGTCAAACATAAAACTCAACCAAACGACCGTTTATGAACGTAGAAACGATCTATACGAACATTCTAGTCACTAGATATATCTACGGGCTTACCTCGAAGCTTATCGAAGGTTTTGAGAATTTTCCGGCGAAACTTCCGGCGACGATTACTCTCAGCTCCGGCGACCTCCCACCAAATTGACAACACCAATGAACTCTCCACTAAACAAGGAACTAAATGATACTAAACTTACTAAGTTTTGGTGCAGAAATGGAAGCTGGTTTTTCCTCCTTATATAGGAAAATGGAGAAGGAAGAAGACAATCCTGTAGCTAGTTCTGCGTAGGAAATGATTCACGATCGGCTGAGTGGAGGAGGGGGCGCCGTCTGCACAGTCTCCCTGATTGGGACCAATTTTGGTTCCAGTTGGGGTACACTTTTTTGTCAAACTTTTTCCAAATTGAAATTCGTTCCCACTGTTGCGATCAGACAGTCGAATTCTATTCAACGACATACTTTTCATAATTATTTGTAATACTTTTTCTGACATCATATTTTTGGATGGTTGACTTTGATAGAGTAAAAATTTGTTTAATTGACTTTTCTCATAAAAGGTTCTCATATTTAATTCATATCAATTATTCTCACGATTTATTTTAACAAATCATTTAAATATTTACATTATAAACAAATTTTTCATTTACTTTTGATTTGGGTCTGTACTCAGGTTTCCAATTAAGACCACACAAAAAGTCAATATATTGGATTTATCTCTATGAGATTTATCCAGAGTGCGATAGTAGATATCAAAACATATTTCGTATCGGCCCAAAGCCCAACAACAATTTATTTTAATCAAAACAAATTTGTTTAAACGAATAATTATTTAATAATAATTCTAGGATATGTTTCGGGGCGTTACATAAAATATCAAGTTTTTTCAATTCATTTTATTTACATATTAGTAAAGAAATAAAAAATAAAATTTACATATCAAAAAACTACATGAAAATTTATTCGAAATAAGAGGTGTCAAGAATATATTTTATTTTATCAAATAACCAATCAAAACGTAAAAATAAACAAAATTTCTCGCAATTGCTGAAAAAGCAAATGTTGTAAATATTTTGGAACGGAAGGAGTATTAAAGAAATTAATAAAAAGATCCCAATTTCCTACCCTTAAATATTCACTTGTTTAAGCCCACTAGTAGAAATTAAAAATTTGTTCTCACATCATGATTTGAAAATAGTAGAATAATTTTTATATTATAGAGGAGTGTTCGTGACTGGAATCATTTCTTAATTTAATTTATTTATATATCAATCTAAAACAAAAACAAAATTTATTTCTGGAGAATAATTTTATCTTACTTTTATATTTGAGTAAAAGGAGAATTTTAGGATGAAAAGAGCATTATTTATAAAAATAATTTTATCTTACTTTTACATAACTCGTATTCCGAATTAATTTTGTGTGGGAATTTTTATTTTGGACATACTACCTACTTACTCTCCCGTCCCGAAATAGACTACAATATGTTTTCTCTCTCCTCTCGGTAACTTTTATTTATTTGTATGTTTTTATTAAATATTTAATAAAACAAAATATTCTTGTCACATCTTGTTTTGTAGAACTTTTTACGTAATTTTTTAAAATATAATTTTTATTTATTATTGATATGCCAATTTTAAAAATAATAAGAGATTTTACCTCGTAACTCATAATTTGTAATCAAAACTAAGAATGAAATGAGTATTAATTACTTTGCTTATCATTTAGGGAGTGGATCATTATTTTTTAGGCAAATATTTTAGTGCACCCAAGGTCCATACATGCACTTTTGTGCGGATAAACTGAAACACTCCGTCCTTTGATTAAAATTTTTCTTTCTCTCGATAATTTTTGTTTGTTTGTGCGGTTTCATTAAGTATTTCATAAGATAAAATATTCTTTTCACCTCCTGTTTTATAGATATTTTGACGTAGGTTTTTAATGTGTAATTTTTGTTTCTTATCGATATACTAATTTGTTGATAAAATAATTTCAAAAATGAGATAATTCTCCTCGTAAACCCATTTTGTAATCAAATTGAGGGCGAAGGAAGTATGAGTTAGTTAACATTTTTACTATTTTAATAAAAAAAATTATAACTAAAAAATAAAACATGAAATAAATTTTTATGTGAGAATAGTCTAAAAGATTGAGCAAAGAAGCACACTATCATATCTCCTGCGGGACCCATACTACGTCACTGCTTAGGTCGAATTCAATCTCGAATTCTCAATAAATATTCTTAGAATACGTCACTGCTCATGTGAATTTCAACTCAATAACTATTCTCGTTTGAACTTCGCAACACATTTGTAAATCAATTATGACAACACATTTGTAAATACAGGGCCGGCCTGGAAAAATGAAAAAATAAAATTGGTCCGGTTCAAAATTTACATTTTGGGCTTTATTTTATTTTTTTTGAATATTTTTGCTTTAAAATTATTAACAAATTTAAAAATATGGGGCCCTAAAATTTTAGGGGCCCTGTGCGGTTGACCACTTTGTACACCCTCCGGACCACCCATGTGTAAATCAATTATGACAAGTACTCCGTAATAAAAAACAACCATGTTGAAGTTATACTAAAAAGGAAAATGCTAGAGTGCCACCACATTGGTGCTACCATGGGTGCATTCATGCTTGGCACAGACAAACACAAATGATAATTGTCTGTGTCGCACAGATAATTATAGTTTGTATTTGTCTGTGCGAAGCATGAGTGCACCCATGGTAGCACCCATGTGGTGGCACCCTAGCATAGTCCTACTAAAAAAGTGTATCCAAAATTACACCAAAAATATACTCAGTGTATCAATATTTTGAAGATTTATATTAACATAAAATGACAATGCGTTAACAAAAATTTATACTAATATTTTATGTCTGTATAAACTATCACTCTAGCATTACACTGATACAAAATGAAGGTGCAAACTTGCAGTGTATAAATTGTGGTACAAATCTTGGGATACAACTAGCTTAGTCCAGTGAAAAACTTTTCAAAGTATTGTATTCCCTACCTCCTAAATTTCTTTCCCTATATTATTTACTTGTCACATTTGTTTTATTTTCTTTACTCATTTTATTTAATTAATTGATAAAATAACATAGACATATCATCTTTTTTATTTTTAATTTTTTTTAAATTGCATAATTTTTGTTTTTAATTCCACACCTATAATTAAATAAGTTGAATTGAAAATAACTTCACTCAAACCTTGTAAACCAAAACCTGAAGAAAGTTTTTTTATGAAAGAGGTAAACAATTTAGGGAAAACTCTTTGGATAAAAATATGAAAATTGGTCTCCACCATTATGAAGGAGATGGGGGTATATTTATGCTAGAAAATGAATTATGGGCATGTTATCATGGTAAGTATTGAGTATGAATATATTTATGGTAGATGAGTTGATAATGTTAAGTGATTAGAAAGCAAATACTTAGAGAGTAATAATAATTGGGAAATTCGGATTGGAGTATTCGGAACAAATAATATTTTCTATCAATATTGTCATCATTTTTTCATCATACTGTCAATGCATATACATACATCACAATGTCAGTATACTCTTATTTGGTAGCTGATATTGGCGCTCCACAAATGTTACTGGAGCTCCACTTTACTTTTTTATTATCAAAATTTTACCATCATGCCCCTCTCCTAATGATTCCTATTTCAAATGCCGTGAAAAAATACTCCTCAAACGCCTATGCCTTTTTTAACATTCTACACTCATTCTCTTTGTTTAGAACATACCTATTTTGCTATAATATACTCCTTCCGTCCCCAATTTGATTACGAATTGCGTGTTACGGAGTAAAATTTTCTACTTTTTGAAATCATTTTATTTGCAAATTAGTATACCAATAAGATATAAAAATTACATATTTAAAAACTACGTCAAAAGTTCTACAAAACAAGAAGTGACAAGAATATTTTATTTTATAAAATACTTAATGAAGTCGCGTAAACAAACAAAAATTATCGAGAGAAGAGAGAGAAAAAATTGTTATCTATTTAGAAACGGAGGGAGTACAAAAAATCACCCTAAATAGGAGATAAAATATAAAGAAAGTACATAAATACAACCTACTGCCTACATGTTTTATCTCTAAAATAGGAGCTTGCATGGATAATGTGGCACTGGCCTGACACTCAATATGGACATTTCACAGTTCTTTTTGGTAATGTAAATGATCATGATTGACACTATAAATGTGTTTTAACTCTTATTTCGAAAATAAAAACATGAAACTTCTATTTTGGTATATTTTCAAAGTTTTATTCCTATTTTATTCTTTTTTTACATGTACAACAAAAATCCATAAATAAAAACAAAAACCTATAAAAAAATTAATGCATGTATATACTCCTACTTTAGTCTTTTTATACATACATATTTATACTTTTTAATGCATCATATATATTTGCATATGTATATGCATAATTTTTATACATATATAATTATACTTTAAAATTTAATTTTTAATAAATACGTTTATCCTATCAATATGGAGCATCAGACTTTACATTATTTTTTTATAAGTTTAAAAATGGATAATTAGAAAAATATAAAATTTCATATGTATAAAATATACTCCCTCCGTCCCTTAAACTCCTCCTTTTTTTGTCACACAAACTCTTTCCTTTTTCTATTAAAAAATCACTTTTATCCCTGCTAATTCTTACCCTATCTATCACATCATGGGAGAATGGGAGAATGAGTATGTTTTTAAAAAAATTACTCCGTTTGCGAATAGCAATTTTTTAGGGCAATAGCCATAGCATTTAGCCAATTACTCCGTATACAGTATATTAGTATAAGGGCAAGATGGTAAACTTTTAACAAGAAAAGATTAAAGTGGAGCGCCACTAACTTTAATGGAGCGCCAATATCAGCTGCCTCTTATTGTAATCTATAAAGACTTAGGACTCATATTTTGATATTTTTAATATTTTTTTACTCATATATATATATATATATATATATATATATATATATAATATTTTTCATTTTTAATTTTTGTTTTAATATTACAATACTTCGTATAGTGTTTTAAAATTCAAAAAATGTTTGTATGTAAAATAAATATAACTGAAATAAAAATAAATTATCATACATTTTGTATGTCTCAAGTTTAAAAATTTCATTTTATTTACTTCCAAAAAAAGAATTCAAAAAAATTGAAAAGGCAAGGAAGTAAAAGAGAAACAAATGGAAAAAGGAAATGAAAAAAAATACAAAAACACTTTATTGAAAATATAAAATGTACTCAAGAAAATATGCTAAGAAGACTCTTTTTTAGGCATCTCAAAAATTTAATATTTGTTGCATTACATTCTTTCAAGAAGAGAAAAAAGAATAAAGATTTTTTTAGATCAACGCCAAACAAATTCAAAAAAGTCTTTAAAAATCCTCTTTTTATTAAAATTAATATTTAACTTTTTGGGTCATCTAAAAATCAACTCTTTTGGACATTCCAAAAATAACCTTATCAATGCATCACATGTCTAAGTTTCTTTAATTCTATAAGAGCATCTTTGGTATCTTTTTATTTTTTTATTTCCGTCTTCTATTTTTCTTTTCTTTTATTTTATTTTCTTATTCCTCATTTTCTTTTTTAAACGTATCAAAAAACCTTTTCTCTCCATTTTAGAAAAAATTAAAATGTTTTAACTCATATAGACGAAATATATGTTAATTTTTATCATTTTATTTATTTTTAATTTCAAACACAAAGAATTTTGATTTTAATAAACATTATGAAGAAGAGTTTAAAAAAATAAAAAATGAATGGAAAATAAGATATAGAGTAGTTCGAAATTTAGGCATCAAAGCCCCTTCTTCGTAAAAAAAATGAAGTAGAAAATAGTAAAAGTAGTCTATGCAACGTTTTGAAATTACTGATATTTTAAAAATAAGAAGAGTTTTAAAACATGAGCTTTGAAGTACAAATTTTGGGATGTACAATTTGAAGTACAAATTTTGGGATAGAAGTAGCTTAATTGTTTTTAGAAATATAAAAACAATAACAACAATTTCTGTAAAATCTCACAAAAACAGGATCCGATGAGAGTAGTTTATGCAAATGCATGTAAACTTTGCCCCTACGCCGGAATAAGAAGATTGTTTTGGAGAGACCATCAACTCAAAAGTTGTATGGGTCCCCGACTAATAAACTACATATTTATATGATGTTTGGTTGAAAGTTTTGGAAATGACAAAAACAAACTTCTGCTGTAATACCATAATCAAACATGGTCAGTTTCAATCTAAGCAGAGAAAAAATAGGTGCAAAACTTCTTCCACCACAAAAACAGGTAGATTTCCCTCCAAATAACCTAATTTTCTGTTCTTTTGTAAAATTACTTTTCCTCCGAACCCATGCCTTCTGATGATGGATGGCCATTGGCTCTTGGGAGATTAGGGATTCTAGTTTTGTTGGTTGTGACAGAGACAAGTTGGGGCAGAAGATCCAAATTCTTAACAAGAACTAAAAGATAAGGTTAACTGCAATGCAAAGTGTTTCAACTAAACAATGAAGTTGATGAGTGGTATATATGCTTGAGAAGAAGAGCCAATGCAATAAAATTCATTATTTCCATAACATTAATCCAACATATAAGCACTAGACACACTCAAGTGTCTTTGCTACATAGAGGACAACATATAAGTTGTAACAACAACAACAGCAGCAGCAGCAGCAGCAGCTAACACATGAAGATCATCAAACTAGGCACCTAACACCCCAACCCAAGGGAAGGGGGTGAGCTCATTATTCAGGAAAAAGAGGTTGACAAGTAAGTAGTGTTTAAGCAGTGCTCATCTTCTCCTTAAAGATCTTGGCTAACTCAAGAACCTTATGAGGATTTGGGAGAGTCTTGGAGACACTCTCCCTCTCCATGCACCTCTTAGCCCAAGAAATCAGCTTGGGGCACTCTGCTTCAATGCTGAACTTACCAAAGGTCTCATAGACATGAAACCAGCTGTAGAAACCTATGAGAGAAACATCAACAAGCCCAAACCTGTCTCCCCCAAAGTACGGCTTATCTCCCAGCTCTCCTTCCAGCACCTTCAGGTGTCCTATGAACTCCTTCTTGCCCGCCTCCAGTTCTTCTTCTCCGTTTGTAGTCCATGTTTTCTTGCTAGACTCGTACATCTGCAACAATCATATCGAAATAACGAATTGTATCACATACTCAGATACAATTCAAGGAAAATATATTTTCAGGGGTTTTGCCATTGAGACAAATTGTCGAACACTTGGTGGGCATACCTTCTGGTCAATGTAGTTGGCCCAGAATCTAGCCTGGGATTTCTCGTAAGGATCAAAGGGGAGCAGCTGGGACTTGCCCTTCCAAACCTCATCAATATACTCCACTATGATCATAGATTCACAGACCGGCTTGCCTTTATGGATGAGAACCGGGATCTTCTTGTGAATCGGGTTCATCTTGAGAAGCAGATCGCTCTTGTTTGGAAGGTCCTGTTCAATGTACTGGTGCTTGATCTCCTTCTCCGCCAGAGCGATTCTGGCCCTCATCCCGAACATGCTTGCCCTGAAATCCAACAGTATCACTTCATCCTGAGCCATTTTTTATCCACCCAACAACAAGAAGAAAAACTCTGCTTTCAGAAAACGAGAGAAAGAGGAAAGCATATGTCCATTTAAGCCTGGGGAGATAGGACTAGGGGTGTTCATCAGTCAAACCCGGACCCGACCGGCCCGGACCGGGACCGGACCGGACCGAATAAGGGGCATTTGGTGGACCGAGGACCGGACCAATTAAGCTAAGGACCGGCCTAGGACCGGACCGGTAAAACTTGGACCGGACCGAATAAATCTTTTAATTTTTTTAAAATTTGATTTTATTCATTTAATTTAAAGTATTCAATTGAATAAAAATATTACTACAACTAATTTTTAATTGTAACATACACTAAACATTATCAAACAGAATTGTTTAAAATTTTTTTGAAAAAATTTAAATAAAATATATATCTTCCATCCGTATTACATAAAATTTGTTCATAATTTTTATTTTGCATAGGGAATATTCTTCTTCTTAGTACATTTTGGTTTTTTTGTAATATTTTTTTGAGTTTTCAATTTATTTTGACAAACAGATACATTTTTTACTATTTTTGTTTATGAAATTGTTTACAATGTTTGTTATTCGGATTAGAGTTTTATTATTGATAAAGTACAAATTTAAGTTATAGTTTTGGTACATAAATTTGAAATGCATGAGATCGCTAATATAAAGGTAATGTTTACTTTTTCACACTTTTAATATTAAAAATATTCAAAAAGCATTGCAATTGGTATCTTATTTTGAATTGAAATGTATTTAAAAAATTATATTAAATAATAAAATCAAAACATTTAAAAACAAATTTAGCATTAAAGTTAAACTAATTTTAAGTATAATAAAAAACCTTAAAAAATACAATATTATAAACTTATATAGAAAAAAATATTTAAAAAAAATAAAATCTAACCAGTCTACCGGTCCGGACCGAAACCCGGTGGACCGGACCGGACTGGATCGGAACCCGAATAAGAAAAAAATGAGGACCGGAGATCGGACCGAATAAGGACCGGTCTGGTTTTGGCCGGGTTTCGGGTCGGTCTGGGTCCGGACCGAATAATGCACACCCCTAGATCGGGCGGAGTGGAGAAGTATATGGCGATTGGCATAGAGTCTTTCATTCTAATGGCAATGTTTGGCGGAAGGATCTAGCGAAATTAACGGGTTATTGGAAAGTGCCCTTTTATAATGAATGGTCACCTGTCCTCCAACTATAAATTGACATCTCGACCTCTCTCCATCATAAATCTTTGCAAAAAAAAAGTGATCCCATATCCGAGGGCTTCATCATATTCGATCGAATGATCACTGAAAAAAGATAAATTAAACTTTAATCGTAGATTGTGACAAAGAGTGTAATTATGTTTAGTATAGTTGCCTACTTGCCTTCTCGCGCAGTAGTCAGGATTCGAACTCAGGTTTTACCCCATTGACACCCTTTGCCTTACCAAATCTGTAACGCCTACCGGTATCATAAATCTTTGCAATTACTATCCAAATGTTTAAATTTATTTTTAAATATTTGAAAATAAAATTGGTCAAATCTTGTAACACTAATGAGAAATCTTTAGTGGGCTAGGCGGATGTGGTAGTAATTTTTTTGCCATGTTAGCAAGAGTGGTGCTTCTATTTTTCTAAAGTCTACCGGCAAAGTATGGACTTTTTTATAATTTTTATGGGTCGATTTGGATATCTTTTATTTTTTAAAATAGCCGAATTCATTCATAATATACATATACTAATATTCATAAAACAAGTGTTGAATTTAAAACCCAAAAAGAATTTTTCAACTAAACAAATAGTCTTAATTATTTGGGAAAAAGACTAAAGTAGAAATAAAATATTGAAAATATATACTAAAATGTGAGTTTCATATTTTTATTATTCATGAAATAAGAGTTAAAATACATTAACAGTGTCAATCATGACGTGTACATTATCAAAAAGTATTGTGAAATGATCATTGCAGTGCCACAATATTACAGGGCAACCTCTTATTTTGGAAATAAAAACATAGGGTCTGTTTGGGAATAGTGTTAGCTATTAGTGTTAGCGTTTTGAAAAAGGCTATCTACGAACAGCGTTTATCGTTAGCGTTTTCAAAGTAATCTGCACCGTTATAATTTATCCAAAACACTAACGCTAATCTCTAACGTTATTCCCAAACAGGCTCATAGAGATCCTATTATGACACTTTCTTTATATTTTATTTTTAATTAGGATGATTTCTTTTATTACTTTAGGTTTCAAAAATTAAAATATGACCACTTCTCTTTCACTCCGTATTATTTTTTATCAACTTTTTAAAAAGGTTTATTTTTTATTCAATTAATCCGTATTAAACTATTTATTGATTTTATTTCATTGAATTGTATGCTATTAAATGTTTGAAACTCAATATATTTGTTTCTATATAATAATTTATTTACCATTACACTTTGACATAAATAAAATGAATTTTTTCCTATTGTAGTTTTGCATTATTTCATAATTATTGATGGGTGTAATCCACCCAGGTCATGACCCGAGTCAGGCTCATCCAAAACCACCCGCGAAAAGTTTAAGTACTGTGTAGCAGGATTGTTTGGATGGATCTATACTTTACCCGGGTGGGTTTCAGCCAAGACTACCCAGGCAAAGTCCAGGTACCATGCAGCAGGTTGTTTGGGTGGATCTGTACCTTACCCGGGTGGGTTTCAACTAAGAGCACCCGGGCAAATTCCAGGTACCATGCAACAAGTTGTTTGGGTTGATCTGTACCTTACCTGGGAGGGTTTCAACTAAGATCACCCGGGTGACTATTCGGCACCCGGTCAACTAGCATGACATTACATGGGGATCCTCAAGTGGTCAGACTTTCCTCCAAGAAACTACCCGGGCAAGTACTGGGTGGCTAGTTTGGGTGTACATGTGTTGGCAAGAATAATCCAAGCATGCTTGGACGGTAACGACTGAAGATCGTCCAAGCACTACGCGCCAAGAGAAGTGCCATCAGCACAAGCCGACAAATGAGTAGGACAAACATTACGTTACAAGAGAGGTCACCTCGCACCGTCCAGGAACGTGGGACGACGTGGTCAGTCTTTGTCTTGTCCACTAGGCTCTACTATAAATAGACATGTAACCCTCAATAGAAGGGGATCCGAATCCTTCTCTCTAAAAACTCTTGTGTAAAAGCTCCCGTGTACTTTACGATATCCTAATAACAATTAGGCTACATGTGTTTCCACCTATAGTCGTCCCGGTCAACTTTTATTTTATGTGCCACTTTAGTTTCTAAACTCAGCAAACCATCATAGACCCGGTCTAGAGTAGTTTGTCCGTGCGGTAATTACACCATCAATTATGTTTCTTTGAAATGACATTAACTTGCACATAATTCTATTTTCTTATTTTTTAATCAAAAAAATAGCTCAATTTATTTATTTTCTGTAAAATAATCTATTTACTGTTACGGTTTATAAAATCTTAAATTACACAAAAAAAAATGAATACTGTACCTTTCTAATAAGTAACGAGGAATATTTCGGAATGTAGAATGGGCTAGTGAAAAATAATTTATTAAGTTAATAAAGTAATAGAGTAATTAATCAAAAAAATCAAATCTTTAAAAAAAATTGATAAAATTAAGGGGGGTGGGAGACAAATTTTCTACCGACGAGGAAAATGAAAAAAAGTAACCAAATATATACTACTCCCTCCGATGAGGAGAATGAAAAAAGTAACCAAATATATACATATTATATAAAAAATAAAAATATAATCATTACGGTAGAAGTCGCACCGGTGTCAAGGGAGTAAAATGATGAGTGAAATCCGCACGGTTGAATCACCGCTGGTTTAGAGTGATCGGTATCGGATCTAATGTGACATTGCATGATTTGCAGTATATTTAATCTATGTTTGACTTTGACTTATTAAATTTTACTCATTTTAGTTGCAAATTTATAGAATTCAATTAAGACATTTTTTACTCTAATAATGAAAATGTAGTGAAATTTAGGGTGCGTATTTGATGGATTCTAATCTCAATTTTTAATTTTTGACTTAGTGAATTTTATATTATTTAATTTAGTCACTTGATTTAGTCTAAATAGATCTGATGTGATTATAATGGATTAAGTACGATATTTTTATTATCTTTTAACATGGATTAAGTTAACTTCTCAATGTGTCCCATATTTGAGAAATTGTATAAATTTTACGTTTGACTGTAATTATAATGGATTAAGTTTGATCAAATTCATGCTCATTTTATAAATTTCAGTCATTTGTATGATTAAAGATGTGGGCCTGTTGTAAAAAAAATATCCATGTGCAAGCACACAAAAAAAATGTGAGAAAGTAACCACTTTATATGTGGACCTCAGACCATGTAAGCATCACTCTATAAATTTGGATATCTAATACTAGTTTACATACATCTTAAATAAATACCTTTTTTATTATATCGTTGTTGGAAGAAATGAGAAAAAATTACAAATAACTTGAAGTAACATGGCTTCCCATAATCGTTTGAGAGGGAAAACAAATACCCCCATAATGTACAGCCATTATAGATACCAAAACGGCAAAACTTGGCACTGTTATTATTTAGTGAACAAAACACATCTTTCCAAATGTTTTGCACTAATGAAATGATGCAATACACATTGGAGTTCTTGTTCCTACCTCTCTTCTAATACCTATTGGGTCTATTGGTAGACTAATTCTGAGCTAATATATAATAGCACACATATATAGGAACCTTGTTTTGGGACATATATCCTTTTTTAAGGGTAGGGGAGATATATGTATATAAGGGCAAATTCGTCCCCCCAAATATTTATTCCGTCATTGAGTTGTACCTAATAAGCCTCCCTTTTGAATGTTTTTGGCTTTCTTCCTCTCTATTAGTTTCTCCTCCTCGTCTTTCAGATGCGATAGAAGAAGAAGAAAACCAAATAAAAAGAATCCACCGGATGTGTTTCCTCCACCCCCGCCCCCTCCCCCGCCTCCACGATGCCATGGTGGAAGATTAGGCCCGCTGTCATCAAGTCTTGGCGTGGACGGGTTCCTCTTATCTGCGATAAGTTGAATGCCCACTTATAAGCGCAAGAATTGCAAATGATGGCAGGACACACAAAAAAAAGGTATTGAAGTGATAGGTTAAAAAATGAATATATAAAAAACAAAGAGCCATTGCAACAAGAATATCCATAAAGAAATGCACAACTTTCTGTTATGGAACACATTGGAAAACATTACATGCACCCAAACAAACAGCCACACCTATATGCAAATGAAATGGTACTACTCTCTCGTCCCCAAAAAAGTCATATTTTGATAATATACAGAGTTCAACTTTTACATGTTGTATCAATACAACAGTTAAAAATCACGAAAGTACATTTAAATACTTAAAACTTGATTATAGGCTAAGCAATGCAGCATCTCTAACTTGGTCATGACAATTTTTTTAAGCAAATTATAGGCAAAATCTATGAAAATACAGTTTCATTTAATGAAATATGGCTCCTTTTCTGGACAAAACAACCTTTTGAAATAGCTCACTTTTTTCAAGGATGGAGTATTTTTAATAATGCAAAGATAATAGACGAAGTACCAATTTGAGGCGCAGTATTTGATGTTTTGGGGTTTTCTACACGCGGCAGAGTTTGTGTTGAGCCCTGAAATTGATCCACATGTAAGAATAAATATTTTGATAACCTGATGTTAGCATTTCTTTCGTACATTGGTGCGTGTAACTACAACAATAGACCTATATTTGCATGAAATGTCAATAATACAATAAGCTACAAAAGACACGTGTGATGGCTTACAATAACTTGAGATAAACTACCACAAAGTCCGAGTGCCAGTTTGGAATGGCTAATTAAAAAAAACATTTCCAAAAGTACTTTTCTGAAGAGCACCAAATTGGTGTATTTGTTGCTGAGAGGGATGTTTTTAATCCTATTGAAGCTAAAAATTTAATGATTCCCAATTTTGTAGAATTAATCTTATTATTACGGAGCACTGTAAAAGAAACAAAACATTTCTTTTAAAAGAAATGGTTTCATCTTGTTCAAAAGTCATCCCAAACAGGCTCTTGTTAAGTACCAATACTACTTACAGATGCGGCTGCACACAGAAAACTGGAGGAATGTGGTCGATCGAATTGTCTGATAGACCTTATTGCCACAAAGGAATGGTGCTTTGTTGAGAGGTGCAAACTTTTACATTCAAATGGCTTTGATTTTGTGAGTATCTTAGACTGGTTCCAAATCTTGGATGTCTGACGTTGGCGATTAGCTCTTGGGAGATTGGGGATATTAGTTTTAGCTGAAAAAATTGAATCAACTGTGAGAAAAATATGGGTCTAGACAATAAACCAAAGAGTGCGATGTAACACAAAGACATTAAACATCAACTATTCAACTAAGCAGTATCAATAACTGAGATGTGAAAACCCATTCTATAATCTGTATAAAGTATACACCTAGCGTCCATTTGATGACCGCATTTGAAAACCTATTGTTTTTATATGGAGTAAATCGTTTTGCCTATCATATCTCCTCTAGCAAAGCTTCGGCCAGTTAATCTCGAAGCAAGAGCTACTCTACTGCGCACATTTGTTTACCGAAATAAATAGTGTGATAAAACACGGCACACAAAACACTTTTTGAGAGAAATCACACACACACACACACATACATATGGAGTATATGCATATACGAATTTTGAGGAAATTTGTTTTACCAGTTCCTAGTGTTGGTTCCAACTTAGCCGTGAATGCAAAAGCAGTGGCAGCAGCAAACGTTGTAATGCTGGTCAAAGGATTCGATACCCCGAGAGATTGATCCCATGTCAGTAGAGCCATGACTGCAAAATCCAACAAATTAATGTTAGTTAAACTCCAAGGACGAAATGGACAACAATGTACACCTGGTACCCATTGTGGATCTGCTCTAAACACAAGAGGTGAAAGTGAAAAGGATTCAACTATAAAGTTCATTTATTTGATAATGGGTTATAGGGAAATATATACACATTAGAGTTCGAACTTGGAGAAACGAAATTAACTTTCAGAAATCATTAGAACGGGATTTAGTGCAGAAATTTGAGCTGTAACAATTCAATAATTCAACCAGATGATCGGAGAGATTACCGAATCAATGCAACAATTCACAAGAAGTAATAAATCGACCTAGCCTAAAACAATTCAGCCATTGATCCCTAATAGAAGAATCATCTAACAGAGAACCTTATTACCTCCTCGCTTGGAGCTTAGCTGATTGATGCCTTAACAAATAGCCCCGGCCGGCCCTTCTGGTTTGGTGGCTTCGGAGAAGACGCCCGGAGATGGTGAAGGGGTGAGATGATATGCGCGACGTTTTCGAACTGTGGAATTTGAGATGGGCTACTAACATTATGGGCCGGGGAATATGCGCTTATATGTTGGGGTAGCACAAAAAATATAGGAAAACATTCTTTGTACTTTATTCATAAATTAAATAAAATTTAATTACGTACTCGTACATAAATGTTTTGATTAGATTTATTTTATAAAAATATATTTTCAAAACTATTTTATTAATATATAGTATACTCTATCTACCCTACGATGGATTACACTTGTTAGGTTAAGGAACCATGGGGTCTGGGAATTAGGCGAAAAGTATTGAACAAGAGTCGTGTATGCTCAAGATATGAATCAAGAGAAATTATAGATATTAGTGTGTAAGTGAACGTGTCTCTTCCCCTCTTGAAGAGGCGCTTATATACAGATTACAAATGGGCCTTCCCAACCGTTGGTCGATGATCTAACGAGCCCACCAAGAGTCGGACGTTCGACCGGCAGCGCCAACCGTATGATTATCCCTAGGGTAGCTACACATGATGGGTTACAAATAGGGTGGCTACAACTAATCTGACAGAAATGTGGTAGGAGTCCAATCGCGAACCCACTGATTTGACAAGACATGTAGGTCTCCTTACGCTGTGGGCCAGGCCCAGCGGTAGCTCAGGCCGAGTACGCATAGGTTGGTCTTTGGGGAATTCCGATGAAGAGCCGGCCGACTACGATCCAAGACTGAGCGCGTTCTCTTCGGGCCGAGCATGGGTGTATCCAGATGTGGCAGCTCCCCTGGGGTCTTGGTTTCCTTCTCAATCCTGTCCAGCCGAGCGCACCTGGTCTGGACTGGGCCTTGTTGGGCCGTTATTCCTGTTGGGCCGGATACCCCCATTCCAATGTATCCATCAACACTGTTACTATTTTAGACTCTCAGATACTTTTGTGTACTTGTATATTTTTATCAACTATTTAATATTTGATAAAATAAAATATTCTCGTCAACTTCTGTTTTGATGAACTTTTTACGTAACTTTAATTTGTAATACTCCCTCCGCCCAAAAAAATTACACTCTTTACTATTCAAAAGTCACGAAAACATTTGCTTAATTGTCGTATTGATTGATTATTAGATAAAAAATATTTTCCTCACTTCCTTTTTTGTAAAACTTTTGAATTAGTTTTAAAATATGTAAGTTTTATTTAAATTTACATACCATTCTTTAGATAAAATGAATTTAAAAACTAAAAAAATTATTTCATTTTGCGTAAAGTATAAAATAATTTAGGGTGGAGAAAGTATATATGTAAGTTATACATAGTATTTTTAATTTTTATATCAATTTGAAAATAGAGTATATCTGAAACAGAGTTTTGTGTGTCATTTGAAGAGTGTAATCTATTGTAAGATGGAGGAAGCAATTAAGTTTTTATCACATTCACAATCAAAATTTATTTAGTTTAATTGTAAAAAGTCAAATGTTAAATTAGAAAAATACTTACAAATGAAGTATCTCATATTTAAAAATCTGGAGTGATAAATTTTTAAATTTATCAAAGAAATTTATCGTTGTCTTAGGCTATGGGGTATGCCTTCGAGGCATCAACGGGAAAAGGGAAACACCACCCCATATGCGAGAACGGAAAGGGCAGGTTCCCCCTCCCGTTTTTTCGTTCGTCTCTCTCCTTGTTATTATTAAAAAATCTTCTTATGAGAAATTTACCTAAATAAGACTAAAACATAACAACTTTCCCAATATAGGATCATATGTTTTTATTTCCCAATGTAGGACTTTTGGTCATTAATAAATAGTCATTATTCAAGTAAATGTCTAACATTACTGGACATTATTCCTCCCACGAGGTCAGTATTAAGTCCTATTTAGGAAATAAAAAAGTTTAAGTTCTACATTAGGAAAGTCATTATGTTTTAGTCCTATTTAGTGCAAATTTCACTTATTTTAAACACTTTGTTCTCCATCTTTCACATTCATTCTCAAACGAAATCATCATATTATTCTACTTTTCTTTCATCTACTTTATTTGTACATTATTCTGGTTTTGCCACGCATACTTGTGTTATACTATAACATGATTTTCGAAGACGAAACGCACACTTATACGGATACAATACGAATGAAATTCTTTATAATTTCGGACCGGTAGATGCAGCACAACAAGTTTTAAAGTTTAAAAAAGAAGGGGAAGGAGAAGGATAACCACACCCCTGGAAAAGGAAGGAAAGAGAACTAAAAGGAAATGTTGATGTCCTCCTATATTGGCAGAAGGGAGAGAGAAGATGGAGGGATCCATACCATATAGCCAGGGCCGGTTCTGAGAATTCGATGGCCTAGACCGAGATGAAAAAAAAGACCCTAAAGTCCTTATCTCTAATGGCTTAACGAATTAAAGTGTATGAAATAATTATATTTAAATGACTAACATACAAGTATCATAACGAAATGAGTAACTAACAAAATCATAGTGAGAATTAATATCTACTTTCCTTCCCAAACTAATATCTTGAAAATTAGACCAAATATCGACTTGTACGAGCTAATAGATCAAGGGTTAATCCGCAATTTGTAATCAAATTGGGGACGGAGGGAGTATTTTTTTAACATTTTAATCAATCAAGATTTAATGCATACTCACACCTCATAACTTTCTTTCACATCCATTACAACAGACATATCTTAATCACTCCATGTCATGCCTTTTTATACATCATCAAGTTTTCTAAAACCCTCCTTCCATAATCTAAGACGCGTAACAAAATTTGTGCAAGACGGGTAACAAAAATCTGCTAGTTTGGACAATCGGCACCCATAATTTATGGATGCACTGTCATCTCACATATTGTTCATGCATAGTTAATTAGTTCATGTATCTATATAATTAAGGTTCATAACTCCTGTCTTGTCCCCAAAAAGTACCATTTGAAAGTCTTGCCCCAAACACTTACAGTAATTAATTTACGGATTATGCTATGTGTACCCCAAGAGTTGTATTCCAATTTGTACTCCGTAGTTTTGCACCAACACTTTCTGTTAGTGTAAAACTATTTTTTGTTAAATGCACCAACATTTGTGTCTGTGTGAATTTTTATTAACGCACCAATACTTGTGTCGGTGTGAACCATCGAAATATTTATGCAAACCTGTGGTGTACAAATGTAGTATATATATCTGCTCTTGTACATACAGGGTTTTTGTTTCTCAGTTTTCAATTCAATGTGCTCCTTAGGTTGACTTGTTTTGAGGTACCAGACTGTTGTTAACTGGCAAACCACAACTCATTAATGTTCCTTGTACTAATTTCACCTACTTCCTACTGTTAGGCTTTGTTTAGAATTACTGAAGATTTGTTTTTTTTACATTTTTCCAAGTTTTAAATTAAAACCACATTTCTTGCGTTTCATTTATAAATTATTAAATTGTACCCGTTTCTGTCTTACTTTATACTCCCTCCGTCCCTAAATAAAGTTCCTCTTTCGTTTTTTCTTTGTCCCTAAATAAACTTTTCTTTTCCCTTAAAAAATCCCTTTTACCCCTTATCTTTTCAAACCCTACATATCACATCATACCTTTTTACTAATAATCTACCTATCACATCTTACTTTAACACATCACATCAAGGGTATTTTTGGAAAGTCAACACCAAAATATCCCTCCCTTAAATCCTCAAAAAGTCAAAAATGGAACTTTATTTAGGGACGGAGGGAGTATTAAATTCTAATAATTTTCTCTCTTTTTAAACATTTTTTTGTGAAGTTTGTAAAATCAATTTTTTATTTTGACATTAACATTATGTTTGATTCAAGAAATTCAGAAGAAAAAGAAAGAAAATAAGTTTTCTTTATTTTTTTTATCAAAATAGGAGGAATTTGATTTTTTTCTCTTAGTATATTTTGTCTTCTTATTTTCTTTTCTTTCCACTTTTCTTTTCTTTTTTGTCTCTAACTAAAGAAGAAAAATGTTTTTCTTATCGTTTTCATTTCTTTTAGTGTAAGGGAGTATTTTTTGAAGAACACTTTGATATTTACTCCGTATAATCAAAGATTGTCTAATACATTAAAATGTATTAGTACGTCCGCCTTAGTGTATTTGTTCAGTTTTTCCTTTTTTAGTTAAATTGGATAAACTTTGAACTTCTATTACTCCCAATTTGTAATTTATATTTTTGGACAATGAAATCAAACTTTAAAAATTTTCAACGGGATAAATCTAGTAAAATCATTTTTATACTAATATACATTACAATTTTTGTTTAATTAAAGTTTAAAGTTCATCCTATTTGTCTCGAAAAATCAAATTGGACAAATACAATATGACAGAAAGATATAAATTAAAATAAATTATTATTATTTATTGTCTCTCTGTTATTACATTACTTCCTTATTACCTCGGAGTATATTGCAGCTATAGTTTTCTCTCACTTATATTAGAACTTTTTTTGTAATCATTATATATAAAGATGCATTCTTCATTATTCAATAAAATCAATTATTATCAAATTATATCAAAGTTGTATAGAAATTACAATGAATCAAAATATCTCACAAAATACAAATTTTGATGCCTACAAATTAATTTTAATCACATAAATAACCATGTTTTTCATACTTGGTATTATTTTTTTCATAATGTACATCGAATCATACATATGTACGAACACCCAACAAATTACAGCACCAAAATTGTTATGCGTCTTTTCAACTAGTTCACACAAATTCACGTAACAAACAAAAAAATACCCACAAATTTGGAGGGGTATCATGCAATTTTCCCATTCTTGGTGGCACAACTGTAATAATTCTGATTAGAATTTAATTTGTGTTTTGACCCCTTACTTCTCACTAAATCCCCGACTCTCTTCCACCAGCAACGCCGCCGTCTCGACGGCGAAACTCCGCCACCGTACGCTCCACTCTTGCTCTTCTTCACCACCAGCCCCCGTAGCTCCGGCGGCCGGTAAGTTCGGATCAGCGGCCACTTAACGCCGTTAAAAAACGGGTGGCGTTTGATGTCCGTCGCCCCCTTGGCGCATCCCAGCCTCTTCTGTGGGTCCTTCACCAACAGTCTCTCTATCAAATCTTTCGCCTCCGCCATTCCCGGGTCCTCCGTTTCTCTCTCCTCCACGTGGAACCTCACTCCGCCGGTCTCCGCTATGTTGCGCAGCGTCGATTCTTTACTGCTCCCCTTAAACGGCGTCGTCCCGAACAGCAGTTCGTACACCAGCACCCCGAACGCCCACCAGTCAACGCCGTTGCCGTGGCCGGTCCCGTTGACCAACTCCGGCGCTAAGTACTCGTGGGTCCCGACGCATGATCGCGAAAACGCCGCCGTCGGCTCTGCCACGAACTCCGCCACCGTTTCCTCCCGTCCCCTGTTCGCGACAAGCCCGCACCCGTTGTTTGACCCGACCCGAACCCGGTTTTGAATATCGACCCGGGGCGCGACATCGGATCTGAAACAGAGGTCGAAGTCGGAGAGCATAATGTGCCCGTCTTCCCGGATGAGAATGTTTTCCGGCTTGAGGTCTCTGTAGACGATCCCCAGCGAGTGGAGGTATTCCAGCGCCACCAGCACCTCGGCGGCGTAGAATCGAACGGCGTCTACCGGGAGGCGGCTCCGCGGTTGTTTACGGAGGAGGGAGTGGAGGTCGCCGTTGGAGCAGAAGTCAATTAGGAGGCAAGTGTAGTGGGAGACTTCGAGATGAGCGTAGAGCGTAGGGAGGAAAGGGTGGTCGAGCACGGAGAGAATCTCCGCCTCCGTCTGAACGTGGGACATCTTCTTGGCGGTGAGACTCTCCCGGTCGACGACCTTGAGAGCGAAATCGGAGTGGTCGGAGTCCCTGAGGCGGCAGAGGAACACGCGGCCGAGGTTCCCGGATCCAACGAGGCGGAGGAGCTTGAGGTGGCGAAGATGGAGGGAGCCGTCGGAGGAGAGGGTGGTGGCGGCCTTGATGGCAGACCAGTTCGGGCCCTGCTTCTTGTGAGGGCGTGTGTAGAAGTTTGGAATCGAAGTGGAGGATGGGTTTGCGGCGGCGGAGAGACGGTCGTTGAAGCTGAGAGCCAAGCTGCTTCTGGCGAGGCTGCTCCGGGCGCTGAGAGTGCTCCGGTCGGTGGTGGAAACAGAGGCCGCGGATGAGCTGGTGAAGCTCAGATCAAGATCGGAGTCCAAAGGGTAGATAATATCGTCTTCCATATCATTAAACGCGTAAAATTCCGATGAGCGCGCGGTGTTCTACGGACAAAGGTGAATTTCTGAATTCCTGAAGACAGAAAGATTGGAGACGAATGTGAGATTTTCGGGGAGGCCATTGCTTTTAAAGCACTGAAACCGCGAGTATGGGGTCGGGGGTGCGGGGGTAGTAGTTTAGTTGGGGGTGAACGCCGCGTAGGGTAGTGACTAAAAAGGAAATGTGAAAACATATTTTCAGACTGAAAAGAAAAATGGGTAGAATATTTTCGAACGCAAGGAGTGATCTTTACATTATCTTAATTACATTATATTAAATATATTTGGTGGTGCTCTTGATTTATTAGTAAAATTTCTCACTTCCATGTCATTCAAAAAATATACTCTAGGGGTCTTAAAATGTGTGGTAATGTTTTTTTTCTTTTTTTATTTATCACTTTGAATTTTATAATTTTATTTTTTAAAAAATTTTTATTTTTCAGAGGTCTTAAAATTCACATGTGAAATGTGTATCTTTTTTACATTTTAATGGACATACAAGTAGACTTTTTCTCTTTTACCAAAGGCTCAATTCTTTTATAATAACAAATGAACTATGGTCCATAAAATGAGGAGAAATGCTAGACTCACAACGGTCACAAAATTAAATATACAAACTTGCCATTAGGCCGGGCATCTCACCAAATAAATAAAAAAATGTTAAATAATTAAAAAGTAAACATTCAAATACACAAATAACAAGTTTGTGTATTTTGTGACTGAAGAGTTTGTGATTCTAGTATTTTCTCTAAAATGAGTATGAACAATAGAATCATGTAAGAATTTACCATTTTAAAACTTTGTCGTGGAATCAAATGTGAATTGTTAATTTGGGAAGGAAGAAACTAGAATTAAGTACTCCATAATTCACAAGTCACTAAAATTTTTGTTTATTTATTTGTTTTCATTGATTATTTGATAAAATAAAATATTCATTTTCTATCTTGTTTCGAAAAAATTTTCTTGTAGTTTTTAAATATGTAAGTTTTATTTTTTATTTCTATATCAATCCTGAAATAAAACGGATTGAAAAAAAAAACTTAAATTTTTGTTTCTTTTTTCAAATGCTGGCAAACATTTTAAGATGGAGAAATTATTTACAAAATAATTTTGAATAGCTATTATCCTATGTATATGACAATTTTTGAACGAACGGAGTATATAAAATAGTTTACATAAAAAATATTTTTTGTTCCACTCAAAAGCACCACACATTCACATCATGCACTGATTATATAATTCATATTCATTTTTATTTTATGCTATTTTTTAACATTAATACAATCTTATCTGTTTTTAAAGTTTCGTGTCATTTTTTAAGCCGCGTAGATAGAGGACAGAGGTAATTTGCATTACCATATTTGTCACCTATACAGAGAATTTTTAAACAATTTATAATTTTTAATGCTTGTGTCATTTTTTTTTTGAAATGCAATGAGTGCTTCGTATTGGGCAATCATGAATATTATTATTGAAACAGTCTTCTTAAAATAAATGTTCTATCCGTTTTAAATTACTTGTCGCATTTTTCTTTTGTTCGTCTCAAAATAATTATCCACTACAAAAAAATCGCGCATTAGGCACGGATGTTTAGGCACGGATAGTGCCGTGCCTTTGCCGATGGAGAGTAAACGTCACATGGCGCAATGTTGTGCAAGGCCTGAATTGGCACTACCTTGTGCGTGCCTGCGGTCCGTGCCAAAATCACAACCTTTACGCTGTTTCGTTTCCGTCGGACAACGTTAATTTCTAAAAACTCGCCGGGACGAAGATGTGCCAAATGTCGTGCCTAATTCCAACCACGTATATGTCGTGCCAATTGCCGTGCCTATTGAATGCCAATAATTGTTTTCACTTTTGTAAACAGTCATGCCTATAATGTATGCCAAAAAACTGCTTCTGAAATCCCTATATAAGAACAACATCAGCCTTGTACTCTATTATAAATATGTTATCAGAAAAAATATTATATGCATTATTTTGATGAAATACAAGACCATAAATATATTTGGTGTTCCTGCAAATATTTTTCAGGTGTTTGAATTTGATTATATCCTGCTGGTAAGTATTCTTACTATCAAGTTTAATAAATTAAATACTTATTTATTAATTTAAATATGCATTTGTTTATATTATATCCATTTAACATTTTAATTATTTCAATGCAACACTTTAATCGTTAATGTTTCTCTATTTATGTATAGATATATATTATAAAATATAATATATCAAAGGTATATTTCAAAATAAGTATATTGAAATGAAGTTTATATGCTAATGTAATAAATTGTTTCCATAATTTATGTTAAAAATAAGAAATCAATTTTTGAACAGAAGAGTAATATATTGTTTCCATAATTTATGGTAAAAATAAGAAATCAATTTTTCCGGACTATTTTTTTAATAATAAAATTAGTTGAGTGGCATTTTTTAAAAAATGGTTGTAGGCACGCCTGTTCCGTGCCAACGCTCGTGCCAAAAGTAGAGTGGGTGACATGAAGTGACATTGTGAGAGGTGATTTTGTGTCATTAGGTTTTGGCACATACGCCGTGCCTAAAGTCGTGCCTACTTGAGATCCCTAAACATTTTGAAATTTGAATCCGGATGAATTAGTCATTCCCTGTTCCAAAAATATTTTACTATTGATTGGTATATACTTCTTCCGTCCCTAAATAGATTAAAAAAAAAATTTCTTCTTTCAATAATTTTTTTTTGTTTACGCGATTTCATAAGTATTTGATAAAATAAAATATTCTTATCACCTCTTGTTTTGTAGAACTTCTGACTTAGTTTTTTAATATGTAATTTTTATATCTTATTGATATACCAATATATAAATAAAATGATTATGATTTTTAGCATTTTTGTTTCAGGTACTATGTCAATCTCAGCAAGAAGTTGGATGTACAACAAAATTGCTTTGATTAAACGCGGTTTGACACGATGATATGCGTATATAGGAGTGAAGCACACCTATATAATTTACAGTATAATATGTACTCCTTAACACTTGATGCACACTTTTATTTTTTTTGATTATCGCACATTAGACCCCATTTGGCCATAATGACTAAAAGTTTTAAGATTTAACCGATGGATGGATAACCACTGACTACATCACTTAGTTATTAAATTGGACCACATCAAAATCACAACACTTCTCTTAATATTGGATTTAAAAGTAAAAATTTGATGTTTATTTTGTACGAACTGTTACCTTTAATTATGTAGCTTCGCTACACGTGATTACCCGGGAAAGACTCGGTGGAGACATATAAAGCAATGAAAGGTGCATTCAATTCTCGTGGGTCCCATTGGTTGACAAAAAGGTTCATGAACGCAAGAAACAAGAATAAGAAGCCAAAGTTCATTGGTACAGATCACTGGGGAGTGATGCTTCAGTATTGGGCATCTCCCGAGTTTAGAGTTAAGAGCGAGAAGTCGAGCAAGAACAGGAACACTGAGAAGGCTAAACAGAGGCAATACTACGGTGGTCGTCGCTCAGTCAGGGAGCATGTGAAAAAGAGGGTAAACGTATTATTTTGTGTTTCAAATACCTATGTTTTTTGGTCATTCCTTTGGTTTGAAGTAAATTAAATTTTTTGTAGGAGATGGAGGATAAAGTGGTTCCAACCCAGTTGAACATTATTAACAGGTTGTTTGTGAAAAAAGGAGCGGAGCCGTCTGAAGAAGTTGCTCAAATCAAGGTAATAGCTATTTTTTCTTAAAAGTTATTATTTTTATTTATCATTTTTGAATAATGATTTTTTTTATTTTAAATTAGACTAATAACTATTGATATTTGTTTTTTTGTTTTATTAATGCAGAAAAAATACAAGGAGAAGCTTGTCCAAAAGAAGCAGGCGGTGTCTGGATCTGACTCAAATTCTATGGATGTGGAAGATATTGCTGATGAAGAACTTGAAGATGATCTTGGATTGTATGTTGACGTGGTGGGGAGGAAGAAGAACAGAATTTTTGGGCAGGGCTGTGAAGCGGGTGCTTCTGGGTCTTTTTCATCCGGAGGCCCTAGTCATGAAGATTATGCTGCCATCTTGAAGAAAGAGTTGGAGGAAAAATTTGAAGCAAAGAGTGCTGCTTTGGAAAAGAAATATGAAGCTCAATCCCAGGACTTGTTAACACAATTTCAGGGATTGAAAGAATCATTTACTTTGTTGACTCAGGGGTACAATGCTTCCGTGAATAGTACTGCCGCCCCTACTCCAAATGTTGTTCGGCCGTTTTCGATGTCTCTTCCGAGAAGTCCAAGCCCCCTGCTCAATAATACCCTAACTCCAGCATATTTTTTCGCCTCACAACCTCTCATGTCCTCCATGCCCATGCCTATGTTTCATCAATCTCAAGTCCCCTCTATAATATCTAATAATCCTGTGCAGGAAGTCCCCGAAGAAAACAATCACGAAAATTGTGATGTTGCTAGTTTTTTAAACTAGTAACATTAAAAATAATTTTTAATATTTAACCAGTATGCAATATGTGTTTATTGCATGTGGTTTTTGTGTTTTTCATTATGATGTGGAACATATTATTTTTGTGATGTTGAACATGTTTTTTTGTGATGCTTAACATGTTTTAATGTTTAGTTATATTTAAATGTTTACTAGATAAATTTGATTTTATTTATTTCATCTAAAAAAAATTTAAATTTTTTTTTTATTTTTTTTATAAGATTAGGCACGGATATTTATCGTGCCAAATTAAGTTAAATAACGGGCAATTAAAATATTCATGAAAATTCACTACTTTAGCAGTCAAACTAATGGCACGGATTAAGGCCGTGCCAAAATTAATTTTGAATTTTTTAATATTGGAATTTCAAGTATTGGCGCCTCTTTCAATTTTCAAATTTCAAAATTTTTTTTTGCATGGAAAATATCGTTACAACAATCCGTGCTAAACTAGGCACGGACGGTTGTCACGGGTGCGGCGTGCCAATAACTTAAACGTTAAATTGTTAGTGGCGTTAGGTTGGCACAGAGAATCCGTGCTTAAATCCGTGCCAAGCGTTTGGCACGGCCGCATTTCCGTGCCAAATGGTTTGGAGCCCCGTAATTGGCAGCTCCACCGTCCGTGCCAAATGTCTGTGCCAAAACTGATAGTCACGGAAATTTAATGCTACAGTCCGTGCCAACGGCCGTGCCAATGCCGCGTATTTTTTGTTGTGTATCTCACTCTCGTGCTTTCTTTGTCCAAATTAAATTTTTTATTTACTATTCATATGATCAAATTGTATTTACTTTCTTCTCCAACTTTTTTTACTTATTTAATAAAATAATATAGTCATGTCACATCTTAGCTTGTTTCATAGAATTTTTGATATGCCGATTAGTTATTTATATGTACTTTTTTAAAACATTCTTCCAACATCGCAAACTGAAAGCAATGATTTAAATTGAGACAAAGAAAGTAATTTCTTCATACTCAGTTTTGTGTTTCAAAAACTTCTTCTTTTCTCTCATCTAATACTCCCTCTGTATCTAAATATTTGCCACATTTGTGTTTTCGAGGTAAAATATCAAGTTTTTTCAATTTATTTTATTTACATATTGGTATAGAAATAAAAAATAAAATTTACATATCAAAAAACTACATGAAAAGTTCTTCGAAATAAGAGGTGTCAAGAATATTTTATTTTATCAAATAACCAATGAAAATGTAGTAATAAACAAAAGTTCTCACGACTGCTGAAAAAATAAATGTTGTGAATATTTTGGGACGGAGTGAGTATCACTCACTCACATCTCACTTTTCGATACCACTCTTTCTTAAATTTCGTAAACTAAAAATGAGATGATTAATTTTGGAGGGTCGGAGTAAAATTGATAAGGAGTGCTAGGGGGCCCTCTAGATTTTGATACAAAATGTGCACCAAGTCTAATACAGATACACTCAGACATTTAATATCTGTGAACGCAGAGACACTAATTATTTGTGTGTACCTATATTGATCTTAATGTACATTTGATGCCAAATGGTTTGGGTTCTCTAGCATTTTTTTAAAAGATTGATACAATCTATAGGTGTGGGTTTAAATTCCAAAAAGTGAAATGTTTTCATAATATCCGGTACAATTTTTCTTTTATACTCTCTCCGTCCCATATTGGACACCACACTTGAAAGAACATGTAAAATTCTATCACTTTTGAAATCATGTTAACTAAAAATTAGTTTAGAAATAAAAAGTATAAATTACATTATTTAAAAGTACATAAAAACACTATAGAATAAGAGGTGATATAATAAAAATTATTTTATTAAATTATTAATAAAAATATACAAATAAATAAAAGTTATCGAGAATTTCAACTTGAGAAAGGAGTATAAAAAAAGGTAAAATGATTGAGTTTGATTTTGGGTGGTTGACGTGAGTGAAAATTAATGAATAAACAAACAAAAGGGAACGGTCTGATGTGAGGGGGTTGGGGTTCCAAATCTGAAGACTTGAAAGAAGCTGCCGGCCCGGCCCTCCTCTTCCCTGCTTTTAACTTTTCACTTTTACCTCGGGATTGCTGAGATATTTTAGATGGATAGTACGGAGTTTCTTTTTCATAAAGATCCATCCTTCTTAAAACCTTGATCACATATTCATATCTCATTTTTTATTTCTCCATTTTATTTTCCTCGTCCCAAAATATTTACAATGTTTGTTTTTTCAGAAGTTGCGGGAATTTTTATTTATTTCTATGTTTTCATTGGTTATTTGATAAAATAAAAAATTATTGACACCTCTTATTTTGAAGATCTTTTCATGTAGTTTTTTATATGTATATTTTATTTTTCATTTTTATACCAATATGTAAATAAAATAAATTGAAAAAACTTAATATTTTGCCTCGGGAATACAAGTGTGGCAAATATTTAGGGACGGAGGGAATATTTATTTTCTCAAAACAAGATGAATCCATTCGAGGCAGTTCTTCAAAATCGGCTCGACGGTTATAGAGATGAGATAAATTGAGTTATAATCATAGACTAACAAAAAATAGAAATGGTATTTTTAGAAATTGTACCTGCATGTGCATTTCATTTTATAAATTTTATTTTCGTGCTTAACTTTATTTAAACACTTTCCACGTTATTGATTTTAAAAAATAGATATGTGGACCATTTTAATTCTCTTTCTTCTATATGCACTTGTAATTTCAATTAGGCTCCGTTTGGTATACGAAATTCAAATTATGGAATTGGAATTGAGGGCTTCAATTCCAATTCTGGTGTTTGGTAGTACAAAAATTGTGTGAATTTGGAATTGATAGTGCAAAAAATGAATTAGAATTGGCAGAATTCAATTCTATGGAATTGTATCCCATGGAATTTCAATTCCAATTCAATTCTAATTCCATCAATTCCGTGTAACAAACGGATCCTTACATTTTTTCATTTTTATCGAATACATCCCCCGTCTCAATTTAATAGTCCTGTCATATTTGGTTGGACAAAGAATTTAAAAATGTGAAATCGTATTGTTGAAAATGAAGCATTTGAGAGAGAAAATATCAACCACAAAAACCTAGCTTTCAACCCCTCACTTGTTATTTTCAATGTTTTTCTTAAACATTACCTCTATTCCAATATATTTGTCGCGTATGCTTTTTTGAATTAGTTTAAACGAATTTTGAACTTTAATTAAATAAAAAATGTAATGTATATTAGTATAAAATAATTCTTTAGGTTTAACTTGTTGAGAAATTTCAAAATTTATTTCATTGCATTAATATGCAATAGAAATTAAAAATAATTGATGATTAAACTTTGTCTAATTTAATTAAAAAAATAAAATAATTGAATGAATGCATGAAAAAATACTTAAAATCAAATTGTACTCCTTATGTCTCAAAAATATCGTTTACTTAAAACAATGTGCAAAATTCATTTTTTAAAAAATCATTAATACAAAAATAAATGTACAAATTACATATTCGGTATTTCAAAACTATATACTCTCTCCGTCCCTAAATATATTACACTTTTTTTTCTCTCCTCTCGATAACTTTTGTTTGGTTACGCGATTTCATTAAGTATTTGATAAAATGAAATATTATTGTCATCTCTTATTTTGTAGAACTTTTAACGTAGTTTTTTAATATGTGATTTTTATATCTTATTGATATACCAGTTTGTAAATAAAATGATTTCAAAAAGTACAAAATTTTACTCCGTAACCCGCAATTTGTAATCAAATTGGGGACGGATGGAGTATATTAAAAACTTGTTCTTTAGGAATGGAAAAAAATTGAAAGTTAGAAAAAAACTGGAAGAAACTAAAAAAAACTAAGAAAATCTTCAAAAATATATTCAAGTGTTTTTTACATAGTATTCCTATTATAATTTTTATTGTTGTTATTATTAAGAATTATTATTATTATTATTAGTCTTAGTATTATTACTATTATAACAATATTCATAACATGTAAAAATGAATAAAATTTACCCACGTGAATAGTGTACATATCATTCATTTAGATTAATAAAATATTCATAATTTTTGAAATATAGTTTAGTGTCGTGTAAATTACAAAAACAAATTTTTCCAATATTATTGTACTCCATATTTTTTTTATTAAAAATAGAACAAAAAATAAGAATGAATGTGAATCACAAAATAATGATATGAGAAAAAAAATAAAAAAATTGAAATAATTTATAAAGTATACTTAAAATAGTAATAATAATACATGAAAAACATATTATTTTCAGAGTAATTATATTATTCGTGAGTAAAAAAATGAAGAAAACAGGAATAGCTGGAAAACTTGAAAGAACTGAAAAATGAAAGAAAATAGAAGGAACTAAAAAATTAAAAGGAACTAGAAGCAAATAGAAGAAACTGGAAAAACTCGATGAAATTAGAAGGAATTGAAAAAAATTAAAAGTGAAGAGTTTAGACTCTAAAGAATATATTCTAAAAGACTATAAAACAAGATATTAAATTATGACATAATATTTTATTTTATAAATTAAAGTAATTAATGAAAATACATGTATAAAATCGTCATATCTTAATAATAAGGAAGACGATATTTCTAGGACATGAGAAGTATCGATGACAAAGTATATCATAGCGTATATGCCCTTGTACTATCTAAAATATTCAAATTAGTAAATGTACTCAAAATCAATTTTTTTAGTCCCTATACTATTTGTTTTTGTTCAATAAAGTTCTTGTCTTCACTTATCTCTTACGGAGTATATATTATACCAACATTTTAATATGATGGCAATTTTACTACAAATGACATGAAACTGTTGTATTTGTATATTAATTTATATTTATTATTTAAAAACTATTTTTTTACTAAAAAGATACATTTTTTTATTTATTTTCTTTTATAAAACAAATTAGATACAAAAATATTTATGATATAATGACTAAAATTAGATTAAATGTATGATTTATTTTGTTGAACAAGATTTTAATGTCATCTAGAGTAAATTTTCACGTCATTATTAAGAATTTGGGACAATATATAAGAGTCGGATAAAGAAAAGGACATTATTGTATAAAAATAAATATTACAATGATTAAATAATTTCAATTTTATGTATATAGACTAATTCGTACTCCTTCCGTCTCAAATTATTTGTCACATTTCTATTACCGAGGCAAAATATCAAGTTTTTTCAATTCATTTTATTTACATATTGGTAAAGAAATAAAAAATAAAATTTACATATCAAAAAACTACATGAAAAGTTTTTCAAAATAAGAGGTGTCAAGAATATTTTATTTTATCAAATAAACAATGAAAACCTAGAAATAAACAAAATTCTCTACAACTATTGAAAAAGCATATGTGACAAATAATTTGGGACGGAGTGAGTAAGTTTTAAAATTGTACAAGAATCACTATGGATTACTACCTCCGTTTCTCAAAAGAGTTCTTCTTTTGACTTTGGGGGAAAAAAGTATGATGTGATAGGTAGGGTATGAAAAAGTAGGGGTAAAAGTGGTTTTTTAATAGAAAGGGAAAATGTTTTAAGAAAAACAAAAAAATTGAAAGAAGAAGGATTTTAAGAAACGGAGGAAGTACTATATTTGAGGAGTAGAAGTTTGAGCAGAATAAAATGATGAATAAATGATGACTGGGTGAGAAATGACCGTTGGGACAACTTTCCTCAGCCGACAGCCGACCGCTTGCCGTCAACCGTCCGTCATACGGAGTCAGAAATTTCTCCGTTAGTTTACTCTCTCGTCCCGTTTACGGGCCGGCCCGTAGGGTAGGGGACTACTCCGTTTTGGTTTGTTTTTGTTTAAACTTTAAGGCGCCTGCCCTACAGTTTAGGGTACGGACCCATATTGTGATGGGACCTTACTATTTAACCACTGCTCTTTCCCCATTTGTTGGGACCCCTTTGTCGATCCTATCCTTCCCCACCCCCAAAATCTCATTCATTAATTTGTTGTCAACTCCCAAGTTATATTCTCAAAAATTAAAAACATAAAATTAATTTGTCTTAATTATTATAAGTTCAACCAATACTAGCTCCTTCCTTTCAATAAAAACAATCTTTTTTTGGGCAGATAAAAAGATTTATATCTTTATAAACATTTTAATTTTTTGTCCCAAAAAAGAGACTAATTTCATGGTGTCAAACGTTTTTTATGTAGAAAAAAGAACTTTATTCGGTCTTGTATTTAAGTTTTCACTCTTCTGAATTGGACCTTTCGTAGTATTTTAATTTTTCAAATGAAGTGTATGGTTCTTATTTTTAATCCCTTTTAATTTTAATAAATTTTAACTCTGTATTTTTATTTTGTCATAAATTTTATATAAGCTTTGATTGATGCGTATAAGCTAAAAAATACAGGACAAATGGAGTATTTTTTTGGACCCCGGGACAAATGGATCAGTATATCAAACAAATTACACAATTTGGCTTAAATAATAAATAGTGAAATTTGCACTGAATAGGACTAAAACATAAGTCATTTTCCAATGTATGATTTAACTTTTTTTATTCCCTAAATAGGACTTAATAATGACTAGTGAGAACAATAATATCTAAGTGATGTTGGACATTTAATTGAATAATGACTAATAGATAATTAATGATCAATGATCCTACATTGGGAAATAAAAACAAATGATTCTATATTGAGAAAGTCATTATGTTTTAGTCATATTTGGGTAAATTACCCTAATAAATATACTTCATAGTTAAGTTTGATGACCTTTAATCACCCTTAATTATTCAAATTAAAATGTTGAAGTGTTTTTACATAAGATTTTCTTAATCCTAGAGTTACAAACTACACAAACTTGTTATTTATGCACTTTTCTAAGTGAATAAAATGATTTTAAATAATTTAAAACTAAAAATTTAAATACACAATCGGTAAGTTTGTGTCTAAGTTGTTTGTGACTCTAGCACTACTCTTTTCTAAACGGAGAAGTAATCGATATGAAGCAATACTTCTCCTGTTCTATTTTATGTAGGGCTAAATATGCTTTTGGTACTTGTAAATTTGGTGATTTTTTTGGTCTTTAATTTTTTAAGTTAAATTATCCCTGTAAAATTATTAATTTTTCAAATAGTCCTAACCAACTTTAAATACTCTGTACTCTATATGTGTTTTGATCTCTTTAAAATTTATAAATTTTGATTTAAGTTCATCTAAAGTCTATTTTGTCTACTTATACATATTAAATACTTTGTACAAGATTATTTCATAATTATTATTCAAAATACACTAATAAGGTCAAGTTATTGAAACACCTTTAGAAGATTAATCAAATAACTACATTACAATAACAAATTACTTTAAAAAAATTTAAAATAATAATTTTTCATAAAAATATTTAGCAAAAATAATACTTTAATTTTAGTAAAATCTGATGTCTTTAAAACACAGATTTAAGAATCAATTTGATTAGAAGAATTAGGTTTTATTGCTACTCATTTCGGAGTAAAATATTAGTATCAAACCCAACAGTTAACAATTTTCATTTCCTTAACCACAAATATCTATGAAAAATCATAGAGAATTAATTTAAAAAAATTCTTGAATACTAGAAAGTATGGGTGAGCATGGTACGGTATTTAGCTCATACCGATACCGTACCAAATATTTCGGTTCGGTATGGGATTTTACTCCGTACCGATCCTGATCCCGAAATATCGGTTCGGTATGGTTCGGGATGGTTCAGTGTCGGTTTCGGTACAAATCGGGATGAAGATACATACATACTTTACACGTTAAAAATTTAACAATACCCTTTTATTTTTTAAAATTAAAAGTGAATTTAAATAAAAAAACATGAAAAATTCAAAAAATGAATATTTAAATGCAAGAGATGCGTATAAAAAACTTAGTTTATATTTCACAAACTAAAAAATGAATGACAACAAAGGAGTATTTTGAATCTTTGTGAATACTTTTATGCTCATACACAATAATTAAAACTCAAATAAAAGTATAATTTACACATAATAAAACTTGAACCAATTTTTTTAAAAAAATTATAATTCAGTGAAGGAATATATAAAAATATTATTTCGGGGTATTATTTTTATAATATTTTAGTATATATGTTCGGTACGGGATTTTCGGTATGGGACGTCACCTCGTAGGCTCGTACCATTCCCGAATACCGTACCGACCATTCGGTTCGGTACGGTTCGGTTCCTTCTTGGTACTTTTTTGGTTCGGTATTTCTGGGTTTTTCGGGAAATTTCGGTATCGGTTCGGTACTTGCTCACCCCTACTAGAAAGTACTCTGATCCGTAGTAATTTGTCAATTGCCTCTTTTCTTCTAAAGTCGTTCCGTTTTATTGACACTAAAATCGGTAATATAAATACCATAATTTAGGACCTGTTTGGGAATAACTATAGCGATTAGCGTTAGCGTTTTAAAAAGCTATCTACGAGCAGCGTTTAGTGTTAGCGTTTTCAAAGTAATCTGTATCATTAAATTTTTATCTAAAACGTTAACGCTAATCTCTAAAGCTATTCCCAAACAGGCCTTTAGTGTATTAAAATTAAGTTATAAAACTAAAGACCTTGTTGTTGAACGATGTAATTGTGACTCTTTCTAATAGAAAGATACTTACCAGAAATCAAGTCAATCAAAAACTCAAGTTTTTGCTATTTGAGAAATGTTTTTATATCCTAACGTGTCGTCCCATCTCTTCATATGCAGGCCGGTGTGACCATTTCGAGCCTTGTACAATTTTTTTAAAAAACTAGGTGATGACGTACAATGAGTTTGTTCGAACTTGTGACCACTTGACTATCAAAGCTCTGATATCATGTAACTTAATAAAACCAACTCAACCAAAATCTCAAACTTGTTGTTGTAGGCTCAAAAAAATGTTATATTCTAAGAATCACAAATTTAAAGATTCAAGTAGATTATTTAAGAGCCATGCTATATTAACTCTAGTTTAATCTTACTTTTGATCCTCATTGCCTTAGCTTCATAGACATTATAGATACGGAACAATGTTCCGTGTCTGTAATATTTGTGAAGGCAAAACCAAAAGTGAGGTTAAAGTGGGAATAATATAATTTTTTCATTATTTAATTAGCCCTCACTACTCTGGCGAGCCAGAAGTGTAGAACTCTTGGTTTTGGTTAAGGGCTCGTTTATCCCGCCATTTAATTTTAATAATATGAAAAAGTTATTTAATGATAAAATCTAATTTTAGTATTTTTTAAAATTAATTTTGTATCGTGAAATAATTATCTGCTCCCTCTGTTCACTATAGATTTTTCCAGACACTCTTTACAGGGTCAAACTTAATTCACTTTGTTTGTTTATTTTTACTACTCATTTCATAAAATAATATATTGTTATCACCTCTAGTTTTTATAAAACTTTTCATGTAGTTTATTACTACATAGATTTTATATTAAAATTTTATCCCTATATTCAAATAAATTAAATTGAAAAATAAAATACATCACACCTCGTAACGCGTAATAGAAAGATTTTAAAAAACACAAGAATATAATTTTAACTCCAATTGAGAACATTATTCTCAAAGAAGGCCTAAAGGTGAACTGGTGAATCACGCGCTGTTGGGGCAAATTGAGGTCACGTTCACGTGACAATGGCAGGTGATGGGTTCATAGCCTCCTCTACTTGTGATATTCTATTTTATTTGGACCATGTTACACTTATACAAAAAATTTAACAAAAATTTACACGGACACAAAGTGTTGATACGTTAACAAAAATTAATTTTAAATCAACACAAAATATCAGTATAAACCTGCGGTATATAAATGGGATACAAGTAACTTTATCCATTTTATTTTTATGCCGGTGATTATTGCACATTAACCAAAGATAAGGAGTGGTGGTAATGAGATACATTTGAATTCGGTTTTTTGTAAGTGCATTGGAATGCAATTTTGTAAAGTACAACAAATTTGCAAAAAGTAGGTGCACGTTATATTGTTTTTCACTAATCTGCGATCGAACTATTCCTTCGTCCACAAATTTTTCGTAGGGTCAAATTTTATTCACTTTGTTGGGCTATTTTCGTTACCCATTTGATAAAATAATATAGTTATGTCACCTCTAGTTTTATAGATTTTTTGGTACATTTCTTTAATGCGGAGTATGTAATTTTCATTTTAAAATTTCACACCATTTTTCATATAGGATGATTTTAAAATAGTTTCAGTCAAACATCGTAACGCGAAATAGGAAATTTATTTGTGGATGGAGTGAGTATAATTTACTCGGGTCCATCTTTTCTTATTTTATTTTAATGCCTTCAATTATCCGTTGTCATTAATTTGACAGGTGGCGCATTATTGGTGCATAATTATCGAGCAAATCTTATAATATTGATATTATTATTTTATACGAGTGACGTATTTCCCAAAGCGAATTAAATTATGTATTCCGTATTTCTTATTCTCTCCGTCCCTAAATATTTGCCACATTTATATTCCCGAGACAAAATATCAACTTTTTTCAATTCATTTTTTTTCATATTAGTATATAAATAAAAAATAAAATTTACATATCCAAAACTACATGAAAAGTTCTTCGAAAGAAGAAGTGTCAAGAATATTTTATTTTATCAAATAACCAATGAAAACGTAAAAATAAACAAAAGCTTCTGCGACTGCTGAAAAAGCAAACATTGTAAATAATTTGGGACGGAGGGAGTATAATTTATGCATTATCACAAAAAATTCAATCATTTTTATTTTAGATTAACCACTTCCTCCCTCCCCAATTGGACTACAAATTTGTATTTACGCTACAAAATCTTGTATCTTTAAAATCAATTATTTAAAAATTGGCATAAAAAGTGAATGGTGATTCGAACACAAAATCCTATGCAGAAGTGGTTGGAGTGCAAAAGATGAGGAGATGAATATGAAATTTATTTATAGAGGTAAATGAAACTTATATGGCAAAATTTACTAAAGATGATGTTTTAGTTAGAACAATATGATTATTGGGATGCTACTCTTATATGTTGTGTGATGAGAGCAAACACTCCTCCAAGTGATGAAAGGTTTTCCGAATAGAATATATATGGAAAAATTTTTAAAAAATAATTTTGAAAAGAAATTATAAAACCTTTATCGATAAAAGAAATCAAATACTAGAAAAAAGGAAATTAAAAAAAAAAGACAGAAAAAAGGTCGAAATCTAATCTGAGGATTGGAGATGCATGCTTATGTACATTTTACAAACCACGTGTGGCATTGGATGTTAAGGAATTGAACCGACTCAACCAGAAGTTCAAACTTGTAATTATAAGTCAAACAAAGTTTTTTATATTCTAACATGTCATTTAGCCATATCAGTGTTATTAAATCCGGACCGGACCGGGCAGTTCGACCGGTCGAACCGCGACCTGGACACACAACCGGTCCGGTCCAACCCCCCAAAACCCTGAAAAGCTCAGGAAAAATCGGGTCGATCGAGAAACCCTGATTGACCCGGGACCCGTCCTCCCCACTGAGTCGACCTCCGGTCCGGGTTTAAAAACACTGAACCATATAGGTAACCAAGCTAACTTAGGTTGTGATATGGGAAGGCGCGGATCAAGATTCATGCAATGAAGACGATCGTAATAATAGTGTATACATACACAACATCACCACTACTTCACTGAGATGAGAGATAATATGTGTGCCCGGCCCGGCCCGGCAAGAGAACAGAATTTGAATGGGGTTTCATTATATGATGTGTATATATCTTGGGAATTGAACGTCTGTCCGCCATTATGATATACTCCCTCTGTCCCATAATCTTTTACCCATTTCAATCCACGTGCAAAATCCCGTGAATTTTAAAATGATCTTATTTACAAATCGGTAAAGAAATACAAAATAAAAAATTTATATTTACAAACTACATCGAAAACTCTACAAAACAAGAGGTGACAAGAATATTTTATTTTATCAAACAATCAATGAAATCACGCAAACAAATAAGAATTATCGAGAGACCATAATAGTAAATGGGTAAAACATTATGGGACGGAGGGAGTATATCACAACAAATTTAAACTTTGGACCAGACCATCCATCCCATTCATAATTTACTTTGGCTTTTTCCTCGTCCCATCCCCTCTTCTTTTCTCATGGGAAGAAAACGTTTGTGTCGGAATGCTACATTCATTTATCTTTTACACACAATACTCATCTAATTTACTTTTATCATGTTTATATTTATGCTATTGTGTTTAGTGTTTACCATTTAAAAAAAAATCTTTATTAGTTCTACTCTCTCTATCCCAAAAAATCTTTCCTGTTTTATTTTTTGCGCATCCCATAAAACACTTCTATCACAGACTTTTTGGGACGGATGGAATATTTTCTAACAAGAAATCACCATACGTAGCACTTTAAGTCATTGAATATTACGCATTTAGCACTCTGATAGAATTTAGGGTGGGGTAAGGATAACTAGATTGGGTAATAAGACGCTTGCGTTGAACCACATTAAAAGATTGAATCCAATCGAGTAGTTAGTTCACCTCAAGAGCTTATATACCGATTATTTTGCTCTTGAACTTTCGATGTGGGATGACACTCTAACACACTCCTTAATATTTTATACCAATTTAGCTATTTATAGTATCAATATCTTCCAAGCATATCATCTAACTTTTGTTTTATTCCACTATTTTTAATTATTTTTAATTATTTGATTAAACTTATGTTATTCACGTAGACACTCTTTCACATACGTGTGGCTCCTCCTTATTCATGTGTCTCATATGTGTGAGAAAATCATCTTACGCTGTTTACCATAGCTCTACGAGATTCTCATCCTACACAGTTTATCAATGTATAATATCTAAACAAGTTCGTACAAATTCAATTAAGTTTCATATTTAACGCTAATATTTGGTCAGTGTGTTTTGGTGTAATAGATTATTCATGAAATCACTCATACCTATACATTCTCGGGCAGTGTGAAATTTATATATGAAAACAGTCATATACATTTTTGGCAGTGTGGAATTCATACATGAAAACAGTATTGAATTCATACATAAAAAGAGCTATACATTTTTTGTGTAGTGTGGAATTCATGCATGAAAATAGTCGTACACTTTTTGACAGTGTAGAATTTATATATAAAAACACTGCCACACAAATAAATGGACATTATACTCCAATATGAAATTAAGCAACACAATAATACACTTACACATTGCGTTAAGATATAACAACATATATATATTCTACACTGCCACATTAAAAACTCACATATAAAAAACTACACTCCTTACTACACAGTTACAAGTGAACAACCACACTGCACAAAAGAGTCTTATTTTTGGCAGTGTATAATGAATATTTGATGTTTAATTATAGTACAAAATTGGAATCATAGATATGAAACATATAACATTGCTATTTAGAGTATTTTAAGACTCTAATAGTGCTATTATAGTTTTTCTCCCCTTTCTAACACTTGATAGCATAAGTGGTAAGAAATTAGTGAAATTTGCACTGAATAGGACTAAAACATAAGTCATTTTGTAATATAAGACTTAAACTTTTTAGTTCCTAAATGAGACTTAATAATAACTAGTGAGAAGAATAATGTTCAAGTGATGTTGGACATTTAGTTGAATAATGACTAATAGCCAATGGTCCTACATTAAGGAGAAATATTTTCTCTCAAGAAAGTAACTCTCGTTTGCTTTGGACGAAAGTTCATTTTCCTACTCAATCTAGTGAGCGCATGATCAGGTCGGCCAGCCATGATGATCACGGCAGTCATCGTCAAAAAACCGGCAAGCCAAAAAAGATGCACTTGAAGGCAACTTCATTGTGACCTCGTCGTGGGATGAGGCCGGTGACCACAGTGGCGGCCACTTGACTCCATCACATCGTCCTGCTGTCCGTAGTGGTATTTATTTTATACGGACAACTAGGCCAAAGACTCGAACTATTAGGAATGAACGTTGACTACAAGCTAAGGATTCGCCTAAATTGCGATTATATTGGAAACTGCGAAGAACTACTTTTCGTCGTAGATCTACGGCGAGGAGACTGCGACAAGATTGGCATGTACAAAATCTGGTCAAAAACTACAAAATGGACATACAATCGAATTTTGTTCTAGGATGAACACATTTAAAATATGAAATATGAAGTTTGAGAGCTTGGATTCTTGTTTAAAATGAAGGATTATGGCCTTACTTATAGTTGAGAAAGATTAGTGAATGCTGATGACCGTTTAAGGGTGATTAGGGCCGGTCAAAAGTGATTAAAATTTAAATTTGAACCTTTAATAGTCAGACAACATCAAGAAACTGCCACACAATAGCTTCCTATCGCCACATGCATTTCAGAACTGAGTAAAATTTAGCTACACAGCCACGGAAGGGTTGACCGTGTTGGAATGCATGAGTTCAACCCTTTCTGTGTTGTTTAGTGTTGACTCACAGGTTTTGATAATTGACAAACACAATTTATTCAAGTCAAGATTAAAGTGCTACAACGACAATCACGAAGACTTGAAGTGTCATTCCTTGAAGTATTCAAGAAGGTGCACAGGATTTTGTTGAAGTCCGAGACGCGTTCGGAGCGCCTAACGGAGGACTCGGAGGAGTAGAAGATTTCCGAAGACTTTTTATTTATTTGAGTCTTAGGAATTATTGTAAGGATGACAAAAATATCTTCTCTCCAAAATTATTTTTATGAGAGTCAAAATAAAAATTATATTTATTTTTGGAGTCAGTTGAAAAATCTTTTTAACTGTTCAAAATAGTTTTATTAAGTCAGTTACAAAAAGTGTGTCAAACATTTATCAAATATTTATTTTGATATTATAAAATATTTTTGGTAAGCAAAAATATTTTATTCAAATATTTTTCGTGTACTTCGTTTGACACACAAAATAATTTTTGGACTCACTTTTACTCCCTTATTCAAATTCATTGAATAAGAGGAGGAGCGTTCTCAGATTCCCGTTGTCTCAAACAACGAGTGTTACGCCAATTTGCTCTCCATCGCAACTGGCTTGGGCCCTTTGTGTTTTGCCCATTATTTCTTTTGGTAATCGATTATATTTCTCTGTTTAATCGATTAACTGTCGTTCGCATTTCATTAATCGATTATTCCTCTTGTTTTAATCGATTAGTCCTCTCAGAGCCTTCTAATCGATTAATCTCTTTGCATTAATCGATTATTCACGCGTTGAAGGAACTCTGCGCAGACTGCATTAATCGATTATTGACACTGCATTAATCGATTATTATGCTGCATTTTTTCATCACAGCTTCTTTTCTTGGACCAACAGATATATTCCTTCAACCCCTTTATAAACCTCATTCCTTGGTCATTTCTCATAACAAGAAACACTCCAATACTCCCCATTCTTGAGGTGTTAATCCTCCATCAATCCTTCCTCAAATTTATATTATTTTGAGAGAAAATATTTGTTTTTAAGAGAGGTTTCTTGTCATCCGTTAGAGCTTTAATCTTTTCTCTTATCTACTCTTTTGAGAGCTATTGTTGAGAGGTTGAAGAAGATTGTTCTTCTTGTTGTTCAAGGATTATGTGATTTAAGTCTTGGTTGTGAAGTCTTGTAGAGGGCATATCTACGAGCGGTTGTGTCGAGGCTTGTGGGATTCAAGTTCTCGAGTTGTAAACGGTTTGTTAAGCACCCGTAAGCTAAACGGAAGTAGTGGTAGCTTCGAGAGAGTCTCTCGGGGAACTGGACTAGCCACGAGGTGGTGAACCAGTATACATCGGTGTGTTCTTTGCCTTCTCTATTTTATTTCCGCTGCACTTTCGTTTATCTTATTTAATCCTGCAAAAATCGGTAATCATTCTCAACAACTCTATTCACCCCCCCCTCTAGAGTTGCACGCCTTTTCTAACAGACCGTTTCTCCCAAACGGTCCATCTAATCGATCGTCTATAGCCCAACGCATTTTTCCCGCGTGGAACCCAGAATTTTGTAAAATGATCATAACTTCTTCAATACTTATCAGAATTGAGTGATTCAAAAACCGGTGATCTCCTAATGAAAAGATCTACAACTTTTATGTTGTATGTTTTTCAAAACTCACAAAATATATTTTTTGAAAGCATTTATTTGATTATTTTTCTAAAAATTAAATACCCAGTGGAAAATATTTCTGTTCGTGTGCAAGATTGAGTTTATAAAATTGTTTTAAGCATGTTTTTTTAGTTAATATTGAGCTTGTGAATATAGACCGATCCTTAATGCATTCTTATGTTAAAATGGTTTTTTATTTATACCCATATTCTATGCTAGTTTAGTGTTTCAACTTCGTTCTTAACAAATCGATTCTTAATGCATTCTTGTTGTACATGAATCATTCAAACAAACATTAGCCTATATATTGTTTGTTAATATCAAAATACGAGATTTAGCAAACTAAGGCTAACATTAAATTCATTTTAGGATATAGTTTAGATATCTCAAATTTTTATAATATTTATTTATTCAAATTCTATTTAATTTATAGTTAAGGAGTGTTACCATTAGACCAAAAAGTTCAAGCACGTTGTCACGCTCACTTGTGTAACCAGCTTGACCTATTTTGATGGTTTTAGACTTTTTAGTTGATTTTTTGTGGTTTCAACTAAATGTACTACATGTATGTTTGTTAAGGAAAGGAAATGAATCGAGTGGAAAGGAATGATGAGGAAGGAAATATAGTGGAAAATTCAACTTCCACTTATATGTTTAGTTTTAAGGAAGTGGAGGGGAGTTCAACTTCCCTCCCACTTCCCTTTAAAAGTGGATGGAATTTGTTTTAAACTCATTTTCAACTTTCTCCCAATTCTTTCTCATTTTCTTTCCTATTTTCCTCCAAATAAACCATGAAAAAATTTCAATTTTCTTTGACTTCCCCTCCCTCCATCATTCAAGAAATCAAAGGATTTACCAAAGATAAAACCCATGTTATTTCGCGTATCCCGACACGAATACTACTTCATACGATTTTAATGATTTTCTGTTAAAACTAACAAACTTTAATCAATAATTAAATAAAATTGGTATAACAATAATTTTATTAGATTTATTTTTTGAAATATTATTTTATCTAATTCATATACCATATAACTTTTATTTAATTATACGTCAAACGTAAAAGTGTCTGACTGCAAAAAGTGAAAAACACGACAAGTACTAGGCGGAGGTGGTATTATTAAGAATCGAATAGGTGAATAGAGTAAAGCTACCCTACACAAAAAAAAAAATTCAATTTGTACACCTACGGTACTCCGTTCACAAAATTGATATTTCATACCCCTCTAACCTCCTGGAAACCCCTCCCCACCCGGTCTGGATCCTAACTCATCCCCTAACCACGTCAATTGCGGGGTGCAAGTGTAATTGACTCTAAAGTCAAAATTTTTTACTTTAAAGTCAATTATACTTACGGGGTGCAATTGACGTAGGTGAGAGATGATTTGGGGTCGTGACTTGGCGTAAGGTTTACCAGGGGTTAGGAGAGGTAGGAATAATCATTTTTATTAACGGAGCTCCGTAGTGGGTAGTGACTTCCGTGGCCACTGAAACCCGATTTATAAATTAGGTTACACTTTTTTGGTGTAGAGGTAGATCTATGCTAATTCTAGTAGGGGCCAAAACCAGAGGCCCTAATTTTCTGTATTATCATAAAATCCAAAATCGACCCAGCCATGTATCCAACGAAAACCAAACAAGACAGACTTTGGACTATGTATTGATTTTGAGCGAATTTAATTCGATTCTTCCATACATTTTTAAAAATAACGAAACAAATAAATAAACCAATAAACTAACCATCAATGGGTCAATTCCACAACTAAATTACAAAACAACATATTAATGTTATAAATTTAAGGTTGTTTATATTTTAAATCAAATTTGCTTGATTTTACATGCTAGCCTTTGGATTGTCGTTTGGTCGATGATTTTGGAATCATGAACAAAAAAATTGGTATGAAACCAACACTAGAAAGACCTCTTTTTTTTTTAACGTTTACTCTGTATATATTATTAAAGAAAAGACAAAACGTTAGAAAACATCATTTGCTTAAACATCATGGCTTATTCAACTTGTAAAGTTTTACCGCAATTGAAAATTGTTTTTTATTGTACGAAATGGTTTTTTTATTCCGTTTCGTACAATGACACTTGGACTGAATTACGTTAAAAGATTGAATCCAATTGATTATTTAGTTCAATTTAAGAGTTTATATATCAATTTATTTTCTACTTCAAGTTCGAGCGTGAAGAATTCTTTAACATATATGCTTATAGGTAAATTCCTGTTTGAAAAAAGACATACTTTAAAAACGTACTCCTTCCGTCCCTGAAAATTCTTCATGTTTTGACTTTCTTTGATCAAACAATGAACCTTTTTGACCACAAAGTAAGTATATTTAAATAAATAAATGTTACTCCTTCCGTTCTTAAAAACACTTCCTATTTCATTTTTTTCACTTCCAACAAAACACTTCCACTTTCTATTAAAAAACTACTTTTACCCTTACTTTTTCATACCCTACCTATCACATCATACTTTTTCTCTAATAATCTATCCATCACATTTTACTTTTACCTATCACATCAGGGGCAAAATTGGAAGTCAACTATAATTTAACACTTTCTTATTTTTGCTCCAAGTCAAAATAGGAAGTTTTTTTGCAAACGAAGGGAGTATAAAAATTTAATAGAGACCGGTTCTAGAGCCACTGAAATCCAGTGACTACGGAAGCAACTGCCCTCCTACGGAGCTCCGTTCATGAAATTGATGATTCTTACCCCTAACCCCCGGTAAACCCCCCGCCAAGTCTCGACCCAAACTACTCCCTCCACAAAGTTAAAGAGTGGTGATGTTGACCAACAACCAGCTAGCTAGCTCAATAACATCTCGGATTCGGCCACATGAAATGAAGATATACATATGAAATCCAATGGAATATGAAGATATAAAGAATCCTCGGGGGATTGATTATATTGGGATTTATTTCTCTTTAATTTGTACCTACAAACTAACTTTAGTTTATGTCAGAATCCCTCCCGCCAGTATATATAAAGCTGGTATGATCAACTTTATATCAATTCCCATTATATGATTAATTAATAATTACTACTGATTAATTAATCAGACAAGAAACACATGGACGGCCCCTGCTTATATTTTAATCTTGCATTTTTGCATACCATTAGCATTGGACCCCCAAGGAATGATTTACATTTTTAAATCTCAAAGAAATTATGCGAGTTTTAAGATATTAAGAGAGTGTTGGACACTCGTTGCGTTTTAGAATTTTGCTTATGTTTTAACTAGTAATTATTTTATCATGTTTGGTATCATTTTGTACATAGAATATCATTTCGAAGAACAAGATATACGGTGCTTTTGTTTTCAATTTTTCTGAAAATTTAGTTACATACAAGTTAACCAATCCCAAACATCTTCTATTTACGGTTGCTACTTCTTCTGATCTATCACTGCATCAAAGAGATACAAAGGGGCCTATTTTTCAAATTAAACTATAGGGGCACACGTATTCATTTGTTATTTTTCATTTATTTATTGTTTCCCCCCTTTTTTCCTTTACTTGTTTATTTAATTTTATTGATGAAGGTTTTTTAAATTTATTTGTAAAACTGTCTCGATAATGTTTTTAAAATTTAAAATTGTTTTGTTTGAAAAAAAACATATACTATATCTGTACGTCTCAAACTAACAATTTTTATCTTTTGTTTTCCAAAATAAATTAAATAAAATTTTCTTGAGAACTTCAAAAAATAAGGAATAAAATTTAAAATAAAATAAAACAAAAATAAAAATGAATATCTTTTTTTGACTTTTTTAGGCATTTTGATTTTTTTTGTATAAGACTCTTTTTGGCATGTTTAAATTTTTTTCATTTCACTTTTTCCATATTCTTTTTCGTAGTTTTCTATTATGGATTTTCTTTTTTGAACCTACTAAAAAAAATTATTCTAGAAAACAAAGAGTGAAAATGTTTAATTTGAGATAGATGGAGTATATGTTAATTTATTTTTTTTCATTTCAACACAAAGAATTTTGAATTTTTAAAAATATTATAAAAAATTGAAAAGAATTTTAAAAAACTTTTATCGGGAAAGGAAACAAAGAGATAAAAAAAGAAAAAATACAAAATAAAAAATAAGCATGAATGCCCTCTGTAGTTTAGAAAATCAGCATTTTGTAACCACAGAGGCTTTAAAAATAAGTTTTTAAAACAGAAGGGGTATTAGTCCCAATTTTCCAAACCTTAGAATTTTTTATTTATTTCAAATAACGTGCAAAATTCTATCTCTTTTAAAACCATTTTGTTTACAAAGTAGAATATAAATAAAAAAATAGAAATTATATTTGTAAAAACTATATCAAAAGTTTATAAAACAAAATGTAATAAAATATTTTATTTTATCAAATAATCAACGAAAACGTGCAAACAAAAAAATTATCGAGATATCAGGATAGGTATTTGAGGCAGATCGGAGGGAGTATAAGTATATGATATTAGATTAGAGAAGTATTTGAGATTTATTATAATTCTTGTTGTTGTTGTTGTTGTTTGTATTCTTTTTCAAATTGTAGTGTTAGACAATAATAATAATAATAAAAGTATTGCTTATGGTAGTATTAGTTATGATAGTGTTTGATTATTTGTTACCTTCTTATTCATATTTATTTATACGGTAAGTCTAAAATGACATCAGTGCTACTGAGGTCATTTGCTTACACCAGTTCGTTTGGAATACCTCCCTAACTTTCCCCCTAAATCCCCCATCCTTGCCCCCCTCCCTACCCTGGCTGTACAATGCCTGGCATTTCACTCGCATCATTTTCCCATTAAACAAAGAAGCATTTGATTACTTAAGTTGTACACAAGGGTATCGATCGGGAATGGAATGATCCTGGATTGAAATGTCTTTTTCTGCATCTTGTTGTGGGGTCACATGCATCCTCAATTATTCGATCATTAGTTCATATCCCACGTTAAAATACTTAAATACTCCATTTGTTTAAAAATTATCTTTTCATTCTACGTTAAGATGTTTGATTGAAATTATTTTTAAGTAATTTATATGAAAATATTTTAAAATTTAAAAATAAAAATTACATATTAAAAAATCACATTTAAAGATCTACAAAACTACGAGTGAAATGTTTATATTATTTTATCAAATTGGCGGTGAGAGTACGCTAATAAAATGAATAAAATTTGACTCTGTGAATAGTGAACGGAAAGATAATTTTTAGACGGAAGGAGTTTGTCAGACCTAAATCAATTTAATTAGTCGGCGACTATTTTTCTAATTATTCATAAATACTCCCCCCTCCGTCTCTAAATTATTGTGATAATAATTACTCCCTTTGTTCCCTTAAAAGGATCCTGTTTTGACTTTTAGCCAAATTAAGAAAAATTTAATTCTGGTTGATTTTCCAATTTTGCGTTTGATGTGATAGTTTGGTTATTAGTGAAAAAATATGATGTGATAGGTAAGGTATGAAAAAGTATGGGTAAAAATGGTTTTTTAATAGAAATTGAAAGTGTTTTAGAAAATTAGAAAAAAATGAAAGGGGGGTTTAAGGAACGGAGGGAGTATTTGAATGATGTTTGAAGTTATTGATAGGTTTTATTCATATATGCATTTTCAATTATTATTTTGATAAAATAAAATAATTATGTCGCGTTTGCTTTTCGTATATATTTTGTGTTTTTAAAATATGTAAGTTGTACATTTTATTGTTATACCAATTTTTACGTATAATCAATTTAAAAGAGATCAAATTTTGTACATTGTTTAAAAGAGAACATTAATTTAGTGACGGGAGAGTTTTTATTTTGTCTAGGCTTAGAAATATTTTTCACTTCTACCTTTTATATTTAAAGATAGGAAATTGTCTTACAAGAGTATTACTAATAATGTGTGTATTAGAATTCTTGAATGCCATGTTGCCAATACAATTGTCATAATTGTCAATTAGAGCAATTTAATTCTTTTTTATTTAATTTTTTTATATTTTCCATTGTATTGAAAACATTTACTTTTGTATTCATTGAGCTTCAATTTTAATTAAAAATTATTTGAAGTTGTAATGACTTTTGTAAGAGCTCAACTTTTTTTTTGCGCCCGGGGCCCAAAAATCTTAGGAACACGCCTGCAAACAAATAGTCTTGTTTGGGCTTTTACAAAAAAAATCATTAGTGACAAAATAATACTAACTCCGTCCTATTTTATAACGTCTATTTTGACTTTAGACCATATTTAAGTAAGTAAAAATTAAATTTGACTTTCTTAAATTGCTCCTCACTTTATTTTTTAAAAATGGGTAGGAGTAAGAAAGGGTGAGTATGAATGTAGGAGTAATTACATGGGAAGGTATTTTGGGAAATCTATATAAATAATCATACCAAATAAAGAAAAATGCATATCATTTTGGGATGGACAAAAAAGAAAAACAGACGTTATAATTTGGGACAGAGGGAGTACAAAGTATTCTGTATTTTAGTTTTTTTTGTTAAAAAAAATATGTAGCTAAAAATACTATTCTCTTTATCAAATAAAATTTTAGTCACTCACATTTCACTGTTTAATATGTAGTATCTTTTTTGTACTTTTTATATTTGTGAAATTAAAAAATGACGATTTAAAATAGAAAGAGATGGCATACGTGTAACATGATAATATTTCTTGACAAGTCCAAGGACATTATAGGCATCCTCAACTAAAAAAAGCAAAGGATGATTAAGCATAAATAATTGATGATTATAATTAACTCTTGATGAAGAAGATTGAATACCAGATTACTGTTCCTAATATGCATACATATGAGTTGTCTTAATTATATAATTAGGCTTTGATCTCTTTTGTCTCCTCAATGGTCCCTAACAATTTATCAGACAAGCCTTGATTTGATTGAATTATTGGAAATTACTTAGGGTCCGTTTGGTATACAGAATTGACGAAATTGGAATTGAATTGGAATTGAAATTTCATGGGATTCAATTCCATAAAATTGAATTCTGTCAAGTCGAATTCATTTTTTACACTATCAATTCCAAATCTACATAATTTTTGTGCTACCAAACACTAGAATTGGAATTGAAGTCCTCAATTCTAATTCCATAGTTTGAATTCCACGTACCAAACGGAGCCTTATTAGAGTTGAACCTTGGGAGTAATTAGTAGGATTCCGAAGCCTCTCTGACCTTTATGATATGTATATACTCCGTAATTTTTTCAAAAAACTATTCCCTCCGTCCTAATTTATAGCGTCTATTTCGGTTTTTGATGTTTGACTGAAACTATTTTCAAATCACTTTATATGACAAATGGTATAGAATTAAAAAATGAAAATTACACATCAAAAGATCTACAAAACTAGTAGTGACAATAGTACTTTATTTTATCGAAAAAAGAGAAAGAAAGTGAATGAAGTTTGACCATGTGAATAGTGAACATGCACTATAAGTTGGGACGGATGGAGTAATAATTCTATTATAATGTAATATATGTTCATATATTTTCAAGTTATTAAACAACATAAAGTTCCTGCCTCGTTAGGGTTTGAACTTGTGATTTCGCATTTGGGATGGACAATGTGATGTTACTGAGCCACAAAGTCTTTGGCGTATATACATTTTTTAAAATCAAGCTTTTTTTATAAGAACATGAATTCTTTAGCTAGCCAAGAGAATTATTCTTATAACAATGATTCTTATGACAAATGTTACAACTTTCATTTCTTTCAATTTAATTTTTTTTCTATATAAAACTCACCACGCGATTAAGAATTACTAATTAATAGATCCTCGTCTTAAAATTTCAAAAAAAATCAAGCTCATTTCATACTTCAATTGATAGAACAAAAACTTAATGCAATACATTCTGAGGGTGAGTTTTGCTAGAAAACACCAATATAGAAATTATGGAGTCTAAAAATGATGCCAAATAAAACACAGAAATGACAGAAAATCACACATTACAGAATTAATTTTGTAAGCTGATCAAAGAATACATGCCAAGAATGGGAACTATTTGCATTTGCAATAAATATTTTGATGAAAGTTACAAAAAAAACCTTTAAAAAAATTCCCTATGTACCAGGCAATTTCATCTCCTTCAACAATCTCTCAAGTGTACTGAATATTCTTTCATCTTGAAACTTTGATGCAGAGGATCCAGCAAGGAACTCATAAACCTTCCCTTGCATGCAAATCCAGCTGCGCCCCGGTTGCTTGCTTACTCCACTTTCTTTCATAGATGACCTCAGCATCCAAACATTGTTCCAGTGATGATGTACAGCAAATGCGTTCGACATCATCACGTATCCAGCTGAGCTGTCCGGATCCACCTGGACAAGCTTACGCGAGATGTGGTTTGCAAGTTCCATTTTCCTGTGAACCAAACATCCCCCTAGAAGAGCCCCCCAGACAAAACTGTTTGGTTTGAAGGGCATTGAGGTTGCCACTTCAAGTGCTTCTTCAACGTGTCCCATCCGGGAGAGAAGGTCAATGTAGCAGGAGTAGTGTTCCATTTTAGGGGAAATGAAGAACCTTTGGCTCATTTCTTGGAACATCTGGCGGCCTTTCTTTAGAAGTCCTGAGTGACTGCAAGCGCATAGTACACCGAGGAATGTTTGGGCATTGGGTTGCAACTTAAGCTCTAACATTTCTTCAAAAAGTGTCATCGCGGTGTTTCCTTCACCATTCACTGCCAGCCCCATGATCATAGCGTTATACGAGACTACATCTTTTGAAACCAGCTGTTCAAACACTTCCCTTGACTTCTCCACGCACCCACATTTGGAGTACATGTCTATCAATGCGGTTGCAAGGTTGCGATTCAAAAGCCCGTGGGCATCGCGTTCGTGTTGGTTTGCTTTTATGTGGTTGTGGAGAGAAATGCCGAGCTCCAAACAACCAAGTTGGGCACAAGCAGAGAGCAGGCTGACCAGAGTTACATGGTTTGGATTACATTTGTGGTGTTTTGTCATCAGCGAGAAAAGATCCAAAGCGTCCGAAGCAAAACCATTTTGGACAAGGGAAGTGATGATGGTGTTCCAAGAAACCACACTTGATTTCCCATCAGCTGAGACCTGGTCGAATATCTCCCTGCTCTTATCGACCTTTCCACATTTACCATATAAATAAACAAGAACTGTTTTCACAGAGTCACAAATTGTGTCATTCAAACCACAATGGTAAGCTGTGTCTAACAGATTCCTGACCCAATACTCAACCTGCACAAAATCAAGATTCGAACAAGCAGAGAGGACGCTAACCATGGTGTCATTTTTGGGGCTCAGATTATTCTTAACCATTGACAAGTATGTGGACAGAGCTTTCTCAGATTGGCCAGACTTGGCATATCCAGATATCAGACAAGTCCAGCAAGAAATATCATTCCTCTCAGGCATTTCATCGAACAGCTTAGAAGCAGATTCCAGATCCTTCAGGGTTTTGGCATACACGCTCAACAAGCCATTAGAGACAAACGAATTCACTAAAAACCCAAACTTTAAAACATGGGTATGAATCTGCCGAACACAGATCGGATCCCCAGCGCGGGTACACGCTTTAAGGAGAAAAGAAAATGTCAAGTCATTAGGCGATAGGCGCAGGAAGTTAAGTTTTTTGTACACCAAGAATGCATCGACATATAAACCCTCTTCAGATAAGACCCGGGTGATGGCGTTGAAGGGGAAAAGATTGGGTTTTCGCAAATGATGAAAAACGCGGAGAGCGAGGTTGGGCGGGTACTGACCGATAAGGCGAGTGGCGACGAGGTTGTCTTGGTGTGCGCCGGCGAGGAAAACCCTAGCGTGGATTTGGAGAAGATGAACAGTGGGAATGCGGCCCTGTAGGAGACGGGTGAGGTCCGAAGTGAGTGGCAGTGAGCGGATGAAATGATAGCCAAGTGACATGCGCTCTGGAGTTCGGAGATGATGACCACCTGAGACGGGTCCGACAGATTTTGCCGTTCAATTACTCACGTAAAACACTTGTCATGGTATTTGGGTGCTGATTTGATTAAGTTCTTATTAGGAAGTACTACCTCCATCCCAATCTCTTTATCCATTTTTTTACTTTTGAAATTGTTTATCTAAGCATTTTCATATTCTCTCAATGTGTAAGCCTAAATATAGTCATATGTGATCTTGTTTGATTTGTCTTAACATATAGATTATTAATATATAATTTCTATAATTTTTTAATATACAAATTGCAAAATAAAATGGATTAAAGAAGTGCATTGGATGGTGTGCCAAAAGGTAAGTGGACAAAGAGAATGGGACGAAGAGAGTATTTAATTTGATACCGCGTTACAATGACATTGGAATTCAATGTCATGTGATGACGCGGAGTGCTTTGGTACCTGTAAATTTTATGTACGGGACACTAGAGCACCTCTAGTTCGTTCAAATACATTGTCGGGCAATGTCATGGGAACTTTGGTGTTAACTTAATGGTGGTTATATATAAAATTGGTTTTTATTTGATTTTAATAAAAGCAAGTAGTAGTAATAAGTAAAAAAAAGTTTAGAGAACAAGCTCTAAACTTCCATCACAAAGAACATTTTATTTTTATACATTAAATAAATATTAACCAAATGCTCCCTCCATCCAAAAAAAATTTCTGATTTGACCCAACACGCAAATTAAGGTAAAGTGATAATGCATTTGACTTTCCCAAAATACCCCTCCCTTCTCCTTCATCCAATCAACCTCCCAACTCCTCCGTCAACCCAACCCAATAGCCACTCACCATTTTCATCTCCATCTCCTCCTTCGTTCAACCCAATAGCCACCCTCCATCTTCATCTCCATCTTCTCCCGTCGGAAATTGAACATACGAAATAGATCAAAAAAAATAAGTATGAAAATTGAACATACAAATAGATCTAAAAATTGACCTAGCACGGAAACAAAGATGATGCGGCCTGCAGAGATCTATTCGGATCTGAGGGATTTTCCCTTGTATTCAGATCTGAAGGGAGTTGCACATAAAATATCGATTTAAGGTCGCCACCATCTAATTCGATGTCATCTAAATCGGTGAGGATGAATCCTAGTTGCCTGAGCGCCTAGTCGCCTGAGTAGCGACACCAACTGGATTAGAGAGTATGGAATTAACAAAAAAATCGGAGAGGAAGAGAGAAGATCGATAGAGGAGTGAAATAGAGAAAATCAGAAGATCGAGAGAATTGAGAGAGGAGGGGGTTGAAGATGATTGAGAGAAGCAGAGTGCGTGGTGAGAGAGAGGTGGGTAGAGGGGTTAATTGTTTAAGATGACAAGGGTAGTAGTGTATTTTTAAGATTAAGTTTTTGCCAAAAAAGAAAATGAGAAGTTTTTTGTGGACAAACAAATAAAGAAAATGAAAAGTTTATTTGTGAACGGAGGGAATAGTTTAAATTTAGAATGTATTTGAATGAGAAGAATATTATCTCCAGTTTTCCTCTATATCTACAATACCTATACCCCTCACTCTTTTCGTGTCATCTATATTCTCTAATCAATTTGTGACTCATAATTTGTCTATGCGCAATTCATACTCCCCGGTCTAAGTTTTGATGACAACATTCTCTCTTTTTCTAGTTCCAAAATAGATTGCAATGGTCTAATTCATACACTTTTTTGATAAAATTACCCTCCATTTAATATGTTTACCCACATTATGATACTCATACCATTTTAATCATCTACAATAAATAGGTACTCATTTATTACACATCATCACAAGGCCTATTGGGGTAATTTGAGAAAGTTTTTTTATGCAACTTAATATTAAATTACAAAAAAGAAATATTGTAATCTAAATGAGGACAAAGTGAATATGTTTTTTACGTTCTCAGCATATGTGCAACCTTTATCCTTTTGGTCACTTCATCACTAGTCTCTTGTTCTCATATCTCCTCTGATTATCACTTACTCCTACTTCTACATCATCTCCTTCATCTCTCCTCCTTCTCCTAATATGGACGGATGATCTTGAAAACTAAATTGTCATTATTTTAATGATTTTCTTAATAATTTAACAACTGGAAGGCAACAGTTGAACCTATAAATTTTCAGTATCAAATTATCTTTTTTGGCATGCTACAAAGAATGATGAGCATTATGCTCTTATTTGAAAACAAGCATAAGTCTTGGTTCTTCACTTTCCTTATCATCCCATTCATTGAGAATGAGTCTTTTGTATTAAACAAAATTGGAAAGTATCAATGATCTATGTAAGACTTGGTTGATTACCAAAAGCTTTCTGAGGTAATTCTAGTAATTATTACTTTGAGATTTTCAATCTGGTTACAGAATTGGTCACCTTTTGGCTCATTATCGTGATGATGATGATGACAATTATAATTATTATTATTGCTCTCTTGCTTAGGTTGTCTTTGCATCAATTAGACGTAAATAATGATTTTCTTAATAAGCCGTTATATGAGTAGTATATATATGGAACCACAGTCTATATATTGGAGTTCCACACACCCTAACTGTGTGTGGTAAATTGTGTTAAACATTATATGAACTCAAACAAACACCACATCTGTGGTATATAGAGCTTTATGTATTCCTTGTGCGTGGTGGAAGCAATCTTTATTTCATAATTACTATTGATGACATTATTCTGGAAGAGAATAATGATACTTTTCTTGACTCCTTTGTGTGCTGTTTGACTTACCTGTTTTTGTTGAAGGATTTGAGTAATGTACACCTTACCTTTTTTATATTTCAATTTTACTTGCTTTCGACAACTATCTTTTTATCTCAATGTCAATATATTCTAGAATTTTTTCATCATAATATGTATAAGGTGCCACACCCCGCTTTACCATAGTAGCGTGCTTTGACTAGATAATGGATGGAACGACCAAAGCCAATTTTACCATATTTGGTTGACTCATTGGATGACTTCATTCTTTGAACTTCATTCTTCTTGATATTATCTATAATAGTAATAGATAATCTCAATTTATAAGTTTATATATGCATGCTTGCATTGTCGCTCACATAATGCAGTCAAATCCCTACTACGTAAAATTGTGTGACATAATGAATCACGATGTATTTCTAAAGGTTAATGGTGATTTTACTCTTGCAGTGTGTTCTAACTTAAACTGGACTGGACTATTCATGATGGTGGTTATATTTAGATTTGCAACTTTCTACATGAGCTTGGTGGTCACTTGCTAGTTCTTCTAAGCTCCACTCTGATTATCTGGTGCTACACACTAGTGCTCTTTTTCTTTATTTGTGAGCTTGATGATAATTCTCTTATTGTGGTTCATATCCCAAAAAAAAATAAAATAAATGACTGATATTTTCACCATGTTTTAACCATCTCCTTCTTCAATTAATATCGTACCAAGCTTGACATTTTTGATAGAACTCCAATTTTGAGATCGTGATACCTAATTGATAGTCATCCTAACAATTTAGCCTAACAGTCTTTCTCTTTAATCATTTTATTTATCATTTAGTTATTCAATCATGTAATCATCTTGAGATAAGAATCACATCTCTTCTTTTGCCCATTTTTTATTGTTAGATCGGGTTATGTTATTGGATCATGCTACATTTACACCAAAAATTGTACTCCAAACTTACATCAAAAGTATGTACCAACATTTTGATAGTTCATACTGGCAGAAAATATTAGTGCGTTAACAAAAATTTACAACTGACACAAAGTGTTGGTGTGTTAACAAAAATTAGCATTACATCAACACAAAGTATTGGTGCCTACATGCGGTATACAGATGGGGTACAAAATCATTGGGGTGCAAGTAACTTATCCTTATGTTATTAGTCTTTAGAGCAATGCTACGGGTACACCTTTGGTGTATTCCAAATGTACATCACTCCCTTCTCCACCACACATTTTTATTTGATTTTTATTTATTTATTTTTAAACTTTTTGCCCATTTATGTGGACAAGGAAGAGATGAAGTATACCTTTGTGTACCGTTAGCATTTTTCTAGTGTTTATGTTATGTTTTATTTTCACCAAACACGTGTATTTAAAAATTTTATTCATTAGGCCCAATACAGGAGGCTCGTTATCATATGACAAACCTCTCCGTGCGGCCCAACTTGCAGCTTGATCCGATCATCCCTCCAGGCTGGCCGAAACCGAAGCTGCTATTGGTTCGATGACGCAAACCCACGCCTTTGATTTTCTCCCAGCGGCGACCCTTCTGCGTGCTTTCCCGGCCGACTGTCGGCGCATCCTCCAGGAAGAAGAATCGGCTAACCCACATATACATACCACATTCTTTAAGGTCTTTGAACAAATTCTTGGCTTCGAGATTTTCGACCGGAGTTCTTGAAATTGCGCAGAACGCAATAGGGAATGCGAAGAAATATTTAGGGGGTTTTACAGTCTGAAGGTTTCCCAGATTTTTTTAAAGGGAGAATCGTACAGGCTGCGATGGTGGAAGAGAAGAAGAAGGTGAAAAGGCAGGGGAGGAGATGGGCATGGGCGGCGATTGGAGCGGCGGCGGTGGCATTGGCCGTCGGGATTGTTTTGCACACCTTCAATTACAAGTCCTGTACGTGCTCTCAGGTTTATTCTTGTCCGATCTCGTCTGGAATTTCATGGAGATTTCTTTATTTTGTGCTCCGCTTTTGGTTTCTTGATGTGTAGTCAACTTACTTTGAAGAAGAAGCCAAAAAATGAAATTATTTCTGAAATCAAATTTGTCTTCGTTCTTTTGGGCTATGGTATAATCGCAGAATTGAAGAGAACACATTAATAATTGATCAATATGGTAATATTACTTTGAAATGGTCTGATTCTCAATGAAACTTCACAGTAGCATTGTGCTCTTTGGAAGATTACCCTGGAAGAAAGATCGGATTGAATTTACTAATGATAGATGACATGTGTACTTCAATGCAGGATTCTAGAAAATATACCGGGATAGTCGAAGATTGCTGCTGTGATTATGAAACAGTTGACAGTCTTAATGCAGCTGTCCTGCATCCTCTACTCCAAGAGCTTGTCACAACTCCATTCTTTCGGTATTTTAAGGTTTGATGCAAGTTTCAATAGTTAGGGATAGCGAAAGGCAATTTTGCAGTACACATTTCTTTAACCTGAAACACTTTATTCTTCACCCCAATGTATGATGTGCATGTTATGAACATGGCAGGTGAAACTGTGGTGTGACTGCCCTTTTTGGCCCGATGATGGTATGTGCAAGTTGCGCGATTGCAGTGTGTGCGAATGCCCTGAAAGTGAATTTCCAGAACCTTTTAAGAAGCACGCGCTTCCATTTGATGATCTAAAATGTCAAGAGGGAAAGCCACAAGCTGCTGTTGACCGCACTTTAGACTCCAAGGCTTTTAGGGGATGGATGGAAGTAGATAACCCTTGGACACAAGATGATGAAACTGACAATGGTAATTGATTGTTTTTCCCTTTCATCATACATAGTGGATATGCTGTTAATCTATTAGGGTGTCTTTGGATCCTGGAATATATCTAGGGAAAAGGGAAAAAATGCCAAAGAATGCCATTTTCTTGTTTTCTGTTTTACCTAGGAAGATGAAAAGGAGAATCATATATGATTAGTGTTTTAAAAATTTTTATGGGGTTGAGTTTCTAGTCCTATAGTAGCACAGAAATAAATGAAGAAGATGAATTTGAGCAATTATCATCGAAAATTGTATTTTTCGTTCCTTCCATATTTCCACTACATTCTTTCTCTAGCATTTTCTTAGGTCCAAACGGACCCTTATTCTCTTCATACTTTTATGTCAATTGTCATAACCTAAGTACACGGCGGTAATGAAACAATTAGTATTTACTAAGTTGTTATTGCATTTTAATTTTCAATCAAAATCTTGTTTATTTTAAACAACTATATACATAGACTAGTACTCCCAAATGATACATTTTGTCACAGGTGAAATGACATATGTAAACCTCCTGTTGAACCCGGAGCGATACACGGGCTATACTGGACCCTCAGCCCGAAGGATATGGGATGCAGTTTATTCAGATAATTGTGAATGTGAGTGTATAACCGGTTGAGGTTTCAAGCAGTATGTTTTATCCTGATCCTTTGCTTCTTCCAGTGAATGATCTATTCAATGCAAGTTTATTTTTCTTTTTTTGACAGATGCTCCTGGAGAGATATGCCAGGAGAAAAAAGTGCTCTACAAGCTAATATCTGGTCTCCATTCCTCTATTTCGACACACATAGCTGCTGATTACCTACTCGATGAAACTCATAACCTGGTTGGTGGTGTTATGTTTTATAGTTCCATTTCTTTATACATTTGTCATATATCTCTTCCAGTAATGATCGTTTCTAACTCAAGAAAAGTATGCATCTTTGCTCATATATACTGCTTACCTGTGATTCTAATGTTCATAAACATTTCAGTGGGGTAAAAATCTGGATTTGATGTATGATCGTGTTCTGCAATATCCGGAACGTGTCAGAAACATGTATTTTACTTTCCTCTTTGTTCTCAGAGCTGTGACTAAAGTAAGTGCCCATAAATTGTTTTGCAAACCACACTTGGTATGTTTCATGCTCACTTCTTGACATGACACACAGGCAACTGATTACTTGGAGCAAGCAGAGTATGATACGGGAAACCCAGAGGAGGACCTGAAAACACAGTCCCTAATGCGTCAACTTGTTTACAACCAAAAGCTCCGATCAGCTTGCCCTGTTCCATTTGATGAAGCCAAACTGTGGAAAGGCCAGAGTGGTCCTGAGCTGAAGCAACAGATTCAAAAGCAATTCAGGAATATCAGGTTTTTAATTAAACATGAACTCTTCCAAATAACTCTTGAGAACTAGGCTCCGTTTGTTTCAAGGAAAATACTTTGATCGTGGAAATTTGTTTTCCTGGAAAATATGAGGTTTGACCCACTAAATCGAGAACGTAGAACTGAATGCTTTCGGGTGGCCCAACACAGAAAAGCCAATAAAACATTTTTTTTTCTTCTCAAGAAAATAGTTTTCTGTAAACAAACAGATCCTTAATAACATATACAACCTGCGTACCCAAAAAGAGAAGAAGAAAAGAATCGCGATTGTAATACTGAAATCAGCAATGCATAAATGATTCTTTTTATGGGGACCTGGAGAGTGACTGTGTACTTAATGATATTATTGTGTACAAATCCATATTGCAGTGCTCTAATAGATTGTGTAGGATGCGAGAAATGCCGTCTCTGGGGTAAGCTTCAAGTGTTAGGCCTCGGAACTGCCCTAAAGATTCTCTTCTCCGTAGATGGTCAGAAGCACCCAACTCCACCTGTGAGTTGTACCTTGAGTTTTGTTTTGTTTTAGGGAAAAAAAATATTATACCCCCTGCCAAAGCAGGATCCTAATCTCAACTCTTCTGAGTTAGCAGCTGCAGTTGCAGAGAAACGAAGTCATTGCCCTGATGAACCTGCTGAACCGCCTATCAGAATCAATCAACTTTCTGCATGAAATGAGTCCGAATGTTGAGAAAACAATGGAGAGGCTGGTTTCCCACCACCCCACCTCAGTAATGAGTTCATGGAAAGGATTAGTTGATGCCATAGTAGGGATTCGGTACTTAACGAAACTAATCTCAACTCCTTTGATGTTTGTACATCGGCTCCTTCAAGACGATAACGAATGTATGTTTCTTTCTTTCAGGTTAAGGAGCTCCCCATCATGATCATCATCCCCAATGTGGTGGAATAGATTTGGGTACTCATTAAACAACTGAAACATACATAGATAGCTGTTAATCACTGTAAAACAGAACATGAGACAAGAAGTTGAAATTGAGGGATGGGCTGTGTGCTTTAATGTTCTTCTGGGAGGACATTCTCTCACCTCTCTTTTTCTGGAACTCTGCGAAAACACGAATATAATTAGTATAATGAGAATGGATGCAGGACTATTTTGAACTTTATATTTGTTGGTAAACAGTTCAAACTTTATGTTACGTAGTAGTTTATAATTTCTTAAGGTAGTGTTTGGCAACTAGCATTTCATTTCAATTCTTGCATTTCAATTGCAAGATTTGAAATCTTGAATTTCAAATGACAAGGGGAGGTGCATGAATTTCAAATTAAGCTTTATTATGAATGAGAGGAATTTGACTCAAATCCAAATTCAAAATTTTTAAATTTCTCAAACATGGAATTTGAGTCAAATCCGGATTTGAAATCCAAATTCATGTTCTCAAACATGCCATAAGAGATTTGTGAAAGTAATTGGATAAAGCATCTTAAGTACTCCCTCCATTCCGATGTAATTGTTCAGTTTGCCTTTTTGAGATAATACTCCCTCCATTCATCAACTTTACTTCTAAGATAATACTCCATTTTACTTTACATTCTTATTTGACTCTTTTGCTCCCTTTTGTTTTTAGTTGTATTTCTTATAACTCTTACCAAACTCTCCATCAACTAAAAAGTACTAATTGCAAAGAGAGAAACATGTGCTTTCCAATTTTCTTTCTCACTAGCATTTTGACCCGTGCAATGCACGTGGTCGAAAGAAATTTATGTCGATTCTGAATTATTTCAATAAAATTTATTTTTCAAAATAAAGAAAATATATTGGTCACATGATTTTTAATATTACAAATGAAAAAAGTCCAAGTAAAATAAATAATATTTGAAGAACAGAATGTAGAGTTAACAATGTTTATTTTAATACCAAATTTTCTAAAATACTTCAAGGTATACAACATTTTTGGTATGGTTGCAAGAGTTTCCATTGTCATCTAGAACTAATATTTTTAATCCTGTCTTTGTGTTCACTCATGAAACAGCAACATATAGTTGACCATGTGTGAACACTGACTTGGTTAAAAATAATCCCACAAATGACAATGTTTGACCTTGACTTTTGTTGATAGTCATAACAAAACGTAAGGCAATTGGGAATTGTCTTCTTTGAAACTTTAAGGGTAGACCAGGATTAGATGGTACCAAATTCATTCTAGGGATGTAAACTTTTTTCCCGACTCGATATCCCAAAACCACAATTGCACCGATAACATTATTTTGCAGCTTTTGAACTATTAATCTTGTCCCTTTACACAATCCAGATCTTTGGTCAATGTATCTCAATAACATAATCGGTACCTCTTTTTCAAAACTATTTTGTGGTTTTGGATTCCCGAACATTTGATTTTGTTCAAAAACTCAACTGTTTACTAATCTCCATCAACACCTACATCTGCTTGGTACGAAGAATCAGAATTCAAATACTCCTTTTCATCACCAGGAATGAGGAACAAAACAAATTTATTTATCATTCCAACTACTTCGAGAGTTGGTGCCATGTATCGTCAACTTGATTTTCCATAGGTCCAATTGAAATTGAAAAATAAGATGCTCCTACCACCAATCATTTTAAAAACGCTGAAGTTGAATTAACGATTCTCTGCTTCTTTATTGCATAATTGATTATGAATGCCTATGTATTGAAATGGAAAATGAAAATGGGTGGTGGATGTCACATTTCAACTCATTATATATCTCTTTTTGTAATAATTTTTTGACCCAAGTATATAAGAGTTTCCATAAATTTGGGTATAAAAGTGAGCAATTTAACTCATTGCCAATTAGATATATAAGTAAGGAATTCAAAATAATATTGTGTCCATCCTAGATATAACGAATTCCTTGCTAAAAACAAATCCAGGATAATATTATTGATTATCCAAGATACATGATTAAAGATTGCCATATATAAGTAAATGGATACAAAAATAATATTAATATTACCCAACTTACATAATATAAGTAAGGTGATGAATAATATACTCGTGATCATACTTTCCAAATTTAGTATTTTTTTAGGATTGTTTTTAATAATATTTTTCATAAATTTTGTCAATGCCCATATGGTAAGGAAATAATCTATTCTTTGAAATCATATCAAACCATTCATGACTGTAACGCCCCAAAATATACCCTAAAATTTATTGAATTAAATATTCAATTAAACAAAATTTGTTTTGATTAAAATAAATTATTGTTGGGCTTTGGGCTGAAATAAAATATATATTGATATCCAATAAACATAATTGGAATAAATCTCATAGAGATAAATCCAACATGTTGATTTATTGTATGATCTTGATTGAGAACCTGAGTACAAATCCAAATCAAGAATAAATGAAGAATTTGTTTGTGATATAAACTTTGAAATGATTTATTGAAATAAATCATGAGAATAAATCATACTAATGAAATGTAAAAATCTTTCTGAGTAAAGGTCAACAAAATCAATTTTGACCCTGTCAAAGTCAAAATCCCAAAAATATGATGTCGGAAAAAGTATTACAAATAAATATGAAAATTATATCGTTGGATAGAGTTTAATTATACGATCGAAACAGTGCAAACGGAATTCAATTGGGAGAAAGTTGAACCAAAAAGTATTCCCCGACTGGGACCAAATTAGTCCCAATCAGGGACATGCGTTTGAAATGGGAAGAAATCGCCGTCTGCTCCACTAGCCGCTCAAACAGAGAAGTGACGCAGGAACCATTGGCCTCTTCTCCATTCTTCTTCTATATAATGGAAACCAAAACTTCACCATTTCTTCACCATTCTTCATCAAATTCGTTCTGGGATATAGCCTTGAGTGTGGAGAACGCAGTGGTGCTGTCAATTTGGTGTAAAGTCGCCGGAGTTGAGAGCTATCGTCACCGGAAGTTTCACCAGAAAATTCTCAAAACCTCCATTAATCTTCGAGGTAAGCCCGTAGATATATTTAGTGACTAGAATGTTCATATAGATCGTTTCTACGTTCATAAACGGTCGTTTGGCTGAGTTTTGTATTTGACATGATTGAAGAACCAAGAATCATAAACCATGAAATTGGTGTTAAAATTACTTATTAATGACTCTAAAATGATCTGTGAACATTGGAGAACATTTTTATATAATTCAATTGAAGTTTGGTGATTAAAAAAATGATAATGTTAAAGCTGACCCGAGGAAGAAGATGATGAACAGTGGCCGAAAATCGATTATTTACTTACTAAAAATCGATTAGAATTTTATTCAGATCAGTGGTTCGAAGTCAGTACCATTTAATCGATTATTTATATTGTAAAAATTGATTATTATGAATTAATTGATTATTTAAATTCTAAAAATTGATTATTATGAGTTAATTGATTATTTAAATTGTAAAAATCAATTATTATGAATTAATGGATTATTTAAATTGTAAAAATCGATTATTATGAATTAATGGATTATTTAAATTGTAAAAATCGATTTTTTATGAATTAATCGATTATTTATATTGGAAAAATCGAATATAATGAATTAATTGATTATTTAAATTGTAAAAATCGATTATAATGAATTAATTGATTATTTAAATTGTAAAAAATCAATTATTATGAATTAATGGATTATATAAAATTATATAAATCAACTTTTATAAATTAATTGCTTATTTTAAATTATTTTCCTCAATTCCAAATCCTGCTACAAAAATGTTCCTGAAAGTATGCTCTAAAATCCTATTTTTGATACCAATTAATTATGCACAATATAAATATGATTTTGTATAATAAAAATGATGTTTTTGGCATATAAAATATTATGTGATGCATGACGGTAAGTTCGGGTGTTAACACTCGAGACTAGGCCGCTGTTTGTTATCAAATGTTATGTTGATTGATGATTATGATGAATGATTATTATGATGATTATGACTTGATGAAAGTACTAATTAAAATGATTATTGAAGATTAAATTATGAATGAAAATGAATATGTTGATGATTATGAAATGATTTGAATTGTAAGGATATTTAGAAGAACTCTAAGATATACCTAGGTTGACGTTGGTTTCTAAGACTATCTAGAAGACCTCTAAGATGGCTTAGAAATAGGCCTTGCGGGTATAATTATGAATATTCGGTGGCCTGGGTTAAAACGTACGTACGGGATCTACAAACCAAACTAGAGAAACTCGTTTGGGGATACCACCCAACCCGACAGTAAGCATTCCGCTGTTCGGTTTCTGGATGACCTTAAGCGAAGGTAAGTTTAAGATTTTGAAAACCTTTTTTTGAAAATTTGTATCTTAAACTAGGCCTAGCTTAAGGGTTAGTTAAGAGTACCTTAAACTCGAATATAGTTTAAATATCTTAAACTAGAATTCGTTTAAGTGTTGGTAAACATCAAATAGATTGGCCTTAGACTAAGAATAGTTTAAGGATATTGTTGAATGAGGATGTTGAATGATGAATGATTGAATAATGAATGTTGAAAATTGAATATTGATTATTGAATATCTGAACTAAACATTATGTGCATGATATCAAATGATTTGATTATGAATTGAGATTCTATTTATATGGATGTTCGACGTATTAGATATGCTTACTCAGCTTTACCGCTGAGCGTGTAGTATGTTTTATTTGCTACACGCAGGTTAATAGAAAGAATGATGTGACGTGATCCTGGAGGCAGACGGAGGCGGGATTGTCGGAATGGATGTGATAGTTTTAATTATGATTGTGATTATGATTTGTTAAGCTTCCGCGATATATTGAAAACTCCGCACTGTATATGTTACGAAAAATATTATTCTGATAAATACAAGTGTTTGAAAAGTTTTTAAATTTTACGATTACCAAGTTAATACTTTAGTCTGAAAGAGGCTGCAGACCTGGACAGATTAGGGTGTTACAATGGCTATGCATGAATCATTTTCTAACGCACGGCTCTATTAGAAGTGTTTCACATTTAATTATTACTTACCTTTTGTATTTTAGGAAGGACTTTATTACGATGAGAATTAGGGGAGAGCATCGGTTTAGTTCGGTTAGTTTCGGCCCAAAACCGAAATAACCGAAAATAAAAATGACTCACATTAACCGACCGAACTGAACCGAAATTTTTTTATAACCGAAAAAACCGAACCGATATAAACCGATTCGGTTCGGTCGGTTTTCAAATAACCTACCCATCAGAGAATATCCCGTCGGAGTTTCCCCCCAAGCTCATAGGCTTTCCGTTCCTGTTGGAAACCGGAAAAGGTGAGGATCTAAATGGAGCTAGATGTCCTTGGTATGGATCCGATCCAAATCTGTAAGGTTCTGGGCTGTCGATGGACTGAGAGGATCCAAATCTACCGGAACAGACAAGGATCCAAATCTGCCGGAGATCAAAATCTGTAAGGTTCCGCACTCAATTCAACGTAGTCTTCAGATAATTCGCCGGCAGATTGGTAGGACAGAGTATCGGCGGAGAAATCGGAGTAGCTGCCATAGCTGTCGTCGTCAAAGGGCATCGTCGTCTGATCTCCGTCTTAAAGGCGTAAAGCCTTGATGCCATATTGCCGTAGATGGAGGCGGATTAGGTGATTAGGGATTAGACTCACAAAAGAGACACTAAGACAACAAGACTATATATGGGATGGGCTGTCATTAATTGGGTTTTGGATTGGGCTTTTTTCCTTGAATTGAAAGATTGGGCTTACAAATATAAAATATACATAATTACATATATTGGGCTCGGTTTTTCGGTCGGGTTCGGTTAATACTGCCCGGAACCGAAACCGAAATCGAAAACCCAAATTAACTGACTTCTATAAATACTAAAACCGAAACCGAAACCGAAATTTCAATCGATTCGGTTAAATTGATTCGGTTTATCGGTCGGTTCGGTTAAATTGCTCACCCCTAGTGAGAATTCCTTGTTACTTAAGAGAGTTTTACATTCCTTGGAATTTCTATTAGTATAGGTACTCTATTGATTTCAACTTATATATACACGAATTTCCATTAATAAATCTTTGTTACTTATTAATTTAAGTATGAAATTTATAAATATGGAAGTAAGATAAAGGATTAATATATGTAGCATGGTTCTAAAATTCTATGTAAGTTAAATGAAAATTATTATATTTCTTTTTTATTTTTTAAATAGTATTTATATTTTTCGTATTTATTTTTAATTGTTTATATTATCCTCGTAATAGCAGTTCGTATGGTTGTAATCTGAAAACATATATTAACATATAATATTATTGATTATCCAAGACACATAATGAAGGATTTCCATATATAAGTAAACGAATCCAAAATAATATTAGTATTATCCAACATACATAATATAAGTAAGGTGATGAGTAATGTACTTGTGATCATCATTTTCAAATCTAGTATTATTTACGATTGTTTCTTAATAATCTTTTTTGTAAAAAATAATATTCTAATTTCCATTAATATAGGTACTCTATTGATTTTAACTCTTATTATACACGAATTTCATAATAAACTTTTGTAACTTATTAATTTAAGTATGTAATTTTTAAATATGGAAGTAAGATAAAGGATTAATATATGTAGCATGGTCCTAAAATTATATTTAAATTGAATGAAAAATATTTTATATATATATATATATATATATATATATATATATATATAGTATTTATATTTTTTCATGTTTATTTTTAATTGTTTTATATTATCGTCATAATAGGAGTTCGTATTGTTGTAATCAGAAAACATATATTTATATATATCCCTTTTTTTGGGTTACAATTATACATTATCGGCAGATCTTCAGCCAGCGAACATTGAAGGAAAGAATTTTTTTGAAGCCAGCAATTCCTTTTTTACTATTATTACGTGGCTCGCTGATGTGTTCAATTTTTGCTAAATAGGCATGCCAAATGTCGCATTCCCATGAATCCGAGTCTCCTTTATTATATTAAAGGATTAGGAAGTCAAAAAAAATTGTACATAAAAACATTGGAACAAAAGGAGGATCATGGAAAGGCACAACTTGCAATTCAATTTTTTTTTAAAAAAAATCAATTATATTTGGTGAAAGTGACTAGGGGAAGAATTGATCTTGGATAGAGAGGGAGATATGTTAGTCATTCATTCAATTTTATTATCTCATTAGAAATTTTATACTCATTATATAAATATTTGCTCGATCCATAAATTAATTTCCCACATGCAAATTAAGAAAGAGTAAAAAATTACTCCCTCCGTTCCAATTTATTGTGTCTGTTTCGGTTTACGATGTTTGACTGAAATTATTTTGAAATCATTTTATATGACAAATGGTATAAAGTTAAAAAATAAAAATTACATATCAAAATACTACATCAAAAGATCTACAAAACTAGTAGTGACAATAGTACTTTATTTTATCAAATTACTAACGAAAATAGATAAAGAAATAAATAAAATTTGACTCTGTGAATAGTAAACAAGCATTATAAATTGGGACGAAGGGAGTAACTTTTAATATTGGCCCTTGGGTAATTGAAAAAAACTTAAATAAAAGTGTATACATAAGTAGTAATTATTCGGTAAAGTTGAGCATATTATTTAGAGAGGAAGAAAAGCATTTGCTTGAAATGAACAGATAAATAAAGAAGGTGAGAAGAAAATTTATGTATGGAAGAAGGTAGTATATACTACCTCCGTCCCACTCTTTTTGTTCATTTTTAACTTTTGGAACTGTTCATCTAAGCACTTTGACTCATCAAATTCTCTTAATGTGTAAGCCTAAATATAGTCACGTGTGATCTTGTTTGATTTGTCTTAACATATAGATTATTAATATATAATTTCTATAATTTTTTCATATATACAAATTACAAGATAAAATGGATTAAAGAAATGCATTGGATGGTGTGTGAAAAGGTAAGTGGACAAAGACAGTGGGACGGAAGAAGTATATAATTTCAAAATGAATTTTATACTTTTTTGTTGATTCCAAAATAAATTCAAACATCATAAGGCATATAGTTGCAAAATAGCATTCTTAGCACACTATTTTGAGAAATGCTAGTCACAAAAAGAATGGTCATAATACACAACTTTTTTAGTTGTGCATTTAAATTTCTATTTTTAATTACATAAATTTTTTTGTTGAGGTATAAGAATAGTAAGATTTTGTATTTTGTAACATTTATGTTTGTGACTCAATCATTTCTCCACTATTTCACTTATTCTCAACACAAACTTCATTTCTTACTCCATAACATGTTGAGTAATAGTAACATAGATATCTTACCTATAAGAATAGAGATTGGATGCATCTCATGATAGTTTTTATATTTATATTGCACTAATATTTTATTGAAGGATGCCTTTTTAAATGCAAACAAAAACAAAATAAGCAAAGGTGTAAATGACAACAATAAGTGAAGATTCAAGTCCAATACATTGGGTTCCACAAATTGCTGTGAGAAAATAATTGGACGCGCTACAAAAAAATCTTGTACGTCCAAATACTTCACTAACATAAGAACTTGAATGCAATAATTTGTTACAAATTGGTATATGATCTAAAACGGATAGAAATCCACTATAATAATCATTGGTGTATGTTAATAAAACATATTGGCTTTCTATATATGTTTGCAGTTATCCATGAAAGAATAGTAAATGTTGCTTCAAAATTATGAACACAATCAAAATCTTACTACACTGAGCAGAACTCATCATGATATACAAAGTAATATTTTAGTTGGTTTGATTATACCAATAGTTTCTTACTGTAGCTCTACCTTTGTTTCATCCTCTCATCTAAAAATTTCTTGATGACATTGTAATTTCAGAATCCTTTTGTAATAATAAAATGACATCGATATTAAATATAGATTTTATTTAATTAAATGTCAAAATTTATCAATTTTGATAATAAAAAATCAAAACTGAATAAATACTTTGAGACAAGAAGTAGGATCTTACTTTGAGATATGAATATCACAATTATGAGAGGTTGGTTGGTGTGTGGTTAATTAAATGTTTGATACACTCGTCTCAAAATATTTTACAAATCAAGCAAAACGAAATGAATTTTCAAAACTTTTGACTTCATTTTATTTAAAGATTGATATAAAAATTAAAAATAAATTTACATATTTAAAAATTACGTTAAAAATTTTATAAAAAAATTGAAAAATATTTTTTAATATCAAATAATAAATAAAAACATATTTTTTTTTTGTAATTTTAAAATAATGAAGAGTGTAATTTTTTTTCCTAGAAAGAATGGAGTATTTTTTCCCTGGAATCGTTGTTTTACTTTTCGGAATCAGTTTTTTTAATCCTCCGTCAACGACCATTATCAATCCTGCTAACCAGTCCGATCCCATCCCCGAGTTGATTCGCTTCGGACTCGCTCTCCATTTCCAGATCCCATCTCCGGTAAGCATTTTCGTAGATCTATCTGCCGACTTTATTAGCTGCATCTAATTCTGGAATGAGATGCTGTTCTTAGTTCTATTTGTTGCTCTGATTTCTCGATCCATGTAAATGCCGAATATATCATTTTCGGAAATGCAGTCGTTTTCTGTGTGTGTGTGTGTGTTTGGCGATCCTCGATTTGCCGCAAGTTTATAGATGTTTGTCCTCCGCTCTGTTCTGACATTTTGATTGCATCGGTTGCATTTTGATTATGGATTTTAACGTTGGATATGGCCTTTTGAACATTCTGTGATGGACAATGTTCATTTTGTTAGGCTGTTCGCGTTTTTGCATCTCTATGTGGTTTTACATTATACTGTTGCAGATGATGAATATATATTATTGACATTCATTCTGAAATTTTGATATTGATTTTGTAGATTCATGATTCATGCACCATTAATGGTGTTCTAGGTCTAGTAGGGTCTGCCGGGGTTGTGTCCCTCGTTTTGTTTAGCAATGACGTTTTCATCTGTCTTGAGGAGAATCTCAGCTGGTTTGTTACTTTTCATCCTCGTTTCACACTCTTGCAATGGGTTTTATTTGCCGGGCACCTACATGCATACATACTCCAATGGTGATGAAATCTATGTTAAAGTGAATTCATTAACCTCAATTGAGACTGAGCTTCCCTTTGGCTACTACACTCTCCCTTACTGCAAACCCCAGAATGGTGTCAAGAAAAGTGCTGAGAATCTTGGAGAGTTGTTGATGGGAGATCAGATTGATAACTCTCCTTACCGTTTTCGGATGAATGTGAATGAGTCAATTTTCCTTTGCACCACTCCCCCACTAAAGGATTACGAAGCGAAGCTCTTGAAACAGCGGACACGTGACCTTTATCAGGTGAATATGATCCTCGATAATTTGCCTGCTTTGAGATATACTTCCCAGAATGGAATGAAGATTCAGTGGACTGGGTATCCTGTCGGATACACATCACCAAACAGCAATGACGAAGCTTACATCATTAACCACTTGAAGTTTAAAGTTTTGATTCACGAGTATGAGGGTGCTGGAGTGGAGATAATCGGTACTGGGGAAGAAGGTATGGGTGTTATTTCAGAGACTGATAAGAAGAAGACGTCTGGTTATGAAATTGTTGGTTTCGAGGTTGTCCCTTGCAGCGTTAAATATGATCCTGAAAAGATGGACAAGCTTCACATGTACGATAGTGCCACGCCAATACAGTGTCCATTGGAGATCAGCAAGTCTCAAGTTGTAAGGGAGAATGAGAGGATATCATTCACTTATGAAGTTGAATTTGTGAAAAGCAACATCAGATGGCCATCTCGATGGGATGCTTATCTCAAGATGGAAGGTGATCGTGTTCACTGGTTCTCAATTCTCAACTCGTTGATGGTGATTCTCTTCTTGGCTGGGATTGTTTTTGTCATCTTCTTGAGAACTGTTCGAAGGGATTTAACAAGGTATGACTGTATGAGTATCATATCAAATAAACATATACTTCGCACTCTATTTAAATTTGATTATATTAGAATCTTTTTGTGTTTGTTTACTATCTGGGTCTCAAAAGCTGTTTGCATTCGATTTCACCATGTTATCTCAATATATTCGCTATGAAATGCTTACACTATAGAATATAGATAATATTCGGATATTAATTGATTCGAATGTACGGGTATTTCCATTTGAAATTTAACAATTACTCCGTATTCAAATCAAATATGGGATACATATTTGTGTTCATGTTAGACTCGTTGGGAGAATAAAATCTCCTTATTCGAATTAGAATCAGGGATTGAATTTAAATCAATTTAATCTCTTCCAACCCCTAGGTATGAAGAATTGGATAAAGAAGCTCAAGCACAGATGAATGAGGAACTTTCTGGGTGGAAGCTAGTGGTGGGCGATGTGTTTAGAGAACCTAATCACTCAAAGCTACTCTGTGTTATGATTGGAGATGGGGTTCGGATTACAGGAATGGCAGTTGTGACTATTCTTTTTGCTGCCCTTGGTTTCATGTCACCAGCTTCTCGGGGCATGCTGTTAACGGGAATGATAATGCTTTACCTGTTCTTGGGAATCTCAGCTGGTTATGTAGGTGTCCGGCTATGGATAACCATCAAGGGAAATCCAGAGGGATGGAAGTCAGTTTGCTGGGCAACCACATGTTTCTTTCCAGGGATCGTTTTCATCGTGCTCACAGTTTTGAACTTTATTCTGTGGGGAAGCCATAGCACTGGTGCGATCCCCATTTCCTTATACTTCAAACTCTTAGCCCTATGGTTCTGCATTTCGGTCCCACTCACTCTCTTGGGAGGTCATCTTGGGACCCGAGCAGACCCTATTCAGTTCCCTGTCCGAACCAATCAGATCCCAAGGGAGATCCCATCAAGAAAATACCCATCATGGATTCTTGTTCTCGGAGCTGGAACTCTTCCATTTGGTACACTCTTCATAGAACTCTTCTTCATCCTCTCTAGCATATGGCTTGGACGCTTCTATTACGTCTTTGGTTTCCTCCTCATTGTCTTCCTTCTTTTGGTGATCGTTTGTGCGGAGGTCTCGGTTGTCCTCACATACATGCATTTATGTGTTGAGGATTGGATGTGGTGGTGGAAAGCTTTCTACGCCTCAGGTTCCGTCTCTCTCTATGTGTTCTTGTATTCCGTCAACTATTTGGTGTTTGACCTTCGGAGTCTGAGTGGGCCCGTGTCTGCCACGCTGTATTTAGGCTATTCATTGATAGTGGCAGTTGCAATCATGCTCGCCACAGGCACCATCGGTTTCCTAACATCGTTTTACTTTGTCCATTACCTCTTCTCATCCGTGAAGATTGATTGAGCTTGAACCTATTCTAATGAACCAACCAACCAACCAACCGTGTTTGTTCAGATATGAAGAAGAAGAAGAACATTTCTGCTATGATACATATAGATACCTTATTTCTATGATTCTTTCAATTTACCATTTGTTCAGTTTTCTTGTCTTTTCTTTATTTTTCTGCATTTAAAGTTGGTCGTAGCTCGCCCGTTCCTTGTAACTTTTGGACATGTAGTCATCATATTGTAGCTGGATGATGCCATTGTTGGGATAAAGCCTTGACAGTGGATACTGAAGTGTAATCTGCTTGATATGGTTTTGAAAGCAGAGAAAGCAACTCTATTGAGCTTTGCATGGCAACTCCTGATTTAATACAGATCTTGTGCTGGGTTTTGCTCTTGCTTCTCTATAATTGTTCATCAAATGCTCTTTATTCTTAAATAAATTGTTGTTTTGGTAACTAATAATGTGAAACAATATAAAATGATCAAGTCGTCATCTCCTTGTTTTTTTATTAAAACTTTCAATGGTAACTTTTTAGAACAAATTTATTATTAGTAGTTTGTTTGGAAACTAGTTGTAACTTGTAAGTTGTTTTATGTGTTTGTGTCAATCTTTTGTTAAATGTTTTTGTCAATTATTAGGGCCAATTGTTTTTTGTGAAATTTGTACTAAATAGTACTAAAATATATGTCATTTTCTAATTTAGTAATTAAACTTCTTTAATTTTTAAATAGTGTTTGAATAATATCTAGTGGTGAAAATAATGTTCAGTGATGATGGACATTTAGTTTGAACAATGTCCAATGGTGGTGAACATTTACTTGAATAATGACTAGTGATATTACAATGGAAAATAAAAACACACGATATTACATTAGGAAAGTTACTATATTATACGGAGTTGTACTTTTTAAATAAATTATGCATTGTTTTTTAAAAATAGTGCTCCGTATTTGATAAAATGTATTGACTGTGTTAGGTACTTGGGATATTTTATGTAAAGAGTTGCCAACCAAATTTCTACATATAATCTCGAACTCTAAAAGATCACATTCGTCGTTCTCAATATTTGAGAATTATTTTAAGAAAAATGCTAGGGGTACACCTTTTGTCCCCACCCCCTCCTTGTCTACTAAAAAAGACAAAAAAAATTTAAAAAAAATAATTAAATAAAAATCAAATAAAAATATGTGGTGGAGAAGGGGGTGGTGTACATTTGGGGTACACCTTTGGGGTACACCAGAGGTGTACCCCTAGCATTGCTCTTATTTTAAAATTAGTCATTTAACATAAATATTATTTTTCATAAATATTCTTCAAAGGATAGATTATGAATACATTTCAAATATCAAGAACCATAGATGATGTAATTTCTTAGGATTGTAAGTTGGAGCCGCTCTGGAGGCAGAGTTATTGGTCTTTTGTGCGTCATTAGGTTGAGAATAGTATGAACAAATACTATTTTGTTATAAAGTGTAAATATTCCATATAAATGTGAAAAGTTTAAAAAAATACGGAGTAACTAATAATCGACTAGTTAACAAAAAAATATTTTTATACATTCAAAGATGGATTACGAATGTCTGCAAAAAAATATATAAATGCTTTGTGAAAGAAAATACTCCCTCCGTCCCTAATAGATCGTTTCCGGTAATATTCACAAGGTCAAACATAATTAATTTTGTTTTTTACTTCTACTCCCATTTTAGAAAATATAGTCTATGTTATATTTGTTTTGTAAATTTTTTCATGTAGTTGTTTAGAAAATAAATTTAATTTTTAAATTTTACAACTAAAATAAAATTCAATTAAATTGAAAATAAAATTGGTAATACTTCTTTTTTATATATACGGTAAGTCTAAAATGACACCAGTGCTACTGGTATCATTTGCTTACACCCGTTCGTTTGGGATACCTACGGTGCTGTGTTTGTAAAAACGACGGTTCGTACCCCTCTAACCCTCCCCCTAAACCCCCCGCCCCAGCCCCACCCTTGCCCACCCACCCCAGCCCCCCCTCCCGCCCCCCTCCCTATCCTTGCAGTACACTGCCAGGCAGTGTACTGCCAGGGTAGGGAGGGGGGCGGGAGGGGGGCTGGGTTGGGGCTGGGATGGGAGGTTTAGGGGATTAGGGAGGTAGGAACCGTCGTTTTTACAAACGGAGCACCGTAGGTATCACAAACGAATTAGTGTAAGCAACTGGTGTATAAGTAAGTGGTGTACGAAGTTTTTTAAAATCTAAAGTCACTCTACAAAAAAACGTGGTTTAAGTTCCACAAAACCCTTGTTTTTGTTAAACCGTGAGAAACGGCAGTTCATGTCCGTCTCACCGGAAAGATCAGCGAAGACGAAGATCCATTTTTCCTGACCCGCAAAACCCTAGCGTTTCTCCATTTTGTCCCCGGATCAGTTGTTTCCATTGATGGAGTGAAGCCCATCAGCAGACTGACGGGAAGCTCCTTTCCAGCGTTTGAAGGTATTCTCCTTTGATTTGTAATTGGATTTCCTTTGTTCTAATCGAGAAGAAGAAGTAGAAGATTTTGTCAATTTCATTTAGATACCAGTAATTCTTTTTCCAACATACCGCCGTTCTATGTGAATTATATGTGACATTGTTAGTGTGTTTACTTGGACATAATATACTCCGTAGTAGATTGCAAATTAAAACCCATCATTTCAATTCATATGCAATATGTGAAATAAATTTTGCTGATTTTTTCATTATGATTGTAAAGCTCAAAGTTTTGGAGCGAATGTAGTTTTCGTTCACATTTCCATCTCAGTGTTTGTATCTGATGAAAATGTCTGTTTATCTGTGGTTGTTTGTTAGGTTTGTGTGGTGCAAGTTCTGGGAGAGAGGTGTGTTGATGAAGATCTGTGATCTGGAACAACTCTAGACAATGGGTTGGTCAGAGAAGGATCTTTGCATAAAATGTGATAGGGGTGGCAAGATATTGGCTTGCAGTGAGAGTAGGACCAGTAGATGTCCTATAGTTGTTCACGAGAAGTGTATGGGTTTCCAGGCTTACTTTGACGATGGTGGAGACTTTTATTGCCCATACTGTTTATACAGGCAAACAACTGCAGAATTGCACAAAGCGTTGGAAGTTGCAATGTTAAAAAAGCAAGCTCTGTCCACTTTCCTAGATAAAGAAGTGCTTAATGGTGAAAAACTACTATCCCAACCATCTGATGTCTTGCAGAGTATAAATGTTCATCATTCCATGGACAATAATTGTGATAATGATGCCTTATTGGCGGTTGGGCATCGAACGGAATGTGGTCCGGTTGTTGCTGATGGATGTAAATCTAGTGATGAACAAGTGGCCATACAGGAGGGACTTAGAGCTGTAGAGGATGGTGAAGGGATGGAAGCAGAACATAATTCAGTTGTTGATGATGACAAAATAGATAAACATGCTGAAGATCCTCAAGAAGATGACCATCCCAATGAGATACCTGAAAGAGAAAGGAAAGCGATGAAAAATGATCAACAAATTCTAGCAGAGAATGATCTGGGAGTGGAAGATATTCAAGATGATGGCTACTTGAACGAGACACCCGAAAGACAAAAGACGACTAGGAGGAGAGCGAATAAATTACTTGCAGAAAGCGAACCAGACGTTGATTACGAAGTGCTAGAAAGAGATGATGAAAACCACCAAGAAGACGGCCGTGCGAGTCAGTTACAAGAAAGAGGAAATAAAACCAAGGAAAAAACTAAAAGAGACAAGAAAACAAGGAAAAATGCGAAACAAGTGCTTACAAAAAATGAACAACTACAAAATAGTGATGTTGAAGATCGCCCAGAAGATGGCCATCTGTGTGATATACCTGATAGAGAAAATAAAGTCAGGAGAATATCTAAACGAATGCTAGCAGAAGATGAACCGGAGGTTGATGAGGAACAACTAGCTAAAGATGTTGACGGTGGCCACCCAAGCGAGATACCTGACAGTGTAAAGAAAACCAGGAGAAAATCTAAACGAAAGCTAGCAGAAGACGAACCTGAGGTTGTTGACAAAGTACTAAATAAAGATGTTGAAGATTGCCACCTGAGGGAGATACCTGACAAAGAGGAGAAAATGAGGAGGAGATCTAAACGGAAGCTAGCAGAATATGTACTGGAGGTTGATGAGCAACAAATAGATAAAGATATTGAAGGTGGCCACCTGAGTGACACACCTGTAAGCGAAAAGGATGTTAGGAGAAAATCCAAACGCAGGCTAGCAGAAGATGAACCAGAAATTGATGACGAACAACTGGATGAAGAATGCAACTTGAGAGAAATAACTGAGAATGAAGATAATGTCAAGAAGAAATCATTAAAAATGCAAACCGAGAGGAAAGAAAATGAAGCTGGTGGTGCAGAATCTGGTGCCGTTTCAACAAGAAGCAAGTGCATTTTAAAGAAAAGTGAAACTGAGGATGAGCCTTTAAATTCCGATCCTAAGAAAAGGTCAAGTGGGTCAACTTATGCAACAACGAAAGTTTCAAATCTAAATGGGGAGACAAATGAACCTATCAAGTTGCTAGCTCTAGAGCATTCAACATGGCAGTGAGTGATCAACTACTAGAGAAGATAACTAAAATCTTCATACTCCATCTGTCCTTGAAAATAGTCTTCTTTTAAGCACGTTTTGCTCCAAAAAAGAATCTATTTTGATAAAATGAATCTTATATTTGATTTACCAAAAGATTCTCAATGAGTGTCACAGTCAATAAATTTAGTTAAAACAAATAAAACGTCATAAATATAAATATAATTAATGATTTATGGAAGTTTTTACCTATGAAAATCTAAACATGTACAATGCTCAATCAATTTGTTTTTGGGGACAGAGGTAGAATGCCTTTCCACCTCCGTTTGCTTGACTGTGCTTCTTATTTGAACTAATTTCTTTGCTGCAGGAGGAGTCCAATTCCAAATGGAAGGCGTAAAAAGTTAATGTGGAGTGAGGAAGAGGAAGAAATGCTTAAGGTACATACATGAAAACAAAATTTCAGACAACCTTAATTAATTGTATAGGAGTAACAATTTCTATGTGAATATTGATGAAAATTGCATGTAAGTTGAGTTTCTAATGGTTGGTTATTTATTGCATATACATGGCTAAAGGAGGGTGTTCATAAGTTCTCAACAACGGCTAACAAAAACATACCTTGGAGGAAGATCTTAGACTTTGGTCGTCATGTGTTTGATGGGACTCGTACGCCCGTTGATCTCAAGGACAAATGGAGAACCTTGTGGGCCAAATAAGGTGCGCCACACTTACTAAAAGGATCTTTGCAGCAGTTTGATCTTCGAATGAATATCAAGAAGGCATATTGGGAAAAGACATTGTGGGCATTAGCTTTGTTAGAGTTGTTTTGGGGTTATTTTGGTGGGTATCCTATTACATTGTCCTAGTACATTATCACTCATGAGTTGTGACGTGTTTAGTTCCTAACTTTTGTTTTTAGTTAGACTCATTAATGGAGTAATATGCTTTGGAACAGAAGTTTTAGAGGGTGTTTGGGACTGATTTTGAACACGATTCTCAGCTTTTGCTTTGGATGGAACAAATTGAAATGTTTGAGAGGGTGTTTGGAAGTGTGGTAGATTGTTGAAAAATCCCAAGATTTAAGTAGAAGGGGAAAACAGATAGTTTTAGCTTTGCTTAAAAGTACTTTTGGAGTCTATTTTAGAGACTACAAAGGTCATAATTTATAATCAGAAAATAGCATTTTAATGAAGAAGAAGCTCAAAAATCAATTTTTAAATACAACCTGAAATGCCCTCTGAGTGCCTGATTTCCAGGTTTTCAAGAGATGGAGCAAGAGAAGCTGAAGAACCTCATGTTTGGTTCTTTGCTTATTTGACTAGCCAAAACACTTGAAATTAATGTCTGGATTGTGTGCCTTGGGCAATGGAAATAGCCAAATAGGTATGAAGCCCCCTGCATTATTGGACTTCTAACGGGCTGCCTTTATGTAAGTTAAAGTGACGTTAAGGAGGTTGCGTCAAAGGTTTGACGCAGAGAGGAGAAAAAGTGGGCGCCCCCCACCCTTGACAATGGTCCACATATTAAAAACGTAGTGGTTGGCTACATTTAAAAAAAAATCTATAAATTTACTACCATTCTTTAAAACAAAACACACACAAATCTTCAACTTTCTTTCATCTTTCCTTTAAAAAAAATTCTCATTTTTCATGAATCCTCCATCCGGTCTCGAGCCTCGTGAATATGTAATTTTTTTTGTGGTTATTATATTAATGTATATTAATTTAAATCTCGATTTGAAGCTCGATATTTCTTGTGCTCTAATAATCCATTCATAAAATTAATAATTTCTATCCATAACTCATAGTAAATGAACATCTAACGTCATTTATGAATAAATTAAATACAAAAAATGTAAATATAATTTTGTTATTATTCAAATCTTATTTTATTAATTTAATTTTTTTATTGAATGTATTTTTTTATTTAATGAATTATTAGTGTTTAAATTTAATTAATTAATCCAATTTTATTTTTTTAAATTACAAATGTGTATTAAAAATTAAAAAAAGGTTTGAAGCTCCACTTTGAAGTCTCGGAGCTTCATTTCCAGTAAAATTTTGAAGTTAAAACTGATGTGGCAGAGAGAGAAGGTTTGAAGATCTAGACTTCATGATCATTTCCAATGCTCTAAGATCATTTACAACAATAAGAAATCCGCCCCGTCCCAATTCCTGTCACATTAGCATTTCATTAATTTTTTGCCCTGACCTAAAATTCTGTAATAATATCGCCATAAAATCTGCCTCTCCATTTCTTTTATAATATTTATCATATTTAATTCAAAACTTATATAAATTATTAATAAATTCAAAACTTATATAATACAAATATTTATTATTAAAAAATTGATAAATAATACTCCCTCTGTCCATCATAGATTTTCTCAGTTACTATTTATATGGTCAAACTTAACTCAATTTGTTTGCCTATTTTTACTACTCATATTATAGAATAATATATCCTTGTCACCATTAGTTTTGTAAAACTTTTTTGGACCTTTTTACTATAGAAATTTTATTTTTAAATTTTACCCCTACAATTAAATAAATTGAATTGAAAATAAAATCAGTCAAGATTCGTAACGCGAAATGAGAAAATCTTTGGCATAGAGAGTAATAAATAAAATAAAAGTTATAAATTCAAAATTAACAAAAATAAATAAAAAGATTAACAAAAATAAATAAAAAGATCCGACAGAAGAAGGAAGAAGAAGGCGACCCGATCGGGCAAACGAGTTTTAAATCTTATCACATATTTGTCTTAGATTTTTTAAAAGTGGTATATATTTAATCTTTATATTATTGATAATATTGTTAAATACTTCCTATATCTAAATCTAAATGTTAGTTCCATGGTGTTGGCTAATCTTTTGGTAAAATAGAATCCCATATTTGTTAGGTATTTTACGAGGTAGAAACTTCTATTTGTTAGAAGAGGTTTATTTTATTTAGACTTTTAGAGTTGTTGCAGTTTTCGAGGTTGACATAGAAAATGCTACAACACGATGCTGCAACACACTGTTCTGGATCAGACGTCTGAGCACAGGATTTTAAACTGCAATCTGAATTAGAGACCTATTGGGATTGTGACCACATGATAATAATAACTCCAACTGTAAGTGTTAAGGAATCCCAACTCTTTAGGCTACTTGTGGATCAAGATTAAGTAAGTTGTATTCAAGCCAACTTCTACTAACTTATTCCTACTAAGGTTGTGTTAAGAGAATCATATAAAAACGCAGCAGATCCTTGGGGATTTCTGGGAGCGATTAAGAGGAAAAACAAAGAATATACGCTGATGTAGAGCGTTCCTGTCGCGTCCCAGAACTTTCCATGCGTGAAGAAAGATATGATCTACATGAAGGAGTCCTACAATGAAAAACAGGTCGTGACAACCAGGAGGTGGACAAGAGCTTAAGGAGAGGACTGCCCACACGTTTGTCCTCATGATCTCGGTGGAGATGTGATAGCCGAAGCGGATCTGTACAAGGTACGGGTTAGAAATCCTAGATTAGAAGTTTTGTCATAACAATTCGGAGAAGTGTCTCATAGTCATGTTGTTATGTACCGGTGTAACTTGCATCTAGTGATTTAGTGGAGGGCTATTACACGGACTTGGGCCCCGCAAATGTTGGAAAGTTCTCCGAACTGCGTAAATATATCTGGTGTTATTTTTTACGCATCTTATAGTTACAACTTTCTGCTCAATAGGCGTTGTAACACCCTCTGCATCATCTGCTTCTGTGTGCGTGTGCTCATGACGAAGAAGGTGTTATAGCACACTGTTAGTGTGCCAGTGATGCAGCATCTTTTTTGGAGCATAGTTGACTGATTTGTTTGCATAGCTTTCAATTGGTGATTTCCGCTGCACCCCGACAAACTTACACTAAAAAGCAAGTAAAAGTTCAAAATAAACTATTCCAAGAGCTGTAATATATGTTTTTTTATATTTAAATATTTTAAGTGTAAAATATAAATGTTAGTATGATTTTTAATATTCTAAAAATGATCTTATAACCTGTTGGGTCAATTCGAACCCGATCATGAACATGCAATTCTCAATCTGAACACAAACTTAACCAAACCCGATATAATTCGAAGATGAAATGACCGCATCCGAACCTGACATGACCGATCAATTTGCCAGGTCTAGTCACTCACTTGTCTTAATAAAATTTTCAAAAAGTAATTTTAAAAATAAAAAGTGAGTAGTTAAAATTAATGGCTTGTACAGTTTCTTCTTGGCACCTAGCATACTCAATTGCTCCTGACAGATTTTCTGGCTTCATAGCCCTCACAAATGACTTGATGTGAGGTTTGAGCCCTCCTATAAAACTGTCCAGAAAGTAGCTCACAGGAAGTGCTGTATTCTTCATCAACAAACAAGATCTCAGCTCCTCAAACCTGTCTACATAATCATCTATACTCCCAGTTTGCTGCAGTTTATTAAATTCTTCAACTACCTTCGAGCCTAGCTCGTCCTTGAATCTGGCACTTAAATCCACCACAAAATCTTCCCAAGTAATATTAACTCTACCCATCGTAGAGCTATTATACCAGACAGCAGCTTTGCCTATCAGATACATGGAAGCTAAATCTACTATTCTCGTATCAGGAATTTGACATAACGAGAAATACTAAACACATTTTTTTATCCAGATTCGTACGTTGGACCCATCAAACTGCGGAAACTCAACCTTGGGATTAAAATAGAGCGGTTTGTGATTACCTCCCTCTGATCGTCTATGGTACTCGTTATCGTTCCCCATGGAGGTGGGCGATCCCCCATTAGCTAATGTCTTCATCTGCTCCATCATCTGTCCGAACAGTTGTTGTTGTTCATCGATCCTTCTGTTTTGCTCTGTCATCTGTATGGTGAAGGTTTTCTGTTGATCGATTAGGGCTTTGAGGGCTTCTTCCAAAGATGCCATTTGCGTTGCTTTCCTTCTTGTCAGCGCCAGATCTGGCCTGGTCTCGTGGCTTTGATACCAGTGTTACGGAGTCTCGAGGCTTGTAACCGTAAAGAGAGAGAAAAGAAATACAGAGGGAGAGAAATATTTTGGGAAAATATTCTTAGTTCATTACAATCCAAATACCAAATATATATAGGAGCCCACATCAATGCTTACACGTAAGGAAGGGATATAAAAGGGAAATTATGAAAGGACAAAACAGTAATAAGTAGCTAATAATTGGGGAAGTCTGCATCAATTTTCCTACTTGTTAATTCGATTACTATCTCCATCAGATCTGAAACCATTTTATGTTATTTTTCTGGTAGAGGTTCATATTGACCATAAGAGAAAAAGAGAAGCCATCGAGGAGGAGGAGGAGACATTATATGTTGATAATGAACAAGAAGAAGAGATGCTTCCAGATTCCCCAAATTCTTCAGAAGACATTAGTTCTTTTTTAGAAGACAGATCTTTCATTGATTATATACTGACAGTAATTTTTTTTTTCTTTTCACTTAGGCTCTAGCACAACACACATCATTTGGTTGGTTGGATTGTTTAGGTAATTTGGGGTGTTTGTGCAGCATGTATTCATGGACATCCTGTGTAGAAAGGTGGAATCTGATTTTGAACTCAAGCAGCTGGTAGAAGAAGAGCTTTTTCAATCCCTTAAGAATGCTGTTGAAGATGGTGAACAATTCTCAACTTTTGTTGCTGGAGTGAAAACTCTTTTTGACAGTGATGTGTTTATTCAGGCATGTGTTGAGGCACACATTGAGGTATTCTCTATTTCTGCATCATAATGTTCCATGTCTGATTCACCATATTACATCAAGTAGTTATGTATATGTTATTCTCATACGTTTTTTGTTGTTTTAATTTTATAGGATCCGTACTTGCTCCTTGAGTTAGGGCGTAGACTTAATGCGGAACGCCACGAACGAATAGAAGCTCTCATGAGGGACACATTCTTCCAACCCATTTTGCAAGAGACACAAACCGATGCCATTATTAGGTGATATGTGTATGATATGCTAGATTTATATATATATATATGACTTTCATGTTCTATTCTGATCTAGGCGGTCATATTTATTTGAAATTTATATAACTCTCTTTGACTTCTGATGGGTAGAACCTTAAAATTTCAAATCATATGCAGAGTATATACTTTTTGTGACTATGACCTTGAAGAGGACATGGCCGCGTTAAGTGTCTTCTAGTCTTACTCCATATTATAGAGTAATTAATTTGCATTTCACTGGCATAGAAGCATTCAATTCCTCTACTAATAGTAGTTTTTTAACCTTTTCTTCTTTAGAGGAGTCCTCTCAGTTGTTTTTGGATACTGGGGTGATAATGATTGTTACCATAAGGTGTCTGAAGCAGTTAGTGCAGAACGGAAGAAAATTCCCAAACCTGATCGCGGACCTCCAGTGGAGATGGTGTATGATGATATTTCGAATATTGATGTCTCTTCTGACATTGAGGTAGAATCCTTTTTCTTTTTGTTCAGTTCAGTGATTTAATAGTGTTCCTGTGTTTTAACAATGTTCATTCTCGATCTGTAGAAATTTAGGGCATGTTTGATTTTGAGGGGAGGGGGACAATCTCTCTTCCTTCATCCCCTCTCTTTCATCTCTTCGAACCGAAAAGGACTTCATTATTGCTAGTCACTAGATCAATATTTATTAATACTCTGTATATTAACATTTATTAATGAAATCTCTAGGGTTTGAAAGAAGCACTGGCTGGTAGATACAAAAATGATCCTAACCGCGATTACAATTATATATGTGAAGAGGTAGGCAAGACATTCACCTCATACTGTGAATGTGGTTTATTTATATCCTATCATAATTTACTCGATAAGCTCGCTAATTCTTACTTGAAAAGAAAAATGTTACTCCTTTCCATTTTTTTCCCTGAAGCTTTCATTATTTTAGGTGTTGTTTTATTTGTCATTGCAGATTGAAAGGAACAAGTCTTATTTTGAGGAGAAGGTCGGCCCTTTTTCCGCAAGTGTGATCCCAAAGAGGATAACAAGGTTGGGAGTTTTCTGGATTGGCAAGTCCTTGACACTGAGTTGTTTAGACTTTAGCTATTGATGGATTCAGAGACAAGAGTTTAGCATAATAGTGAGTATATGGATGGATTAGTTGACCATGCTTTCATCGTTGTTGATTTGGAGTTTCATCAATGGGTATATTTGGACTGTGATATCAAATATGTGGTTAAGTTAGTGATTATTGTAGTTAAGATTTGTATGATTCTTGGGTGATTCTCTTAAATGTTCCTTTCATTAGGCAAAATGTCACTTTAGTTTGATTTGGAAGCTACTTTGGGTGGATTTTGAGTTGTATTCTCTAAAGGGGTTAGACGAGCAGTATGTTATTACAGTACTTTAATCATACAGCCTAATAATGAAAGCGGATCATAGAAAACATATTTAAAGGGCTAATCTTTCATACAATTCAATAAACATAGAGATTGTACACAGTATATATCTGGCCTAATAGATTTGAAAGGGTTGGGTTTTCCCTTGCAATATGTCAAAGGTTGTTTTCACATTGTTAGTATTAAAAAAAAAAAGTGTTGCCTTAATTAGCATTCTTTTGTCCCACTTTCTTATCCTCTGAAATGAAAGATTCCTCCTCTTTCCATTCATTGATTGGCACATAATGTGTTTAATACTCCGTAGTTTGAACGTCTCAAATTCAGAAAAACAACTTGAAGTAGATCTCATATATATATATATATATATATATATATATATATATATATATATATATATATATATATATATATATATATTATAGAGCTGAGTTTGTATTTATTTACAAACACCATATTTTGATAATGTAACATGTTTGCTTTTAATGCACATTTGAAGTTGGTTAAATTCCAATAACCGGAATTGAAAAGCTTGTTGTCTCCCATTTTTCTTCCGTCTTCTCGAACTCTCTCCCTTTTCTTGCACTCCCACATTTTCATCGTTTCCAACTTTTATAATGCCAAGTGCAGACCTGATTTCGCCAGCCTTCATCAACTCTATTTTCTTCCCACCCTCATACACAGTAAATTCCTTCGTCTTATCCTTCTCTGTCACCGCTTCTTCTTCATTCGAGTCCTTATATTTCAACACCAGCCATGAAATTTTCCCCCAACACCGAACTATATTGAGAATCCACTTTGGAGCCGCCAAAGGTTCGGGATCTACCAAGCTAAAAAACCCTGCTACATGCTCCAAAATGTGGTTGAATCGTAGGCTCTCGGGGAACGATGTTATAATCGTCAACAAATGTTTTGTGATAATTCTTTTTTCTGAACCCCTCATTCTTGGGTCTCCCCCGTCAACCTCCCACAATCTTTCCATCGATTGAGCTATGTGCTCAGGACCACCAAGCATAGTGTCCGGAGATAAAAGTCTCAACGTCGGGTAGTCCATACACACGTCTATAAATTTTCCATTTGAAATCGAGTTTTGTGTGTCGGTTTTATGGTGTCTCTCTTTTAACTCAAGCCATCCTTTTTGGCTTTTAAATCCTATAAGGTACAAATCATTTGCCCTCAATGCTATTTCAAGTACCGAATCTTTATATTGTAGCTATTAGGAAGTATAATTAAATTAGGATACTTCTTTCCTTTCCTACTAGGATTATTCTTTCCTTTCCTACTTGTACTTTGATTACTCTTGTATTCCCTATATATAGGGCCATATCTCTCAATATTCAATAAGACAAGTTATTATCAAATTGTATCATGGTATCAGAGCTAAGGCTCTCAAAAACCTAGCCTCTCTTTTTTCCGACCGCCGCCCACCATGGCAGCCCCGTCGGATCCTTTGGCGTCCTTACCCTCCGGAGTAAAACTTTTGCTTCGGAGTCTCCACAACTTAATCCCAGAAAAACTCACCGAAACAAATTATCCGGCATGGTCTCTCAATGTCAAGACAGCTCTTTCAGCTAATCTCCTCCTTGGATGGGTTGATGGTCATGAAGCAGCCCCGGCGCCAACTATCTCCAAAAACGATAAAACCGTCCCTAATCCAGAGTATACCTCCTGGACCATCGTTGACACACAGATCCGCGCCTGCCTCCTAGCGGTCATCAGCCCCTCCGTTCACAAACATGCTCGCGGCTTCACCACATCTGCTGCCCTCTGGGATGCTTTGGCCGCACGGTACAACTCTGTGTCCACCGCTCATGTTTATCAGCTTCGGGACAAACTCCACACTCTTCGTAAAGGTACCAAAACTATGACACAATACCTTGATGATGTGGCAACTATTCTCTCGGATCTCGATGCCTTGAAAGAAGAGATCCCTGAACGTGATGTGGTGAATGCTGTTATTCGTGGTCTTCCCACTGAATACTCATCCTTTAAGCAAAACATTCGCATGAACAATACCAATATTTCGTTAAATCAGCTTTCTGGATGGCTGATCTCCGAAGAAATAAACCTGGAGATGGAGAATAAACTCAGCATCACCGAACCTCGCACAACACTTCTCGCTACGAACGGCCGAGGTCGCGGTAGAGGAGGCTATCGCGGTCGACCGTCACCTGGACGTGGATACAACAGCGGACGCGGAGAAAGGAACAACGGTCGACCGTCCCAGAGAAACGGTCGACCGTCACGGGATCTGCCAACCTGCCAAATCTGCGAGAAACGAGGTCACTCTGCGTTTGCGTGCTGGTATCGATTTGATGATTCTTATACTGCGAACTCCTCCTCTAGTGCTCCCCGTGCAATGCATGCATCTACGAGTAATCATTCTGGAAACTGGTATCTGGACACTGGTGCCAACACCCATGTCACGTCTGATTATTCTCAGCTACAATCTCCTCATCAATACACCGGTACTGATGCTATTACCGTAGGCAATGGTCAATCCCTACCCATCACACACTCTGGCTCAGGTTTTGTCCATACTCCTAATGGTAAATACCACCTCTCTACTCTTTATTATGTCCCTTCCCTTACCTCCAATCTATTGTCTGTCCATCGATTTACCAAAGATAACAACTGCACTCTTGTTTTCAATGCCAACGATTTCCAAATAGTGGACAATCCTACCAACCAGGTGCGGTACAAGGGCCTCTATGAGCATGGGTTATACACACTTCCTTCCAAACTCCCAACCGTTGCGTATCAAGCTATCCAAGAGTCCACTTGGCATCGTAGACTCGGTCATCCAGCTCCTGCGATTGCCAAATCTATTTTGTCTTCCTTAGGTTTTCAGTTTTCAGAGCCTTTACATTGTGAATCATGTTATGTCTCTAAGTCCTGTCGTTTACCTTTTGAATTGTCTGAACATAAGGCCACAACGCCCTTTCAATTAATACATTCTGATGTTTGGGGTCCCACCTATGTTCCTTCCTGTAGCGGTTTTCGATTTTATATCTCTTTTGTTGATGATTTCAGCAAATTTACCTGGATTTATCCCCTAAAACATAAATCTGAAGCTTACTCTTTTTTTGTGAATTTTGAAAAAATGATTAAAACTCAGTTTAATTTTCACATCAAAATTTTTCGAAGTGATAATGGCAAAGAATTTGTAAATAACGCTTTTGGCCTTTTCCTTCAAACTTTAGGAGTCCTTCATCACACCTCTTGTCCCTACACTCCTGAGCAAAATGGGGTCGCTGAACGGAAACACCGTCATCTCATTGAAACAGTTGTTTCTCTTCTATACGACTCTGCTCTCCCGACTACCTTTTGGGTCGAAGCTCTTGCCACAGCAAACTATCTTATCAACCGTATGCCCACCAAAACTCTCTCCAACAAATCTCCCTTTGAAACTCTTTATAACCGTCCTCCTACATATACCCACCTTCGTGCCTTTGGTTGCTTGGTCTATCCATGGCTCCGCCCTTACACTCACCACAAACTTCAACCACGCTCCACTCCTTGTGTCTTCTTAGGATATCACCCCACCACTAAAGGGTATAAATGCTATGAACCCGTGTCTCAAAAAGTCTATGTCTCTCGTCATGTTCGGTTCGTCGAGGATCAGTTTCCATATCCCAAATTGTCATCCCTCCCGTCACCCTCTCCTATAACCCCTATTTTTCCTCCAAGCCCAGGCTCACATGCTCCTGTCCCACTGACGGTCCAACCCCAGACCCGTCCCACCAGTCACGGACGACAGCCCGACACCCTCCCTATGGACACGCCACAGACGGTCCAACCCCAGAACCGTACCCCAACCCACCCTCGACCGTCACCTACTCCTCTCCAAAACACACAATCGGTTAACCGACCCCCGCCCCAAAACACACACACCATGCAAACCCGAGCCAAATCTGGAATTTTCAAACCTAAAGCCTATACCATTACCACCCTTGATACTACCCCACCTACCACTGAGCCTAGCACTTACCGCCAAGCCTCTGGTAATAGTTTTTGGTGTCAGGCTATGGATGAGGAGTTTATTGCTTTGAATGAGCAACGTACATGGGACTTGGTTCCACCACCCAAGAACCGCACTCCGATTGGTTGCAAATGGGTGTATCGCATTAAACGGAATGTTGATGGATCTGTTTCAAGGTACAAGGCTCGTCTTGTCGCAAAAGGTTATCATCAGGAGTATGACATTGATTACAAGGAGACATTCAGTCCTGTGGTCAAGCAACAAACAATGCGCCTGGTCCTCTCTTTAGCACTCAACCGTGATTGGCCTCTTTATCAACTAGATGTTAGCAATTCCTTTCTTCACGGTACAGTGGACAAGGAAATTTATATGGAGCAGCCCCCGGGGTACATAAATCCCACTCATCCTCACTATGTTTGCAAGCTCTGCAAATCACTATATGGTCTCAAACAGGCACCCCGTGCATGGTACACACGCCTCTCCTCTTTTTTGCAGGGCCTTGGATTCAAGTGCTGCATTCATGATACCAGCTTGTTCACCAGACACTGCTCTCGTGGGACAATTGTTGTCCTTGTCTATGTTGATGATATTGTTCTCACTGGCAGCTCTTCTACTCTCATCTCAGAAGTTACTCAGGCCATGCACCGTGACTTCAAGCTCAAAGAACTTGGACCTCTTCATTACTTCCTTGGCATTGAGGTTCAGCGCACGCAAGAATCTATACTTCTCCATCAATCCAAATATGCCCGTGATCTTCTACGCCGAGCTGGGATGTCCGACTGTCATCCGGCTATTACTCCTATGGCTACGAGACCTATCACTAAGCCTTCGTTGCCTTTCAAGGATATTTCTCATTTTCGGAGCATTGTTGGCGGTTTACATTACTTGGCTGTCACTCGTCCAGACATTCAGTATGCTGTTAATCGAGTGTCTCAGACTATGCACAACCCCACTGAGCAGGACTATCATGCCTTGCAACGCGTTCTGCGCTATCTCAAAGGCACTTTGAATCATGGTCTTTTTTTTCGCAAGGGGGATTCGACCTATCTGTCTACTCTGACTCTGACTGGGCCAATGATAAAGATGATCGCAAGTCTACCACGGGCTACATACTCCTACTCGGTCCTAATATCATCTCTTGGTGCACGAAAAAGCAGACTCGTGTTTCTAGATCATCCACTGAAGCTGAATATCGAGCTATGGCTGCAGGGGTTGCAGAAGCTATGTGGCTTCGATATATCACTGATGCACTGGGTATTCCTCCGTCCAAACCGAAGTTATACTGTGACAATGAGTCGACTATCTGTGTCACCAAAAATCCGGTTCTTCATGATCGCATGAAGCATGTGGGCACAGACTGTCACTTTGTACGAGATGAGGTTATGGCAGGCACTATGACTCCACATCATGTTTCCTCCTCAGAACAGCTAGCAGACATTCTTACCAAACCGCTTCCGCCAGTTCCTTTTGAGTACTTATGTTCCAAGCTGCCCCTCGTCTCCGTTGATCAGCTTGCGGGGGGATATTAGGAAGTATAATTAAATTAGGATACTTCTTTCCTTTCCTACTAGGATTATTCTTTCCTTTCCTACTTGTACTTTGATTACTCTTGTATTCCCTATATATAAGGTCATATCTCTCAATATTCAATAAGACAAGTTATTATCAAATTGTATCAGTAGCTTTACATAATAGAGATTACCCTTTTCTTTTTCACTAACCATGAGTATATCTGGAATGGGGGAGGGAGTATCTTTTTGTTACATATACACTTACACATTTGAGCTTTTAGATTATGCATGATAGGTTAATGAAGACCAGTAAAACGTACACTACATTTTCTTAGCTTCCTTATTCTAATTATAACTTGCACGGCCAACTTTTTATCCACAAATTACAGAAAACAATACATTAAATTGTGATATGAATTTAAGATCTATAGGTTATCATATCTTAAAATATGATTTTGAAATACGGAGTATTATATTTTTATACTCCGGTAATATATATACTCCATAGACCATATTATATAATAAACAAAAATATTAATGATTAAAATTGTTACATTAGAGACCGTATGTATAAGTCAAAATTAGAAAAATGAAGAGACTTGAGAGGGATTCCTTTCGTACCTGAATACCTTTCTCCTTTCTTTTTTTATCTGTCCTAATTTTTTTCCATTTCTATTAAAAATTGCTTTTTACCCTTATTAATTCTTAAACTACCTGTCACATCACATTTATTCACTATAAATCTGCTTACAAAATCTCACTTTTACCTATCATATCTAATAACATTTTTAGAAATTCAACATCAAAATATATTTTAAAAATTCCTTAAAAATCAAAATCTTCTATGTTTTCAGAAAAGTATGGAGTAGATGGTAGAGTAGAAGAAAAATACTTAAGGACTACGTATAAACGGTATAATACTCCGTAATTAATTTGTGTTAATTCCTCATTGGGAAAGGCTCAACTAAGTGTACTGTGTTTGACAACCACGGTTTACGAGTATGGGTACATGATTGGTCTTTGGTCGAAGCTAAGCCACCATGTATAATTGTAATCATGTTAGAGATACACTAAAAAGTGTATTCCAAAGAAATGTATCGATATTTTAACGATTCACAGTGACACAAAATGTTAGTTTAATTAAAAAAATTACATTAAAATTGTTTTTATAAAATAAATCATCATACTAGCATTACATTAGTACAAAATGTCGATGCATGTTTTAGAGTAAAATAAAGTACAAGTTTTAGTGTACAAATACTTTAATGCATAATTGTATATGCCAAACAATCCGTAGACCGTTAGTGTGATCTGCCATTTCTATAGTAGCCCCGAAGTAAGTACAGTAGTCTATAATAAATGAGTCCCCGAAAACATTTTTACACTTTTTCTATGTTTATTTAAGGATAAGATATTTTGGTATTGATTTGGGAATTGCCCAAAAAACTGTGTTCGGCGGATAAGAGATGTCAATAAGAAATTTTAATTTTCACATCATAAAATAATAATTAATGTGAAAAATAATTAAGGAATGAGAATTTATCTAAATAGAACTAAAAAATAATGATTTTTCAATATAGGATTATATGTTTTTATTTCTTAATGTGAGACCATTGGTCATTATCCATTAGTCATTATTTAAGTAATGTCCACCATCACTGGACATTATTTCTCCCACTAGACATTATTAAGTACTATTTATGGAATAAAAAAATTTAAGTCATACATTTGAAAATGATTTATGTTTTAGTCCTATTTAGTACAAATTTCACATTAAACAAGTGGGATACAGAGACATACTCGTAATATTATAAAATACTCTCTCCGGCTCTAAAAACACGTGAAATTTTGATTTTTAAAGAATTTAAGGAGAGTGTATTTAGGTGTTGAATTTTCAAATATGTCTATGATGGATAAAAGTAAGACTTGTTGGGTAAATTTATAGTGAATGATCTGATGTGATAGATATGTTAAAAATTAATAGAGACTTTTGAATAGAAAGCTAAAAATTATCGATGATGATGATGATGATAATAATAATAATAATAATAATAATAATAAACTACTTTGTAATTTATAATGTCATGACAATTAAAGAAAAGATGTGGCCTAGAAAAGTGTCTTTATTATGGGGATCGGGGAACAAGAGAAAAAGAAATTAAAGGACTAAGTTCTTTGTTCACCAAAATTTGTACACTATTTTGTACTAGTGTAATGTTAGTGCGATGATTAATTTGACAAAAAATACTAGTGTAATTTTTTTAATTGAACTAAAATTTTCTACTTGTGTGAACTGTTAAAATGTTGATGTATTTCTTTGAAGGTACACTTTTGGTGTACACTTGTTGGAAATTAAAAGGTTGGAGTGGAAAATGAGTAGAGGGCCCGGAGATGATATAGATATATTCCTCAGAGTTGGGTCAGAACACACAATATATGCATGAAACCGAGACTTTCTATTTATGTGTAATTTCCCATGCATCTACGTACTAAATCAAACCCTACCATTTTTATATACATCCCTCAGCCTTATTCTTCACCATACCCCCCCCACCCCCACCCCTACTCCAGTACTCCCCCACCCCAACCCCCCCAAACTCACATTAGTGGGGTACTTAAAAGTACAAAATTTTTACTGTCACACTAATGAAATTTAATTTAACTTAATTGATAGAGTAGTACGATGTTCAATATACGGAGTATAATATAATTGATGAACTTTTAAAAATGGATTTTGTAATTGAAGGTCGTCAGAGAAATTCAATATTGACTTGAGATAAGATTTTTATATATTCAATCTAATTAATATATCCTGGTGCTTTTCTCCATGTTAACAACATACTCCCTCCGTCCCTAAATAAACTTCCTCTTTCGTTTTTTCTTTGTTCCCAAATAAACTTCTATTTTCCCTTAAAAAACTTCTTTTACCCATTATTTTTTCATACCTTGCCTATCACATCATACCTTTTTACTAATAATCTACATATCACATCTTACTTTACACATCATATCAAGAGTATTTTTGAAAAGTCAACACAAAAATATCCCTCCATTAAATCCACAAAAAGTCAAAAACGAAAGTTTATTTAGGGATGGAGGTTCCCTAGTACACATTAATGTTTAAAACTACTGGCTTTTAACTTTTTGGTTTTTATTAAAATATCCTTTTCTATAAGTCCAAATTTATGTACTTTCCTGATACATTTTGTTCAACCCATTAAGTTCTTTTGCCAGAAAAAAAGGAAAAGAAAACAATTGAGTGAGCCTATCTACTTAATTACTACTGTATTATACTAATAAGATATTGAAGCTTCTGATTTGATGGAGAATATATATAGTATAATAATCATGTGGTAATTAATAAGCTAAAAGGTAGAGATATCATGTTATTGATTTGTGTTCGATCAACAACCTTAGCTTACCCAAATTTAATTTCAGGAATGAATTAAGATCGATTATAAATCCAAGAGCGAGCGAGGGAGAGATCTGAAAGAAGTTGATGTGAACTATGAGCAAGAGAGAGCCAATCAATAAGCTAAGACTCAAGCTAAGTGAAGTTATTAGACCTACATGCACAAAATTAAATGAAATGATTATTAGTTCAAAGAAAATACACACACATAATCACATATATATACATACAAAGTATGTTCAAAATTATCAATATAGAGTATAGGCAGATGGAAATATATAAACGGTAACACCTATTTACCTTCTTATATCCAAAGCAATTTATAATTGTTAAAAGATAATAATATATACTTACCAAAATCTACTTAACAATGATGGAGTATTGTTATCTTGAATGGCTTCTACCAAAATCAGGATTTGGGAATATACTATATAATAAAGAACTCAAGAGAAATCTTTTAAAAAATTGAGAGGAAGGCTAGAAGATGGCAAGGACGATATATTTATGAAAGCAAAAACAAGAGATCAGAGAGAGAGAGAGAGGCTAGCAAAGAATATGAGATGAGATATTGATCGATGAAGGGTTGGGAAGAAGTGAGAAAACCCACACTGCACATATATATACATAGCAGGCACATAAAGACTTAATTTTGCATTTGTATTTTGTTTTTGTTGCACAAATCACTTTTATACGTTAGCTCACTTATAAGTCCTTTAATATTGAAAATGGATAGGGTTGATGCATTAAGGAACTTAAAAACGAGGTTAAAGAAATTTACGTAAATCGTACTAAAACATAATGACTTTTTCTAAATAGTACTACATGTGTTTTATCTCAATGTAGCACTTTTAGTCATTATTCAAGTAAATGTTTGTCATCACTGGTCATTATAGACATTATTAAGTGTTATTTAGGGAATAAAACAATTTAAGTGCTATTTAGAGAAATGACTTAAATTTTAATGCTATTTAGTCCAAATATTTCTTATTATAATTGCACTCAGCGGAGTCTTAACTTGATTATTGCGGTTTTCCTTTTTTCTTTGAAAGGTTGATTGCTGCAGCTAGTGAGTGAAAAGTGTGGCGGTACTAAGTAAAAATTAGTCAGTTTAATAATTAATCAATTTTCTCCAATTAATGCGTAAAAATACGCAGGGAAACCGAGAGAGGTACCCTATAGAATGTATCCTAAACTCTACACCAAAATTTTTACTAACATTTTGATAACACATTGACATAATATGCTAGTGCCATAAAAAAAATTTGTATTAGTATTTTGTGCTTGTGTGAATTATTACTTTAGCATTACACTAGCACAAAATGAAGGTGCATGACTCTGGTGTATAATTTAGAGTACAAATGATATCATTTGACGTTTCTTGTTAAAAGTTTGTAAATTTTGACATCTTTTTCAGAAAAAATAGTTTTTCGATATAAATTGTTAAAGTGTTACATTTAAAATTTTAAAATGTCAAATGAGAAAAATAATTAAAACCAGATAAAGGGAGTATATTCTTACCCGAACCCCGATGTTAACGGCAACCTGTAGATTTATTTGATTGTAAAAATTTTGGGGCAATGCACGTAGAGGTGACTCCGGTTCTTTTCTCCGTATTTGATAAAAGAAAATAAAATACTTTTGTCACTTCTTATTTGACAAAAAGAATTAAGGCAAGGCGGGGAATTAATGTTTCGTTCTAAGAAATTACAAAGGATTTGACAAAAAGAATTTTAAAAAGTAAAAGTAAAGAAAATTGAAGGGGGAACAATTTTTTTTGTTTGGTTAAAGTGGAAGAGAAAATAAAATTGGAAGGAAAAGAAAAAAAATGAGAAGAAGAAAACGAATTTTCATTTGGGTCGGAAAATAGGGTAAATCTTGCTATTTTCTTTTTGTTTTCTTGGTTTTCTCGGTCGAAAGCTACGTACAACAAATGTCTGGATTTAAAAAACAAAATATAAATGCAGGGTTCTCATAAGGTATCATTTTATAATTTTGTTACTTTTAGAGGCACAGATCCACCTATAAAATTATTCTCATTTTAAATTTTAAGAAATTCAAAAGAGAAATATTTTTTATGTTAACTTTCCAAAAATATTCAAGATGTGATGAATAAATTATTAGTAAAAAAGTATCATATGAAAAAAATGATAAAAACTAATAAGGATAAATGTAGTTTTTTAATTTTAAAAAAGGACTTTGTAAGTCACAAAAATAAAGAAAGAAGAAGACTTTCTCGGGACAGTATAATGTTAACTAAAAAGAAGAAGAATTTTTTGGGATAAACTAAAAAGTGCTCAAGTTAAGTATGAGTGATTAATTATATTATTTCCTAGGTAGATCAATTAGATGGAGAGATTCCTTAATTATTAGCATATTTTTTTGCTGGCCTTTTCTTCAACACAAAAGCTGTTCTAGGGATCTTCTCTCCAAAGGGATCAAAATTCAGAACTTAGAAATGGAAAGAAAAAGAGTATAGCAGAGATAACATGGGAGTTGGTTACATTGCTCCATCATAACACCAAAGCAAAAGAAGAAAAAAAATGCCATGTATGTGCATGCATGCATGCAGAGCTCTGTTCACTTGATATTTGTGGTAATAAAGAAACCCTAGACCCCTTTGACTAGCTAACTCCTACCCTGACCACATAAACCGATTCGTTTTCGAAATTTCCCCAACAACCCACAAAAAAAAAACACAAAACAAAATACTCTCCCGATATTTTTCGTTTACTTGTGTGTTTTCATCGAGTATTTAATAACATAAAATATTCTTGTCATTTCTCGTTTTGTAGAACTTTTAACGTAGTTTTTTAGTATTTCGTATGTAATTTTTACTCATTTCTTATTGGTATATACCAATTTATAAATAAAATAATTTCAAACAACGAGAGGTTTTGCCTCGTAAATCCTAATATGTAATCAAATTAGAGACGGATGGAGTATTACTCATTTGAAATAGTAATGGCAAAAAGTTCAACCATACGACGACAGACATTGATAATTGGTCTTCAAGAAGTATTGTATAGTTACACTTGACAAAATTTAATTGTAGTTTGATTTTTTAATAAACAAAATTATAATTTGACTTGTAGTGCATGATAATAAAATATTATAAAAATATAGGTTTAATTGTGTTAAATTCACACCAAATTTAAATACAGAGTATTACTTAAACTTACTAAAAATAAAAAATAATTAATTAATTTATTTATTTATTTAACATTTTAGCAGTAACAGTTTTGTTCGGTATTTTTGGTGTATATTTTCAAGAGGACTTGTCTCGTACCATTTTGAAAATAGTTTGATTTGGTTCAGCATATAATTTACTAGAAAACTCATTCGGACCAATGTTGGGTCGGATTTTTGCATAGAAAATTCGGACAAAAGTATTTGGGCATCCTATTCAAGCCAAGGAGTTCTTTTCAAAAATACTTGTACCTCCCTCCCTAAATTAATCATTCTTCGCTATTCAAAGTGTCAAATGTTACGAAGTATCGATTCTATTTGTGTGCATGTTTTGATTACTCCCTCGATGAAATCATATAGTCCAGTCACATATTGTCTCTTATTATATATTTCCTCCGTCCCAGAAAACCTTTCTCCTTTCTTTTTTCATCCGTCCCAAAAAACACTTCTCATTTCTATTAAAAAGTCACTTTTATCCCTTACTTTTTTCTACCTTAGCTTACCTATCAGATCATACCTTTTTACTAATAATCTATCCATCAAATCATACTTTTACTCATCACATTAAAAGACATTTTTGGAAATTCAATACCAAAATACACTCCTCTTAAACTCCCCTTCAAAATCAAAACTCCCATGTTTTCCGGAACGGAGGGAGTATTATATACGAGTATAATTTATAAATATATAATTTTGTTCCTTGTAAGTTGTGCATATATATTTAAATAGATTGAATTGAAAAATAATTTTAATCATGATATGATAAAAGGTATTGAAAAATTTAATTAAAATGTTGGCAAGAAATGCAATGAACAATTTATTCTACTCCCTCCGTCCCAAAATATAAGCAACATTACGCTAAACGAAGTAATTTTTTGAATTTTTTCAATCCATTTTATTTAAAGAATGGTCTACAAATGAAAAATAAAACTTACATATTTAAAAACTACGTCAAAAGTTATACAAAACAAGTGGTGACAAGAATATTTTATTTTATCAAATAATCAATGAAAATGCAAAAATAAATAAAAGTTCCCGAGATTTTTAAATAGTAGAGTGTTGCTTATATCTTGGGACGGAGGGAGTAATTGGTTGTAACAAGAAATGCAAAAGTGAAGGGCATTAACACTATGTTTGGTTCATGGAATTTGGAAGGAAAAGAAAAGAAAATGGTTTTCCATTAGTTTCCTCACCAAAATGGGAGAAATTTGGTTTTCCATCCTCTTAATACATTTTGCTTTCTCATTTTCTTTTCCTTCCACTTTTCTTTTCTTTTCCTCTCTAACCAAACAAGAAAAAATGTTTTCCTTCTCATTTTCTTTTCATTTTCCTCTCAAATTTCTTGAACCAAACATAGTGTAAGGGAAATTAATAAAGAGTCTTTGTCGGGAGCAAAAGAGGTCTGCAGATTATATTCCTGGGAGATCAGCCAGTCAGAAAAAAAACATGGAACAAAAGCTACCAAACTTCCCGGAATAGATAAAAGCACCACGCATACGAACAAAAGAAAAACACTACCCTTTTGGTTGCTCTATTTTACTCCCATTGGTTGCATTTAATTACTGCTTGGACCTTTTATTTGTTCTATACTTTTATCCCACCATTTTATCATGATCCTTTTTATTATTATCTTTGACTAAAATTATTTTTAATTTAATATATTTAATAATAGTTACATAATTTAAAATTAAAAATATAATATTTCAAATTTACACAAAGAAAAAGAGAATGAGTCCCATTTTCGAAAGTCCCCTCAGACAGGTTAGACGATCACTTAGAGGAAGTAAATTAAACTTTGATTGCATATTGCTAGCAGGGAATGAAGTCTGCACCACCTGGTACTTGCTTAGCTTACTGACCTCCCAATCCTGTTACCAGAAATCGAACTCGGATCTACCTATTAAACATACGATCCGGTTCTATGGCCTATAGGTTTCAGTGGCCACGGAAGCCACTGACCCGATTTAGACACCTACGGAGCTCCGTTCGTACAATTAATTGTTCCTACCCCTCCTAACCTCCCATCCCCCGGTATACCCCGGTCCCCTTCCAAGTCCCAACCTTAACTCATCCCTCACCCAACTCAATTGTGCATCAAAAGTTAAGTTGACTTTTGAAGTTAACATTTTAGATTTTAAGTCAACTCTACTTGCGAGATGCAATTGAAGTAGGTGAAGGGATGAGTTAAGGTCGGGATTGGGCGGAAGTTATATCAAGAGGTTAGAAGATGTAGGAATCATCAGTTTTACAAAAGAAGCACCGTAGGATAATTGTGGCTTCTGTGGCCACTCAAAATTAGGGGTGGACACGGTACGATTCCGGTTCCGGAACCGCCGGTTCTGGTACCGCCACCCTTAGGAACCGGTAGCGTGACCAGACCGGACGGTACCGGTTCCAGTACCCGGACCGCCGGTTTCAGCCACCCCCTATTATTTTTTTGCTTTTTTTTTTAAATTTTTAAAAGTGTAAAATTGTAAATGTGTAATTGTTAAAGGAAATAATGAAATATAAAATCTAAAAATGTAGTTGTTATTTAAATATTGTAAAATGCGTAATACACGAACTGAGGAACAACTACATTCAATATCCTAACGGTTCAAAAAAAGCGACGAGGTAAAGAATCGTAAAGAAACCCTCGAAGGAGCTTATATATCGCTCACCTAAAAAACTAATTACAATTTACATATCTGCAATAACATAAAAAAAGTTTATAATTACTTATTCCTCAGAATTAGGGTTTCCATCTGTGGTTGCATTCATGTAATGTTTGGAATTGAATTTGTATGCTGACTCTTGAGCTCGACGTCTTGCCAAGAGCCAATCTCGGTTGCAAACAAGTGTTTTAAGAGATTCAGCGCTAAGACAACTTTGGTAGTCGGTTAGAATGTTTCTGCCAGCATTGAATTCTTGTTCCACTGCTACAGTTGATACCGGGATGGATAAAACTTTTCTTGCTAGCATTCCGAGACATGGGAACATGTGTTCGTTCCGCTTCCACCATCCGAGGACGTCAAACTCCACGTCGTCGTGATTGCATGGAACCCCTTGGTACATAGCAAGTTCGTTGTGCGAGCTGACAGTTGTACCACCTGAACTCGTTGAAGGCCGAGCACGCTTCCCTTTTTTGCAAGAAGCCCACCGACTATTCCTTTAAAACCTTTTTTTTGATTTGGGGGCGGATGAGGTGCTGTTTCTTCCGGTACGTTACCGTATAGAAATATTTGCACTAAGTAGCACTAAAACTTAAGTCATTTTTCTAAAGCACTATCCGTTGCATTTGCTGGCTTCAATTTAAACGAAGAGTGAGATTGAGGATTCTCCTTTGGAGTGGGTGTTTGGACACACCCAATTGTTTGAAGAGGGATTCCTTTTCCACAGGATTCGTCCTCTAGCTTTTGTTCAAGAATTCTGGACGATAGCTCTTTATTGAGTGGAGTACCCATTTTGTCTTATTGTGTTTGTTCAAGAATTCTGGCCGAGCTTTTTAATATGAGGAGTCCAGTCTTTATCTTCATGCAATTTGTCCTTGAATCAACTTAATTATCCTCAATCTACCTGTTGAAAATCAAGAGATTGATTTTTCCTTACCAACGGGTAGAGTTTCTTCATTCATGACTTAGAAGAATTTTCTAAGTCTTTTCTCACTTGTCCGCTTATGAGAATTCCGGTCTTCTTTGAGACATCCGGTTCTTAGCTTGACAGTTCCGGATAAGTCATTCTTAGACTTTGCGGTGAGAAAGTAATCCACGCTAGTCTTCCGATCCGGATGACTTAGCCTTTAGCGGGTTGTGGCGAGACTTCCGGTTATCAATGAGCATTCCGGTTCTTAGAATTTCAAAGTAAGCAAACTTCTTTGAGAATTCCTTTCTTGTCTCTGACATTTCTGAGCGAGAATTCTAATTTCCACATCACTAAATTTTTTAAGTCTTCAATGTGTGAAATCAAACCACAAAATGAAATATCACAAGTTTTATCGGAAATCTTAAGAACTCGGTTTTAACAATAATTCTAAAAAAGAAAATTACATTGTATATTGGGGGTGAGCTAAAGTCTCTATTACAATCTAAATACATCATCATCAAAATATATAACGTTTACCAACACGCTTTAATGAAGTAAATATGGAATTGCTCCGTTGTGTGGCTTGTTTGAGCCCTCGTGGTCCTTTCTATAATTTTGATGTGGCTAAATGGATGAGATTATCCCAATTTTATCCTAATGAGTTTTCTCAAGTTTTTGCCAAAGAATTACAGAATCAATTGGAGACCTGAGATGATAGATTTTCAAATTTTAATAATCTTGTGGATTGGTCTACGATATTAGTAAAGACGGATAAATACACCACCTTTCCTTTGGTTTATAAACTTTTAAAGATATCGATGTTTTGATACTTTGAATCTTTTCCTTTTTATGAGGAAATACTTATTACGGAGTACTACGGAGTGTTTAGAAAATCAAAAAATATAATCTCTCTGTAAGGATGCTAGCTGCCTTCCTAATTCTTGGTGTCCTTACGGTTCAGGTGGCGTTTTGTCAAGAAGAAAATTTATTGTTAAAAATACGGTGTGGCAACAAAATCCATTGAGAGTTGCAGTATTCCACTGTTCATTTCAACGAACTTATAGGATTTCAAAATTTTCTTCAATCCATTCAATTGTTTGTTTTTGTATTTCAACTCAATTTATTTGAAAAATTGTGCAAAATTAAAAAACAAACATGCCCCAAAGTGTTCTACAAAATAAGGGGTGACATGACTAAAGTTTAAAAATATGAATAAATCAAATCTGTAACAAAAATGAATAAAAAAAGTGATTCAAGTTTAATAATGTGAATAGTGAACATTCAACTTAAATTGAGATTGAGAGAATTTATGTATTTTTATATTTTATAACTAAATTAAATGTAAGTAAAGTGAGATGTAAAAATATGATTGGTTGGAGCAAGGAGAGAGAAGTGGGAGTCGTTGCTCTACGGATAGCGCTTCTTCTTCTTTGCGCCTAGCACCGTGGGGGGAGGTGTGCGAAGACGCCATATGGGCTATGACGATCATTACGCTTAGAACAAGAGCAATGGTGAAACAAAAACAGAATGTTACACGCTGACGCGGAACATTTAAATCAATCAGTCAGTAAGTGGAGTGATATATCCTGCAGTGGCAAATCGTTGTTTTAATTACTCTTTTTTATTTTTTATCATATTTGAATTATTTTAAGTTATTTAACCTATTTATTTTATCTTAAAAATATTTCTATTAACTCAAAATTATTTAACTTATCTTTTTTTCATAAAAATACTTCTACTTTTTTTTTAAAAAAAGCTTCTTTTTATGCAAAAAAATAAAAATAAAAATAAACTGACAATAGTTTTTTTGTCACTTTTCACTTTTCATTAAATATTTTGATTATTTGAAATTATTTGTGTTAATTATTTTATCATAATAAAGGGTATACTTTCTTTAAAAAAATCATTTAAAAAGTCTCTCTTCCCAAAATAAAAAAGAGAGGAACAAGAAGGCTCGGGAATGACATGGCAAGAGAAGAGAAATTCTATCTCCATGCATGGCAAACATCCAAAGAGGCTAAGGTGGCAGTGCGTGGGAATGCATCTTCACGCCGTTACTGGTGCTCTTTGTCTAAAATTGTTTTATAATGATACAAAAGAGAAAAGACTAAAGCCATGAATTTACGAGTATCTTTTAATTTAGCTAAGAACAAAATAATTTCTGATATACTTTACTCAAAAGTTTATAAAATACTCAAAAATGGCCAAATTGTCATAGTAGAATGAAAAAATTGCTATAGTTATAAACGTTAAAGAACCAACTAAAGTAAGGGGCTGTTTGGCAACTTCTGAATAGGTAAGTCCTGAACCAGTAAGAGGTCTAAATCATTAAGTGCTGAACGAGTAAGAGGTCTGAACTATTAAGAGCTAGTATATTGCTTAACTATTCAGAGGCAAATGTCTGATCAATTCAGATAAGAGGTCTTAACCATTCAGACTTTGTATAATACTTAACCATTCAGAGGCAAATCTCTTAACCATTCAGACATCTGAATCATTAAGAGGCTGGAACAAACAGTCTGAACCATTAAGTGCTGAACCATTCAGACATCTGAACCATTAAGAGGCTGAAACAAACAGCCCCTAAATGTTTTAATATCCTAACACGTCTCCTCACGTGCAAATGCGATCTCTTCAAGCTTTGCAAGTGAATGGTGAGTCGGTGAAACCTTAATTTTTTAAAAGAAAAATGGGTGATGGGGAGTTCTGGTCAACAAAATTATGATCTCATATATTAAGAAACTAATTTAGCCAAACGCTCAAGTTTATAGTTGTAGGCTCAAGAATAATTTTTACTACATATATTCTACAAATAACATTTGGTCAATTTACGAAAAACAAGTTTTAACAAATGGAATTATTAACAACACAATTCCTTATTATAAAAAAAGTAAGCCCATCTTCTTAATAAGAAAAATATAATTATATTCGATATGATGCATTAAATTGATTTGATACACAATTACAATTATATGTTTCTTGTCATACACAATTCCAAAAGCCGCTCTTGATACGTCGTTTGTGAATTACAATTACTTTATATTACAACCATAGTGTACGTATAAGGTCTTTCGTCGAAATCTCAGCCCGCAATTATAGTCATTGTTTTGGTGTCATCCATCTAATCACTATCAAATTACGTCACATGATCTAAGGTTGATGTCAAATTACACTTTTAGCCTTAAATTGACATCAACATAGTAAAAGATAAAAAAAAGGATTATTTGTGGAAAGTCACTCATAAAAGGACTACAGAAGTAATATTTGATAATAGAATACTAAATATGTGCTTTTGTATTTTACCATCATCTAAAACATAGGGAGGACAAAAGACAAATCATGGAAAGAAAAACACAAAACCATGATGATGATGATTTATTACTTCTCAAATTCAAACTAAATGCTAACAGAATACATAAAGAATCTCTCTCGTGAGGAGTTACACGATGATAATGTACACACAAAAAACAAGACTTTGAAAGGTAACCAAGGCAAGCAAAAAGGGATTTCAAGGAACCCCTTATTAGTGCAGGGCAGGGGTGTTTTGGTGGGAGATGATGATGATGTGTTGAGGTAGTAGTGTGTGTACCTGGAAACAGTAGTAAGTCACACATCTGATCTCTAGCACGTATAGAGTCTCTTATATGATGGTGCCACTGGGAATCAATGCATCTTTGATGATTGTCACAATCCCGCTCTTGATGAAATATCCATCGCTTTCCCTCGCCGCTTCTTGGATATTGTCACCGTTTATGATCTGATGATCATATATACATATGCATCATCACAAAACTCATGTTAGCTCATTCATGGTTAGGTGATATGTATTCATGGTTGCAATGAAAAGTGTATATTATAATTAAAACTTCCAAATCAAACCAGGCGTGGGGCTATTCGATTCCTCACCTTAACATTATCGCCAATACGTGCATTCTTGTCAATGATTGCCCTTTTAATGTGGGAGTTCTTGCCAATCCCAATTGGAACACTTCCCTTTGCAGCCAGAAGCCTCCTCTCAGCATCCGTCTGAATCACATAATAAGAAAGAGCACATGACCCAGAGAACCACTAAAACAATATTGTGTCCCCTTGCAAAAAAAAAAATCCAACATGGATTACTAGTTACCTCATAGTAATCCGCCCCCATCAGCAATGTATCTTCTATAATGGCACCCTCTGATATGCATGATCTAAGTCCAACCACGGAGTGGTGAATTTTACAGTTCTGCATCACAAACAAGCTAGCAATTATTATCCATATAGATATAAAGGTGTGGTTGATCACGATTCACAGTGTAGTGCTGACACATTATAATCCTTAAAAAGATTTGAAAGCTCAGATACCTTGATTACACAACCTTCACCAATGACACTGTCTGTGACATCAGCATCAAGCATTTTAGAAGGTGGTAAATATCGAGGTTGCGTGTAAATTGGAGCCGACCGGTCGTAGAAACTTCAAGAAGACATTGAAAACTGTTTAGTGTTTTAAATTAACAAAGCACTGCGCAAAAAAGCAGTCTACAATACCTGAAATCTGGCACTGGCTTCTTTGTAATCCCCAAATTAGCGTTATAGAAGGCTTCAATTGTACCAATGTCTTCCCAGTAGCCATCAAACAAATAAGCTTGCACCTGCACATATTGACAGTAGCTTTTCATGAAATTACTAATCAATACATCTCACAGTACTAACACATCTACAAATGTCTGTTGCAGAATACTACTTTGCATAATGATTTCAAGAGAGAGGGAAGGCACATACTCTCAATCCAAGGGAGGTAGCACCAGGAATAACTTCACTTCCAAAATCATTAGCTCCTGGGAACTTATCTCTAAGTAAATTAATCATTACATCTTTGCTAACAACATAAATTCCCATGCTTGCAATGTAAGGCATCTCTTTAGCTCTCTCGTCATCAAGACCCAGAATGGTGGTATCAACCTGAAAGGATATGAACAAGTTATTCCTCTTTCTATATAGAACTGTTTAGAACTCTAACCCTATTAGTTATATAGGCACGTGGACGGCTTATTTCTTGTTCTTTTTTCTTTTTTTACCTTCATAGATTTTAGTTGTTCTCCTTTTGGTTTCTCTGCGAATTCAATGATCCTCCCTTCTTCATCAATCTTCATGAGACCAAAAGCAGTGGCGCGTTGCTCGTCCATTGGCAATGCAGCAACAGTAATATCTGCATCTGTTTCTCTGTGGGCTTGAATGAACCTCTCGTAATCCATTCGGTATAGATGATCACCGGCAAGGATTAAGAATTCTAGAACATTATGCTCCTCAAAAAGCCAAAGATATTGCCTCACAGCATCAGCAGTACCCTGTCAGATAATAGGAATCCATGTCACTTTATGGCATTATGGACTTATTCATAACACCCGTATGGTTCTTTATCATGTCACATTTAAATCCAGACATACTCATGAGAAATCCAGTTTCAGGGCTTGGTATTCATAAATATGATCCTCGACCTAAAAAAACTCAAATGACCAAATACCTGGAACCAATTGGGATTTTCCGGACTTTGCTGAGCAGCAAGGACCTCAACGAAACCTTCATTCTTGTATCCACCCAAGTTGCTTGCATATGCCCGTGAAAGGTGACGATTAAGAGACGCTGAGTTGAATTGTGTGAGAACATAGATTTTGGAAACATTGCTGTTCAAGCAGTTGCTCACGGGGATATCAATCAAGCGATAATTTGCTCCAAGTGGAACAGCAGGCTTAGCCCGCTTCTTAGTAAGAGGATAGAGCCTGGTTCCGGCACCACCTCCAAGGATAATACCCAAGACACTCTGATAGATTAAGCACACAGAAAGTCATAAAAATTCATATTCATATGAAATTAGTCTCTGTAGTCTTGAAATCATGATGTAAAGATGTCTGCATGCTTATTTTTTTCAAAACAGTAAAATCAATGATTGATAATTGTTCCCAAGTTAGAGTAAGTTAAACGTTACTCCGTACTTCACCAAAGAATTTCACGACCTTTTTGTCTGGAACAAACAAAGCGCTCAGCTTTATTGGTGAACAAACAGACACTTAAACTTTTTTCTTCTACTATTTGTTTTTAATTGCAATTTCTGTGATGTATACAGATCTGATAGTTGATGGATGCAGAGTATCATTTACTCAGTTGGATCTGGAAACTAACAACAAACATACTTCAAGCTGAAGCAATAATGGTGGACACACATTCCAATGCCATAGAAACCAATTTTCATGAAATTCAACTCAAATTCAGCATTTTAATCTCATAACCGTCATTCTGATCCAAAAATACCATCACAGATGTCTATTGTGTCTATGCAATAGATGTAATTCCATATATAGATTTTTCAGTTAAAACGAGAAATCGCATAATTGAAACGATTGAATGCTTACTTTGCTAGCATCAGGGTCTAGACAAGTCTGCGAATTCTGCGAATCAGAAACGGCTTTAGGAGAAACGATGAACGGAACAGTCCTAACAGCCGACGATTTCTCTCCGGAACGGATCCGCCGTCGGGAAGGCAACGAATTCAACCTGTCTCCGGCGAGATTAGAGGAAAAGAAGGACAGTCTCCGGAGCGACATCTTGCCAGAAGCAGCGCCGTCGATCCTCTGGCTGACGCCGGCATACGGCGACGATAGAGCTCCGATCGCAGCCGCCATTACGTCGCCGATCGCCGCTCTGAGCTCAGTGTGGACTGTGTGTGGAAGAGAGTGATTCCGCTGTCATTTGGACGGAAACGAATTGTCGTTTTTATAGCAAGAGCAGTTAACGAGCGTTCAAGTTGACGATTTCCGTTAATGCCCCTGCATTTGTCAGAATTAACGGTTGTACTTTACAAACCAACGGTTAGCATTCGCGTGACCCAAGGACATATCTGCCACTTCCCGCAACAAGCATAGCTATCATATGATTTCTCCCTCCCCAATGAATTATCTCAATTCATTACTCCGTATTTCAAAATCATTTTTTTACTCATTTTATTAAATCTATACTTTTCCATTCTAATTTTAATAGTCTGTTTTAGTTTAAGATGTTTGACTCAAGTAATTTTTAAATCATTTTATATAAAAATGATGTAGCATTAAAAAATAAAAATTATATATTTAAAAACTACTCCCTCCGTCCTACAATGATCTTCCCGGTTCGCAAAACGAAGAAAAATCCCAAGTTTTTCAATCTATTTTATTTAAATATTGGTATAGAAATAAAAAATAAAACATACATATTTAAAAACTACACCAAAAGTTCGACAAAACAAGTGGTGACAAGAATATTTTATTTTATCATATAGGCCATGAAAAAACACAAATAAATATAAATTCCCGTGAAGTTGGAATAGTGCTCTGGGAAGATCATTATAGGACGGAGGGAGTACATCAAAAGATCTACAAAATTAATGATGACATTACTATATTATTTTATCAAATGACTAACAAAAATAGAGAAATAAAGTGAATAAAATTTGACACTATGAATACTAAACAAACAATTCAATTAAGAAGTCTCAAAAAATCTTACTCGCTCCGTCCTAAAAAGATTATCATAATTTGACTTTTTGTCAAATTGCATAACACTTTGATCATAAATTGTGATAAAAGTATATATTTAGTTATAATGTAATTTAGTAAAATTAGGTTCGTTTTACAATATAGTTTTGATATGTCAAATTTTTATAACATTTCACTGTTAAAAATTAATTTTTAAATTATAGTCAAATTGTGTAACAATTTGACGATGAAACTCAGACTGTAATAACCTTTTTGGGACAAGGGAGTATGTATAACATCATTTCCAGTCAGATGACACCGTACGGTAAGATGACATGTTTCGATGAGATTACGTTATGCTCACCACATTACACTTAAAGTTCACCAATGATCAATGCAAAGCTCACTTGAAAATAAAGCAAAGTTCACCACTTTGAACACCAAAACTCACCTTTTTTAACTTTGAAAATTAAAAAATTAATTAAAAATAAAATAGCAACACCGGCCAACCACTGATCAGCAGCGGCGTCTGGCGGAGCAGCAGCGGCCGGTGGTGGCAGCAGTCGACAAGCGGCGGTCAACGGTGAAAATCTAGTCAGCACCCCTTGTTTTGATTTTATTTTTTTCAAAAAAAAATAAAGTGATGAAAAAAAATGGTGAGTTTTGGCATACAGTTTGGTGAGTTTTGTAGTTATTCTTGGTAAGCTTTGCAGTGGCCAGTGGTGAGCTTTGCGTCATCTGACCATAGCATGTCATCTCACCGTAAGGTGTCATGTGACTGGAGTCAATCCTTCTTCTAAATTCTAAATATATTTTTTTCAATCTTATACTAGTAATTATTGTTTTGAGCATACATTCTTTTGAACATCCAAAACAATTAATACTTTGTCTTTTCATAATTGTTCTCATTTTGGTTTATGATTTACTTTCAATTCAATTTATTTAATTATAAGTACGTAGTATAAAAATTTATTTGGTTATAAGTACGTAGTATAAAATTAAAAAATGAAGTTTATATATTTAAAACTATATTAAAAAAATTTAGAAAATAAGAGGTAATGTTATTATATTTTATTATGAAATGAATTTTAAAAATAAAAAACACAAAATAATTTTAATACTCCGCATATAATTAATCTGCATCGTCCGTTAAATTTCCAAATATAGACATGTTGTTTTTATTCCCCAAATTATATGGGATGGGTCCTTGAAGATAAGCATTTTGATTGAAGTAATTGAACCAAAACATTTTCTCAAAAAGCGTGCACCAATTTCCAAATATAGACATGTTCTTTTTTGGAACCCGTTTCCTTATTTATTGGGCAAATTCTATGGTGTTCATTAAGTTTATACTCATTTTATAAATCTTAAAGCATAAAATGATTAATTTGTATTAAGTTTTGTAAAAAAAGATTTAAAAAAAGATTCAATTATTATGAACTTATAAAAAAATACGTGAAAAGCTTCATACTTCACATGTAGATCTTAAGACGACAATAACACAATAGAACACTTTAGATGGTCCATATTTTTCTATTTCGTCACGGTTTCTGTGACATTGATAGCAATGTCATAGGATAACTCAGACCTCGTACAGTGCTCTATTAAAAAAGTGGATAGTTCTTACTCTTTTTAACCCTCTCTCTGCACCCCCAACCCCTGGCTCTCTCATTGTTGTAAATCGGCGAACAAGAGGGGCAGGAGGAAGGGTTATTGAGAGTAAGAATCATCAATTTTTTGAACGAAGCATCATAAGTAGCCCGAATCATCCTATGACATTCTAGTGAATGTTACATGAGCAGTTTTTATGGACAGCCCAAAATCTTCAATTTTTATTTTATATAGTAAGGAAGTTTATTCAACAAAAAAAGTACTAGGTACAATGTAGTGTGTTCGGTTTGAGTCATGGCTTCAAACGGAGTAGCACTTAAATGCATTGTATAGACTATATAGTACAAATAATTCTATACATCCAACAAACATGGTTATATGTTACTATCAAAACCGGCCTATAAGTATTTTCAAAAAAAAAACAAAAGAAAAGAAAATCAAGACTAGGCAGGACCAAACAATATTAAGAGCATGTTTGGACTAACATTTAAAAAAAACTATCTAGGAACAACTTTTAGTTGTAACATTTCAAAGTTAATGTACACATCAAAGTTAATCAATAACATTGTTCTCAATTAAGTGTACAACATACCAGCAGTGTAAAATTTTTTCTGGCACCCTTCTAAAACTAGTTTCTCATGTTTACTTGATGCACATACTATAAGATGGGTAAAGATCCTTTGACATTAGCCATTAGTGCCATAATATGACATGAAACACTTCGCAAAATTGATGATTTCACCCCCCTAAACCCCGTTCTTTATCTAAATTTTGGAGGTCCTCGGGGAATGTGTACTATACCATATCTCCTTGAGTAAGAGCTCCATCTCTTCCACCCCATGACCCTTGCAAAACAAACACTAGGCCTTATATCTCTTTAAACTTGAAAAAAAAGTAAAATTTTCAAGAAAATGAAGTCTTATGTAAAAAAAAATCTCATTGCTATAGCAAGCAGAGGATACATTGTTTTATCATGCATTTTTTGATTCCTCAAACAGTTGCAGAAGTTCATCAGACAATAAAGTACATCCATTGTATTTGAGGACTACAATCATTAAATCAACCACATTAGGACCATAAATTAAGCCGAGAAACCATGAAGACAAAACATCACTGCTAAAACAATGTATGAAGAAGAGTTGTGTAGCCACCATACCTGATTGAGTATCAATCATGAAATGAAATACTTGACCATCTGAACCTCCTTCTTCTTGAACCCACATTTCTCATAGAATGCCTTATTCTCCTCACTGCAATCAAGAATCACCTTGTAACACCCCATCGAACGGGCATGGTCGGTCAAGAACTCAACGACCCTCTTCCCTAACTGCATCCCACGAGCACCCGAATCAACTACCACATCCTCAACGTGACCAACCTTCCCACAGTTTCTGATGAACTTCCTCTCCACAAAAACACTCCCGGTGGCAACAATTTTCCCAGAAACCATGTCTTCGATCACGCATATTACATGGTCATCCCCATATTTTGCCAGTTCTTCAAACCTTTCCTTGAATTCTTCGTCCGCCATAGCTCCACACACGGTTAATTGCCTTAACAGTTCGATAAAGCCCTTGCCCTTGTCACCCATTTCTAATTTTCGCACCCGAAGATGTTCCACGGATCCAAAACTAGGGTTTTGCATCTTCTCAGAGCTATACAATGCGGCAGATTGAGTATCATTTTTAGACAAATACTAATCATTTAATTATCAAGTAGTAAAATTAAATATAATAAAACATTGATTTCTGCAACTTGAACAATTCGATCCGTAGCTTACACGCACGAGATTCAAACCTCAGATTTTGGATTCAATCATTGAAAAGATACAAGAAAGCACTTGAAAAACGAGAATGATGAATTTGAAACAAATCTCGAGAGAAAAGGATGATTGGCTTTGGAAGTAAATCAGAGAAAAAGATTTCAAAAAAAAGTAAAAATAAACCTAATTGGACAAAGAATGAGGAGATAAACCATGCCTCGCACACTGCAGACGGGAATACCAGTAGGTCGAGAACTCCCGGAGGGGAACCACAGAGCGGCCGGAGATGAAGGAGATGTTGAGGGGAGAGTTCCCAGAAGGGGAAGTGGAGTGGGGAGCGAGCGGAGGAGAATAAGTAAAGGGTAAATGTGGAAGGGGAAAAATCACGGAAATATTCCGAAACTTCACTATTTTTTTATATTTGTCTCAAAATTTTACTCCAAAATCAAAATTAACTTGGGGATTGCAATTGAAGAAGTGGAGGTGTAAGTTCGGTTCAGGATGGGTGAGAGGATTTATTGGGAGTAGGAACTATCAATTTTACGAAGGAGACATCGGAACACTCCCAAATCATCCCATGACATTAGGAACCAATGTCATGGGAACCAGCTTCTTTCTTGAGTAGGGGTTATGTGATCATACTTATTCATACCCCTATAATGACTCCCTCTGTTTACATGGTGTCCCAAATTAATCATTCTAATTTAATTTTATAAAATTTAAGAAAAGTATTGGAAAATAAAAAGTGAGTGATTGCAATTTATTTAAAATAAAGAAAAAGACTATATGCCGCAATTTTTTTAACTTTATTAGGTAAATAACAAAGTAGGATAATTATTTTGAAACAGAATAAAAAAAGTAAGACGATGTTGGTCGAAACCATGGGAGAAGGAAATATACCTTCATATTTTGTGACAGATGATAAGGAGTACCCAACTATAGTCTCTAGGGGTGGGCACGGGCCGGTCCGAGCCAAGATTTGTATAAACCGTACTCGGCTTGTTTTTATTAAAAAATAAAATGATAATAAATTAATAATATATACATGGTCATTCACCATTATTCCACAACAATGTACTACCCCCATAGTCAATTTTAAGTTATCCAACACACAAAAAAACCTAAATGAAGACAAAACAATGACAAAGAGGGGCGTAAAGTCTACACCCCATGATTACAAACAAAAACAAAAAAAGAACACAACCACATTTTGGAATCATAATGTCAATAGGTTCCAAAAAGAACAAAATTCACAACCGGCTGTGTAATCAAACTCCGATTTTAATGGCATTATAATGTCAATAGGTCAAAACACAATAAGATCATGAAATATTTGCACTAAATAGTACTAAAACTTAAGTCATTTCCCTAAATAGAACTTAAACTGTTTTATTTTCTAAATAGCACTTAATAATGTCTATAATGTCCGGTGATGACGAATATTTGCTTGAATAATGACTAATGCATAATGACTAAAAGTGCTACATTGGGAATGAAAAACACATGTGGTGCTATTTAGGGAAAGTCATTATGTTTTAGTGATATTTAAATAAATTCCTCTAAGGTGTAATCAAACTCAGATTTTAGCCAACCGGCTCTCTGAAATCAACAATTTGAAATCAATCAGTTATCTCATTTGAGTAATCCAAACCAACAATCAACTTGTTTCTAAAGAGTAGTCTAATTTGATCATATTGAATTTGAATACAACCGGGCACCGGCTGTCTGAAATCAAATATCCTCCTATTTACAAAAGCAGCAGGAGAAATTTCTCGCTCGACCAATACGACGTCGGTTGCTGTTAACCATTTCGGGTTAAAAACCGCAGTCCAAGTCTCAACTCTCAACCACCCACTAAAGAAGCACATCCAGATCCAGGACTTTTTAACCAGATGTGCATCGTGTTTGAAGTTCTTAATCGATCGGAAATTGCAGCTTGAGAAAGAAGGAGAAAGCGAAGGTTTTCGTTATTAATCGATCGGAACATTGCTCGACTTTGACTTAATGGGTACAGTACATCCGAATTTTATCAATTTCTTCATATATTATTTTCATTATTAAGGTTTCAATCCATCTATACTCCTATATATCTTCATATCAATTTCCTGTTAATGTCATCAATTTTGTAGCTTCATCTCAAAATAAGTATAGGGTTTGTTTAGATTCATTTCCTGAAGTATACACCAATCAATCCATTTTTGGCGTGTTAGGTTTTTCTTGATTTTTAATCACAAAGAATATTTTTTTGAATTAGCATATTATTAAATGGAATCAAATATCCAAAATCCGTAGGTTGAAACCCAAAACACAGTAGAAAGGCATAGAAAAATCAGTAAAAAAACATACCATTTCTCAATTTGTCCATGTTATCCTCGCACAGGGCATGCTAATCTTCTTTGTATTGTCCAATCACAAGTAGAAAATTAAGGTTAAAATTCTGATTTATAATTCTTTTTTCAAGTGCTTTTAGACTTGAGGGAGAGGCAAATATTAGAGAAGAAGTTGATGGACAAAGGGCCATTAGGTTGCAAAGTTAAATCCAAAGGTTGCTGCTATTGAAAAATTTGAGCAACATGCATGACTTCTCCATAGTTCTATTTTTGTGTAGAAATAGAACTCGGAGGGTTATCACTTGGGATTCTAATCTAGAAAACAAAGATAAAGTTGGATTATCACTAGGTATTCCAAACAGTATTAGAAAAAAGTTGCATGTTCTTTAATCTGGTGGTGTGATAACCTGCTTTGGCTCTTCCGTAGTGTTGTTTGTATCTTTTTATTATAACTGTCTTAAACTTTGAGCATTTGCTTTTATAGTTGTGCATGCTTGAATATTTATTTTCTTGCCTATAAGTTTCTCCTATTTAATTCAAATTTATTTAATTCCTATTTGCTTTTATAGTTGTGCATGCTTGATGTTCATAAAGTTTGTTATATATGAAGCTTCTTGCAAGAGATTTAAGAGTATTTTGGGTTGAAAGAGCAAGGAAGAATTGAACTTATCTTGATGAAGCAACCTCTTGATTTGTATCTAAGCCGGTGTGTCCTTGAATTGCTTCATTATATTATTTGTCTAAGCTTGCACTCTATGGAACCTACCTATCTAATAATATCTACGTATCTATCCATGCATCATTTTTTCTTTTGAGGTTTTGAGCTTTTTATTTCTTTATTTGTTTTGAAAACTTTTGCTTGGCCTTTGAATAAATCTAACAATGATACCTGACACTCTAAGAAGTCATTTTATTGTAGAGTGGGTGGTTATACTTATTATTGCCAGCTAATATTAGATTTTGTTTTCGATATCTTATAGGAAATGGATTCAATAAGTGGTTACATAGAAGATGTCTTATATAGTTACATATATGAGGTGAGCAGATTCCAAATCATCTTCTTTAGTTTTCATGTTCCATTAGTGCTTGATGACTTGAAGCAAGAGAAAGAAGAAAACACTGTCCCAGCAAATGTCTAAGAACCCGCATTGAAAAACCACCAGGGCTTAAAGAAGAAGAGCACGTGTCTTGGTGAAGATGATGGTTGGTGAAGATGAAGGTGATAGGGAGGTATATTTAATGATATATGTAGTATTATTTTCACACCAATTAATATGATTTGTTTCAATTTATTTGTATTGAGATCGTAATACATTTCATATCAAATTGGATAATATGATTCTAGGAACCAACATTTGTATCAATTTTTACAACAAAAAAATTTACACAGTTTTGAACACTTTTTATAAATTTTTCTATCACGGTGATTGTAATTATGAGAATTACTTTCTTCTCAATAATGTTAGGTGTTTGCATTCATCAAGCACCTTAAGTCATATTCAAGTATTTGCTTAACTTTAAGTTTATACTTTTCTTTTACAAATTTTGAGAATCCAGAATTCAAGCTATTTCATTGCCTTCATTTTATGCTTAAAATATCTACAGTACAAATTCGTATGGAATATTCTAGAATAATATTTACGTAGTACTTTTAAAAATAATATATGTTCAATGTGCAGGAATATGAATTATGATGGCCTTCTTTGTTTCACCACTTAGAAAAAGAATGTGGTAAACTTTGATTTGTGGCAACAACTAGGCAAGGCTCGAAGCCATGTCTCATTTGGTATTGCTTCTCATTCTCTGTTTGATTTTATGTAAATGGTTAGCTTTTTCTGCTTTTATCTTTCATTGCTTAAGTGAGTTTAAGGAATCAAGTGAAAGTGTGAACTCAAAGTTTCTCTTTTGAAGTGTTCTCTAATTTGTTGAATGAATATAGCTAATAGCACATTTCATCAAATACTACTTCTCATTCTTACAAATTAATCACATTAATTATTACGTTCATTCATTGTTTACTTTTATTTGTGCACATGGTTACTAATTAGGATTTTTTAAAAGTATTTATGAATCATGACTGATTAGGAAATAATTTTCTTATAATATGCTTCTAAATCAAAATATGCTCAAGAAGCTGAAAACTTTAAGGTTAGTTGATGGCCATAGTTTGATGATCCTCTTTGAAAAGTATGAAGATTGAAAATGTTTTTTATCTTTCTAAACTCATATGTGACTTTGTTGTTTTGATAGGTTCAATTGCAATAAAAAAATAGGAGGGATATGAGTTTGGAAGCACGTGTGCAGAAGCGTTAAAACCAAGTGAAGATAAAGATCTGGAGTTGGTACAAATTGAAAGAAAGAGTTCATCAATTTCACAAATCCCTTGCAAGGTAGTATTATTGTTTTTAGTATTTTTTTGTCTACACAGATCAGTATTTGCTTTCCACCTTTTATTGTGCCAATATGACTACACTCTCTACTCCTAATGCCTTTTCAAAGTTGATGGTAGAGGTAGATTCCTGTCCGCTCACATTCTTTCTGGGCACAGTTCTTCAACGAAGTGAAGGATTTGATTCCTCCAACTTTGAGAATGGATTAGAGACGATGACACAGAGTGTTTGATGCATAGATGGCAACTATGACATTGTACCAAATTGATTCACCAGACGGTCTCAGAGAAGGGCACGGATGAATTCAGGGAAGAGTAATGTGATATATACATACTCTATATGTGTTTATTTCTTTATGTTTAATTATTTACAGACAAATTTAAATCTTTCTGCAATTTAGAACTTTAAGTCAACAAGGTGTTGGAGGGATACGCAGATTAAAGATGCATTAGGAGACTTCAACAAATGTGTGGATAATTAGGTGGGAAAGAAATGAATGTAAATATGTCAGAATTTTATTTAATTTGAAAAGCAAATGATTTTGTACATTAATGGACTAAATATATTATTTGAGTGCTTAAGTGTCGGATTTGCAAGTAATTTGGAGTATTTTTTTATACAATATTTCTATGGTTAATGAATTGCATTGGGACATTTAAGATACACTAATCTTTTAGAGAGGAAGCATGTATCTAAAGCTAAAGAATGGCAGAGTATTGGAATAGATATTTGGATTCTTCTTTGGACTTCACTTTGAAAAGAATACTATAAAACTGTGAGTTTTTGAAGAGGGATGCTGAAGTACTTCTTTAGTGGTGGGGTGATTTAAAACATAGAGTAGAGATGGAGGAAAGGTCTAAAGAAGTTAATTTTGTTGACATGAGGATGCCAAAGTAGGAATCCTAATTTCTTGCAGCCAAAAATTTAATCACATTTCTCTGCACCAAACTTAATCACATTTGTCTGCACCATTCATTCGGGTGCTTTACTACTTCACTCCCTTTGTTCTCACATACTCCGTAATAAATTTTGTTATGAATTAAAAAATATACCTCTATGGAATTTTTAGGTGTTAAAATACTCCTATTACGGAGTATTTGTTTTGGGGTAACAAACATACCCTTATTGAATTGACAAAAATATCCTTTGACAAAAATTAAGAACAAACTCTATTACATGTTGCTTACTAATTTAAAATCTACTTTTTCACCGTGATCGATCTTAAGTTACTATCTCATGAGTGACGAATTGACAAAGATTGAAAATCTTAACTTTGCTATGAAGAGAATATTCCCTTGGACCACACTTGAAAATGTTGTGTATAAAGAAATTTTTTAGATTTCGTAATATGTTTCTGTTTTATTTTTGTTAAAAGCTATTGTTTGATGGAAAATATTGCAAACATTGATATTATACAAGCCAACAGTAACTTATCTTTAAATTAGTAGTTATTTATACTTTACATAACTTATTATTTTAAAATTTTTACCGGTGCATCGCACTGGTTAAAATCTAGTTGAAAATAAAGAAGTGAATATTTCAATTAGACATGAGAAGAGAAGAGAAACATACCACGGGACAAGATTCGGTTAATTGTGGTGAACGCCGACCAGATTGTTGAAAGAGCGTGGAGTCGTGGAGATTCGGTTGATTAAGGTCGTCGACTAAGATTGTGCTCGGCTCTGAAGGTTACACGCTCAGAAGCTCGGTATGCAATCCATCGATGAGCAATCTCTGTGTCGATTTCACCGTGAGGAAACAATATGCGACCGCTACACGCTCAGAACTCAGAAGCGATGAGCAATCTCTGTGTCGATTTCAACGTGAGGAAGAATCGGCGATCTCTGCAATTCCCAAGTCATTGTGCGATGCACCGAAAGTGCGAAACAGATGGGATTCTGACTTCTGAGTCTTTGACTACTGCGAAACAGCAAAAGGGGTAAGGCTTAATTTACTCTCTCCCTCCCAAAATATATCTCACATCTACTTTTCCAGCAATTGCGAGAATTTTTTGTTTATTTTTATAGTTACTTGATAAAATAAAATATTCTTGACACCTCCTATTTTAAAAAATCTTTTCATGTACATTTTTATATGTAAATTTTAATTTTTCTATACCAATATATAAATAGAATAAATCAAAAAAATTTGATGTTTTACCTCGATAATAGAAGTATGACAAATATTTAGGAACAGAAAAAGTAATAAATAATAACAATTACTAATAGTATACTAAAAATGGTCCGGTCCTATTTCAAAAAAAAAATGGTCCGGATCCTAAAAAATTTCAAAATGGAAAATCAGACCGGACCGACTCGGACCGTTAAAAATTTTTGAAAAAAAGACTCACCCCTAACCCGGACCAAACATGTCTGTTCGGTTCCGAATCCCGGTTCCATGACCCATTTGCCCACCCCTAATAGTCTCTAACCATTAGGGGTGAGCATGGTACGGTATGGTACGGTATTTAGCTCGTACCGATACCGTACCAAATATTTCGGTTCGGTATGGGATTTTACTCCGTACCGATCCCGATCCCGAAATATCAGTTCGGTATGATTCGGGATGGTTCGGTGTCGGTTTTGGTACAAATCGGGATGAAGATACATACATACTTAACAAGTTAAAAATTTAACAATACCCTTTTATTTTTTAAAATTAAAAGTGAATTTAAATAAAAAACATGAAAAATTAAAAAAATGAATATTTAAATGCAAGAGATGTGTATCAAAAACTTAGTTTATATTTCACAAACTAAAAAATGAATGACAACAAAGAAGTATTTTGAATCTTTGTGAATACTTTTATGCTCATACACAATAATTAAAACTCAGATAAACGTATAATTTACACATAATAAAACTTGAACCAATTTTTTTTTAAAAAAATTATAATTCAGTGAAGGAATATATAAAAATATTACTTCGGGTATTATTTTTATAATATTTTAGTATATATGTTCGGTACGGGATTTTCGGTATGGAACGTCACCTCGTACCGTTCCCGAATACCGTACCGACCATTTGGTTCGGTACGGTTCGGTTCCTTCTCGGTACTTTTTCGGTTCGGTATTTTTCAGTTCGGTATTCTCGGGTTTTTCGGGAAATTTCGGTATCGGTTCGATATTTGGTCACCCCTACTAACCATTGTAAGATCAATATTACTCCATAGTATTTAAAAAAATAGAGTATGAATTTTACCATTCCTTCGTTTCAAAGAACTAAAAAATAGAGAACTTCATTATAAAACCGAGAGGGTAATCATAACCAAAAGAGTTATGCTTCGAGTACCCCATATTCGACATCATCTTCAATCTCATTTGCATCATCGTTAGAGATTAGCATTAGTGTTATGAAAAAACTATATAATGGTAGTCTTTAACGTTAGCATTTTCAAAATTAATCAACACGATTAAAATTTTATCCAAAATGCTAATGCTAATCCAAAACGATGGTCTCAAACAAAGTCTTTCTCTGTCTCAAATTAAATTATCGGTTTACAACTCACATGGTCAAACTTCATTCACTCTCTTTCTCTATTTTCGTTAGTCATTTGATAAAATAACATAGTCCTTTCACCACTATTTTTGTAGATCTTTTAAATTACTATTTTAACATGTATTTTTTATTTTTTTAATTCTAGACCATTTTTCATATAAAATGATTTGAAAATATTTTCGGTTAAACATCATAAATCGAAACAGACAATATAAATTAAGACAGAGGGAGTATATCCGTAAGAAGATGGTGTCGAACTTAGTGTAAACTTAGCATACCAAAATGACCCGAAAGAGTAGTACTTCTATTCCTGAATATTTGTCCATTTTTTACTGTCTACGATCAAAATTAATAAACTTTGACCTCAAAATAAATAAAAATGCTATTAAATATTGATACAAAAAATAATTTTATTAGATACTCCATATACTATATTAAATATTTTTAAAATATTATTTTATTTAATTAAAATATAATATATATTTTATTTAATTATAGATCAAAGGTTAAAAACAGTTTACTACACAAATCAAAACTGGGACAATATGTTTTGGTGGAAGTCATATCCTCCGGCATGCGTGGGATTGGGTTGTGGGTGGGGGTGTCAACTAACAAAATAATCATTCAGCCCAATAAATTTTAGAAATGCACTTATGGCTAGCAAAAACTTGGGACAAAGGAAATATACATGCCAACCATCTTACCAGCATGTTGCCAAATTCATGTGCCTGAGCTGACATAACGGAAGATGGCCTTCATTAATGGACAGGATTCTAAAAACCAAAAATAACATTTCAAAATCACAACAGATCCACTAAACTCTATTTTCAGTAATTCACACCAATAAATCAATAAATACTTATCGCTGATTGTTGTTGTGTTATATATTTTACACCACTTACACAGGCAAGTTTTTTTTTTAAAATTAAAATACTAGTAATTGAGAAACAAAGGAAGAAGCCACAAACAAACAATACTTGGGAAGAAATCAGATTTCATGTTCAGCTACAGCAACCCCCTCCTTGAGTAAGAGCTCCATCTCTTCCTCCCGATGACCCTTGGACGCCACCATAACCAACCTTTATCCCATTGGTCTGTATTAAAAAAAAAACAAATAAACAAACACTCGACCCTAGAGCTAGTCAGCTCGAATATTTTCTTTTTATTCTAACTTGAAATGAAACAGTAAAATTTTCAACAAAATGAATAGTTTTATGTAAAAAGCCTCATTACGATGACAAGCATAAGATGCATCTAGGTTAAATACTTGTATTCCAATGGTTACCGATCGCCGACACTTGCGAATCAGAATGCTAAGACTGGCAAAATAAAGGATGGATATTTAGGAAAGATGTTCAAGGACTAGGCTGGAATTCTCAAAAAAGTGGTCGGCGAAAGAGGTGAGAGTTGTGCACTTGTGCTACCTCACGCCCACCTCATTTTTCCTTATGGAAGGAAAATTGGGAAGGAAGAAAGTTGAGAGCAATGTAACAACTTTAACATGTATTCCATTGAAATAAATAGGAGGTGGGGCATCCGAGCTCCAGTGCGTCCAAATTCAGTCCAAATATTATTAACATACCCAAAGCCATAATTTATCAGGGAGTGAGTCAGGGTGGATCACATATTCTCAGTCACCAATTTAGCAAGGGTGGGTGTATACTGTATGAGGATTAACAAAACACACCAGAGTTTGCGCACCCTCCAACTCTCTCACCAAAAGAAAAAAAGGGTGGATACACCGGAAACATGCCCCCCCCCCCCCAAATGGACTTTCTTGGCTGGATCACATGTTTGCTCTACTTAATGGTACACCCACCTTCTTAAGACTTAAGGAGTACTTGAAAGGTGGATAAAATCCACGTTTAATCCAATAAGTATAGCGGGCTTTGCCCCCACATGGGCTACATTGAAAACCCTTCAGGCTTACTTTGACAAATTGTGGATCAAAGAATCCTTGATCATTTCACAATCTCTGCTCTTCTCCTACAAATGAAATTTTCAAAACAAGGCCTAACAAAAGAGAACTGTAGATTATAAAGTGGCTAGGATTAGTGGAGACATCATCAGATTCATGAAATTAAATATGGTCAAGCTGTCAACCCACAATGGTGTAATAGTAAGACACATTCTTATCTAAGGTCCCCTAGTGCGGCAATTCACTTAGTTCTATGATACGAGCTAATTAACTTTTTGTAAATGGAAGAGGCTTGAACCCCTGCTTCTAAAGATAAATGTGGTTAAACTAAATTTTAGAATCAAAATTGGCGGCTTGACATAGTAGTCATGAAACTCAAGCTCTGTAGGGTAGTTTGTACCAGGCATCTCTTTCTTTTGCTCTACAGACTGGCTCAAGTTCTAGACAGTAGCCATTTGTAGATACATTACATTGCTCTCTTGCTCATGTATTTGTTTTACCTTTAATTTTTTGTTGAAATATTCTAATCCTCTAATCTGTTCCTTTCATCCTTGTAAGCCCTGTGGTGGGACCTTTCGGCTTTTGGGAACATTCGCTCTGCATTTTGGTGGTAGGATTAAGTCTTGCATACTTGACACCACCCCCCCCCTTTTGGGAACATTCGCTCTACATTCGCTCTGCATTTTGGTGGCATCCTTTTTTGAACCGAGAGAGTAATAAGTTTGGCATGCACATATCAATTAGGGAGTATTAAAAGCATGATTACCTCATTTGATACATCAAAGACTCCATCTTGTATTTTCTTATATATTGTTGATGCGGTGTTGATAAATGCCTACATGAGGCCAAAAGACATAATCATCAAACTTACTTTTTTTAAGAAACATGCAAAAGAACTTTATAAACCAGTCAAAATGCATCAGTGGCTGAGTTGAATATCACCTCCTCCACATTCTGTGCTGTTTTGGCAGAGGCCTCCATAAATATTAAACCATTCTCTTTGGCAAACTGCAACCCTTCCTCCGTGCTCACAGCTCTTCTATGAGCAAGATCACACTTGTTCCCTATCAGCATTATTGTCATATTTGCATTTGCATGCTGTCTTGCATCTTCCAACCAACTAGCAAGGTGATTAAAAGTTTCCCTCCTAAAATGATTCAACATAATATAAAAAGTGAAACAAAATTACCACTCATTAATAGTAGAGCAACCCAGGAAGTTGTACTAAAATTGTAAACACTAAATCACTACTATACCAAGAGCTCATTACTGAAGGATGTGAAATTAGAAGTTCTACATTGTTTAAGAAGTTTTGTTGACGCAATAAAGTACCATTGCATATTTGTGCATGGATATGCTACCTACAGATCATCACCCTTTATATTCAACGGGACATGAAATGTGAAAGAAGATAGTACCAGACTGCACTTCATTTGAGATATAAAAAATCTCACTGGCAGAATGTACTTTACTTAGAATCTTAGATATAGAGAATGTCACAAAACTGCCATCAGATTTGAGAAAAAAGAAACCAGGTTAGGAACAAATGTACATCTACATTTTCTAGAGATACACAGTAGCACAGTCCCACAAAAAATTATTGCAAACCCATTGCTAAATGCCTTGAATGTTTAAAATGGGCAGTCAATATCAGAACATTCAGACACCCTGACAATATCAATACCTTGTAATGTCATAAACAAGTAGTGCTCCAGCAGCACCTCGATAATAAGACCTTGTAATAGATCTAAATGATTCTTGACCAGCCTGAAACAACAAGGAGGGACGTGTACTTAAGAAACGGTAATAGTATGCGCACGCAGCCAGTGGCATGATTCAAACATTTTCTACATACGTCACATTTACTTATTCAAAAAAAAAATAAGGGAGAAAACTAACTGTGTCCCAAATCTGTAGTTTAATTGGCTTGCTGTCAATTGTGATCATTCGAGCACCAAACTCAACACCAATGGTCAAATCATGCACGGGTTGAAAACGCTTGTCGGTGAATTGCAAAAGCAAGCACGACTTCCCAACTCCTGTTGATCACAGTACTCATCTCATTAATTATAAACTCCCTATCATATAAGGCTCAGCAGTGAAATATGTTAGTTCCTTCTGCAGTATATATCATACCGATCCATATTTTTGTGAGATCTAGAATTACAAACCCTAAACCAACTACCAAACCTATGAACAAAAATCACCCATAGCCAGAGAGAAAAAATGCCAACCTAGAAGTCAAAATTGAGAAAAATCGAGCGCAGGCAGAAAACATGAAGCTAAAAAAAAGGAAAAAGTAAATCGACGGAGGAAGCTACCGGTGTCGCCGATGATGATGTACTTGAAGAGGTATGCGTACGACATCGTTTATAGCACCTGCAAGAAAGAGATCAGAATCGCGAGAAAACGATGATTTGTATCTGCTGGAATCGAACAAATATGAAGAAGCAATGGGGAAGAAAGTACGAGAGAGATCGGGAGAGGAAGAAATTCTACTGAGAGAAGAAAACTACTCCGTGAAAGGAAAAGGAAGGAGAAGATCTGCGAAATTACAGAGAGCTTCATGGAGCACTCAAAACAGAACTGTAACCGATTACCCGAACCGAAATATCCGAAACCAAAATCGAAATGACCCGAAAAATGAAGATCCGATCTATAACCGAAAACCCAAAATGATTCGAATCGAACTGAAACCGAACTAAATAATTCATATCCGATTTAAATCCGAAACTGATTAGATCCGAAACCGATAATATCCGAACCGATTAAACCTGAAACCGATTAGATCCGAAACCGATAATACCCGAAACCGATAAAACCCGAAACCGATTATATCCGAAACCGATTATATCCGAAACCGATTAGAACCTACATAGATAATTTTGGAAGTATGTTTTCCTTTCAATAAGCGTATTATGCTTTTAAAATTTTACTTTTATTTTACCATTTGAACTAATTATATTACTTGCTCATTCCCTCATAAAATGGATTACATGTTTTAGTCTCGCTACAATAAGTTATCATATCCAAATTTCTAAAAAAAACTTATAATGCATGTAATTTTATAATTAAAAAATTATAATAAATACAAATAAATTTTAATTATCAAAGATGGTAAAATAAAATAAAAAAGTAAAACTTTTCCTTAAAAACTAAAAATATATTTTCTATCAAAATTATAAATATAATTAGTCAAATAAAGTGTAGAATAATAAGATCCATAAAAGAAATTAATAAATACATCATACCCTCGCATACTACGATATCTACAAAAAATGAAATGTCTAACAAAGTTATTTAAGAAGAGTTAATGTATTATCTTTCATATCCACATACATGTATAATATTTATGTATTCCATCAATAATAGACATTGTAATTGGATTACTTAAAGAGTTATTCTCTTATTTATTAAATGTGAGTTTTATTTTTTAATATAATACGGAGTACCATTTTTATATAGTTATACTTATAAAAAAAGTATGCGAGTCAGTGCAAAGCACGAGATAAAAACTAGTTGCTTCGACTCATCTTCCCCAAAAAGCGGTAACACAATCCTAATACGATTTGAATTTATCTTTTATCTTTTTATTTATAAAGATAAAACTAATGATATTAATAAATTTGTACTAAATAATACTAAAACATAATTACTTTCTTAATATAGGACTTAAACTTTTTTATTCCTTAGAGAGAACTTAATAATGTCTTAGTGGGAGGAACAATGTCCAGTAATAAATTAATAATTGACATTTACTTGAATAATGACTAATTAATAATGACCAAAAGTTCTACATTGGAAATAAAAACATATGGTCCTATATTGGGTAATTCATTGTGTTTTAGCCCTATTTAGGTAAATTACTCATAATATTATTTGAAGTGATAAAATTCTAATATATCAAGACTAAATTTTAAAATTAATATTATGATATTAAATTTATATCATCATAAAATATATTTTTTCATAATTTGTAGTCAACTCGATCGAATATATCCGAACCAGACTAGACCCGAAACCGAAATATATTCGACTCAATAATTCCAAAAAAAATTAATTTAACCGACTCCGCTGGGGATCGAACCCAGAATCTCTGGTTTCGTAGACCAGCGCCTTATCCATTGGGCCACGGAGTCTTGTGCTTTGCATGTGGTATTTATAAAAAGAATTACTAGGTATTACTATATTAAAATAATAAAATGTAGCAAAAGCGAAAGAAGACGACTCCGCTGGGGATCGAACCCAGAATCTCTGGTTTCGTAGACCAGCGCCTTATCCATTGGGCCACGGAGTCCTGTTGTGATGCTTAGCTTGTTAAATGTAATGTAATCTATTCTACAGGGATCGAACACCTTATCAATTGCTCCGTTCAGTACTGGTTTATCAATATCTTACATTTATCTTTTTAAATAATTTGTCTAATGATAGCATTTAATTTTAATATTTTCTAAGTACATTTTTATAGTAAAAAAAAATTCCACAATACTAATTCGAATAAAAAATATTCTTTCCAAAACCGATAAACGTATGGGTGTAGCAAAATTAAAATAATTATGACTCTCCAAAATTGATTATTATGTCACATCCCTCTCTCTAGCCTCTTTAATCTTTATAATCATAATTATTATGACTCTAAAATTAAAATAATAAAAATAATGGATTCTAAGATTAAAATATATAATTGTATAACATCATTGTAATGTTTTATGATATTTCCTATTTGTATTGTAGTATCAATTTAATTTAATGAGTGTCATCTTATTTTTAATAATTTCATATTGGTTTCTATATTTTAAATAATTTTGCATTGTTTCTAGACTATAAAATTAATTCATTTAAAAAAATTAATTAGAGTATTATTAGTTTAAGTTAATTATTAAAAAATAATTATAGTAAATTGGTGAATTGGCGTGTGTACACGGCCATTTATAGTATAAAAAGTATGAAACTAGTGAAATCTGATATAGAGCTTATCAACGAGAGAGATGATGCATCAATAAGAAAAGTATACCCTCCAGGCCTCCACCCTTATAACCCGGTTACATACTTACATGAGTTACATCATACACTGAAATTTTGCCCTGCACAACTTGGATTGATAAGCCGAGAATGCCAAAAGAATTCTCAATACACTCTGAGACTAGTGAAAATTCCTCTCCAAACAGGAAGATCAAACAAGTTCAAGAAAATCAAATCTACAGCAGAAAAGAATTGATCTCGTCTATCATTCAATTTTAGAGGTTCAAGATTGATTTCCGGAGATGGAGGATCCGAGTTTCAACATCAAAGGATACACGGGACAGAACTCCTTGTCCCCCCTGACTCCCACCTTTGCGGCATAAACATCCAATGCCGCCTTTACCCCTCTCCATATTTGGTCCTCCCCCTGTGAGTCCATCCAGAGCGAGTACTGCAGAGGGGACAGCCTGTTCCTCTGCATGGGCGACTGCAGCTCGTCCGGGCCCCGCGAGAAGAGGTGGTGGAGGACGACGCTCGCCGGAAGGTCTTGAAGAAGGGGCGACGTTTCCAGTTGCGACGTCTCGAGGAAGATGACGGGGCGGAATGCCCGGAGCGACCGGTAGGGCCCGCCGAGTTGTTCGACGGGGAACAGGTTTTGACCGACAGCTAGTTCCAGCTCGGCCATGTCTCGGGCCATCCTCAACTTGCCGGACTCGGATAGAGGTCTGACTAGGGAGGCATGCCTGATGAAGAAGGTCAGAACTCTGGATGCCACTCCCCTCACGAGCCTAGTGCAGATTGTTTCTGTGGAGGAGGAGGAGGAGGGGGTTGAAGAAGAAGAAGGTGGAAGGAGCCTAGACAAGAACTCGGACCGGAAATGGACGATGCTCTTCTGCAACTCCTCCATGTAAGGGGACGCATGGTTGTTGTTGTTGTCCATGCCGGATGTCCCAAAACTCTGGTCGTGGATTTTTAGGATGGAGGCTTCAAGGCGGTCCAGCATTGCTTGGAATAAGGATGTGACTGAATCGCCTGCAACCCCATAGATCGTGCCCAAAGCGGGAGAGAGGACATCCGATGCAATGGTTGGGAGTCCGGCCACAAGGGAGGAGACCCTGGCGTGAACTTCTTGGAGGTGCTGACACAGTGCAAAGTTCTTGAGCTGGGCTGGGGTGGCTGGACCTGTTACTTGTCGTGCTTCAGGTCCTGCAGATATCTGTGCCCAGGAAATGTTACTTACATTTATAATATAAAAAAAAAGCACACTGCTTGCCTGGGTTAACAATATTAAAAATTAAAGTCTTCAATTCAATATGCTTTTCTTCCATTCAAATATATAGTTTATTGTTAAAGATCACTGTAAAAATGTTTTCTTTTGTAATATATCCCAGCAGTTTACGCAATTTCTTTCAAGCCCCTCACCATCAACCAACAATAGAAATTAAACAACTTTGGTCTGACTTTTTCGAGTTATTTATTTAAAAAATAAATTAAAGGAAATTAAATTATTCCAGCTTTGAATGAACAAAGCGCATATCTAAGTCATAAAACAATACTGTAATAACACACAGTTTGTCTGGGATGACATAAATAAAGAGTATACTCACCTGATACTCTGCTCTTTCAGAAAGCAGAAGCAAAGCTTTGTTAATCTCGCGCAAGACGAGAAGAGTCAATCGAGCATCCAGCTGTACTGATTCAATCTCCTCTTGAATTCTTGATATGATCCTGGAGATATGTTCCTTTGAGGGAATGCTTCCGCGACTAGACATGGGAAACACAGAATTAACCAGATCGGAGAGGCGACTCAGGCAAAGTGCCAAAAAGGCTGTCTGAAATGGCTCGATGGCAGAAATCATTTGATCTTTTGCTTCAGATGTGAGAGCTGGGGGAACTCCTTTCACATCTGTGTCGCGTGAAATCCTTTCAAGTAGGTTCTCTATCATAGACAAGAGCTTCGGATACCCAGTTGTAAATGTCTCTTTCACGAAACTGGATGCAGTGAAAGTGGATTTCATCTGGGATGCAAATGATTTCACAAGTGCCTCCCAAATGCGTACTGTTAGCATGGGATAGTCATCCTGATCAAATATGAAGATTACACAAGTCATAAGTGTCCTTGAAATTAAGGGAGTATAAACCAACTCCAAAACAACAATTTCTTAAAGTTGAAAGGCCATTAATAGTGTGAAAGTTTCAACATTTGCCTGGAATTGCTCCTATGAATAATACTAATAGGCAATTTCTTATCACTTTTAGGGGCTGTTTGGCAACTTCTGAATAGGTAAGTGCTGAACCAGTAAGAGGTCTGAACCATTAAGTGCTGAACCAGTAAGAGGTCTGAACCATTAAGAGTTAGTATATTGCTTAACTATTTAGAGGCAAATGTCTGATCAATTCAGATAAGAGGTCTTAACCATTCAGACTCTGTATAATACTTAACCATTCAGAGGCAAATCTCTTAACCATTCAGACATCTGAACCATTAAGAGGCTGAAACAAACAGTCTGAACCATTAAGTGCTGAACCATTTAGATATCTGAACCATTAAGAGGCTGAAACAAACAGCCCCTTAGTCCTTTATGGCCACTTTCCCTGTGATAGTAAACCAAGATGGTATCGAAAATTGGCCGGATAAAGAGATAAGTTGTCGGACGAAAATCGGGAAGGACATATTAATTAATTTATTTATTTATTTATTTTGGGGGGGGGGACTAAAGTGGAAATCTTGTTCATAATATATGTATAAAACAGCAATGTAGGATCATTCAATGCCTAAATTATTTGAAATGAATAACTTCTTTAGTAAACTAATCATGTCTTTGAGTAACTCCTGACAGGAAGTTTCAAGATTACTCTATCTAATTATTTAGAGTATGAAGTATTAGCACTAAGGACACCTTGAAAATGCACATCTAGCAGGTAAAGTTCCTCTTATGCATATCATTCCCGAGTCATTCAGTTTGAAATTAGGCAGGGAGTAATTGAAGGTAAAACTTTGCAAGCCCTGAAACCCAAAATCCCTTCTACAATAGATTGGCTCTGACGAAAAAAAATTACTCCGTAAGAAACAGAAAATGTCATTTGGCACACCAGTATTCTAAAGAGGGTTCGTCTTGTCTTTTGACTCTTTTCTATCAAGGAATCACCTCAGAAAGCCTCAGAATGCTTCTCTCTAATCTGAGAAGCTGGAAAACATCTCTTTCAGACATAGACTCAAGATCGCCGTGTCCTCATTCAGCAGAGTTCACATTATGCAGTTTTATATCAATTGAAGGACAGAAGCACCATATTAGATTGTGACTTGTGAGAATATCCTCAAGTCAGTTAGAGAAGTGAAGTAATTTAATACTCCATACTTTATATTCTAGATTGATTAACAACATGTATGCATATAAAATCCAAAGCAAAGGGAAAAAAACTAAACACTAGTTGTTACTCATGGAGTTACCCCAGTAACCTATAGTTTGGTTAGCTTTCTTAGGATTTCCAATGGCACAATGGCTATAGAGAAAAATTAATCCCAGCCCCCAATGATAAGTTATAAATAACATTATAGAAACCTAGGAAATACCTACTCTAAAAATTTGATGGATTAACAAAATAGTTAGTGAATTTCAACAGTAAGGTCCTTTTGTAAGAGCAATGTCCAAGGATCATAAATTTAATTTTTGAAATAAATCCATAAAAAAACTAAATGCATCATTTTATGAATACCAAACTTAAGGGCACACCTCCATGGGAATTTCATCGAAATATAGTGAAATTGTGAGGAGATATAAAGGTAAAGGAAGAAAGAAATGGTCACAAAATACTCTTCAAACTAAGGATTTTCTTACTCAAACATCAGCATATTACACACAATTGGGAACTATCTTAAGCTGAACCTTAAGATATGCACATAACAGTCTTAAAGAATGAGCCAAACTCACTTTCATCTATTTGGTTTTTCTTTTTTGTTGAGGAATTGGACCAAACAGAAATGGGAAACTTGAGGGGAACAAACAAGAACAAGAAGCTTGAGTCCTCACTCACCTGCATGACCTCCTCAAGAAGCAGAACATGAGTGAAGGGATCTCTTTTCTTGGACAACACCCTCTGTAAATGCCAGATTGCAACAACAATGGAATGCAACTGATCCATACAAGAACTCATCCTTTGCCACAGAGCTTCCTTTGCCTTTGCGCTTCCCCCAAGCTGGGGGGTCCCGCTCCTCTGTACACCACCCGGTCCATAGCCACCACCTGCAGACACTGCCTTCATATCCAATGATGTGTTTATACTCTTCACACCTAACCCCTTGTACTTGCTAACCAGTCCATCCACAGTCCCTCTCAGTTCCCCCATGTTGTAAAACACTTGCAGGCCAGCCCCTACATCTGCCTGGTTCAGATCCTCCAGCCCTTTCTCCAGCACACGCATTCCTTCGCTTCTCAATTTCTGCCCGATTTCAGTTACCCATTTCAGCTCCGCGTCCACTACGTCGATCCCGGACAAATGGTACTCGTTGTGGAGCGAGAGTATCTCAAAATGGAACTGGGCGGCTTTTGATAGATCGAGCTTCTCGTGATCTGGGGTGGAATCCATGAGATCGCGCAGCTTCTTCGAGAGACGGAGGAAGCGAATTGTGGACTGGAGAAGCTCGGTGGTTGAGTGGAGGTTGGAGAGCTGGACAGTTTTGGCTGCAATGACGCGATGTGGATCGGAGAGCTCAGACCGGACTCGCTGTAGAGAAGATTGGAGGGAGGAGACGGAGGATCGGAGGGAGGAGAGGGCGGAGTCGGCGGCGCGGATGGAGGAGAGCTGGTTGAGGAGATCCTCGTGGCGGGAGAGGACTTCATGGCGGAGCTGGTTGTCGAGGAAGCGGAGGCCTTCCTGCAGCTTCTCGATGCGAGATGCCGCAGATCCGGAGGAGAGAGCGGCGGAGGAGAAGCGGGCCGAATCAAAATCCGGCGACAGGAATGCGGAAAAGATTGGGTCGGAGGCTAGCAGGTTAGCCATGGCTGTGACGTTAAAGAGAAATGAAGAAAGGAAGAAGGCATGTGAAATGTAAATAAAATATTAAAACTCCTTTTAGGGGCATTTAGGGCATTTAGAGCATGGTGAGTAAAAATGAAATGTCACATGTTCACATAGAAAATTTTAATCAATAAAAAATAATCATTATTTTTGTCACTTATTATATGTTTTTAGGCATTATAATTATAAAATTTATTTTGTAATTATTTATTTGGTCATAAAAATACTTCTATAACCTTTACATTGAAAGAGTATTCTTTTTCTTTATTAAAAAAATCATCTTTTTCCTTATTAAAAAAATTAAAAAACATTGTTATCTGCATATATTTTTGAAGTATTATCAATTTTATTAATTTAAATACCTTAAAAAAAATATTTTATTTTTAAAACAAAAGCACAGTCTTGAGTGGCATGGTGCATGCAAGTTTTTTTTTTGCCATTTTGATACTCCGTATTCTTTTATTATAGTCTAGACCTACGGTCTTTCTTCAAAAAAACAAAAAGAAAAGGAACAAATATATCTCGCTGCCCTCGCACAAGCCACGCTAATCATGGTGGAATGCTCATTCCATTCCACGATAAACAAGTAAAAGTATGATGTAAACTCGCCGCTGCTCGTGCTCTTACAACGGCACCTGGATCCAATCCGCCGCTCCAATTTGGATGGGCGCAGCGCACGCCCATTATATGCTAGGAGCCGCGGTTTCGTCTCCGGTGCAAAAAATAGTGTCGGTCGACCCCACCCTTCTTTCAATTATTTAATCGATAAATTCAATACGTGTCTAACTTCTTCAAGTTATCACTATCGTCTCTCTCAATTCATCCTCGTTCTTTTCAAATCATAACTTTCTTTTCATTTTCTCATTATTCAAAAATCAAAATGAATTCCATGCACTTCTTTTATTTTTTTGTTCGTACCGGTACAGTATCAAGTATTTCAATTCGATATGAGATTTTACGTCGTATTGATCCCAGCTCTAAAGTATTAGTTCGTTTTGATTCGTTATGGTTCGGTTTCGGTAAATATTAGGATATATATATATATATATATATATATATATATATATATATATATATATATATATATATATATATATATATATATATATATATATATATATATATATATATATATATATATATATATATATATATATATCTTTGACTCTTTAAAAGACTGTTCATGGTGACTTCGAAACATCATTCTCACCTCAACTCTAAAAAGATAAGTTTTGCCAAGCAAGAAGTCATCAAAATTCATTGGTTTCTCAAAACTTTGTGATATACTCCGTATTTTGTTTCACTAATATACAAATAAGACAAACTCTATGTTTAAAATAGAAATTGGACTTTATTATAAGGCAGTACTATCATACCAAATTTCAATTTCATTGGAAAAATATTTAAAATATTACTTATTCTCAATATATAATATATTGCTTACTTATTCCCACTATGATGGTAATGTTACTCGCTTGAGAAAAATCATTGTGTTTCAAATCAATTGAAGATTAAAAAGGGATTCAGATCATTGTAAACCTATTAAAATCTTAATAGGTACATACTTAAAATACATTTTTCTTCGAGAGCATACTTAAAAGCTTCTCACTCTACGTGTTAATAATTCACTAAATATAATAGAACAAATTCTCAAAAAGATATCACTAATTCACAAATTTCCATTCCAGCAAACAAAAATTGAAGACAAATTTTCTAATATTAAAATGCAGATTATCACTGGAAATATAATTATGACAAACTTGAGAAGAACATTTCGAAACAGATGGGGTATTTGGTTTTCAAAAAAAACAACATACTCCCTATTTCTAATATTTTCAAGAAGATGGATGTTAGAGATACACTATGATGTATCTTAAATGTACACCACCCCTTCTGTTACCACTCATTTTATTTATATATTTCTTTTTTATTTTATATGTCAAAATATGTGGTAATGGAGTAGGTTATGTACGGTACATTTTTGACTTACTCCTAGCATTTTTACCACTCATTTTTATTTCACTAAAAACTAAAGTCCTGCAAATCCTTTTACGGGATGCTCTCAAGTCTCAACTGGTTTGATTCCCCGTGTTTGCTAGTTCTTCATATTCGTTCGTGACTTGTTTGGTTTCTGTTACACAACCTAGAGTATTTAAAATGAGCTGATTGACTCGTATTTTCCAGGTGTGTGTTTGTGCTGAAGAAAGTGTGCTACGAGAATGGCGTCGTGAGATGGCCATAGAAAGGTATGAACCCTAGGCCCACCTTGTTGTTTTTCCCTTATCTCTGATTCATGCCAGATTAGATCAAACTTGTCGGCAGGAATAAGACCAGATCCACTATTCAGTGATTCATACCAGATTTGGATCTTTAACAACTCAGATTGAATCTTGCAATGTGGAGTACCAATTTATCACTTTTGTGTGTGGTTTCAGTTTCTTTCTGCAAATAGTGTTGACGAAATAAGAACAGAGACAGCAAAAAGACTGACCCCATTTCAGCAAATTCAACTATGCAAGTTGTTTACAATTCAAATTTTAATCTTTTTGGTGGACAGTTCCCATCTCCGGTACTTGGTTCCAACATAGGGTTCGTAGGTTGACTTGACACGCGTCTCAAGAACATTGATATTGTGCCTGTTTGGGAATAGCGTTAGATTAGCGTTAGCGTTTTGAAAAGGGTATCTACGGACAGCATTTAGCGTTATCGTTTTCAAAGTAATCTGCACTGTTAACATTTTATCCAAAACGCTAACGCTAATCTCTAACGCTATAGGCACATTTTGTAGTTGATATTTATTTGGAGGTAAAAATATATAATACGAAGTGCAAACCGAATAGTTCTCTCCTAAAAAAAAGAACATGAACCTTAGTGATTAGTCAGAGACAAATATAAGAGGAAATATTCTAGCCATTTTAGGCAAAACTTATCTTTTAACTGGTGTTGTCAACATTGAAATAGGGAATCGAATTGTCATGTGAGTCCTCGTAATCTCTTCCTTTTAAGCCTCATTTGGTAACAACCTTTTCAGTTAACGTTAGCATTTTGGGTTATGTTTTAATGGTGCAGATGGCTAAACGTTGCCGTTAGATAGCATTTCAAATCATTGAAGTTGTTGCCAAACGGACACTTAATCTCATTTGTCTTGTACAAATCACGATTACGAGAAACTTGCCGAAAGTGATGACAACTGCAGGTTCAGATGAGTTTAAGTACGGGTTTCCATCAAATGCCGGATTGTCAGTAGTCTCTTATAAATGGTGGGGAAGCAAAAGCTGTGATGGTGGTGGGTATAATAAAGAGGAAGAAGAAGACGGTTCCAAAGAAAGAAAGCAACCGTTAGTAGGTGCCATAGACAAATCTGAGTTTGAAACAGGTAACGATAAAACTCATGGAAGCAATAATGCAGATTCCATGAGAGGCAGTTTACTTTCTCAGCTGAGAGAAGAAGCTGCCAGAGAAGGGAGAGAAGCCATGAGTAAGGTTGGAGTCTATCAGGGGAATGATCTGTTCAAGCTAGAAGATTTTACCAAAAAGAAAGGTGTTTCTTCAACATTAATTTGGAGGTCTGGCCTAAAGTGATTTTAATTAGCTTTGTGCTCAACAGTTAGGAATTTAAGATGCCTGGAGGGATGATGACTTTAATACGGAGTAATAATTTTGTATTTCCCATATATGAATCTCTTGACCGTAAATTAACTGCTTTGATTAGTCTAGTTCTCTAGTTTGTTTTTGTTGAGAATTTTGATGGTGCCATGGATGATGATATTTTGAGTCTTCATCATCATATATGCCCTTAGGCCATGTTCTCTTCACTTGGTGTGATTTCTTATGATTTAATTGGAATACGTTTTGATTTATTTTGGTTTGATTTGATGTGATAGTAGTAATATTTAAAGTTGTTTCTGATTTGATTTGATTTCAATAAGAATAAGTTGATGAGAATATAACGTGAGTGAGTGTACATTACTAATTTTTAATCATAATATTTGTTGAGATGACAAAAGCAAGTGTCGAAAAACTTAATGTGCTTTCTCATAGAGCATCTCCAACACCAAGTGTAAAAAGTGGTAATGTATATTCTATTTTACACTATCAGTAGCGTTTTATACATCTACTTCCTTTGTCCCATTTACCTATCGCATGTTTTACTTTAGGATGTTTAGTTGAAGTAATGTTTCCTTCAATTTATTGAACAATTATGGTGGAATGAAAAAAAAATCTATATGTTTAAAAATTACTCCGATCTGTAAGCCAAAAGTTCTACTTCTTTCGTTTCAAATTATAATGTTTGTTTACTATTCACAGGGTCAAATTTCATTCACTTTCGTTCTCTATTTTTGTTAGCAATTTGATAAAATAAAGTATTATTGTCACTACTAGTTTTGTAAATTTTTTGATGTAGTATTTTAATATGTAATTTTTATTTTTTAACTTTATATCATTTGTCATATAAAATGATTTAAAACTAATTTCAGTCAAACATCATAAACCAAAACAGACACTATAAATTGGGACGGAGGGAATACAATGTAAGTGCTTATATGACTATTGATGGCAAATAATATTTGACCCAGTCTAGATTCCCTAAAGAATTGAAGAGATCTATAAAATCAGATAAATTATTCAAGACAGAGTCATAAATTAAAAGTGTATTCAATCCGGATTTTGATAGATTTTTTTGGATTCTGAAATTCCGTAGGTATTCAATTCAGAATTTAAAAAGTCATTTAAAATATGGGTGTATTCAATTCAGACTTTAAAAAATCTTTCTAAATATGATGGTATTCAAAATTGATAGATTTTTAAAGATTTTAAAAAATGTGGATTTTGATAGATTCTTACGTGGTATAAATAGAGGGTGTTTGGGATTGCATTTGAAAATAATAACTTATAGCTTTTACTTTACTAAAACACAATTTTAAATGTTTGCTAATCTGTGTTAGCTTATAAATTATGGCTTTAGAAGTTAAAATTAAGGTCTAGAAGTGCTTTCTAGCAAAACTACAAATACATGCTTTGTACTTCTAAATTATGACTTCTACTTATACATAACTCACCACACTCCCAAACACCTCCATAGAAATCCAAATTCCAAATCCAATCAAAAGTGCTGGAATTTTGCCCACTCTCTTAGGGCCTGTTTGGGAATAGCGTTAGAGATTAGCGTTAGCGTTTTGGATAAAATTTTAACGGTGGAGATTACTTTGAAAACGCTAAATGCTACCCGTAGATAGCCTTTTCAAAACGTTAAGCTAAAAGCTATTCACAAAAGTATTTTTTTTCTGATCTTCCGCCGCAGGAACTGGTGCTTATCTTCTCCGCTTCATCTTCTTCAACTTTCATCTCCCTCTATCCTTCACTCTATCTTCTTCTTCTTCCTCTTCATCCAATCTCAAGCCTTCGATTTTTCAAAAATATAGAAATTAGGAAACCTATTTTAAATACTTCGATAGAAATTAAGAAACCTATTTTATGCTATAAATTATACACTCTTTGGACTTCTTACATAAGTAGAAACCAATACAATAATAAAAGATCACTGATAAATAACTATTACTATAATTAATACAGAGTACTGGTATTATTAGTGTCTAATGTCATCTCAAACTTAGTCTAGCGGAAGTAATAAGAAGCATGGGCACTATGAACGAACGGGAAATGCCGTGAAGGGTGAAAGGTAGAACGTAAACTTCAAGTGGAATCAGGACTAGAGTAAAAATCAGAAGCAGGGAGGCACATCTTTAGTTATATAGATCGAATGCTAATTTGTTTTATTATTAGCTGCTCTGTTTGACTGAAGATTTTCTTCTTGGATCTGGGTAATACTCTCTTTCTTGATCGTCAGATTATCTTGGCCAGGGTACAATGGAGAAATCTTTCCTCAATTGTGAGAATCTTTTATAATTTTTTGGAGGGTATCTTTAATTGCACCCCAAGTTTATTTGATCTTGGAGTCAAAATTTTGATTTCAAAATCAAATAAATTTGGAGGGTGCAACTGAACGAAGGGTGAGTTCGGGTTGGAGCGGGGTGAGAGGATTAACGGAGGAATTATGGCGTAAAAGTAATCAATTTAATGCACGAACATCGTAGTATTGTTCGCAGGTCATGGGAACTCCCCCAAATAAATCCTCCCTTCGTCACTAAAAGAATTTCCTTTCTTTGATTAACGTGTAAAATTTCGTGATGTTTAAAATGATTTTATATACAAATTGGTAAATAAATAAAAAATTAAAATGTTATAAAAACTACGGAGTACATAAAAACTTTATAAAATAGGAGGTGACAAGAATATTTTATTTTATCAAATAATTAATGAAAACATGCAAAGTGGTTGTATTTTTTAAGGGATTTAAGATAAGTGTATTTTGGTGTTGAGTTTCCAAAAATGTTTTTGAATGTGATGGGTAAATGTATGATTTGATAGGTAGATTTAGGGCTAGGCCATAAGGGCGGACCGGGCCCATGATTTATGGGGCCCAAATATTTTTTAGTATTATTTAAGGAGAATACATATGTAAACCTAGGGGTGAACAAGGACCGAACCGATACCGAACCGAAAAATGTCTAATTGATAAAGTAACGAAAAGAAACCGAACCGAACGGTCGGTCCGGTATTTGGGAACGGTACGAGGTTACTTCCCATACCGAAATTCCTGAACCAAACATATATACTAATATATTATAAAAACAATAATCTTTTAATTTTTCTTCATTAAATAAAAAATTTATATAGACAATTTAGTTTATTTTCATTATATTTAAGTTTCACTTTAATAAGAGTTTTTTTTGTAGATGAGTATAAGAATATTAACAAAAATTTGAAATAATACTTTGTTATCACTTGTTTTCTTTAGTTTTTAAAATATAAACTAAGTTTCATAAGCATTTCTTGTATTTAATATTTTCATTTTTAAATTTTTTATCTTTCTTTGGTTAGATGTACTTTCAATTTTTCAAAAATAAAAAGTTTTGTTAGATTTTACAGTATGATGTAAACGAGGTGCGTATATATTCATCTCGATTCGTACCAAAACCAATACCGAACCATACCAAACCGATGCTTCGGAATTGGTACAATGTAAAATCTGAATCGAAAAATTTTGTAGAGTATGAGTACAATACCATAATGTACCACACTCACTACCCCAAACCCAAAGCCCCAAACTAGTACTCCAAGAGTGTAACTCCAGCATTCCGCGTTTTATCTCGCCACCCACCCTCACGGCCAACACTCCAGCCAGGTACGGTCCAGATTAACACCAGCCGTCCAGCTTCTAGAGCTCTAGACAGACGACCGACGACCACCACCCAGAGAGCAGTGGCGGCCCTAGTGCCCCACCGACGTCTGCAATTCGATTCCAGACCTTAAGTCCATATTTCGCCCAAACTAGCATCCCAAGAGGTAGTCTTTATCCTTAAGTTTGAATCTGAAATATATGATTTATTTTGCATTTATTTTTCTATGCATTTGGTCTGTTTTGCATACTTTGTTTTGATATACTGCATATTTGATGAGTATATTTAAAGTTTGACTTGTAGTTGTTTTATAGCGTAAATCATTTCTAATTTCATAGTTGGAAATCAATAACTTTTTAGAAATTTCATTTTAGTAATGGATTCTTGATTTCTTTAGAGTATTCAAAAAGATTAGGAGTTTAGTTTTGAGGTATTCATAATATAATTCATATCCATTCTTCATTTTCTATTCATATCCATTCTTTATTCTTGGAGTAAATTAAAATTGAATCTAGGTTTAATTATTATTTTGTTAAGTCGTATACATTTTTCATTGAATTATTATTTTGTTAGGTAAATCTAGGATTAATTGTTAATTGTTATGTTGTTAATTAATAATCTTTGCTATGAATGATATTTTAATGTGATCTTCATTTGATATGAAAAAATTATTTTTTTAGATTTATTGTTACACTATTTCAAATTTAGTCTTAATTTAAAATTTGTATTGTTTTTAATAATTATTAGAATTTTTATAATATTATTACGTTAATTTTCATTTAAATATAATTAGTTTGAATATTTTAATTTATTAGGTCATTAGGCATAAGGTTTTTAGGGCCATTTTTTCCATATCGGCGCAGGCCATTGAATTCTCAGGACTGGCCCTGGGTAGATTATTAATGAATAGATGTGATGTGATAGGTAGATTAAGAATTAAAAGGGGTAAACGTGACTTTTTAATAGAAATAAGGCTAATTTTTTGGAACGGATGAAAAAAAAGAAAAAAGATTTTCAGGGACGGAGTAAGTAAGAGTTATTGAGAAACAGTCCTAACCTTTTCAGGGACGGTCAGATCCTATCCCATTTGAAATAGGTACGGGTTACAGTCGTTTGTTTTTTGCTCACTACGGTCACAGTTTTCTTGTTCGTAGTAGAGTGCTTGTAGGAAAAGCATAGAGATTGTTGGTTCCTTGCTGAAGACCATTTCCGGACTGTTTGACAGAGACAGAGTTCATCTTTTTTTACAATCTCCCACAACAACAGCTACCCAGGTACTACTGAATTTTTTTGCAGATTCGACCCATTAAAGAAAAAGAACAGAAAATCAAATCACATTAAGCATGTTTGTGATACAACACACCCACCATAGGGACCGTAGAAGTATTCCCTAGCATGAGCTGTTTTCACCCCGCCATTAAGAAGTTTGTCATTCTTAAACCATAGACTATGATTGTTTATTTTTGTATTCTCAACAAGTGTTTGATAAAATGACATACTGACCCTGAAAAGATTTAACGCCCTGTAAACGCTAATCGGGCTCAGCTTACCCTTCCTTCCTGGTTCCACCCCGCTAAAAAACGAAACTGACTTGCTCTCATCCTAGGTGGCTGTGTACGCGAGTTGTTGTTGTTGTGTGGAACTTAATTTTGAGAGATTCAAGGACGCATCAGTTAAGGATAAGCTACTCGGTAAGTTCTGTGTGTGTGTGTGTGTTGTTTTTGTGTCTCTTCTTGATTTCTTATACACATAGTTGAGAATCAATCTTAGTTTTTTTAATTGCTGAGGGTTCTTTTTTTCTTCTCCCGGCACAAGTAGCTTCTCAGATTTTTTGTTTTTTCAGTCTGGTTCAGCTATTTAAGTCGCTAGATTTCCATGTTTTCTTTCGTGCAGTTCTATACTTTTGTTTCATCCATAAAAGAGGAATTTATGGTGGGAAAGAACATCTTGTTTATGACATGTTTTTGTTTTTGCCATAAACTATTTTTGTTCTTGAACTTTTGTTTTTTATATGTCAATCGTACTATGTGTGACATTGATTCCTACTTATTCTCTAAAATCTTATTATGTCTTTCGAAATTTTATTAGAATTGTTGCTAATTTAGAGATGCTATAAATTTTATAGGAATTGTAGGTAATTTAGAGATTCTATGCTACTTGTGCTTCAATTTGCGACTCATGTTCACGATGTGCGCGCATTAATTTCGCATCACGCATCGAGGCGCTTGGGACCCTTTGTGGATCAGTGCGCATCGCGCCTTAAACAACTATGCTTATACAATACTTCTTCGATTTCTTATTGTGCTTTCTCCCTCACCTAAAAATAATTTTTCTTTGCGTATGATAATTTTTAAATTTCAGAAGAGTACAAGTCATGAATATAACCAAATGGAGTTCTATTTTTAAATTAGTCTGTCGGGTAAGTTGGTTTAATGAAATTTAAAATACTTAACATTTTTGGGATACTTTAAAAAAAAATTAGAACCACTAGGTATTATAAAATTTAGTTTTGTTCTTCAAATATGACGGTTTTTAAGACACAAAATATGTCTGGAAACAAGACTCTCATTGTGGGACAGTGGGACTAATTGTTTCAGTGCTATCTTGACCTTTTTAAAGAAAAAAGTTATTGTGTTTGGTACTGTGTATTACTTAGGTTCACTCTTAGTTTTATGATTTATATTTAGAGTCAGGTCCTTTTTAAGATGATTGTAAGTTAAAAAAGAAGTGCTTACGGTTCAAGTTAAAAAAACTAATACAGATATACTCCGAATGTAATGGTGTTGCTACAGAGCGAACTTTGTGCAAGAGACTATATAAATGTTGCTATGAGGTTTACCATTGGCAAAAGAAGAATATAAATATTTTCATATTGATTGAGGTCGTCTTGCAAGTTCAGTAATTTAGAATTTTGGGACAAGTCAGCACATACAAGTACCTATACTATACACACATCTTCATTGTAGTACATTTATTTGTTTGGTGTCATTCACTTTTACTACAGATACATCCAGGGACCAAAATCTGCTTACTTTGTGAAACTGAGCAGAGTCTCAATAATGATGGCTTTGTTCAATTCTTGTGCAAAGATACCTATGGGGTCCCACAAATTACATTCCAACATTCCCCACACACGCCCTTCTAGATTTGCCACCATTCACTGCTCTGTCGCTACACCAATCAAACGCTACTCCATCACTCTCCTTCCTGGTGATGGCATTGGCCCTGAAGTCATTTCTGTTGCAAAGAATGCTCTACATCTCGTTGGCTCTCTGGAAGGTATACCATACAGTACATCCTTTTGAATTTTGACATATAACAAAAACACTACAAATAGACAGCACTGGTTCTCCATGTCGCTCCTAATTTCAAGTAATCCACTTGTGCACTTAAATTGGTCATTGGTGCAAAAATTCCTAAATGCATACACGTACCAATGTACCATACGTAATGCACATAAGTTTTCAAAACAGTGAATAAATTAATACTCAAAGATTAAATTAGCTAGATCTCTACAGTGAAAATTTTCCATTTTTCCTGAACAACAAAAATCTAGGTGTTTTGGGTTTCTTAATAGTCATGAGATTTAGGGTTGAATAGTTGTTTTGAGCTTAAAATTTTTGTAGGAATTGAGTTCGAGTTCAAAGAGATGCCTATGGGTGGGGCATCTATTGACATGACGGGAGTGCCATTGACTGAGGAGACTCTTACAGCTGCAAAGGAATCTGATGCCGTTCTTCTCGGAGCTATAGGAGGGTGAGAAATGTACAAATGCTATACAGTTTTATGTGGTTGGCCATGTTCCATGATTTGCATTGTGGCCTTGCAATATCATTTATGTATAGATTTATGAGTCAAATATCTATATGATATTTCCTGTTTGATTCATTGGCTCTTTGCATGTCACATCTCTGATAAAGGTATAAGTGGGACACCAACGAAAAGCATTTGAAGCCAGAAACTGGATTGCTTCAGCTCCGAGAGGGTCTTAAGGTATTTGCAAACCTGAGACCAGCATCAGTATTGCCACAGGTAATTTTGTCCGGATTTGAGTGAAGTGATTATTGAAGTCATTGATGGTTCTACTCTTATTCTATTGCAATGTACCATGATGGTTGTTTTCCTTTTTATCCTTTTGGAACTATGGCAGAAATTACCATAAGACAAAACAAAATCTGGGTTAGATCTGTCCAAATCACCACAAGACAAAAAAAAGTTTGTGGTTAGATCTGTTACCAGCGATGGTGGTTCAAGACTTTTTAAAAATTATAGTTGTATTACTTTTTTTTCCATTTATTTTTGTAGAATTGCTTGTTTTGAATTTGCTGAGCACATTGATGACCTCCGTAGTTCTCATTGGGATAAAAATCATAATAGGCTTCACATATGAGTGGTTTACTTTGTAGCTCTATCTCTATTAGCACAAAACTGAGAATTAGTAACCCACTTAACCACGGTCAATGATTGTCTGAATCTCTTAGCTCGATAGAAAAACTAAAATATATGAACAAATATTACACGCATGACTATTTCACAAATGGATTGTGTTACTGTCAATTCAATCAACATAGAAAAATGTAAGGGTATCTTGCAAGTTTTAGGGGTTATTGGGTTAAGTCTTCCTTATCTTGTAGGTTAGGGAGATTAAAGTTAATGTCATGCAAAAGCAAAAGTAAACACACCGCCTTTGGGGGGGGGAGAGGTGAAATTAAGGTTATAGTTAAAAAAAACATTATAATCTGAATGTTATACCTATGTGATTCAGTTGGTAGATGCTTCAACATTGAAGAGAGAGGTTGCCGAAGGTGTAGACTTAATGGTTGTAAGGGAACTTACTGGAGGTCAGTTTAGATGGTCTGAAGTGATTCACTTATACCTGTAGGCTGAAACCATCATTTGGATTTAGTTATTGCAGTTTTATTATGTTATTTACATTTATTTATTTTTCAAATGCACGTGCTTCCATTTGCCCTGATTATAATGATCTGGCATCAGGTATTTATTTTGGCAAACCAAGGGGTTTTGGCACAAATGAATATGGTCATGAAATTGGTTTCAATACTGAGGTGTATGCAACTCATGAGGTAAAATACTAAAGTGGCTTCAGTAATAGGATTTAAATTTCTTTAATCCGATTGACAATAGATTGAAACATACTCTTTTTGCAATTGACAGTTCTTTTATACACACCTTTGGCATCATATTTCCTATTGGACCATGTTTATCTGCATCCTTTAGAATTTTGACATAAGATTCTCTTTCCAGATAGAACGCATTGCTCGTGTGGCGTTTGAAACTGCAAAAAAACGTCGAGGAAAACTCTGTTCAGTTGATAAAGCGAATGTGTTGGAGGTATATAACGACATTTGTTACTGGCTAATATATTAGTTTTTCTTTCTCATGTGTGACTCTCTTTTCACGTTTCTGATTCTTTTCTATTTGAAACAAACATTATACTTTGTTAATGAAAAGCTCTCTCCTTGAAATGTGCACGTAATGTCGTAATCATGGTATAGGACTGGCTGAAAATTTTCACTTTTGGTCTCATGACTATACTTTCTTCCTACTTTTGATTCCTGACTTTCATTTTCCTCACTTTTAGTACACTACGGTTGATTTATTGCCACTTTTGGTCCTTCATAGTCATTTATCAGACTAAATTCAAACAGAAATTGAGCAGAATTTGGCCAGCAAATGTTAGGACTAAGGCTCCGTTCCGTTCAACTTATTTTTTCTGTTCTGATCTGATTTTAATAAGTTCTGATCTGATTTGATCTGGTCTGATCTGATCTGATTGAATCTGATCTGATCTGATCTGATCTAGTCTGATCTGATCTGGTCTGGTCTGGTCTAATCTAATTAATTATGATTTGATTTAAAATTCAGATCAATAATTTTATTTGACCTTATAATAACGTTTGAAAATTGTAATGATAATTCATATTATAATATAATCAATATTTTTTATTTTATGATTACTTTTTAATAAAATAAAATTAGTTAATTTATATATTAGAATAATCATTCATATTATAATGTAATAATATTTTTTATTTTATGATATTTTTTTTGAAATTAGAATATTAATTTAATATTTTAATAATTACTTCATATATACATTAGAATGGAAATTTAATTTATATATACATTAAAAAGTAATTAAATTTAGATTATCAATATATAGAAGAGATAGTATTTTTATTAAAATATCTCATCCTTATAAAAGATCAAAACTTTAGAAACTCAAATTACAAGTAGCAATAAAAATGTATTTTAAAAGTAGAATTAGATTGACATTGTCAATGTATTTTAAAAATAATTTTTCTGACGTCTAATAATTAAGGATTACTTTCTCGGTTTTCTATTTAACTTGTTTCTAAAGTATATTCTTTTTCATTTTTTAGAATAATAATAATGATGATGATGATAATAATAATAATAATAATAATAAAGATAATGATAATGATAATAATAATAATAATAATAATTCTTGATGGGATCTGGTCTGATTAGATCTGATCTGATCTAATTGGATCTGATCTGATTCGATCTGATCTGGTCTGATCTGATTTGATCTGATTTTAATAAGAATAAGAAAAAATAAGAAAAAATAAGTTGAACGGAACGGGGCCTAAATGGGAAAGTAAATGTTAGAAATTGGGCAAGGAATTCATAGTTGTCCACCAAAAGTGGAGATTGAGTGCAAAATATGAAAATAGATGTGCCTCACCATTGATATTTTCCAGTCCTCTATGCTTTGGAGAAGAACTGTGACAGAATTGTCCAAAGAGTATCCCGAAGTTGAACTTTCACACATGTATGTGGACAATGCCGCAATGCAGCTCGTTCGCAATCCAAAGCAGGTTGGTTCATTGGGTTGTTTCTTTTTAAAACTTTACGAAGGTTTGATATTAATCTTGACTGACATTTTCTATGAGATGATTGTGAAAACAAAAAGAGATTATATTTGCATGTACTTCATTGCAGTTTGATACAATTGTAACAAACAATATATTTGGTGATATTCTATCCGATGAAGCTTCAATGATTACTGGAAGTATTGGTATGCTTCCATCTGCCAGTGTTGGAGAATCGGTATTACCACCTTTTATGCATTTCCCTTTACAAAGTCTATATTTGCTATTACTACCATCATAGGCAAGGTTGTTTTGCTATACCCATTGGGTGTCAAAATATCAGACCATTTGAGGGCCCTACAGCATTCCTTTGAGCCTCGAAGTGGGTCCTACTATCCCTAACTCCCACAACCCCCCCCCCTCCCAACTCCTTTGGAAAGGCACTTTGGCGATTCCGGGGGGAGGGGGGCCCTTCGGGGCCAAAGTAGCACGATAGAATTCCTGTGCCATAATATGACACCCAAAACTGGCGTCAAAACTATAGTGTATTATTACTATTATTATTTACTCCGTATTATGTAGTATTATTACTAATTGTGCATTTGATCATCTCTTTTGGAAGTAGGGACCCGGATTATTTGAGCCAATACATGGGTCTGCTCCTGATATTGCTGGACAGGTTGGTTGTTTGGTTCCATAATGAGTAGTAATACTCCAATTACATCACATCCACTATGAAGAAGAGTTTCTTATCGCATTTCTTGGCTTTCGACGTGTAGGATAAAGCAAATCCTTTAGCAACAGTGCTTAGTGCTGCTATGCTTCTCAAGTACGGATTAGGGGAGGAGACGGCTGCTCTGAGGATTGAGGCAGCTGTTTTGGACACTTTGAATAGGGGATTTCGCACCGGAGACATATACTCTGCTGGAGATGATGTATGTATTCATTGCATGCCTTTTATTGTTCTTTTAAGTGTCAAAAATGTCATTATTCAGTGTTTTTTTTAGTTAGGAGCACATAATTAGCTAAATCTAAATGACACATTGAACTTCCCTCCCTTTACTTTCTATGAAGTTTTATGCATCTAGGGTCTAAAGAAATAGCCTCTATGTTTTCGTCTCTTTGGTTAGCCATAATTTCCATGTGGCATTCGTGATTGAGGCGGGCGCCTTTTGTTGCAGAAATTAGTCGGTTGCAGCGAAATGGGCGAAGAAGTGCTGAAATCGCTTGGAAATGTTCCTGCACTGTGCGGTGAATGACGGTTTTGCCCTTTTCGGTGTGCCTAGAAACTATTAGGGGTGGCGTTGCGGCATCTCAGACACTTTTTGGAGGATGAGAATGTGATTTTGTTTTACTTTATCTGTTGGTCAATTATGTGTGACACTAAATTTCATGAGATCAACATATTTTGATACGATTATGTGTTCAAGATTTTATAAAATATTGCATAAATAATTTAACTGCTCCTTGTTGCTACTCCGTAGTTTTATTAAAATACTTTTGAGAACTATTTATCCATGGGGCCGGTTCTCATGACATTGATTCGGAATCAATGTCATGAGAAGGTCATGAATCCCCGGGGTGCTCCACTGCCCCGTTCGTAAAATTGACGGTTCATACCCACCTAATTCCCGGGTAAACCCCCCACCCCGACCCGAACGCGGGCCCCCCCTTCAATTGCACCTCTCAAGTTAATTTTGACTTTAAAGTCAAAATTTGACTCTAAAATTAAAATTAACTTGATAGGTGCAATTGAAGGGGGTGGGGGTGTGTTCGGGTCGGGGTGGGTGGGGGGTTTACTGGGGGTAGGAACCGTTAATTTTACGAATGGAGTATCGGAACACTCCCGAGTCATCTCATGACATTGATTTCCAATGTCATGTAAACCAAGGAGATTTATCCATTTAGAGACAAAGACCGACCACTAAAACCTCTCATACTTTCATCACTTTATGAAATTGAAACTTTTGTCCCTATCCAATCATATAGTAATACGGTTCATTATCCACGGGGTTTATTTCATATATTAGAAATCGGAAAAAACATTATTAGAGAATAGAAAATTGGTGTTTGTCTTTGGGATATATCTTAGCGATAAAGACCCAATGCTTGCGTGCAAGCAATGTAGAATTAGCTCTCTCGTTAGTGAAATTAGTCGAAAAGCTATATGACCTTGATTGTCTAAGTCACATCTAGTGATTTGACTCTTCCACCAGCACAGGGGTAGGGCCATCTAGGGTGGGCGTTTCATCTGTGAATTGACATTTATTGGTATTAGATTCACAAGTATCTAGAGAGTAAATAAAAATTTTGAGAACATAATGTCATCTCACTTTAAAAGTTGCCTAATAGGCTTGACCCATATTATCTTGCCTCATTGAAGTCTGATCAAAATTTATTTATTTCATATTTGCTTATTTAAAAATTCGGGGGCATTGCTTCTGGACCCCGATATTATTCTTGTCCTTGTTGAGCACCGATGTCCCCAACTCTTTGAATTCCTAAATCCGCTAATCTCAACACAATGGGATCAATTTCAAATTCTTCTTACTAGAGGAGTTGAAAGTTTTGTTCCACAATAATTTTTAGAGTATTTTTATCTTCGTGCCCGTATATTTGTCTAATTTGATATTTTCAAGTCAATCTTGAACAAACTTTGATTTTAACTACCTAAAAATTGTAATGAATGCTAGTACAAAAAGGACTTTATTAAATTTATTTTATTGTAAATTTTCAATTTTTTGATTTCATTATATTAATATACAATAGAAATAAAATGTATTTGATGATTAAAATTCATTCGGTTTGACTCAAAAGAATTAAATTAGATGAATAAATTAGAAAAGGAAGATGAAGAGGGTTTTTTTATTGAAAAGTGTTATTTGGCGTGGAACTTACTTTTAAAAAAGATTGCCTTTATAAGAAATGAAAAACATGGAAATATTTATGTTCAAAGATGGAAAGAAATATTTATTAGTATTTAATTTCTCTTTTGTTTCTTCGAACTTTTTCTCTTGCATTTATATCATTAAACAATATTTATTGAGTTCATCGAGGAGGCAGATATGATGGAGCCGATTGCAGAAGTGGTATGTTTTTTTTTCCTATGATTGTTTAGATTGATTTTATTGTTTTAATGGGATATTAAATTGATTTAACTCATGAAATTATCAATTTTAATCGATTAGGTTTGCCTTTTAAAAGTGGACGTGCATTGTGATGAATGTAAATTGAGTTTGATGAGAGTGCTCTCTTCAATTTCGGGTAACAATTATTATTTTGATTTATGTTTAATTTTGATTTTAATTTGGATGATTCTTCTTTCTTCTTCTTTTTTTTTGTCATGTTATTTTCCTTTAATTTCGGTGGGGGGAAAAATTAACATGAACATTTATACTCCTAGTAATCAAACAAGATTATCACTTCTTTTTTTGGGTAAAGTTAAGATTAAATGCTTTTGACTTCGGCATTATGACTTTTGTTTTTCAAAGAATTCACCACAGTGCCAAACACCGCCAAAGAATGAGATCTGTATTGCGTACAAGGGTTTCATACTCGTACTACGCATGGTCGTCATTCATCATCGTTGTCATGAACTGATTTATATTGTGCGTAAAACTTATTGTTGTGTGTGTGTGTCTGTGTTAAGTTGTTAACTTTGTCGAGTTATATTGTGTACAAAAATATTGGTGTGTGAATTGTGATATATAGGGGTATATTCGGTTGAGATTGATGGTGAGAAAGGGACGGCAACAGTGGTGGGAGAAGTGGAACCAAATGCTTTGTTAGGGGCGGTGTCAAACTCCGGAAAACACGCTCAGTTGGCCCGAGCCACCCTAAGGGATCCAAGAATGAACAGAACCAACACAACCTATGGGACATTATCATCATATGCTTCCTCTTACTCTCCTTACTATAATAACCAAACCTGTGACTACACCAACAGAAACAGTTATGCTTGCAATGCCATTGATCATGACCCCAGAAGCACTATTATAGGAAAATGTATGATATGATAGGTAGGGTTTGAAAAAGTAAGGGGTAAAAATGATTTTTTTAATCGAAATGAAAAGAACTTTTAGGGACACAATTTTTTTGAAACGTGAAGGATTTTATGGGACGGTGGGAGTATGTATCTAAGATCAATGTACTAATTTTTTTTTCTCGGCCTTGAATTTGAACTCGTAATTTTTCCGTTGCCTAGAATACTATGGGTACCAAACATGCCCTAGGGCACTCTCGGGATATGGCTATAATCAAGAAGTGAACAGTTACGGGGGATATCGGCCACCGCCAGCTCAATATGCGTCGTCCTCATATCCGCTGCGAAGGGCTGATGAGTATATAGCAGTAGCAGATCCTTCAGTACCTCTCTGCACTATCATGTGATCTGCTGCTTAATCTGCAGTTATATGTATGTTGTAAGATTCTTAAAGAAATACTACTATGGTTTGTTTGGAAAATAGCTTTTCGGATAGATTTTGGCATCTTTGACTCACTTTGGCTTTCTTGACTAAATGAACAACTAAAATCATTGTTTGGCTGATGGCTTTTTCACTTGACATTTTGATTTGAAAAGTCAAAATCTGAAAAGCCAAAGAGGGTAGCTTTTGGACTTGGTTGTTAGGAAAACTAATCATTTTTCTTGAAAGATGTTCTATAATATACTCCCTCCGTCCACAAATATAATAAACTTCTAGTTGTGCGTTACGATGTTTGACTGAAGTTATTTTCAAATCATTTTAAATGAAAAATGATGTAAAATTTAAAAATAAAAATTACATATTAAAAAAACTATATCAAAAGATCTACAAAACTAAATGCATGTGACATGACTATATTATTTTATCAAATGGATGACGAAAATAGACTAACAAAGTGAATAAAGTTTGACCATGTAAATAGTGAACGAGAACTTTATTTGTGGACGGAGGGAGTATGTAAAAAAAGCTAAAATAATTCAAAACTAAAAAAATAAAATTTTAAAAATCAAAATTTCAAAACTATAAGATGATGAAATCAAAGAGTAAAAATCATTAAAAAGTTGTATATTAAAATTTTCTTATGAACTAAATGAAAGTGAAATTTAATACTCCATATAGTAAAGATCAAGGCGAGGGTGATGTGCACATATTTTATACTACAATTCTTAGCCATATTTTTGAAGAGTTTTGAGTCACAATTGAATTTAATTTGTACTCCGTATAATTTAATTTTCCATTTTATTTGTTAGTGTGGATCTATGGGTGGTATATACTATTTTTGCACATGTGTTGGATGCAATTGAATCAATAAAAATAATACAATTGCTTCTTATTCTTTGTTACGTACTTGTTTTCTTCTACTTATTCTTATTATTTATTACTTATTTTTATTACAAGCAGATTAAGTAAAAAATAACTTTAAATACAAATACAATCAATTTAAATCTGAACCTAATTAAATCAGATCTGAATGATTCAGATAAATTAAAGAGAACAACCTACTGAGTGACCACTAAAATAGTAAAACCTATCCCTTTCAAAGCCTCCATGGCTCCATCCAAACTAGCCCCTATGGGAATATGGGCTCTCCTACCCTCTATGCATGATAATCAGATTCGGTCACCTTATTACCTTCTATCCACATGACTTGGGAGTTTTCATATTTCTCACATTTACCAATTTTCTTTTTCAAAAAAAAAAAAAGAAAAATGAGATGGGAAGTCCAAAATAGATATCATATACTCCTATAACATTCATCATCAAGAGATGAAAAGACCAAAATTTAACTATCTTGAGCAGTTCATGCCAAAAATCTAAATAAATTATAGTAGAGAATAGCAAATTGGCATTCAATTATTTGAATTACCCTGGAGTATTAGTTTTCACGAAATTTAAAGTCATAGCATTATAAACTTATATTTTTAAAATTTTTAAAAGTAACATAACATAAATTGTAAATTTAAAGTGAATAAGGAACTTTGCTTCCAATTTGGAAAAAGAGGAGAATGGAAAATAAGACATGTTCCCTCCATTTCCGAATTATTTTCGGGATTGCTTTTTCTTGGTAAAAACATTTCTAACTTTGACCAAATAACATGGAAAAAATATATTGAGTTATGATATAAATTTAATGTCAATAGATTCATTTTGAAATAAATTTTTAAAATATCATATTTTTATAATACAAAATTATATATGAATAAAGATATTAATGGTCAAAGTAGTGAATTGAAGACCATGAAAAACAGAGAGGAAGAAAATTATGGAACCGAAGTATACTCCACTTTTGATGTTTGTGCTATGGATGGTAGATGATGGGTATATCCCTATACCCGGCCTGGACAACCGAAAGGGACAGGTCAAAATATGACCGATCACTTTCATCAATCACCAAATGAGGTTAACTCTTCGATTGAGACGGGTCAAAAGTTGACCGGTCACTTTCCTTGAAAAAGTGATCGGTCACATTTTGGGCGAAAGCCAAAATATCACCTTATATTACGAAGGATCTTCCGGAAGACCAAAGAGACGGGTTGAGCTCAATAAATGACCAGTTAACCTTTGAGAAAAGGTGACCGGTCATATCATCTTACTTGGCAAACATTGGTCCAGACTCGCACGCATGGTGAACCACGTCAAAGACCGAGGGACCACCCCGCCGCTCATCCATCACGAGGCATACAGTGAAAGGGATATTTGTCACCTTGCAGGGTTGATTGAATTGAGAATATCCATTTATAGTCTTTGATTGAACAGTGTCTTGGCTTGTAGCTATTGAAATCAATGATTGTACAGTGTTCCCATTAACTACAGTGACCTTCCCGCGAGCTTCTTATTTTGTCCATGGATGAACAGAGAAAAGTCACAAATCCTCCTCTATAAATATGATGATATTTGATAGAGGAGGGGATCCATTCTTTATCTCGGTAAAACTAGTACACTCTTGAGACAGAATAAGAAATATATTTCGGACTGAGAAGATTTACCCGGTCTAGGTCATACTTTGTGTTCTTGTTGTGTGTTTTATATTACGGGTCGAGTGTGTCTAGGTCAGATTCGGTCAACCCGTCCATCTATATTTACACCATCAATAGAGTATGATATTTAATTATATATTTATTAGTTTATCTGTATTATTTATTTAGTACTAGTATTGTTATTATTTAATGTAATCTAGATTTTATATGTCAGCTAATTTATAAGTCCCTTCAAGTATTTCTTCTTGGTTCTTTATCTTGATGTTCTTATTAAACAACAAGACTAAAGTTAGAGTTTCTACATTTATTATATATAAATATTTAACCTATAGGAATATCAATCAATAAAAAATAGGGTATGCCTAAATCCGGCCACTCTTTCCACCAATATTTGCAAAATATACACTCTAGATAGCAAATATTAAATTTATAATAATAGTAGAAGTAGATTTAGCAAATTTGGGTGGAAAGAGTGGGCTTAGGGATTTAGTTTCACTTACAAGTTCTAATACCTTCTCTTTAGTCTTCTCTCGATTTGCTGATTGCACTCTCGTCTCAATCATTTATTTGTTCTCATTTTTACTTTTGAAGCCTGAAAACGATTGAAGTCTTCTCAATCCGATACGAGTTCAAATCAGGGAAAAAATCAAAAAATAAAATTGATAAAAGCTGATTATGTTGGTAGCAATTGTAAACTTTTGTTTATGGGGTCTCAAAGCTTCTATGACTTGAGGTCCAGAGAGGGAAGAGATAAAACTAGTTATTTCATTTTATGTTTTTTTAAATAAAAGTTTAAAAAAAGGAAAACACATTTTTTGCAATAATAGTTTCTACTTCTTTTTATTGCTCAGAACTTAATTTCGGATGTTAAAAAAAAATCAAACAATTAAAATTTCAAAAGAGACCAAGAGTAGCATAGCCCATTAGTCCGTATATTTTCCACATTGAATTCAAACTTTTCATTCACACTTCGGCATGAAAATTAAATCAAAAAAAAAAAATTAAATCTTGGCACTTATTCCTTTCTTCAATGGCTGCTGGGTATTTTTCTAAATACCCGACCAAACCCGAAAAACTTTCCTCTCTTCTCTCTCTCAACAGAGTGCCGCAAAACGATTCGATTGTCGTCCGGCTGTGTCTGGGGACCTCAGAGCTCTGATTTCTTCTCCCTTCTCAAATCAATTGTTTCCTGGGTCACATTCGCATATTCCCCTGTTCTTGCTTAAGCTGCGGAAGTTCTGTCTTTGGCTTCTGTGGCTTCACTGCGTTTCCCATTTCATCTCTGCATTGGCTATATACGGAGCTTATGCTTTTTGAGTCTTTGGTGGAAAAAAAGAGGCATTTTTTTTTGTTTTGCTTTACTCATTTGGCTTCTCAAGGAGGAAGATCGAGGGAATTAGGTTTCTTTCTCTTTTTCCTGTGAAGAACTTTATATCAGATCCGACCCTCTTTCTTTATCTGTCATTTACTTTGGTGTTAAGTCATACCCTTTTTTTTCTTGCCTCCTGGAATTTAATTTGGCAAATCTTTCACTTCCCCCACTTTTCTTTAGTTGTCAATTTTTGGGAGGATTTGAGGTATTTTGATTAATCTGTCATTTTCTTGAGTTTAGTTGAATGGGATTTCATGTTTTTGAGCAGTTGAAAGTTCTTCACTGTGTTTAGTGCTAATTTCTATCCATAATTGTGATAGTACTTAGTTTCCTACTCCTGTGTTTGGAATGTTGACTTTAGACATGGTTGCATTTATCATATTCTCCCAAAATTTGCTGAAAATGACTCAGAACAAGTGTAGACATTTGCATAGTTTTATACTTGTGTATTATGATTTCTATTTCTGCCTTAAAGTTTATGCCTTTTTAGTTGTAACAGTGGAAATCTTCCTCTCATCTAATTATCTCTCTATTTCCCCCAGATTTTGTATGATCCACTGATGAACTGTATGCCATAGTTTTTAGCTTTGAAAAAAATTCTAATTGCATGGCAAGACTCTGTAGAAGCATTAAATCCACCTATTGTTTACTTTTCAGGGTTTCAAGAGAGCAATGGTGTGAGTCTGGATTCCAAACTTAGTCGCATTTGCCTTCCCTCACCAGTTTGCTGAAAATGCCATCTGGGAATTTAAACACTGCATTATCAAAGAAGACATCTTTTTTTGGTTTAAAATTATGGGTTGTCATTGGTATCTCTGTTGGTGTGTTCATTGTTGGGATTCTGTGCCTTCTGTCACTATGGATCACATTTCAGAGAAAATATAGAAGAAAGCTTGACAGGTATTCACCTTTTGGTATACCAAACATCTCAAAGGATATCAAGATTGACCGAGTTGGCACTGGAAGTCTACATGATCAAACTGAAAGTTTATTCCTATCCATCCATGATAAGTCAAGTGAGAAGAAGTCAGAGAAATTGATATCTCATTTAGAAAGGAGTAAATCAAGTGATGGCGATAACATCAGTCAAGGTAGCTCAATTTACCATCACGAAAGGGGCTTTAGTTCACAATCTGGAGAGGAAGGTGGTTCTGGAACTGTTAGAAGACTGTCCTGTTATGGACTTCCTATGGCCTCTCCATTGGTTGGCTTGCCTGAGTTCTCACATCTTGGGTGGGGCCATTGGTTCACACTTAGAGATCTCGAGCTGGCAACCAACCGGTTTTCTGCAGATAATGTGATTGGAGAAGGAGGGTATGGAGTTGTTTATAAAGGTAGATTGGTTAATGGAACAGAAGTAGCAGTGAAGAAACTCCTTAACAACCTGTGAGTATGAATGGATATACGGTATCATTTATTTCCATGTTCTCATTCATTTATCATAAAAATGAATGGTTTTGCGGTTTTTCCTGCAGTGGACAAGCAGAGAAAGAGTTCAGGGTTGAAGTAGAAGCAATTGGCCATGTTCGACACAAGAATCTTGTTCGTCTTCTCGGTTATTGCATAGAAGGTGTCCATAGGTAAGCATCTTCGCTCTTTGTCTCCCCAAAAAAGAGTCCTGTTCGATTTTTGTTTAGACCCAAAATGTGTCATAATTCATAAAAATGGAGCTAATTTTCATATAATTTGTAAAAAAAAATTACAAACAAGTTCACTATGTTAAATTCATTTAAACCCAATATTTTAGAGGTGTACCTTGACCAAACATGCCATTTTTTAGGTGTTGGAGAATGACTAAAGAGGGTGTTTATGTTGGTTTAAAGTGTTCTTGAGCTAGTTCTATAGTTCTTCCATATGATTGGCATTTATATGACACATCAGTACATCATGCTTTGATCATTCCTTGTTTTTGAGAGTAGTCATATGTTTGACTTTTTGAAGGATGCTCGTGTATGAGTATGTTAATAATGGAAACTTGGAGCAGTGGCTTCATGGAGGCATGAGACAACATGGTACCATTACTTGGGAAGCTCGCATGAAAGTTCTTCTTGGCACTGCTAAGGCGTAAGTTCCAATCTTTATTTTATCTCTATTTTAGTTCCTTAAAATTATCGCCAAAGATAAATTGGTCATTGCAATTTCAGACCTACAATAGAGGACAATATGTTTCTTGCAGGCTTGCATATCTACACGAGGCTATAGAACCTAAAGTTGTTCATAGGGACATAAAATCCAGCAATATTCTTATTGATGACAACTTTAACTCCAAGGTTTCCGATTTTGGACTTGCAAAGCTCTTGGACTCTGGAGAAAGTCACATAACAACAAGAGTAATGGGAACATTTGGGTATGTTTCTTTTTCTCTCTTTTCTTTTCTGTTTTTGTTAAATACTAAATTTAGTTTCTCGATTGGGTTTTTTTCCAGCTATGTGGCTCCAGAATACGCAAATACTGGGATGTTGAATGAAAAGAGTGACATTTACAGTTTTGGTGTATTACTTCTTGAAGCTGTTACCGGAAGAGACCCGGTGGACTATAGCCGCCCTGCTAATGAGGTAGTCTAAAAGTTTTAAGCCTTAAATACATTTTGCTGCATCAAAACGAAAAAAAATAACTTATTTGGTAATGGTAAACTATTTGTTTAGTGACAAATATGTTTTTTTTGGACAGAAAGCAAAGATTTATTATCACACCACTAACAAATGTTCATCAAACAACGACTGCTGACAAGTGTTGTGTCTTCATGACAGGTGAACCTTGTTGAGTGGCTCAAAATGATGGTCGGACAGCGGAGATCCGAGGAAGTAGTGGATCCTAACCTTGAAGTTAAACCTAGTACTCGCTGTTTGAAACGCGCACTTCTGGTGGCCCTTAGATGTGTGGAGCCCGACTCTGAAAAACGGCCTAAAATGAGTCAAGTTGTTCGCATGCTTGAAGCTGATGAATACCCTCATCGCAATGAGGTGCACAACATGTGACCTTTTTTTTAATTCGTAACGGAATTCGTACTCAGAGTTTGTTATTTTTAGTTTAGGTATAACTGTCCATTATGACTTTCTACATACATTAAGAATCAAATGAATGTGGACACGAGGTACGTCCAGATTCATTCAACTTGTAATGTATGTAAAAAGTCACAATGAACAATTATTTAAGAACGGGGAGGGAGTAATTACTCAATCTAGGGCACACAAGAATTTAGACATGAGCTAAGTATTATATAAAACCGTTTCAGGACCGCCGGAACAGAAGAGATTCGCTGACATTAAGCACTGGATTTGATTCAGTGAAGGATGGTTGCAGTTCGACAGATGTGGAGAAACGGAGGTTAGATAACAGCATTCCTTAATGCGTTCGTTTTTTTGATGTTTTGATTCGAAGATTGAGAGAGAGAGATTGCTGCTTCGACAGATGATGACCACAAAGTACAATGTTGTTTTGTTTAAGATTACTAGGCTTCCATTATTTTAAGTTTAATGTTGTATGATGCAGATAAAAAAGACCATTACTTTTGTACAGTTTAACTTTTTTTTTGCGTTTCCTTGTCCTTTGAATTCACAATGACGAGCAATTTAGCCCGAGTTTTTTATCCTTTTAGGTTTTAAATTTCTTTTTTCTTTTCGGCATTGCGACTATCATATATAATTAAGCTAATATGTATTGTGTTTATGGTGTTGATTGTGTTGGCGTTTTCTCGTCCTTGAAGGGTCGTTTTTTAGAAGAAAAAAAGGTTTGTACTAATAAAGTTTACATTTTTCATTCCATATTTTTTGCGGATAGAATATGTAGCTCATAATATTTCTATATTTTTTTTTAGCATTAAACTTTGTAAAAGTCAAAAGGTAACTTATATACTATGTGGATTTTTTTTATGTTTGAAAATAGCTTAGGTCTTCTGAGTAGTGTGAAAGAATCTATTCTTTCTTTGGAGTTGCAAGCTCAGATAGACCTAAGTAATTGATGCAAAGACAACTTAGAAAGATTCCTTTTATAATAGGCCCCACCCTCAACGGCCAGCACTAATCATTGCTGACTGCCTTCCCAACTTTGGATTGGCTCTAAAACATATGTTTCCTAATTCAATCATTTCTAGGGGTACCCCATAAAATACACTCCAAAATGTACAATAAAGATATGGAGTATATTTTAATAACTCACACCCGCATAATATATTAGTATGATTAAAACATGTGTACTAATATATTGTGCATGTGTGAATTATTGAACTGGCATTACATTGGCACCAATGAAAGTGTACATCTGTAGTGTATAATTTGGAGTATAGATTTTGGAGTATAAGTAGCTTAATTCTTCCTAATTTTTACGCGTTCTTACATAAATTCACAGACACATAATGGTATCAAATGTTTGTAATGTTTATAAGAAGGCGGTGTTAGAACTTATTTCAAGGTTGAAACACATTTGACATTTTTCTAGAAACATTTGGTAATACTAACGCTTTCATATTAATGTGATCAATTTATATTAAAAAGACAAAAAAAGTCACCTGAAAGTCTATAAAATTTTTAAAGAAGAAAAAAGACGTGTCCTAAACATCATATCTATCTTATTATAAAGTAAGAGCGAAATTAGAAAACCATATTAAAATTTTCTATTTTTAGAGTGTTTTTTGTCAGAGTTTTATGAGACGAAAGAAGCATACAAATTTCAAAATGAGACTTTTCAGTTCAAGTAGCATTTGTGTCCTTTTCTATGTGAATGAGACTAATGTGGCTATGAGTCTTTGACTCTTAGGTACAAAAAATGAATGTCCGGCGCCACAACGGTCAAATACTTAGCTCTATTTCTTTGGTTCTTTCTTTTTCACAAAATTGGGATTTTTAATGAATGAAAGTACATAGTATATTATTGGATGCATTGTCGGTCTTGTGTCAATGATTTTGGAAGTTGACTTGTCTTATTATGTTATATTCACTCTCTCTACAATTCGACCGAAATGAACATGAGATGTATGAAGTGTACCTTAGCTGGTGCACACCCTGCTTCTCACAGACACACACAAACAATTGTTGTCTGTGTGCGCCTGTGAGAAGCGTGTTGTACACATGATGTACACCACCTGGGTTTTCCCAATGAACGTATATAAGTACTCCCTACTATATAGTGACTCGAACAACTCTATTCTATGTGTTGTTTATACTTTAATAAACTATTCTCTCCGTCCCAAATTAAATTATCTGTTTACTATTCATAAAGTTAAACTTTATTCATTTTTTCTCTATTTTCGTTAGTCATTTGATAAAATAATATAGTATGTCACTACTAGTTTGTAGATCTTTTGATGTAGCTTTTAAGTATGTAATTTTTATTTTTTAATTCTACACTATTTTCATATGAAATGATTTGAAAAAATAATTATACTCAGTCATCGTAAACCAAAAAAGATAATTTAAAATAGGACGAAGGGAGTACACGGTGGCCCACAACCTATTTTATATCATTCCCAAAGACATCTGACTTACAATTCAGTACGACACGGATCACTCAAACTTGGACAGGCCCATATAGGCGCCCTCAAAAAGATGGTTATAGACAAGTATATGTACTCATATGGGCCGGCTTCTCTCGCCATTTAACATTGAATGGGCTTCTAGACTGTACTGTTCGTTACGTTGAATTGATTTGAGGCCAAAAGTTGATTTGTTTAATAAAATTGTTAAGATAATTTTTTTTTGAGCAAAATTGTTAAGATAATTAACTACACTATATACCAAAAGAATGACTATTTTATGCAATATGTTTTACGTGATATTATATTACTCCGTATTATTTATTTAGCAATTCTTTTTAATGTGCGATGGACAATAATAAAAATGTATTCAGTTGACAAAATGTTCGTATAATTCTTTGTTCATTTTAGAAATATATACACGGGTTATTATTGTTGTTGTTATTATTAGATAGGGATGGGCCGTAAGTTTAAACATATGAGCCCGACAGTTAAGTATGTGTTCTCTCATTTTCACTGGACCGTTCGGCCCATATTCCAAAACCAATGATCAAACCCGTTATTTTACGAGCGAGGCCAAGACCTGAGAATTCATCATGCACATCTGATGAATTCTCTAAGGCGTACGTAATCAGTTACGTACCATACATCATACAATCTATATATATATACTCTCAAAAACTCTTTATCTTTTCTTTTTTTTTGTCCCACGAAATTTTTCCATTTTCTGTTAAAAAATTGCTTTTATCATTGCTAATTCTTAATCAAAATATCACATCATACCTTTTATTACTCCCTCGGTTCCTTCAGATTCTTCCTGGTTCGCATAACGATATTTGACTAAAGTTATTTTAAAATTATCTTATATTAAAATTGGCATTGAATTAGAAAATAAAAATTATACTCCGTATATACTTAAAAAAACTACAATAAAGGTCTTCAGAACTAGAGGTGAGATAACTATATTATTATACCAAATTGGCAACGAAAATAAGTAAATAAAGCAGATTGAATTTAACTCTGCTAATAGTACCGTGGAAGAACCTGAAGAGACGGAAGGAATAATAATATACTCATCACATCGTACTTTTATCTATTACATCAAGAAAATTTTGGATAATCAACACAAAATTATCTTCACTACAAATTTTCTAAAAGTCAAAAGAGAAACATATTCGGAATCGGATTCTTCGTACATACAACACGACCATGCACCAACAATTCTTTATTTTTTTTATTTTGAGTTAAAAATAAAAAAAAAACTAAATTAAATTACACCTCAATCGATGATCTCATGGATGGTGATGATGTTGACGATGTTCCTGTTTGGGCAGCAATGACGCCGTCACGTTAGACATTTCCTGGAACAGGCTGAACTCGAACGGAGTTTGTGGCATTTGACGGTTGATGCCGTTAATAATACCGCCGCCGGCGCCGCCGCGATGACCTTCCTCCTCCTGGTGGTGGTTAATAATGTAAGGATCATGAGGAGGGAAGTCCGCGGGGTGGAGCAGGAACTGGGGCGGCGGGGCTGCTGAGGTGGGCGGCGGGGGGAGGGACAAGAATGTGGCGGCGGCGGCGGCGGCGGTGGATCCACGGAGGGTGGAAGGGTAGTGGTGGTTGTGCTGTCCTTCGTAGGTGGTGATGACGGTGGTCGGGTCTTGGTAGGATCTCTCCACACGCTTCTTCACTGTGCATTTTTGACTGGTGCATTTGTAATAGCTCCTGTCATAATAAGTTGGGTGGGTACTTTTTTCCCTTAATTTTTGGGACTTTTGATGGGACAATATACCCTTAACATCAGGAATACCTATATATGCTACACAAAGACAAGAATATGTACCCTCACACGGTCAAGTTTGACTTTGTCAGGTTAATAAAAAAAAATGAATAAAGTCATTGATTAGAATTGTGCATTTAAATTGAATTTGAAAATAAATAAATAAATAAAAATTAAAAAATGTACGTACCAGCTTGTACTTTTTCCATTCTTGAAATAATTCTATCTTGTTCTAATGTAAAAGAGAGATTAGAAAATAATATAAAAAATTAAATATTTTTAGGGTTGCTTTTTGTGTTTAAAAAGTTTTATGCTCCATCCTGTCCTAAAAACATGGGAGTTATTGATTTTTAAGAGATTTAAGGGAAGTGTATTTTGGTATTGAATTTCCAAAAAAGTGTTTTGATGTGATGAGTAAAAGTAAGTTTTGATGGGTAAGTTATTAGTAAAAAGGTATGATGTGATAGGTAAGGTATAAAAAAGTAAGCATTAAAAGTAAATTTTTAATAGAAAAGAAAGTTTTCAAGGACACAAAGAATAAGACATAGAAAGTATATTAAATTGTATTTGAAACAAAGACGTGCATGATTTATGCCGATTATAAAAGTGGGAAAAGGTTAAAACCTGGACCTGGGTGATAACACACACACACACACGATTTAACATGCCACAAGAGCCCTAAATCATGGCTTAATTGACATGGGGAGTAGATCAGATCTGCCATGAATTTCTCTAATTAAGAATGACAATAATGGCTGAGAGTTGAGACCCTAGCTAAAAACATGATACTCTCTATATAGATCCCTCTTTAATAATGTAGGGAGTATTTTGTCAAGTTTTATACACTTCCATAACATAGTACACACTCAAAAGTGACAAAACATAGAATTATAAATGCATGCTTTTAATATGATTAGATTCATTTTGAAATATAGTTTTCAAATATATTAGTTTTTGTCCAACGGCTTGGTATCCGACGTCCCAGAGTCTCTAATGTGCCTTGTTCAAAAAATGTGATTCAAATCCTCGGTAAAACATTGTGGTTTATTTAAATGTTACTGGAATCCCTCTATGTATAAATATTACTCCCTCCGGTCCTAAAAACATGAGAGTTTTTGATTTTTAAGAGATTTAAGAGAAATGTATTTTGATATTGAATTTCCAAAAAAGTCCTTTGATGTGATCGGTAAAAATAGAATTTGATGTGTAGATTATTAGTAAAAATGTAAGATTTGATAGGTAGGGTATGAAAAAGTAATGGGTAAAAATAACTTTTTAATAGAAATAAGAAGTATTTTTTTTGGGACAAATGAAAAAATAAAGGAGAAAATTTCCAGGGACGGAGGGAGTATTAGCCAAATATGGGTATCAGAAACTTAGAAAAATCAAATTTTAAAAACATTTTTGGACAAAAGGAGAACTTTATAAATTGACTTTTAGAGTCAAAATTTATTAATCTTCACCATGATTTATACTAAATTTATATTGAGTTACTCGTATAATTTGACTTAAACATCATTAATATGATTGAAAATGTAGTTTTTAAATACTCATACTCCGTATATTATTATATTTATACCATTTAAAAAAAAATTCTGGATAGAAGTAAAAAATACTACCTCCGTCCCGTGAAACATTTCCCCTTTCTTTTTTTATCCGTCCCACAAAACACTTCTCATTTCTATTAAAAAGTCACTTTTACCCCTTACTTTTTCATACCCTAACTATCACATCATACCTTTTTACTAATAATCTATCCATCAAATCATATTTTTACTCATCACATCAAAGGATATTTTTGGAAATTCAATACCAAAATACACTCCCTTAAATCCCTCATAAAAAGCAAATGTCCCATGTTTCACGGGACGGAGGTAGTATGAGAATATCAAAATAGAAGTCATAAGTCTTTAAAGACAAAAATAAGAGTATAATTAATGGCAAAGTGGTATAGGAGTATGCGTTGACAGTGTGATGAAAAAGTGATGGCAGTGTAATATATTAATGTGATTGGTCAACCTTTGGCAAAGTGCAACGGCACTCTAGTGGCCATCAACGACAGATGACAGGATGGCGGTGATATTTTGGCAGTTACAATATGCCAACGTGGTGAGTTATCTACTACGGAGTATAAGAATGATAGTGTGAACTTTTAGTTTGGTTTTAAATACTTATGACTTCTATTTTTAGTTTTTTCATAATTTTTTACTCATATCTAGCTAGGGAGTTGTCCCTAACATTTATTTGTAGTTAATTACTTATATTAATGCTTAAAATATAGCACTAAAAGACCATGAAAGTAAAAATGTTCTTCCTGCTTAGGAAAATAATTCCTATATTGACTTTGGTAAAAAATAAGGAAGAAATATTTAGAGTTGACTTTCCAAGTTTGCCCTCGATGTAATTGTTAAAAGTAGGAAATGATGAGTAGATTATTAATGAAAAAATTATGATGTGATAAATATAGTAAGAGTTCGTATGAATAAAAGTAATTTTTTGATAGAAAACGTGAAAGTGTTTTAATGAAAGAGAAAAAAATGAAAGAGAGAGAATTTTGGTAAAAGAATAGGGTAATTAAACTTTAATTTCAAATTATCAAAATGTATAGTACTCCTTATAATCCATTTTTACACAATTGAAGATAATACTCACTTTGTCTCATAATAAATTATTCACTTTGAATCACGTACAAAACCTTGTAATTTTATAAATAATTTTATTTATAAATTATTAAAATAAAAAATGTATATATTTAAAGATTAATTCAAAATTTTTACGGAATAAGAAGTGATAAAAATATTTTATATTACTCGGATATCAAATAGTCAATGAAATCATTTAAGGACGGAAAGAGTATATTCATACAGGCATAATTAAGACCCAACCCATCACAACCAAAAGCTCATTTATAGAGAAATGTTACCTTTGATTTTTGTAAGAGGCTTCTCCACGGAGATGCACACAAATATGTGTAATTAAGAAGGCCAATAAGAGCATGTAAATGTATATTGCTTCATAATATACGGATTAGAAGCTAGCTAAGCAAGTCAAGGGCAATAAGAAATTAGGCTAAAGAATTGAATTTCTTCTTTCTTTTCTTCCTAATAAACTCAAACTTACTTTTTTTGGGGGTAGAATTCAAGGAGAAAGAGCTTTACAAAATAGGGAGGGAGTACAAATTTGATCAAACATTTATACTATATTTGGTTCAAAGAATTTGAGAGAGAAAAGAAAAGAAAATGAGAAAGAAAACATTTTTTTATTAGAGAGGAAAAGAAAATGAAAAAGCCAAATGTATATGGAAAATCAAATTTCTCCCATTTTCTGAGAAACTGAGGATAGATCATTATCTTTTTGTTTTTTTCTAAATTTCTTGAATCAAAGATAGTGTTAAGAAGTTTACATACGTTTAGAATCATCTGTGATAAAATCATAAACATTTTTAAGGACAAAGATAATACTCCCTCCGTCCCGGAATATTCGTCCAATTTTGACTTTTGGAACTGTTCATCTAAGCACTTTGACTCATCAAATTCTCTCAATGTGCAAGCCTAAATATAGTCATGTGTGATCTTGTTTAATTTGTCTTAACATATACTCCCCCCGTTCTCAAAAACACTTCCTCTTTCATTTTTTTCACTTCCAACAAAACACTTCTCCTTTCTATTAAAAAACCATTTTTACCCTTACTTTTTCATACCCTACCTATCACATCATACTTTTTCTCTAATAATCTATCCATCACATCTTACTTTTACCCATCACGTCAGGGGCAAAATTGGAAATCAACTATAATTTAACACTTCCTTATTTTTGCCCCCAAATCAAATGGGAAGGGTTTTTCCAAACGGAGGGAGTAGATTATTAATATATAATTTCTATAATTTTTTAATATACAAATTACAAGATAAAATGGATTAAAGAAGTGTATTGGATGGTGTGTAAAAATGAAAATGGACAAATACTCTGGGACGAAGGTAGTACGATGTTAATATATACCTGGGAAAGGGGCTATTTTTGACGGCCTTCTGACCATATTTTCTCCATCTAAATCCGTCTTCGAGATTATCAATTTCGCTCTTAGTAAGGAAGGCGTAACGAGGTTCCCTTAGCCTTTTCTCCTCTTTCTTCTTTCCCTTGTTATTGTTGTTGTTCCTGAAATGTGGTATGTTAGAACTAATTAAGGCATATAGCTAGCTAATTCATCATCAAATATACTTCCTCTGTCCACCATAGATCTTCCCAATAGCCCTTTTTCTTTGTCCATAATAGATCTTCTCATTTCATTTTTTAACAAGTAAAATACCACAACTATCCCCACTTACTTTATTTATTACACCTCACCCACCTCATTTAATACACTCCACCCATTTTTCATTAAGGGTATTATGGTAAACTTTCACCTTTTTTCAACTCTTCTTAAAAACCACCAAAAGTCAAAATGAGAACATCTTAGGCGGACGGAGGGAGTATATATAGTAACCCTACACAATATGGGCCAAATTTAGGGTTTCTGTGTATATCTTATCAATGGCTTCATGTAGCATATGTATCATTGACCAAATCCATTAATTGAACTGTGATTCCAACCAATAGGCAATATAATTTCCATTTGAATGAGTTACTCCCCCTTCCTAAATTACTTTGTTCTTTTCTTTTACATACGGACTACCTTAAAAATTGAATGAATGTAGATGTGCATTACGTCCGTATTCATTTCATTCTTAATGTATCTATGGACGGCTATTTATAAAAGTAGTCAAAAACACTTTGAGATTTGAGCTAGGAGAAATCAATGGGCAATTAATTTACCTAAATAGACTTCAACAAAAATTTAACACCCCTTTGACATATACTACAAGAAATTAAAAGGAGAACTGAAATGAAAATAATTAAAAAAAGAACAAATAAAAACCCTACACTGTTTTCTTGGACTTTACTTGATCTCTAGCTCCACATGAATCTTTAACAATAATCTCTGGGCTTTTCTTGTCAATCTTCTCCTCTCCCTCTTCTCCTCCTCCAAGCTCGCTTGAAGAAGAAGTCCCATCAGCAGCTGCCTGCGCAGGCAGCTGCTGATGGTCAGAGGAAGAGGAGGGAGGACAGACGGCGGCGGCAGGGGGCTCGGGCGGGGGCCCCGGGAAAAACATCTGGAAATCACTGGAGAAAGCGGTGGTGAAGTCTATGTAAGGGGAAGGATCGAATAACTCTTGATGAACAAAAAAATTATGGCTGGGAGAACTAAGAGAGGAAGCTGCGGCCGGCTTCCGATCGTCGTCGTTTTCGTCTCCGAAGAAAGGGAATATGTTGTTTCCTGCTCCCATGTGGTCGTGGAAGAAATGGTTTTCCGACATAGATAGATCTAAAATCACACGGCCTGGCCTGGCCTTGGGTCTGCACACTTTTGGTAAATAAGCCTAGAGAGAGAGAGAGAGAGAGAGAGACTTAGGGATTTTCCAAAGTTTCTTAGTTTTTTAAGAAGATGAAAGTGAAGCCTTTAGAGAGAGAGAGAGAGAGATGGGTGTGTGAATATATAAAAGGTAGAAGAGACTTTCAGGTCAGCTTCCTCCCTCCATTAAAGAGAGAAAGAAGATCAGACTTTTTATGCTTTATTAGCTGCCTAGAAGTTACTCAGGGTCAGGGTTAGGGATACAACCGGTTGTCTGGTTATATATTCCGTAAGTCTGACCCGAGTTAGTTCGGGCACGGCTTTTATTTTAGTAGATAAGGTTGGGATTTTTTATTGTTTTGGTTTAGATTTGCTGAAGTTTGGTCGGGTCGGTTATGCCCGGGTTCAGGGTTAGATTATCTTCTCTATTCAATGTGAAAAATCTTAATATTTTTATTGTTCTTTTAGAAGTATTTGTCAAGTTACTAGTTTACTACATACGGAGGGAGTATTTATCAAATGAGCTCTATAATAGAAATGTTCAAGAAATACTTCCTTAGTCCATAAAGTCTATTCCTTTTTCACTTTTAGAAAATTTAGGGAATGATAATTTTATGTTGACTTTCTAAAAACAAATTTGATGTGATGACTATAAATAAGATGTGATGGGTATACTATTACTTCCTCCATTCGTAAAAACAATATTCTTTCATTTTTTTCACTTCCAACAACACTTTCACTTTCTATTTAAAAACCACTTTTACCCCTACTTTTTCATAGCCTACCTATCACATCATATTTTTATCCATTATCCATCACACCAAAGACAAAATTGGAAGTCAACTATAATTTAACACTTCTTTATTTTTACATTTGGTCAAAATAGGAATTCTTTTTTAGAACGGATGAAGTAGTAAAAAGATATGATATGACGTACATGTACTATAAGAATTAGTATAGATAAATATGAATTTTTAATAGAATTGAAAAAAGATTTTGTGGGACAAGAAAAAAAGAAAAAAAGTCTATGGGATATAATTTATTTCGAAGAATTATATCACCATGTTGGTTCTGCACTCACTAGCTTAGATCTGACTTTTGTATAAAATAATATCCAATAACTTTATTAAGGTACTTCATCCGTCTCATTTTAAATCGTCTGTTTTGACTTTTGAACATATTTATGGAAAAGAAAAAATAAAGTTGATTTTTCGAAATTGTCATTACTTTTTAGGAGGGGTGACGATGAATGAGAAGATAAGGTGGAGAAGAGTGACTTATTTTAGGGATAGTTTAGGTATTTTACTCTTAAACGTTTATGATAATAAGTAACAAACAACTTATTTTGGGACAGAAAAAAAAGACAAACAGACAATTTAAAATGGGACAGATAGAATATGTTTTAATGGCATTCAACATTATATTCGTGAAATATCAATATATAAGCAATGCTAGGGGTACACCAAAGGTATACCCCATTTGTCTCACACTCCCTTCTCCACCATCCATTTTTATCTACTTTTTATTTATTTAATTTTTTTTTAAAATTCTTGCTCATTTTTGTGGTAATGGAGAGGGTGTGAGACAAATGTGGTACACCTTTGGTGTATAAAGGTGTACACCTAGCATTTTTCAAGAAAATTTTAGGGGTTCTGTAATTGACACTGTGAGAGTGTTTGGCAGCACGATGCTTTTAACAATTTAGCTTCTGCTTTGAGTGAAAGTGATTTTTCTCTGTTTGGCATGTCAGCCTCTGCTTTTCACCAACATTATTTTGTACAAGGAACACCGTTTCGGAGAAGCAGATATGAGATGCTTTTGCTTTCATCTTCTGTATAAATTACTTTATCCATAAGCTAATCACTCCCAAACACCCTCTACATATGTTAACCACGTGGGTTTTGAACTCGTGACCTCTAGGTCATCAAGGCTCTAATACCATGTTAAGGAACCAACTCAACCACAAGCTCAAGCTTGTGGCTCATGAATGATTGTTATATATATACTCTAACAATATATATATATATATATATATATATATATATATATATATATATATATATATATATATATATATATATATATATATATATATATATATATATATAATATATATATATATATATATATATATATATATATATATATATATATATTTCCAATTTATGTTTGAAAACGAATATTATGATTTTAATTTTTTTTAAAGTATTGACTCTATTGCAATATACTCCCTCCGTCCCAAAAAGAATGGGACGGTTTGACTTTTTGGGAAATTAAGGGAGATATATTTTGGTATTAACTTTCCAAAAATACCCTTGATGTGATGGGTAAAAGTATGATGTGATAGGTAGATTATTAGAAAAAAGGTATGATGTGATAGGTAGGGTATGAAAAAGTAAGGGGTAAAAGTGATTTTTTAATAGAAATGTAACGGACTTTATGAGACGCAATTTTTTCTAAACGTAACAAACTTTTTGGGACGGAGGGAGTATATAGTATCTGTATATATTTTTTTCAAACTAATAACGCACAAAGAGTCAACACTTTTGCCTCCGTTGGGACTCAAACCTGAGTGAACTTCTCTATGAATTCTGAAGAGTTGGGTACCTACCACTCAAGGCGGGATAGAAATTCTATTGTGATACGGAGTATTAAATTTGTGTTACAGTTCAATGAATTTTTTGTTTTGGCTAAGTTATGTTCACAGGTTGGAGATAATTAATTGATCAAACTTTGATGAAAATTGAAAAAAAGAAAAGAAGAAAGACAGGACGAAGTTTGTATTAAAAAAATAAAAGCGGATAAAATTAGTCAAAATATTAAAGGACCATGCTACACTTACACCAAAAAATATACCTCATTTGTACAACACAGGTTTGCACAAACATTTCGATGGTTTACACCGACACAAGTGTTGGTGCGTTAATAAAAATTCACACGGACACAAATGTTGGTGCGTTTAACAAAAATTAGTTTTACACCAACACAAAGTGTTGGTGCAAAACTGCGGGGTACAAATTGGGGTACAAAACTTAGGGTATAATCCAATATTAAAATCTGGAGGCTTGACATTTGTTGCCAAGAGAATTTTTATAGAGTCCGATCATATCATGATTGAAGCCCAATGATTGCGTTAGTGCTGCCCAAAACAATTACTCCGTACTTCTTCAGGATTTAATTCTTTTATTTGTGTTATTTATTCGAAGGTATTGCTACTATTTATACTCAATAAAAGAAATTATGATATACAAACTAAACTAAAATATTTATTCCACATTTTAAGATCATTTCTTAAATTGATTGTTTTTAGAAAGTAAATAATTAAATCCAAACGAAGAAAACTCTAAATATGGACCTCCCATGCATAAATTAAACATTTAGTGCACGTTTTCTTCGTCTAATCTTATTAAATTTGATTTTATTTTATAAAGGTCTTATTTGATCTAATCTTAACTGATTTAATCTGTAACTAGTTATATTTTAAAATTTATTTTATCTAGTTTGGTCTGATCAAATTTCAATAAAAATATATCATATGAGTAATTAATAAAAATAAGTTGAATACAAAAAAAAAAATTAATGTATAAAACGAAATTAATGCTTGATTGATTCCTTCTATATTTTTTCCCAGAATTATTTCTTTTACTCCAAACAACTTTTACCATGCGTGATTTAATTGAAAGGCTAGAAATACAAAAATCAGACAACATCTATAAATTGAACCGACAAATATTAGGGAGTACAAAAAAGAGGTGTTAAATATGATGGCCATAGAGATAATGGTTAGAATATAAATAAGTATTTCTAAGCTACAACCATAACCTTGAACTTTTGGTTGAATTGGTTCTTTGAAATGGTATCAGAGCAATCCTACTGTGACGGACGAACGAGCTTAGTTCACATAACAGGGAAGATTTAGGGGTTTCAAAAAGAAGATGCAACGAGGAGGTTCCATTCCTAAGTGGGGGTGAATGTAATGCCCTGATTTAAAAAAATAATTGGATTGGGGAAAGAAAAGACTAAAAAAGGATTGATAGTACTACTCATACCAAGAAGGTACATCTTCTTTTCGATAGCTCATCACCTAGAAGCTCTAAAGTTAAGCATGCTTGACCTGGAACAATTTTAGAATGGATGACCCATTGGGAAATTTCTTGGGCACGCACAAGTGAGGACAAAGTGCACGGAAAAGACATGTGTTGGTTTGTGGGGTCAGTCTACAATCCTATGAGCGGACCCTTACGATCAGGGTGGGGGCCGGAGTGTTACAAATGGTATCAGAGCCTAGTTTTAAGAAAATTAAAGTTTCACGTGTAAAGCTCGAAAAAGACTACGTCTGCACATGAGAGAACATATTAGAATATAAATAGCTCTTCCTGGATCACAACCAAAAACTTGAATTTTTGGTTGAATTGGTTCTTTTGACAATAATTAACCACGGCTCTTTGGTGGTTAACCCACAATTTATTACGGTGAAAGTAAAAGTAACAAATTAAAAGATGAAAAGAAAGAAAGGCTTTCAATTTTGTTACGGGGGACATCATAATGACATCTCACGTGGAGAGATAACTTTCGTTTCAGTTTTAGAATTCGTGTGGAATGGACTCTGATCTGATCTCTCGTGCATATAAATTACTGTGTCATGCTTTCCTAAATTTACTGCGGAACAAGTTAAAGTTTGGTTTTTTTTGTTTTTGCTTAAGTTAAAGGTTGTTTAATTTGCTTCAAAACTCCATTCACCACCCCATGGTCAATTTCTCATTTAATTCATATAGCACCAACGACCTCTTTGAGAACAATGTCACAAGTTAGCGTTATCATTTTAAAAAGATTATCAATGGACATTGTTTATTGTTATCATTTTTAAAATTAATCTGCACTGATGAGTGTATTCCACCCACGACCGGTCAAAGAAGAAGGCCAAATCGTTGACCGGTCAATCTCGAGAGTTTTGGAAGGGAGACTTAAATCGTCAGCAAAACGACATATCATCGGCCAAAATATGACCGGTATACTTCACAAAAAAGTATACTGGTCAAACTATGTTGTCGTCCTATTTATTCCAGACTTCGATGAATTCACCCCTCGGAGATTACCCGGTGTAGTTTCTGAGGTTGGAAAGTGTCAGCAGAAGAGGATTTGCGAGGGGCTTGGCGTGTAGCGACCCGTGTCAGTAGAGGACAACTGGAGATGCTGAAGAATCCATCCAAGGCGCTACTCGACAAAGGGAATGATCCCCCTCACAAGGCGACAAGGCAGCTCGAGGACGAAACCAGCCACCTCGCACCACATCAGCAGCATGCCCCCACGTGGGCGCACGTGGTCCTGTCCCCTTAGCCTAGTATAAATACTCATGTAAACCTCAGAAAGGGGGATCGGAATTCTTTCTCTCTGAACTCCCTTGTAAAAGCACCCGTGCATTCTCCGTTATAATATAAATTGGGCTACAGGTGTTCCACCTAAAGTCCTTCCGGTCAATCTACGAGTTTTTACCTTTCTTACTTTGCCAAATCAAGCAAACTATTCTAGACCCGGTCTAGTATAGTTTGATCGGTCAAGTAATTTACACCATCATTTTTGGCGCCACCCGTGGGACCGTTAAGGTTTCTTCTCCTAAACACAAACCTACCCACCAAAACACCACTCGAAATGTCTTACAGCCAACAAATCAACGCTACTTCCGCACAGGTGCAAGCCACCAATGAGGGCGCCAGCATCCCTGTGGCTGCTACCATACCGGTCATTTCAGCCCCGGTGTTGCCTCTAGGTCTGAGCTCTGTCCCGACGGCCAGCGTGATCAGTCCCTTCGCGACCCCCGTCCCTTCCGCTGGACCGAGGGTCACATTCCCACCAAGCATGGCTCAATTCATGAACGACCCGACCAACCTACAAGCCATCCAGGGCTTTGGCCAGGTTATGGCCATGTGCCAGCAGAACGGGGGGATGCCTTTCCTCCCTGGTATGTTCCCATTCGCCCTTCCAGGCGCGGGGACCATGCCCCTACAAGCTCCGATGGCGGTGACGACGTTCCAGACGCCGATGCCGCAACCATCACCTTTCCAGCCCCAGCTGGTCAGCACCATGGCCCGTGTCAACTTGACCGACGCACTTAACGCCGCAGGGCCGTCGCGTCCCCCGCAAGCTACGGATCCGCAGGTCACTCCTGATGGTCATTGCGTCTCAATTGAGAGCAATGACGGCGAGTGGGACATCCCGAGGGCCCACAAGAAGAAGAAAGGTAAAAACATCCGGCCAGCGACCTCCCGAAACTCTGCCTTCGAAAGGCTGGGGGATAGGGAGGAAGGCCAGAGGAAGTCAGCCAAGCAAAGGCTGGGGTAGAGCGTTGCCCATGTCAGCGCGTTCGCCCGGCTAGGCGAGGTGCGGAAGGCCGAGCCTGCCCGCACCCGGCGCTCCCGGTCTAACCGACAGGAGCCAGCGAAGACGAGGGCCTCCCACCAGGAAGGGGAGACAGAGAGCCAGCCTAGGTTACTGGTGGCGAACCGGTTAACCATCCCAAACGACCGCGTCCAGCAGATGGAGGCAAAGCTGGAAAGGCTGGAAAAGAAGGTCGGAGAGAAGAATGACCGGGACAAACCCCTGGCAGGGTCCCCGTTCACCGCAAGGGTCCATCTGACACCTTTCCCGCGAAAGGTCAAGATCGACGCCCCCAGATTCACCGGGAAGGAAGATCCGGAAATCCATCTGGACTCCTTCAACCAGAGTGCGACCATGAACGGTTGCACCGATGAAGAAAAGTGCCTTCTTTTCTTCCAGACCTTGCGGAACCGAGCCACTGAATGGTTCAATAAGCTTCGCCCGGGAAGCATTGATTCATTCAGTGATTTGGCCTCAAAATTCAAGGCCAAGTTCTAGGAGAATTGTACTAAGAGGAAGAAATTCACCTATCTTAGTACAGCCGGGCAAAGAGAGTCTGAGAACTTTACTCAGTTCCTTACCCGGTGGAAGGAAGAGGTGGACAAGGTGGAAGAGATGGATGACAAGACCGTCCTCTCCCTCCTCTTGAATGGCTTGCGTGCTAGGGAACTATACAAGGAGTTCTGCCGGAAACCCCCAGCCACGTGCCAAGAGGCCTACCATACTGTGTGGGAGTTTGCTGAGGCTGAAACCCAACTCCGGGCAAAAAGAGAAGCTGAGCATGGTCACAAGTCCAAGCCGGTGCAAGTCAAGAAGGAAGAAGCATCGGGACCTAGCCGGCCGAGGCACCACTATGACCCGGTCATCCGAGTGGTCAATACAGAGGAATGCCAAGAAGTCCGGAAAGCACCGGTCATTCCTCCAGAAAACCCTACCGGTCAAGTAGGGCGGCAGTGGTCGGGCACCTATTGTTCGTACCACAGGTCAGATTCCCATAACACCTCCGAATGTAAAAGTGTTAAGGGGGTCATCCGGCAGATGATCGATAGCGGAGAGCTGGACAAAGATTACTTGTAGAAAGCCCAGGAGAAGAGTCATCAATGGGTTAGGCCAGCTGCCCCAGGGAATGACCGGGACAATGACCGGCGGAGGAATAACCGGCCAAGGGAGCGGCAACCTGCCCCCGAAAAAGAACACATCGGCATGATCTTCGGCGGACCCGAGGGCGGAGATTCAGCCGCGCAGCAGAAGAACTGGGTCCGGAGCATTTATGTGGGAGAAGTAAGTGCTGAACCGCCCAGGCGTAAACATACTAGGAGGGAGCCGATCGTCTTTACTGACCGGGATCTCCCTCCTACCGATGAAGATCACAATGATCCATTGGTCATCACCATGGACATTAATGGGGTGGATGTTGCCTGGGTACTTGTTGACACCGGCAGCAGTGTCAACATCTTATACCTGGAGACCTTCCAAAAACTCAGCTTGTGTCGAACACAACTTGAACCCCTCAAAACCCCTCTCAGGCTTCACGGGGGACACCGTTGAAGCGGAAGGATCCATAGTTCTACCGGTCGAACTAGGATCAGGTGAAAAGACCGTGTGGAAGAAGATGCGGTTCATAGTTGTGGACATCAAATGCGTCCACAACGCAATTCTAGGAAGGCCATGCATCAATAAAGTCGGGGCGGTGATTTCCATGCCTCATCTATGCATGAAGTTCCACACTCCAGGTAGTGTGGGTGAGGTGAAGGGCGACCAGAGGAACGCCCGGGAGTGCTATGCCCGGGCAGTCAAGAAAATGACCAGGGGGGTCATTGTCATCTCCTAAGAGATCACAAAGGGAGAGACCCGGGAGAAACTGGAGCCCGAGGCTGAGACGGTGGAAATCGAACTTCACCCGGGTGATTCTTCGAGGATGGTCAGAATTGGAGCAAATCTCCCTGAGGATCTCAAGGAGCAGATTACACGGGTCCTCCAAGAATACGCGGGCATATTCGCATGGAGCGTGGCGGATATGCCCGGGATAGATCGATCTGTTATCTGCCACCGGTTGGCCGTGAAGGAGGGAAGTCGACCGGTACGCCAAAAGAAGCGGTACCTGGCCAGTGACCGGCGAGACTTCGTCAAGAAGGAAGTGAAAGACCTCCTCAGTGTTGGTCACATCCGTGAAGTCAAGTACCCGGATTGGCTGGCCAACGTTGTCCTTGCTCCCAAGGGCGACACGTGGAGAATGTGTGTGGATTATACGGACTTGAACAAGGCTTGTCCGATGGATTCATACCCCCTCCCCAGTCCGGATCAAATGGTGGACGAAACTGCGGGGTGCGAACTCCTAAGTTTCATGGATGCCTTCAAGGGTTACCACCAAATCTACATGGCCAAGGAAGATGAAGAGAAGACGTCATTCCTCACACCCGAAGGAACCTACTGCTACCGGGTAATGGCGTTTGGCTTGAAGAACTCGGGGGCAACCTACCAGCGCATGGTGAACAAGCTCTTCAAGCCACTACTGGGAAAGACCATGGAGGCATACGTCGACGACATGCTGATCAAAAGCCAGGTATCTCTGAACCACCCAGCTGATATGCGAGCCACGTTCGATATCATGGCAAAGTACAACCTCCGGCTGAATCCTAAGAAATGCGTCTTCGCAGTTCGTACCGGGAAGTTCTTGGGATTCATGGTGACCAAGAGAGTGTTAGACAAAAGTGCAACTCTAGAGGGGGGGTGAATAGAGTTGTTTTCAAGAATGTACGTTTTTCGTAAAAATTATCGCAGGGAAAAGTAAGGAGAGTAAGGGAAAGAAGAACACCGGGATTTATACTGGTTCACCACCTCGTGGCTAGTCCAGTCCTCCGAGAGACTCTCTCGAAAGTCCTACTAATCTTCAAGCTTCAACGGGTGCTTGAAAAACCGGTACAACTTGAGAACTTGAATCACACAAGCCTCACTTTCTTACAACAACAAGACTTGAGTCTCACAAGTCTTAAGAACAACACTCAAATGAGATTGAGTTTACAACACAAGAATGAAAGCTCACACAATTGAGCAAAGTAGTGTTGAAAGATTTAAGCTCTATGGATGACAACTTCTATAGCACTCAAAGAAAAAATATTTCTAACTCTCAAAAATAATATTTTGATGAGGAAGATGAAGCAAAGTATGAATAGCTCAGGGAAATATGTTGGAGTGCAAAAGGTGTGTTGAAATGAAGGAGAATGAGGGATTAAATAGGCTGAGAAGAATAAAGCCGTTGAAGAAAGTTGATGTTCTGTACCAGAGAGAATTAATCGATTAAATTAGGAATTTTAATCGATTAAAGTGTACAGAAGCGAAAAGCCTGAAAAGAAAGCTGAATAATAATCGATTAAATGAAGGCAAATAATCAATTAATAGGCTCTGTCCGAACTAATCGATTAATTGCTGAGAAATAATCGATTTTTGTTCAAAAATGAGCAGCCCTACTGAAAGGCTTAAAAATCGATTAAAATGAAGCAAAAAATCGATTAGGAGGTTCTGTCCAAGCTAATCGATTTTTTTTGGAGAAAAAATCAATTAAGAATTCAAACCTGAAAAATTGCGCTGGATCTAATCGATTATTTTAAAGGAAATAATCGATTAAAATGAAAATAATGCGCAAACACAAAGGGCCCAAGCCAAGTGCGATTGGAAGCACTTTGGCTTCTAACTCGTTGTTTGCGACAACGAGAATAAGAAGGCGCTCCTACGATTATATCTCCCTTATTCAATGAATTTGAGTAGGGGAGAGAAAAAGAGAGTCCAAAAATTATTTTGTGTGTCAAACAATACAGAAAAAAATTAAAGTATATTTTTCTCACCAAAGAAAAATGTGTAACTTTAAGAAAATGTTTAAAGAAATTTTGACACACTTATTTTGAGATTGACTCACTAAAATATTTTAGACAGAGAAAAAATGATTTTTCAACTGACTCAAAAATAATTTTTATCCCTCAGAAATTAAATTGTTTTGTGCACAAGATATTGTCATCCTTACAAGAATCCAAGACTCAATAAAAATTAAAAAGTCTTCGGAGTCTTCACATCATTTCGAAAAATTGCGTTGGGGGACCGTTGATTTTTATCCCGTAACTTTCTTGATACGCCTCTTTTCTTTTCTCGATACGAAAATTAAATTTCCGATCATCGTTTGAATTTCATCATCCTGTTTGTCATTTATCAAAACAAAAATATTCCAGAAAAATAATAAAGGGGTTTGAACTCATGTCCAACAGAGAGGAATAGAGCCCAACCCAGAAAAAATCCGGACTATCACTGAAATGCAAGCCCCTACCTTCGTTAGGGATGTTCAAAAGTTGACCGGTCGTTTAGCGGCCCTCAGCCGGTTCCTTTCCCGGTCAGCTGAGAGATCCCTGCCCTTCTTCAAAGTTCTGAAGAAGGCCAACGCATTTGCATGGGACGAAGAATGCCGGAGGGCATTCGAGGAGCTAAAAGAGTACCTAGCGTCGGATATTGTATTGTCTAAACCCGAACCGGGTGAAACTCTGTATCTGTACCTGGGGATTTCCCCAAATGCTGTAAGCTCCGTTTTAATAAGAGATGATGGGGCGCAAAAGCCCATTTATTATGTGAGCAAAGCACTAAACGGTGCTGAGAGTAGATATACGGCGATGGAAAAGGCGCTTTTCATCTCCACAAAAAAGTTAACATCATACTTCCAAGCTCACCCGGTAGAAGTCTTGACTGACCAACCGCTGGGTGCAGTGTTTCGAAATTCAACATCCTCCGGGAGGATGGTGAAGTGGGCGATGATGTTAACTCAATTCCACATTGAGTACCGGCCGAGGTCGGCAATTAAGGGACAGGCCCTTGCTGACTTCCTAGTAGAAATGACCAGTCTAACTCCAGACTTACCGGTCAACAAGCCCACTGAGCAATGGTGGGAGATGGCAGTTGATGGGGCATCCGGTCCTAGAGGATACGGGGGTGGTATCGTGTTCACCACCCCAGGAGGGTTCAAGATCTACCATGCAATCGTCTTCAACTTCAAGCTGACGAACAATGAGGCAGAATATGAAGCTCTGGCTGGAGGGCTCAGACTTGCCCAAGCCCTGAAAATCAGCCGAGTCAGTATCAAATCTGACTCTAGCCTGATAGTAGGGCAGGTGACCGGTAACATGGAAGCAAGGGAAGGACGCATGGCACAATACAAGGACCTTGTACTCGCCATGTTGAAAGGCTTCGAAGAATTCAAGATCGCCCAAATTCCCCGGGCGGAGAACGCGGATGCAGACCTTCTCTCCAAATTGACGCAGTATGCTCCCGAGCATGTTTCGAAACTTGCCCGGGTAGAGATCCTTGACCGTGCAAGCATCGAGAAATTAGAAGTCGCCGCTATAACGACCGGAAGCCAGTTTGACCGATCAAACTTGGTCAGGGCGGAAGACCATTGGATGTATGATCTGATGGAATATTTGATGGATGGGAGCTTGCCAGAGCAAGACGACCAGGCAAGGAAAGTGAAGCTCAGGGCACCCCGATTCCAGATTCTTGATGGAAAGCTGTATAAAAGGGCATTTGGGGGGCCACTCCTGAGATGTCTAACCAACCGGGAGGCTGAGCGAGTCATAGCGGAAGTCCACGAAGGCGTATGCGCGGCGCATCAAATGTCCCGTACGCTTTCCCAGCGCATCATCTTGTTGGGATATTACTGGCCAACAATTGTCCAGGATTGTGAGAGGTATGTACAGAAATGTAGAACATGTCAAGTGTTCTACAAGTACCCCGGTAGACCATCAACCTACTATCACCTCGTATCGAATGTCATCCCATTCGCTAGGTTCGGGGTTGATATCATTGGAGCATTCCCAGTCGCCCAAGGAGGGAAGAAGTTCGTGATCGTAGCCATCGATTACTTCACCAAATGGATCGAGGCCGAAGCATTGGCCAACATTACCACACAACAATGCAAGAAATTCATTTGGAAGAACATCATTACGAGGTTTGGAGCGCCCATGAACCTCATCACCGACAACGGCCCACAGTTCCGAAATCCAAGATTCACTGAATACTTGGAGGGTTTCGGGATCAAGCACAATCGCTCTTCGGTGGCGTACCCCCAAGGAAATGGCCAAGTCGAAAACGCCAACAGAACTATTGTAGATGGTTTGAAGAAGCGGTTGGGAGAAGCAGGAAACAAGTGGCTGGAAGAGCTCCCACACATCGTATGGGCATTCCGGGTAACACCCAGGAGGGCTCATGGGGAAACTCCATTCTCCCTAACCTATGGATGTGAAGCAAGGCTGCCCATTGAAGCTGAATTCCCAACATTCCGGGAATCAAACTATCAACCCCAGCAGAATGAGGAAGACCACTTGGCCGAACTCAACTTGGTCGAAGAGCGGAGAATGGCCGCGGAAGTTAAAATGAGCACATATCAACAAGTTGTGAAGAAGTACCATGACAACAAGGCTGGGTCGCGGTACTTCCAAGTTGGGGATGAAGTCATACGAAGAAGAGAAGCAAGTAGACCCGGCAACGGAGGAAAGCTAGCAAAAAACTGGGAAGGCCCATATAGGGTTAGAGCCATCATTCGCCCGGGGACATACCGGTTAGAAACTCTTGAAGGGGTACCGGTAGAAAGAACCTGGAATTCCCATCATCTTCGCAAGTTCTACAAATGATTGTAATACTAGGCAAGACCTACTTTATTATCAATCAAACTGATGATGTTCAATACTCTATTTGGTAGCGGCAGGATTGATAGGTCGAACATATCCTAGGAGGGCTTCCTGGGTGGATCGAATCCACTTGGCTAAGCCAATTGAGACACAGGCCCGGACCTGGCACACTGGTTACTACACCGGTCTTGCTCAGTATAATAGAAAAAATATCAAAACCCGGAAGAGGGGCCCGGAAGAGGGTATGCCTGCAAGAGGGCTGGACCTGGAAGAGGGTTCGAACCGTACTTACACGGGCCCATGAGGTTTGACTGGTGTCGGGGAATCAGCCATCGCCGTCAAATTGATTGGGGACTAAAAAGATGCCCATTAAAAGAAATAGAAGGGGATCGTCCACCGTGGCGCATCCTATATCCCCCTTCTCAGGGAAGACTTGAATGGGGGGTGAGCTAAGGCCTTCCCGGGATGGTAGAAATCAAAGGGCCATTAAAAGACTTAATCACCCGGAAGAGGGGGTTCTAGAAGAAGGGTGCATTTGAACCTTGGAGAGGGTTCGAAACCATTCGACATGGTTAAATCTCCAGTATTCTTGCCGGTTAAGGATACTTCAAGAATTTTTAGGTTACAGGTGTTTCCATCTACAACCTACCGATAAAAAAAAAACAATACCCCGGTCGGGTATGGGCACATCAGGACCTCGAAAGTTCTACATCCATCAAAAGGCAAGGCAGTTGACCGGTCAAACCATGGCGTGGGAATTCACCGGTCAAAGTAAATTTTACCAAAAGGATTGGTGAAGTTATCCAAAATGCGAAAGTAAAGTTCGGCCGGTCAAACTTGTTAAGTTGGCCAAAATGATGAAGACGTTTGAAAAGCAAAAATGGGGGTCTGACCGGTCAAGGTTACTTGAGCTAATCCTTCAGATGAAGAAATCAAAGAGAACTTTGAAGTTCCACCGGTCGAAAACAATTGGGAAGTGGCCTGATTTATGTACCGGTCAGAATTTCTATGATGGTATTCTAAGGAGCAAGATCAAAAAATAAATCAAACAATCAGGCGTGGAAGATTAACCGGTATAAAGAGAAAACATAGCATTCAAACGAAATAAGAATGTTAAATGTTTTACAGTTACACCGGGCATTCCCGGGGAAATGAGTTTGAAGTTTTACAAAGAACAACCGGTCTAGGCCGGGGAGATCCTAATCTAAGGGGAAAGGGGGAATGGGCTCTTCTTCTGGGGTTGGAGCCAGGCCGTAAGATGCCGCACTGAAGCTTGGGTCTCTTCTAAGCAGTACCCGGTGAGAGGCGATCCGGTCTTTCTTTTGTCCACTCTTGAATCTGAAGGATCCAATCGCGGTGATCATTCTCCTTCCTTCAGGCTCCTGTACTCCATCGCGGTCTCTGGCGTCGCCGTCATCACCCGGGCAGCAACGGCTTTGTTCTCTTCAACCCAGGCGACAGCGCGCCCGGGGAAGGTTTCTTCCTTCTCCGCTGCTTCCCTCTTGGCTTCAGAGACTTCGTCCAGAAGCCGGCCATTCTCCTCCTTCAGTTGGGAGATTTCAGTCTTCATTGCCCTGGCCAGCCCAAACAGCCGGATCAGCTCATCAGCCTGGCTCCTTAGGATGAGTGCCATCTCTTCCTTCTCCTTCTTCAGCCGGTCGACTTCAGAAGGGGAACTCATCCCCAACTGGTCCACTGTTTGCGGCCCGATCTCCCCCGCCTGCACAAAAACGAAATAGACCGGTAAGTTTCTCGATAAAAAAAAACAAATAAAGACCGGGATGACATCAAGACTTACCTCCTTCAGCCTTAGCCCCAGATTGATGAAGGCCTCCTCGATAGTCTGGTCGGCCGGCTCAGGATCTGACCTTGCCCTTTTCTTGGCGTAGGAAGGGTGCGTGGTCGCCACCTTCTTCACTCGGCGACCGGCCTTCTCCTTCTCCTTCCCCGTAGACCGGTTGTCTTGGGGCTCATCTTCATCCAGGATTTCCACGGTCTCTGGATTGACCGGGAAAGTCCTGGCAGGATTGGCTTGGGAGCCCCCGATCTCCCCCACCGGTTGGTCGTTGGGAATGACGAACTCTTCAAACTCCATATCTGCAAAACAAACTAAAACCATTAAGTACAAATACTTTGGCCGGTCAACTACGAATCACGAGAAAAATGAAAAGTACCTGGGTGGGAGTTGCCCTCAGCCTCCGCAGTGTTGCCCGGGGAGGGTACCCCGCGCCCCGCTGCGTCATGGGCCGGGGAGGTACCCTCGCCACCCGATTCGACCCTCCAAACCCAGCTGCCATAATGGAAAGTCCTCCCGGTGAAAGGATCCCCACGCATGAGGACCTCAAGATTCGCTTCCAAGTCTGGGGAGGAAGCCGGTGCAGTGTACTCTTGGTCGAGCAGATGGTCATTCCATTTCAGACCAGCCAGAGGAGTGAAGAATGGGGGAAACTCGATGAAAACAAATTTTTTCTTCCATCCTCGGTTACTCTGGGGGACTTCGGAAATGAACTTCCTACCGGTACGGGCTTTGAAGAATACAAAGCCTTCGCAGCCGGATCCGCCCGGTAGGACTTCGAAGCAAAAAAGGAAAAGACGCAAAGAGGGGAAGATTTTCAGATGGGTACAAATATTTACGAAGGAATGAAGGTACCGGTGGGCGTTAGGAGTTATTTGGCCGGGCAAAATCCTAAACGCATGGCAGACTTCAATGAGGAGGGGGCGAAGGGGAAAGACTATGCCCGCGTCCAGGGAAATGGTATGGAACCCTATCATATCCTCCCGGTGGGGTTCAACGATATTGGGCCAGTTAGGTTCGTAGAGGTGGGTATACCCATCCGAGAGCCTCCTACGGATTTTGTTTAAAGCAATTTTAGATACACGGGAAGGTATGTCAAGGACGTAGAAAGTGGGAAGCGGAAAGTAACCGGCAGCATGAAGCCGCTCCTCCCACGCATCCCGGGTTTCGTGTTCAGGGTCATAGGGGCCCGGTTCATCATCGACCGGGTCATCCCTCCCCACGAAAGTTTCACCGGGCACCTGATTTACAGGATGCGGGTCGAGAATGGAGGAGTTGGGAACCTGACCGGGCGTAGATTCAGGAGAAGAAGACCCGGTCGAGGAAGATGAGTTGGAATCCTCAGAGGAGCAGTCCTCTGAGGACGAGATCCTATCGCTAAACGAAGACATGGCCGGGAAAGAAAAAAGAGAAGGAAGGGGGAACTTACTTGACTCGGAGGGCTGGATAGCGAAAGATAAGGAACTTGACCAGTGAAAGCTCTAGGAGGCGAAGTGCGAAAAGTGAGAAGTGAAAGGGGTTAGAGGCCTTTATATAGGAGGGAGGAAGCCGAATCAGGCGACGTGGCCTCTCCAGGTTACGCCGCGTCAGGCGGCGCAATGATGACCCACTGGCAGGCAAAACGACGGGTGGGCCGCCGACCGTTGCAACGACGTGTGTCCAACACGTGTCAAAAACTCTGAGTTCAAGTTTCAAATTTTGAGATTTTCGGGCGGGAAAAGTCTGAAATTCAATTTTGAACCCGTTTTTCAGGATTTTTTACTTCCCGCTCATGACAAATTGCATGACCGAGAAGTGGAGGGCTTATTGATGGGTGTATTCCACCCACGACCGGTCAAAGAAGAAGGCCAAATCGTTGACCGGTCAATCTCGAGAGTTTTGGAAGGGAGACTTAAATCGTCAGCAAAACGACATATCATCGGCCAAAATATGACCGGTATACTTCACAAAAAAGTATACCGGTCAAACTACGTTGTCGTCCTATTTATTCCAGACTTCGATGAATTCACCCCTCGGAGATTACCCAGTGTAGTTTCTGAGGTTGGAAAGTGTCGGCAGAAGAGGATCTGCGAGGGCTTGGCGTGTAGCGACCCGTGTCAGTAGAGGACAACTGGAGATGCTGAAGAATCCATCCAAGGCGCTACTCGACAAAGGGAATGATCCCCCTCACAAGGCGACAAGGCAGCTCGAGGACGAAACCAGTCACCTCGCACCACATCAGCAGCATGCCCCCACGTGGGCGCACGTGGTCCTGTCCCCTTAGCCTAGTATAAATACTCATGTAAACCTTAGAAAGGGGGACCGGAATTCTTTCTCTCTGAACTCCCTTGTAAAAGCATCCGTGCATTCTCCGTTATAATATAAATTGGGCTACAGGTGTTCAACCTAAAGTCCTCCCGGTCAATCTTCGAGTTTTTACCTTTCTTACTTTGCCAAATCAAGCAAACTATTCCAGACCCGGTCTAGTATAGTTTGACTGGTCAAGTAATTTACACCATCACGCACCATTAAAATTTTATCTAAAACGTCATCGTTAATCGAAAATGTTATTCCCACACGAGCCCTAAGACCATGTTATCTTCATCTGTTCTGAATGATTCTGATCCGATTGGAATAAGTTTTGATCTGATCTAAATGTAGTTATATCTAAAGCTACTTCTGATCTGGTCTGAACTGATTTCAATAAAAAAAATAATATCAGTATTATGAAAAAGTTGAAGAGAACATGATCTACTCCCTCCGTTCCACAAAACCCTTCCTCTTTCGTTTTTTTTGCTTTCCACAAAACAGTTCCACTTTCTATTAAAAAACCACTTTTACCCTTACTTTTTCATACTCTACCTATCACATCATACTTTTTCACTAATAACCAAACTATCACATCTTACTTTTTCCAATCACATCAAGGGCAAAATTGGAAAAAGTCAACCAAAATTTCATTTTCCTTATTTTCCCCTAAACTCAAAATCGGAAGGGTTTTGTGGAACGGAGGGAGTAAGATTTAAACACGACGATTCTTTTAATCCGTAAAATTTTGACTTTAAAGTGACTAGAAGCCTCTACGTAGGATGCTCTGATGGTAAAATTGATAGCTCATACCCTCTCTAATCCCCTAAATCCATCCAGCTCTCCCTAGATCGCTGATTTGACACTGCCAAATCGATGACTTGTGCGAGTGTCATTGAAAAGATTGTATTAAATATTCGCATTTTTCTAACATATAAATCTTAAAAGACACTATAATCAAATTGTGTAAATAACTTAAAAATGTAAACTTATTTTTACATTTTCTTGGTTTTTGAGTAAGGTGTCGCCTCCAAAATTGATTAGTTTGAGGTGGGCCATGTAAGGCACTTCAAATGGTCTTTTTTCTATCCAAAGGGATTTTAGAGGTCCCATAAGTGTGGGCCGAGTTTAAGTCAAGCCCCCACTAGAGGCCTCATTGATCTTTTAACCATTGGGCCCAATTCATCTTATATTTTGGTCCTCTATTCCCGTGATAACTTCAAAATGCACTATCATTCTCTTCATTCATTCACCATTAGAGAGAGTAGGCAAATTCTTGTATGGCTCACATTTTTTAAAAGAGATAAAATTCACTTATTAGCCTATTAAAATTGTGAAAATTTTCATAAGTGAAAAAATAACTAAACAATTTAAATTGAGATAAGATGGAAACTATTGTACTCCAATGTACTATGGAGAAAAGAATGAGAGGTGACATATGCCCTCCAAATGTTGTCATTCACACTTCAATTTACTCTATTTCTTTCTCATTGACTCTCTTAAGTCTATTATTAAAAATGTGAAGCACCATGCCATCAAACACAATTCGTTTTTGTGTGTGATAAAAAATGTGACATTGAAAAAAAAGGATAATAATTTATGATTTGTATTTAGAAGTATAGTCATACATTATAAAATCTAATAGACTATGGAGAAGTGATCAATCTATTTGCTCTCAAGAATGATAGGACACAAATCCTCGGTTAAGTATTAAAGTACGGATTTATGAGACTATGAGTTTCACATTTTTATCCTTATTACTGAAATGTTAATTATTATTTAAAAAAATTAATTGAGAAATCTTACTTCTTTATTAAACAATGACTCATTTTCTCTCTGTTGAACAAGGCCCTTGATTGCTAGGAGACGGCCTGATCATTATCTTGCCAATAATGCTACGCCCCTACCGGCGGTTCCGGTACCGTTTCGGCCACCCATAATTTCTTTTTTTTTTTTGCTTTTTTATTAAATTTTTAAAGTGTAGAATTGTAAATGTGTAATTGTTAAAAGAAAGGATGAAATAAAAAACTCTAAAAATGAAATTAATAAAGGAAAGAATGAAATAAAAAATAAAAATAAAAAAAATTAATTACGGTACCGGAACCGGTACCGCCGGTGCCGGTACCGAAAAATGGGCACCGGAACTGGTATCGGAGTGGGCGGTACCGGTACCGGTTCCCGGAACCGGTGGACCGTCCCGGCCGACGGTAACGGTACCGGGAAAATAACCCATTTTCCAAAAAATATTTTTTATAAATCATTTTTTTGTGGGAATCACTCCCAAATTAACGCATGGAATAAGGCATCTTTCCTTCTCTTGGTTTGGTGGGCGGCAAACAAAAGTGCAAAAGAGAAAGGAAAATGCTAAAAAGGCACCACGTGTGCCTCCAAGCATGCCACCAAATATATTTAACTTTTTTTTTTCAATTTTCCTTTTTTCTTAATTTTTTCGTCTCCCTCCCCTAAAATTCCCAAATCTCCCTTCCACAGCGCAGGTCTGTGGCAATCCAGTCTCGAAGCCAGCATCTACGAGTGGGATTACGCGCGGTAGTGCAGCCCTCCAGCTCCAGCGCCAGCAGCCCCACCCCTCCAGTTCCAGCGTCGGCAGCCCGGGAACCCCTCCAGCTCCAGCGCCGGCAGCCCCACCCCTGCCGGAACAGGTACTAATGCTAATTTTCCTTTCCTTGGTCTCTTTCTTGATCTCTCTACTGATAATTTCAGTTTCCTTGGTGTTTTTAAACTGTGTGTTAATGTTGTGGATTTGATAGTGGTATGTTTGTGTAATTTCAAATCTCCATAATGCAGTTTCAGTTTGATATTCTTTTTCATTGAAATTAGGTATTCCCGGTTTCTTTGAATGCTTGTTATTTTTGCTTACTGTGTGAATTGTATGACATAGATGGTTAAGTTCTGTTATTTGAACTTCATATAACATTATTGTCTGTGAAAGAGATCTACTTGTTATTTTTGCTTGCTTTCTGTGAATTGTATCTCATAGATGATTAACTTCTCTTTATTGAACTTCATATAACATTATTGTCTGTGAAAGAGGTTTGTTTGTTATTTTTGCTTACTTTATGTGAATTGTTTCACATAGAAGATTAAATTCTGTTAATTCAACTTCATATATGATTATTGTCTGTGTAGATATTTAACTTCTGTTAATTGAACTTCATTTCAAATGATGTCTTTGTTAATCCATGTTAGTGCTCATTTTGGAGCTCAATATTCAGTTTGTTCTGACATCCGTGAAGCCATCAACCAGACGATGAATTTTGGATCATTCCCTTGCAGGTGTGACAATTGTGGAGTGATGGTGCTTGCATTTCTAGAGTATTTGTTGGTGGGCTTACCATTAAGCCCGGACTGCATTTCTGAACACATGACTGATTTCTGATGTCAATTTGCAGCTAGGTTATGGCTTGGAAGGAACACCCAATATTTAGCATTTTTACTTTACAATTTTAGGGGTCTTTAATTTTTGTGAAACTCTTTGTAATGGTTTATGTTCTTTGTAATGTATTTTTGGGGGAAACACTTTAGATTTTTTTTGAAAGCTTTGTAATGGGGCTTGTATAATCATGAATTTGTACTTGTTAATGCACAATGTGTTAATGTATGTTATGACTCATTTACATTAGTTTATGACTGATTTACGTTCTTTTACTTTCAGAGCCCTCACAGAGAATAACTGTCTATTTTACCCATTTCACAGATATTTAATGTATGTGACGACAGAGTTACATAACTTTATGTACACACACCATCTTCAGAATCTTATCACATATGTTGGGGTCTTGTAAAGGTAAAAAGAAACTTAAAACGCATACATTAGATTTGAGCGAGCTCACATGTAATAACTGTCTATTTCACACACTTCACAGAGACTTAATGTATGTGAAGACATAGTTACATCAGGTTTACATCAGTTTATGTGCATGGAACACTTCACATCTGTGTTCTGTCCGATCTCACCACTCGCCTGTTCTTGCCCTTCATCGTTAAATAAATATTGAAAGCAAGGATCGTTAAGAAACAAATCTGGTTCAAAAGTTGCAAAAAAACAGCACCTTTAATATAATACAATGTCTGACTATGAAGAAAACAAAAATAAACCAAATGCAGAGTGCATACAGATTATTAGCATCTGTGACAAGGACAAACCCTAGATTCACAGAACTTTAATCTTTGTAAGACCAAAACAAAACAATATTTTTTTCACTACTTCAAATGAATATAGAATGGGATCTAAATATCAACACTTACAACTGACCTGAAAGTCATATAAAATCAGGTCTTCTTCTTCACCACCAAAATCATGTGATTGATCATTCTCAACATGTGTAACAATACATGCTTGTAAGTACATAATCACCAAAAAATGTATAACACAAAAATTCAAAAAATTATATCACAAAAATTGTGGGGGGCTGGGTTGGGACTGGATTGTGTACTCACTTGGGGCTATGGGGGAGGGGGCTGGGGTGGTTCCGCTGTTGCGAGAGGGGGGGTAGCCGGTGGTGGTGGCTGGTCGGCCGTGAAGCTGGGTCGGCGGCTAAGGAGAGGTCTACGGCGAAGGGTGACTGGGAACAGAGTCGTAGAGGAAAGAAAAGAGAAAAAAAAAGAAGTAGAAAAGATAAAAAAAAGCTTAAATAAGGAGGCAACAAAGGAGGTAGGGGTGGGTGCACATAGCACCATCCAAGGAGAAAACCCTTTCAATCTCAATCTCATTTGACTCACTGCTGCAGGACTGAGAGAGGTGAGATTCCATCGCACCTGCGAAAGAGAGAGAGATAGAGAAGATGGAAGGCGGCGGCATGGCTACCACGAGGGCTCAGAAGCAGGTGCTGCTCTTCCACTGTGTAGAGATGGAACACCTGGCTCGCAGCATCGCTTCTCAATCCCCTTCCATCCACCTCCAATCCATCAACTGGAGGTCTCACCCCTCTTCCCATTCTTTCTTTAACCATTTCTTTCTGTTTGGCTATCCTTTTTTGCGATAAAGTTTCAATCTTTGATGTGTAAAAAGAAAATGGTGGTAAAATTTTCAATACCAATTCAAGAATTACTTTCAGCTCTGCCCTGGTGAAGGAATGGTAGATTCTTTAAATTGTTCATTGGAAAGATTTGGCATTTTTCTTAAAGAGAAACTGTAAATTGTTATATGGGAGTTTATGCTATTCCTATAAGGCTCAATAGATGTTTAATAGTAGGAAACTAAATTAAGGACACTTGAATGTGCCATTTGTGTTGTAGCAGTGAGAAATGTATGGAGTTTTATTCGAAAGGCATTTCTACCCATTTATGTGACTGAGTGCTAAATAAAGTTTTATTCTTTTGGGTTTTCAAAATCTTGTGTGGATTCACATGTGTGATATTTTCAGGAGTTTTGACGATGGATTTCCCAATCTTTTCATAAACAATGCGCATAACATTCGGGGACAGCATGTTGCATTTCTCGCCTCCTTCAGCTCGCCTGCAGTCATCTTTGAACAGCTCTCTGTCATATTTGCTCTCCCGAGGCTTTTCGTGGCCTCTTTCACACTGGTGTTGCCTTTCTTCCCCACAGGCTCCTTTGAGAGGATGGAAGAGGAGGGGGACGTCGCCACTGCATTTACTATGGCTAGAATACTGTCAAATATTCCCATTTCAAGAGGTGGTCCCACCAGCTTAGTCATCTATGACATCCATGCCTTGCAGGTTTATATCACTCTTTGAGCTTCCCACCTATTCTTATGCTTTATGACTGAAGCTGTTCTGTAGTATTCTAAAGCACTTAGTTTTGTCATCTCTTCAACTCTTAAATAATGTGTGTGTTTCTATCTCTATGCAGGAAAGGTTTTACTTTGGAGACCACGTCTTGCCTTTGTTTGAGACTGGAATTCCATTGTTAAAACAACGAATTCTGCAGCTTCCAGATCATGATAAAGTGGGTTTTTCATGCTCTCGCCCTTTTTTGTTTGGTTTGTCAAAATTTAAACTTTTTTTTTGTAATGAACGAATTTGCAGATTGTTGTTGCATTTCCTGATGATGGAGCTTGGAAGCGGTTTTACAAGCAATTCAGCAACTACCCAGCTGTTAGTCTCATGTTAAACTGCAACAAAATTGTTATTCTTTACGCTTTTCTTTTGATTCTTAATGTATGTATCTTTAAAAACCTCAGGTTATCTGCACAAAGGTTCGCGAGGGTGATAAGAGAATTGTCAGGCTAAAAGAAGGCAATCCTGAAGGTTGCCATGTGATCATTGTTGATGATTTGGTGCAGTCTGGGGGCACTCTAATTGAATGCCAGGTTAAATTTTGCTCTCCATTACCTTCATCACTGAAGTTTTCGAATCACAAGAAACCTTTTATGTATCCATCACAACTGTGATTTGATTTTTACAGAAAGTGTTGGCTGCACATGGTGCAGCCAAGGTGAGTGCTTATGTCACCCATGGTGTTTTCCCCAAACGGTCGTGGGAACGATTCCTACACACAGATGGAGGTAAAAACTCCACAATTTCCACACCAAACTCCTTTTGGTCATGCAATTGTCTGATTGCAACACTTATTCTTGTTCAGGTGGGTCGCCGAAAGCGTTTACCTACTTTTGGATCACGGATTCATGCCCTATTACCATGAATGCCATTGCTAATAAAGCTCCCTTTGAAGTTTTGAGTCTGGCTGGATCAATTGCTGATGCTCTTCAAATATGATCTCAATCCGGCTTTTGAGCTTCTGATTCATAAAAATGCATTTTTGCGTGTTTGGCAATCTATTTTTACTTATATGTTTTTACTTTTTCAAAAATCTACCATAACCCTTAACACCATTTATGTTTTACAACAATTAGAAGCATTTTTAACCTTAATGTCTGTAAAAGAGCATATTGAGTTGCAAAACTTTTATTGCAACTGGCCTTCAAATGTTCAATTGCTCTTTATCTCTTTCCCTTTATGAATTATATCTGGAATAATAAATTTATGTGCGCTTAATAAGAGAAAATGCTACTTCAACCCCAAACCATTAGAGGTGTAATTATTGTTTATAATAAATTATTATCTTTGAAATATTGGCATTGTTAGCCTTGTATCATTTGGCTGTAGCATAAACCATAAATAAGTGTCTTTGTCACAAGCATCAAAAGTGTTTGTTGAATTGTTAAAAGCACTTTATAAAACACTTGCTCTGTATTTCCAGAAAAGGAAAAACAAAAAGGCAAACCAAACACACTAAAAATCATACTCCATAATACTAGTAATAAATGCCATGTCACAATTCACAACTAAAAACCAGTTTTGCTTGAGGGCATTCATTGATAAACAACTAGTAGGGGTCTGTTTGCATTTTATACACTTGAGATAACAACACCCCAATGTTCTGAACCTAAGAACCAACCCACAAGCATATTAGAAATGACCTCAAAGCAAAAGAAAGAGCACAAAGGATAGTTGAGATTGTACATTAATTAACAAGCCATCATCATCATCATAGAACATGGCAGGATAGACACACTTGCTTTGCCTTATTGTTCTTCTATCAAATTAACGTTAGCTAAGTACCCGAATTTTCCAAACTCCTTATGCCAGGGAGTGTCCTTTGCATAAAACCAGACACTGCCAAGAACAAGAAGAAGAAGAAGAAGGCACATCCACTGTTCCCACTAGTATGTACAAATGGAAAAAATACATATTAACAGTTAGAACCAGCTGGCAACTCGGCATTGTTTTCAAGAGTTGAAGGTCTGCTGCTTCCCTAGAATCGTTTTGGGCATCTCTTCTTTAGGGTTATTATTATTATTATTACTGCTACTGTCGTTATCCTTGGGACTGTCTAGAGAATCTCCTGAATAAGACCCATCAAGATGGCGGATGAATACATTTAGGTTGCTGGACAGCAAAGGTTCCTGTTTGACCCAAGAATGACTAGTGTTAAGGGCACTTTTGGTAAGGCACATCAGGCTGAAATGGCAAAATATATGCTGAATTTTCTAAAAGCAAGTTAAGCTACCTTTTGGGCAGGATTTTCACCCTCTGACTGGATTAAAATCGGGCGACACCATTTGTCTTCATTCATTAAGCTTGAGTTCTGAAAATGAGCTACTAAAGCAGCTTTTCCCTGGATTCTTGCATAAGCCAATGAGGCAACTTTTTCACTATTAAACTTCTCCCACCTTTTCCCATTGAATATCTGCACAAGTATCTCTCGATGGAGTTAAAATTATTTGACATACCATGTTAATGAAGGCATCGTAGTATTGGTAAGATGACTCACCTCATAGAAAGAGATGATGCTTTGGGGAGAGACCATGTTAATGAAGGCATAACCAACATTACACTTGTTCTGAAGCCAAAAGATAATGGAGAAGAGGGCAAAAAATCAGTAGCAGTTGGATTCAATTTTATTTAACTAAGGAATAATGAATGATGAAATAATTACTCTAACACTTACCTTGAAATCAATAGGCAAGTAGAGGAAATCATATGAACTTTTATGGGTCTCATCAATTGCTGCGAGTAGCATCTTTGAAGTGTATCTTTGACGAAAAAGTAAAATGTGAGTTGTAAATTATTATGACATGTTTGGCTATGGGATTTCGGAGGCGAGGAATAAATAGCACCCCTCTCCTTCAAAATCCCCCAACCATAAAAGAGCTTGAAGTGCAATAGAGAGAATGCAATCCAATTGTAGATTCCATTTTCAACGCTAATTTAGATATAAAAAACTTACTTGTTTGGGATGTTCTTAATCATCAGAGTAGTTCTGGAATCTTCCCCTCTCATGATCTTTTCCAAATCAAGGTGGTATTGTTTTTTGTTATCCATTGTGTTCCCAGTTTCCATTCTGCGAGCTCGACTAACACGTTCAATCATTCCTTCACCATTATTTGACCCACTTCCTCCATAAGAACCACTTCCAAAAAATATAGGAATGTTTCTTGACAGTGGCATCATTCTAGAATCGGGTGAGCCACTTTCACTAAAACTCCCACCAGTAAAAGCCGTGTTCATTACATGGCTCCCATTATTACTAAGATTAGAGCTTAGGTACGATGTTTCAGGTGACTCAGGGTAAAACCCAAAATGCCTTTCCAAGGGAGCCCCAGATGGTGCTGACCCCACGTGATGGCCCGGACCTAGAAGTGGGCCCTGCCAGTGTGAATACGGTTTTCCCATCGGTGACGTTGACCAGACAGAAGATCCATCGCGTTCCGAGTGAGTAGGTGGCGGGCTTCCCCAAAGAAATTCAGGACCTGAGAGTGTTCCTATTCCAGAGCCTGAACTTGGTTTCTTCTCATTAAACGAATGAGAGTGCTGGCTTACCTGACTAACCCTTCCTGTTTCTTTACCAATGGGTGCAATCTTCATGGGATTTGAGAGGGGAGAGGGAATGATAGACGCAAGTCCAGACATATGATTGGTAGTTACAGTGCTGAGATTTCTTGAATTGGGAGATGCACTGTAATTATGCAGTGGATTGGGCTCAACTGGACTGCCGAAATTTGCCCAGCTTCCTGCTACAGATTCATTGTCAATATTTAGTCATAAGCATTAACTGAAGCTACCCAGAATGAAAAGTAAATACCTGGAGGAGAACTGGCAATTGGTGAACCGATTGGGTTCCTGAATGTTCTAACATCATCATGGTCTAGCTCTAGGCTCAGCTGTTGCATCAAGCTATTACATATGATAAAACAAAGAGTAAATTATAGGTCAAGCATACAATTGACAAGTAACATATAAACTAGACGGATTGGATATCTATCAACCAAGAAGTTGTGAAAACGAGGTGACATGACTCTATTATTTTATCAAATGAGTAAATAAAATAGACATAAATTTGGGACAGAGGGAGTAACATTTAATACGAGTGCATACTTGCGGCGGGCTCCACCGGGCCGACTAGGTTCAAGCTTTATCCGCTTCCCAGCAATGTCACTCCTATTTAACGCCTTAAGAGCAGCTTCAGCAGCTCTAACATCATAAAACTCAATGAACTTATGGTGTCTCTTATGTGGTGTCTCCCTTACCTGCAATTCATTGAAAAAATTAAAAAAATCACTGTGCATACATCTCAAAATAAAAGGAGTAAAGAGATAGTTAAGATCAGCATAATATTGCAATAGTATGGTACTATTGCAATATTTTGTAAGGTCGTCTCTATTCTATTAGTACCTCTTTTACTTCCCCATAAGTGCCAAATTTTTGACAAAGTTCCTCATTAGTTACTGATGGGTCTAAATTGAAAACAACAAGAGTTCCTTGGTTAATGTCCTTCTCTGATGGATTTTCCTGTATGCAGGAACCAAAAACATCACATACAGAAATGAACATGTCAAGCATACAAAAAAATTGTTCTCTCCGTCCGGAATTAATTGTCCACTTCCTTATTTTTGTTCGTCTGGAATTACTTGTCCATTTTCCATATTAAATAAAGAAATTAAGATGAGTTGTCTCATATAAAGGACGTATTTGACATTTTATGCTCATTTCTAAAAATTGAGATTTTTGGAAAGTGGAGAACTAAATCCAGACGGAGGGAGTAATAAGAGCGAGTACTTCTCTTTGCCAATACCTTTGGAATTGAAAAATGAATATCGAGTTTCCTTCTCCTTAGAGGCTTATTTTGCAGAGAACGCATTGCTGTTCGTGCAGCTCGGATATCATAATAAGATATCATCACAAACCCTCTGTGCTTACATGCAGTATACAAAGTCCTTATATCGCCGTATTGCTTCAAGGAAAACCAAAAATTCACTAACTGTTAGAAACATCACAGTGTTAAAAACATGAATACCATGAACATAAATAAAAGCCACCTCAAATAGAGATCTCAATTCAGAGTCTTCCACATTACTGTTTATGTTTCGAACAAACAGTGTCCTCGAAGGGTGCTCTCCGTAGGGGTGTTCCCCGGCCACTGTTCCTGTGCTGCCATTCGGATAGCCATAATGTACAGTGCTTCCACTTCCAGGAGACATGCTTAACTTTGCAAAGCCATTAAACAAATTATCTTGGAGCTCAGGTTCCATTTCAAATCCTCCTCCACCAAAAAGATCATCTTCTAATTCCTCCAGCTGAGTAGGGAGCTCACCCAGATCAAAATCATCCATAATGCCAGCTAATAGTTCATCCTCATCCCCAGGAAGAAAGCTTCCAGGTCGACTTGTTTCCCCTTCTTCCATATGGAACTGATTGAAGCTATGAGCGTTATCGTCAACTGATTTGTTAGACATCCCTGCCGATTATTGTTTAGAATTAAGAATTTATCCAAGTTGAAATAAACTTCAAAAAGACTGAAAAATAAAAACAAAAAGGGGTTACAAACATTTTTCATGTGGAAGAACAGGCAATGAGCTAGAGAACAAGCTGGCATCAGTTCCGAGTGGGATGGACCATGGATTTCTCCCTTTCCCTGGAATCGTTAAAGTGGTTGTTTATATTAAAAGATTGAGAAGAGAAAAAAACAACTGCACATATGCCAGCGATTAACCAGTTTGTAAGAGGTAAACAACCACAACAAACCCAATAAATTCCCACATTCCTACATGGTGGGGTCTGGGAAGGGTGTGTGTATGCAAACTCTACCCCTACTCAGATAGTAAAGAGGCTATTTCGAACAAAAACTTGGCTCAAAACACATGATCACTGTAAGAGGTTAACAACAATGAAAAAAAATACCTTGAGTATCATCTGAAACTGGGATCTTTGATGGTGGTTCCATATGCCACATCCTAAACAAATCACACATCCACACTATCAGACATGATAACTTCAAAACCTATCACAACAAGCATCTTACGGCATATTGGAATCGACATTTGTTTGGCTAACTACCAAAGTTGGCGCAATTCATAATTGGGTCAGGGTCACTTAAATGTGTCATGATACATTTTGCCCAAACTACTATAAAAAAGGATTGAATTCAGATGATTAGCTCATCTAAGTCAATTAAGCACAAGTCTTTCTTTAATATTTCTGACTGAAATTCTTGTTTTCTTGTTTCAATAAGAGAAATTCCTGTATTTTCCCACAACAAAACCCTTCAGCGAGAACATATGAGTAATTCGTTCCTTATAAAACAGGAATAAGAACAGAAGAATACAGGTCATCAAAAGCCACTTGCCAAGAATCTAGAATATAATCAAATTGACCAAGTTCGTAAAACTTGACAAACAGAAACCCCAAGAATTTGACTCCACCGACACCAGCTTTTACTTGCAAAACCAACCAAAATTCAAATAAAAATCTCAACTTTCCAATCAAAAGGTCCAAAAACCAAATACCCATGACCACAATTCAGTAAATCCAAAGGAAGAAAAACCAAAAAGAAACACAAAACCCACATCTTGTTACCGATGAATCCAAAGCCCTTTCAAAGTTCAGAGGAAACAAACGAGAAAAATCTGGGGAAATTTCCTTCTTTTTTTTTTCTTGAAGAGGGGAGAATAGAACGCACCTCATGGATAGAGACAGAGAAGCCTGAAAACTCTGAATGCTTATTATTTGTTGATGAAAACACAGAGTATTGGGTGAAATTGTTTCGTGGAAGCAGAGAAATTGTTTTCTTATACTCCTTTAATACTTCTCTGACCGGAGAACAAGTGTGGAGAGACTATGAAGAGAGAGAGAGAGAGAGAGATGCTTTAGATATACTCTGTGGAAGAGAAGAGAAACCCACCCAGAAAAAGGAGAAGTCCAAAAAGACGCACAGATTCAATAGGGAATGTGGAGTATGATTGGAGGAAAAACGACTCAATGGAGAGTATCTTTATCTGTGAAATAATTTCAGTTAATTAAATAATAATAATAATAATGAGTAATAATTACTGTGTAATTGTCAATTTAGAAGGTGAAATTTGACTTTTTAGATAATCAAATTAACTTTAGGAATCTAACCCTCCTCCAACCAGATAAGCTTAATCAATAAATACGGACTATTAAGCAAGTAGCAACTACTGTGTACATAAAGGTATTTGACACGCATGGGCCCCTCCTCCCCCTTTTTTTAACATTATAATTATCCAAAATTATCCAAATTTCAAAATTTTATTTCTAAAATTATAGATTTTAATCCGTAGACATTGGGATAGAGATTTGCATATATTTTAAGAATCAAAATTCATTTAATAAAATTAATATTAGGCATATTCTTATCTTTATCTAAAGTCTATTTCATAATAGACCTTTCACCTTTATATAAACTAAATAAATGTTTTTTTAAGTTCGGATATAAAGTTTTTTTAAAAAATATTACTCCGTAAAAAATAAAACAAATGTGAAAAAGATTTAGTTCAAACAAATGTGAAAAAGATTTAGTTCGGTTGCTCTAACGGTGATTTATTTAATGGGCTTAAATATTTGTTTGGATGTATAGAAAAAAGATCTTTAAAAAAAACAAAGTGAAAAAACATGTATTATAAAATATTTTTTCTCTTGTTTAGATAGAAATAAGGATTATAACCATGTATTGTATTATAAAAGATTTTTTAAAAAAATCAAAGCTTAATCATTTTTTTCTTCTCATTTTTTCTACAAGTGCAAACAAACAATAAGAGTTTGGCATGGACTGTAACGCCTTGAAACCTACCCTAGAATTATTAATGAATAATTGTTCAATTAATCAAATTTGTTTTGATTAAAATAAATTGTTGTTGGGCTTTGGGCCGAAATAAAATATATATTGATATCCAATATCACAATCTAGATAAATCTTGTAGAGGTAAATCCAACATGTTGATTTATTGTGTGATCTTGATTGGGAACCTGAGTACAGACCCAAATTAAGAATAAATGAAGAAATTGTTTATAATGTGAATTTTGAAATGATTTATTGAAATAAATCATGGGAATAAATAATATGAATTAAATGTAAGAACCTTTTTGAGTAAAGGTCAATTAAATCAATTTTGACTCTGTCAAAGTCAACCACCCAAAAATATGATGTCGGAAAAAGTATTACAAATAAATATAAAAGTTATATCGTTAGATAGAGTTTAACTGCCCGATCGCAACGGTGCAAACGGAATTCAATTCGGAGAAAGTTGGACCAAAAAGTGTACCTCGACTAGAACCAAAATTGGTCCCAATCAGGGACACTGTGCGAACGGCGCCTCCTTCTCCACTACGCCGATTGTGAATCACAATTGATCAGCAACCTTTGTAATCTACTTCTCTTCTTCCCTATATAAGGAAAAGCAACCCTTCTCATTTCTACACCATTCTCTCTACTTCTTCTTCCATTGTGTTCTTGAGAGTGTAAGGAATATTGTGGTGCTGCCAATTTGGTGTGAGGTCGCCGGAGTTGAGAGTAATCATCGCCGGAAGTTTCGCCGGAAAATATCCAAAACCTTCGTTAAGCTTCTAGGTAAGCCCGTAGATATATCTAATGACTAGAATGTTCATATAGATCGATCTTACGTTCATAGATGGTCATTTGGTTGAGTTTTGTGTTTGACATGCTTGAAGAACTAAGAATCATAAATCATGAAATTGATGTTAAAATTATGAATTAATGATGCTAAAATGATCCATGAACCTTGGAGAACATTTTTATATACTTTAATTGAAGTTTGGTGAGTAAAAGTGACATTTTCGCAAATTGGCTCGAGGTAGAAGACGATGGATAATCGATTATCAACTTGAAAATCGATTATTCATCGTTCTGCAGATTTTTGTAACAAAGCTGAGCAACAGTCGATTATCGGAATGTGATAATCGACTATCAGCCCTCTCTGAAGTTTTTAATCGATTATCAGCCCATTCTGAACATCAGACAGTAGATTATTAGAAGTGACAGTAGACTGTCTCCCTACACTATTGAAGAAAATGAAGCTAATAGCTAATAATTGAATTTCCTATCATATGTTAATCAATTTTTATTTAGAAAACACGATTTTTGAGTTATGGAATCCTATATTTTGATACCAAACCATTATGATTATTAAAAGGATGATTTCTTGGAATAAAGATGGTGTTTTAACAACTAAAAGGGATCTTATGTAATGCATGACGGTAAGCTATGGTGTTAACACTCGATGTTAGGCCGCTGATTGTTATTAGATTGTTCATTTGATGAATATTATGGATTATTAAATGATTCTTGAACTAAGAATATGAATTGATGAATAATGTTGTTAAGGATATCTAGAAGAACTCTAAAGATATACCCACTTGTATAATGATGATGATTATTAAGGATATCTAGAAGAACTCTAAGATATACCTCCTTAACCAATTCATATTTCGGGGTTAAAACGTACGTACGGGATCCAGAACGGATATCACCCACCCGACAAATCATTGTTCGGTTGGTACGTAATCCACGCGACTCATAGGGTGGATTATCGATTCTTGTGTTCTGCATTAAACTATTTATAGTTTAAGGGCCTGGTTAGAAATGTTGCCTTAGACTAGGAATAGCTAAGAGTTTGTTATAAAATGATTTGGCCTTAGATTAAGAATAATTTAAGAGCATGGTTGAGATATTGAATATCAAATGACTTGGAATAAAATATTGAGAATATTTTTAATGTTTGAACCATATATTGTGTGCATGATATCAAATGGTTGATTATGAATTGAGATTCAATTTATGTGGATGTTCGACGCTTTAGATATGCTTACTCAGCTTCATCGCTGAGCGTGTAGTATGTTTTATTTGCCACACGCAGGTAGACAGAATGAGTGAATGACATGTTCTTGGCAGCGGAAGGGGCGAGACAGTCGTGGTGGATTTATTGAGAAAATAAATGATTCTGTTATTATGAACCATGTTTAAAAATCGCTTCCGCATTAAACACTCCGTATTTACTACAATTATGTTTGGAATTTCATTTATGATGAATAAAGTTATTTGAAATGTTTTAAATTATACGATTACCAAGTTAATACTTTAGTTCGGAAGGGGTTGTAAACCTGGACGGATTAGGGTGTTACATGGACATACAAAAATGCAAAACACTTAATATATTTTTAGTGCACTCAACTCTATTACAGTTAATTAGTGTTAAAAAATACTCTATTACAATTAGTATTTCTCTATATGTGTTTCAACCTAATGCCGCAATGGGTAGTCTTCTTACCATTCAAACTAAGGGACTGTTTGCAGTGGCGGAGCCAGGGAAGACTTCATGGGGGGCACAAATTTATTAAAAAACAACAAAAAAATTTCATAATAGTAACAACCTTATTTGGAAAAGTGCAACTAAACATACCTTTTATTTGCTCAAATGTGTAAGAGTTTTTTGAGGCCGTAGAAAATTTTTCCGAGATGCCAACTTTTGAAAGCGCTGCATAATAACTTCATCATCAATGCTCATAAAAATTTCTTTCTCAAAGTAGCATAATAGACAATCTGATAGCATCTCATCTCCCAAACGGTTGCGTAAATCCGTCTTGACAATATTCATCGCAGAAAAACTCCTTTCAACTGAAGCTGTCCCAACAGGTAATATTAATGCCAATTCTATAAGCCGATATACCAAAGGAAAATAAGTGTGATAATTCATCTCCACCATCTTCTTTGCAAGACTTCCAAGATTGGAAATATTAGCAAAAACTTCATTCGATCTCATGTCAGAAATATAATTTTGAAGTTCATGATTAAGCTCAACTCGATCACAAGAACTGAAATCTTCTGAATATAATACAACAAGTTCTAATAGCCTTTCTTGATCAAAACTCGCAAAACAATTTGAAGGATCAAGACACATTACACAACTTAGTAAATTTGTGTTTGTCTCTGTGAAGTGTCTATCCATTTCCGTTGCAAGAATATCAATGACCTAACATCAAGTAAAAAATAATAATAATAAATTAACCTCATTTCTTATGATATTAAAATACTTCCAAAAAAATCATATTAAAATTTAAAATTAATAAGAGTAATATACCTTTGCAAAGATCTCTCCACGAAAATGTACGTAGTTTGTCATGGGTTCACCACCTCTCATCTTCTTTCTTGATCGCCCACGAAGATAATCTTCCATGTTAGGCACATCAATTGCATGTTCTTCACAAAATTCACTAACTTCTTTCAAAAAGTCATCCCAACCATGATCTCTAAAATCTTGCAAGTTCTTTTTTACATCACCAATCATATTCAAAGCACAACCAATGTTTTGATCTCGTGCTTGTAACATCTTTGATAAGGTGTTAGTCATACCTAGAACTTTTAACATAAACTTTCCGATAAAAACGAACTCAAAAGAATCCATTTTATCAAGAATGCCACTAGCACTGTTTTTAATTTTGGATGTTTCACCATGCTGGTGTAACAAATTCAGCACTGTACCAATAGCATTCCACATATCGAAAAGACGAATTAGAGTTTTGTAGTGAGAACCCCAACGTGTATCACTTGGTCGAGCTAAAGATGTTGCTTGGTTTTGCCCTCTACCAGTTGACAATTCACCTATTTCTATGCGATGCAAAGTTTCTTCCTCGTGTATTTGAAGGAGATAATCCTTCCGTTTGCATGAAGACCCAACTGTATTAACAATCATCAAAAGCTTTTCAAAGAAATCAAATATGCTCTCCCTATCTTGTGCAGCTGCAACAATAACTAACTGAAGTTGGTGGGCAAAACAATGAATATAGTATGCATTTTTGTTTTCATTAAGAATAAGTGTTTTCAACCCATTAAACTGACCGCGCATATTTGAAGCTCCATCATAACCTTGACCTCTTAGTTTTGAAAGGGACAATCCATGGTTTGCAAAAAAATCATCAATTGACTTTTTAAGAAACTTTGCAGAAGTCTCCTCAACATGAACTAATCCAAGAAAGCGTTCAATAATCTCCCCTTTATCATTCACAAATCTCGAAATTACTGACATTTGCTCTTTCACAGAGCAATCTCGAGCTTCATCAATCAAAAGTGCAAAGTTCTTTTGTCCTATCTCATTCAATATGACATTTCTCATTTCCATTGCACAACTTTCTATAATATCTCTTTGAATGGAAGGAGATGTCATTTGATTATTCTTAGGAGCATTTATTTGCATGACTTTGTCTGCAGCTGCATTAGTCTTACAAAACCAAGATATGAGTTCAAGAAAATTACCTCGATGGATTGAACTAGAAGATTCATCATGCCCTCTAAACGCTAAACCTTCCCCTAGAAGGTATCGAGCCACTTTTACAACTGTTGCTAACCGAGTACGATAATCATCTTCAATGTCAACAGTGTTAGTCGATAAGACATAATCTATGTTCTCCCTTTGATTAAGATATTGTTGAACTTTAACTCTACAATAAGCATAAGAACTTTCATTGGTTCCTTCATGGTCAACAAAGGCTTTTGGACCATTTTTCCAGTTGCTAAACCCAACTTCAGTAAAAGCATTTGATCCATTTTTATTTGTATTTGCAAACAAATAACAATGCAAACAATATGCTCTATCCTTAGCAACACTATACTCTAACCACTTAAACTTATCAAACCAAACACTTTGAAACCGTCTTTTTTTGTTGCCCGTCATAGTTTGTGGAAAGTTATGCACCAATGGTCGACATGGACCTTTTGCTAAGTATCTTCTTCTTATGACATCTCTAATTTCCAACGGATAACTATTGATTGGTTTTCTTAATCCCGGATCAGCAACAATATCATCATTTGAAATCACACTTTCTTTCTCTAGAGATGAAAAAAAACTTCTTTTTCCTTGGCAGCCCCCCCCCCCTCTCCTCCGCCCCTGACTATTTGTTTCAGCCTCTTAATGGTTTAGATGTCTGAATGGTTCAGACTGTTTGTTTCAGCCTCTTAATGATTCAGATGTCTGAATGGTTAAATATTATACAGAGTCTGAATGGTTAAGAACTCTTATCTGAATTGATCAGACATTTACCTCTAAATAGTTCATACCTCTTACTGGTGTTGGGTTCTAAATGGTTCAGACATTTACCTCTGAATAGTTCATAATCAGACATTTACCTCTGAATAGTTCAGACATTTACCTCTGAATGGTTCATACCTCTTATTGGTTCAACACTTAATGGTTCAGACCTCTTACTGGTTCAGCACTTACCCATTCAGAAGTTGTCAAACAGCCCCTAAATGAGAAACAATATTTTATTTCATTAAGGGATTTATAAAGAACAATCAAAACTCATTACAACATTCTAGTAATCTGTATATTGCTAATGAAATAAATAAAAGTTCTAGTTTGAACTTATGAAATTTTTAAAAAAAAATTAATAAAAAGGTAAATAATGTGTGGATAAAATTTATTTAAAGGAGAGAAAAATGTTATTGGCCACATGTTCAGTTCATTTTATGGGGAAAAAACAAAAAAAAATTATTTTGTGACAGCCCAAATTTTGTGTGACCATGGGTTGGAGGCCCATTTAAAACCGGAGCATGAAATTGGGCTTGTGTAAAGGTTGGGCTTGGGTGTTGGGTGATAAATCGAGCGAAGAGAATGGGCCCACAATGAAATTTAGCGACCCCATCACGATTCTTCTTCAATGTCCGGCAAGAAGAAGACAATTTAGAACCCAACAGCATTATTAGGCAGCAATTAATCATAATAATTAGTTTTAAAGTACTCCAAATTCAATCAGTAAATGGGACAGGTTGTATTTTATTTATTTTAAATAATTATAAATTCTTTTTATTTTAAATAAACATAAATTTAATGATTCCATGACTATGGGGGTGTTTGTTTTTTTGCCAGAAGACCTTCTGGCGTCTTTTGTCTGCGCCGCGCAGACGCGCGCAGATGATGAGCTCTGCAGATTGTTTGTTTTTTGGAAGACATTTCACTCAAAAAGGTCTTCCTGTCATCTTCTTGGAGAAGACATTAACCAATGTCTTCTAACATCTTCTAACATCTCCTTTTTTTTCTACTTCTCTTCACCACCACAACCGTTCACCGCCACCGTCCACCACTACCACCGTCCACCATCACCGTCACCGTCCATCACCATCGTCGTCCACCACCACCGCCACCATCCACCGCTGCCACCACCACCACCGCCGTCAACGTCCACCACCACCCTCCATCACCACCACAATCGTCCATACACCACCACCGTATTGTCCGTACACTACCATCATTAATTTATATAGTAGTCTACAGACATTAAAAAAACAAACAGTCTTCTTCTTGCAGACTGCAGATCTTCGGTCCACCACTTCTCCTGCAGATGTCTACAGTAGTGGTCCGCAGACCGCAGATCTTTTCCTGCAGAAAAACAAACACCCCCTATCTCATCTCACTTAAACTAGTGGTCATGATCCAATCAAGAAATTGAGAGTAATAATTTTTCCCACAATATGTTGCGAATAATAATAATTTTTTGGATTCTATTTAACAACAAATCTCAAGAACTTGATCTCCATCAACTACATTGTTCGGTTAGGTAATGAAAACTCAAGAAAAATCGAAAACAGAATTAATTTGGATTGATAAAAAGTACTTTTAAATATGTTTATTACTAAAATAGGAGTGACCCAATTAATAAGACTCCTAATAAAACATTACATTTGTCTCAATGTATTAACTCACTTTGATTTTTACTAGTCAAACTTGATAAATTTTGGACCTTTATTGAACAAAAATTGTAATATATACTTATATAAAAATGTTTTCAGTATATTTATTTTGTTGAGAACTTTTAAAATTTTATTTCGTTATGTTGATATACAATACAAATAAAAAGTAATCAATGTCCAGAGTTAGTCGAATTTGACTTAAAAAATTACCATAAATAGGAACAAAATATTGAGAAAAATATCAAAATATGAGTCATATATGTTTTTATATCAAAATAGAAGTTTGCACTATGACACTGTATATGAACATTTCACAATACTTTTTGATAATGTATACGGTCATGATTCACAATATAAATGCATTTTAAATCTTATTTCGGAAATAAAAGCATTAAATTTTTATTTTGATACTTCGTATATTTTTGATGTTTTACTCCTAATCTAGTTTTTTTCTCAAATTCAAACTCGACAACTACACTAAAACAAAAAATATATTCTCTCACGATCAGAAAATTGTTGTCGGTTAACCTCAGTTTTGTTATAAGAACTCATAAGTCTCATCTTTTCAAAAAATATACTCCAAGATACCTTTAATTATCCGAAAACTAACTATGGGGAGACATTACGTCCATCGTTTCGTCAAATTTATTTTCTCCGTTATCTTTTCATCATCTTCTTCCTAAAAATTGTTGTTAGGTATCCTCAATTTGGTAGAAATGACTTTCAGGTCCTATCATTTTTAAAACTATATTGCTGGTACCCTAAAATATCCAAAAACTTGTTCTCGAGGAATTTTCCTTTTTTCCTTTATTATTATTATTCAATTATTATTATTATTATTATTATTATTATTATTATTACTTCTACTACTATTCTTAGATTATTATTATTATTGTGTGACTATTACTATTATTATTACTATTATTATTATAATTATAGTGTTATTGTGATTATTATTATTATTACTATTACTAGTATTATTATTATGGAGTATTATTATTATTACTCACTTCATCATTGTCTTCCGCAGCTGTCCCTCGTTGCCGCTTTGCCTATTGAGTTGTGCTCAATTGTCGCTACACTCACTATAATAATAATAAGGACCATGCTACACTTACACCAACAAATATACTCCATTTGTACACCACAGGTTTGCACAAACATTTCGATGGTTTACACCGACACAAGTGTTGGTGTGTTAATAAAAAATCACACGGACACAAATGTTGGTGCGTTTAACAAAAATTAGTTTTACACCAACCTAAAATGTTGGTTCAAAACTGCGGGGTACAAATTGGGGTATAAATCTTGGAGTACACATAGCATAATCCTAATAATAATAATAACAACAACAACAACAATAACAATAACAACAACAACAGTAGTAGTAATCGTAATAGTGATAGTAATAGTAATCACAACAACAATAATAATAATAATAGTAATAGAGAAAAAAGAAAATCCCACAAAGTAAGTTTTTGGATATTTTAGGGTCACCTGGATTATAATTTTAAAAATGATGAGACATGAAAGTTATTTTTGCAAAATTGAGGGTACCTAACAACAATTTTTAGAAAGAAGATGATTAAAAGATAACGGAGAAAATGAATTTGACGGAGGAATAAACGGAATGTCCCCTCAGAAATGAATTAAACTACTTTTTTCGTTCCAAAATATTTACCACATTTTGAACAATATGTAAAACATCATTCTTCAAAGAGCCCGGTTCTATGCCACTGGAATCCAGTGGCCACGGAAGCCACCGCCCCCTTACGGTGCTCCGTTCATGAAATTGATGATTCCTATCTCTCCTAACCCCCCGGTAAACCCCCCCGCCAAGTAAAATATTAAATTATTAAAATATTAAATTAATATTCTAATTTCACAAAAAATAATCATAAAATAAAAAATATTATTACATTATAGGAGTAATATGAATGATTATTCTAAGATATGAATTAACTAATTTTATTTTATTAAAAAATATTCATAAAATAAAAAATATTGATTATATTATAATATGAAGTATCATTACAAGTTTCAAACGTTATTATAAAGTCAAATCAAACTATTGATTTGAATTTTAAATCAAATCATAATTAATCAGATTAGACTAAATCAGATCCAACCAGATTTGATCAGATCAGATCTAATCATATCAGACCACTTCAGATCAGAACACTAAAAAATAAGATCAGATTAGAAAAAATAAGTTGAATAGATGAAAGCCTAAGTTTATTCCCAACTATATGCAATGAAGATCTTTGGACAAAATACAATGAATAAATTTATGATGAAAAGACTTTATAACATTTTACAGTTTGTTGAATTTGCTTGAATTCATGATGCCTAATTCTTAAAAAATATAACCATTTAAAAAAGATCACATTAAAAGTTTTTTTACAAAGATCATTCTATTAGTAGAAAATAGTGTTATGAAAATCGGATAAGACTCGTCGATTCGACCATGACCCTGGGCACGAATCTAACACAATTTAATGGTCGGGCTCAACCGATCCGCTGGGTTTGGTCGTTTGGATCAATCGAAGAAGAAGATCGAAAATGGGGAAGAAGAAGAAGAAGAAGAAAGAAGAAGAAGAAGATCGAAAATGGGGAAGAAGAAGAATTAACGTAGAATGGAGTTTAACCGAAAAAGTGACGGAATGTCATCTCAGAGTAATTATTTTGTTATTTTAAGGTATCTCGGAGTACATTTTTAAAAAGAATGAGACCTGACAGTTCTTGTCACAAAATCTAGGGTACCCAGCAGTAATTTTTTCTCCATTGTGATGGTCCGCGGCGCCGGTCCCCCCTTTCAATTTTCAACTATATAAATTCAACACATCTTCAACTTCAATTCATCACTCTCATCGCTCTCTATTTTCATTTTTTGTAATTTTAATGTTAAACATGTTAAATTTCTATTTTTATTTATGTAGTATTTCAAAATTTTATGTTATAATCGTTTTTTAATTTTTAACTGTTATAATCCTTTTTTTATTTTTTTATTGAAATTTTTCATCTTTTTTTTCTTAAATTAAAAAATTATATTAAATTTATATAAATTTTGAATTAAAAATAATAAATAAATTCAAAACAGGAGAGATAATTTTTAAGATGATAGGATTGTAAAATTTTGAATTGGCGGCGTGGTTTCGAACCTCAAACCTTGATTGCGATTTGCGAACACAAGGCTCCGTAAACTTAAGTACTAGACTACTACTACTCCATATCAATGTATTGCATTATTCCATCCGTCCTAAAATTAATTTTTCAGTTTGATTTTTATAATCAAATTTTTTAAACTTTAACCGTATATTACAGAAAAAATACATTGAATTTTCATATAAATTTATTAGTAATAGATTCATTTTGAAAAATAGTTTTGAAATATATAATTTTTATAAAATATATTTATATAAAAATTGAGATATTGATGGTCAAAGTGTCGTATTAGAGATCGTGAAAAGTCAAATGGGAAGTTAATTTTAGGACAGAGGGAGTATTATATAAGGACTAATTAGCTTTTTAATACTCTCTCAGTCCATAAATAAAGATTTCGTTGTGCGTTACAATATTTGACTGAAATTATTTTCAAATTATTTTATATAGAAATAATATTAAATTAAAAAATAGAAATTACATATTTAAAAACTAATAAAAAAAATCTACAAAACTAGATGCGACATTACTATATTATTTTATCAAATAGGACACGAAAATAATCTAACAAAGTGAATAAAGTTTAACCATGTGAATATTGTACGAGAACTTTATTGTTGGATGGGTATAGTATTATACTTCCTCTTTTCAATAAATCTCTTCCTGTTTTGTTTTTACATACAAAATCTCATATTTTTAAAATGATACGGAGTATTATTTATAAATTGGTATAAAAATTAAAAGAAAATTTACATATTTAAAAACTACACCAAAAATTCTATAGAATAAGTAGTGACGAAAATATTTTATTTTATCAAATGGCTTATAAAGAGAAACACAAACAAACAAAAGTTATCGAGCATCCTTGAACAATAAAGAGGAAGGTTTTTGTAAACGGATGGAGTATATGAGTTGTATAAATTAAAATATTCTTTCAATTATTTAGAAATGAGAACTACATTTGTGTAATTTACCTACTTTATGACTAAAATAACTACATGAAAAAAATAAGCATTATTTATTTTTATCTAATAATAAATATAAATAATTAAGCTTTAAAAAACTATTTTCATCTTTAAAAAACAAGAACAAACTAATATTTAATAGTTTCAATTTTATTCCCAAAAACGTTTTATCTATCTACGGAGTATTTTATTCTAATTTCAATCAATTAAAAATGTTAATCGCATAGTTAACGAAATGTTGACTAGGTTATTGACCCGGTTCAACGAGCCTGTCTTGATCACTTGATGCTTCGGTTCGATGTCCAGTCCGGTGTAAGAACATGGATACAACTTTTCACAAATTTTGGTGATCCAAACTTAATTGTAGTGAATACTTTTTTTTTTGGTGGAGAAAGCATTGAATGGGAAAAATAAAATGGAGAAAAGGGGGTGTTGAGCAAAGTGCCAGCAGATGGCCACTTTAAGAATTTATGAGTGTAGACTGAAGACTAAATGTAGCCGTTTCGGCATCAAAACTATTCCTCGTTTTTCGTGTCCTATGAGAAATTTCAGGCAAAAAACCACACAAAAACAAACAAAAGCCCACCTTTTCCTTTTCTTTTTCTCTTTCTTTTTTAAAAAAAAAAATCAAAAAAGAAAAAAGAGCCCAACCAAACATCACCAGACACATAGTATGTTCACTCCACATTTGTCTGCCTATTCCCGGAGTCTCATGTCCTTTCCCGTCCTCAAAATTAGGCTCCCTTTTTTTAATGTCCAAAAATAGGTGAAATTTTAATTTTACGTTCATTTTTTTTATTGTTAAATTAGCGAGAAAATAAAAAGAAACAAAAGCTTGATTTCGAGGAGATGGGGAGACCACTTTTCACAATATATATTGTACTCCAACTTCGTATTTATAGTCTCTTTATTGTAAATTTTTTTAAATTATATATTCACATTGTCAAAATTTGACTTTTTTGTGCTTATTTTCACTCATTATTTGATAAAATAATGCTTTAATCCTATCATTTTTTTTCTTTTTTTTGTGTAGAATTTATTATGTTGTTTTTTACTACGGAGTATTATAAATATTATTTTTAAATTTTACCTTTTCATATAATCTAAATCTAAAGCAACTCTATTATGAACAATGGCAAGGCAAAAAAGGAATGGCACACGGTGACATAGAACATTTTAACCAATCAAAAATAGTCCAGTCAGCGTGTGACAAGTGAATGGAGTGGCAAGTTCTACAATGGCAAGTCATTATTTTTTATCACTTTTTTACAATTTTTATGTTTTTTAAACATAAAAAATATTTTTATTAAAAAATTATTCTACTTTTTTGTACATTTTTTTCATAAAAAATTTTTAAAAAATTTATTTAAAAAAAATAAAAAAAGAAGGATGGAGTGTCACACTCATGTCTCACAAAGCAAGACATTTTAGCCTTGCCATGCCATGATATGTGTGGAAGAAGCTGATGTGGCAGTGCATGACATGCCTCTTCCTTGTCATTGCACATGCTCTTAAGCATTATAACCCACAAAAGAAAAATCTTTCTAAGACGTAAAAAAGGTGTGTGTATTGATATGTATACTTGTGTCTCATAAAAACTTTTCAGTTTAACTTTTACAAATTAAAAAAATGGTGAAAATACAAAAAAAAGTATGGTTAGAATTGACTAATAGGAGACAAGATTTCTTAGCCACAAATCGTATTTCCATGAACATAAAATAAAAGTGACTTTTTTTTGTGGGACTGAGTGAGTATATACATTATATAGACACACATGACACATGGAGTAAATGGGAGTATATATATATAGAAATAGGGGCGTTATGTTTCGTTCATTCATAGACTAATCCTCCTCTGGTGTGAATCCAAAATTTCCAGGTTTCTTCACCTCATTTTCCATGGCATTGTTCAAACTCAGATCTTTACCAATGTGGTTTAATCTCAAGGTGTGTTCTTCAATGTTCCTAATGCTTTTTTAAACTCCGGCATTGTTTTCTGCTGAAATTCTTGGAAAATGAACACATACCCACTCATCCTTCCTGTTATGGAATGTTTTTGCAGAAGAAGAAACAGAGAGACGCGGTCGGCGTTTGCTTCGTTTCATCGTCAAACTCTGGAGTTAGCGTTGAATGAACGAAAAGGAGAAGGGGGAAATGTGGAATCTGAGGAATGAAGCCGCCGGTCCGTTTAAGCATATTCTTATGTAACTCCAATCTTACAATGGAATTTGCCATAGATGAATGAATCCTTGTTTATTACTGTATTTCTTTCTTCTTCTTCTTCTTCTTCTTCTTCTTCTTCTTCTTGTTTGTTTAAGAAAAATTATAGTAAATGGTAAAATGAAGTTTTGTTGTCAGAATGAAGTTTGTGTTTGAGCAGAGGATGTTGTCTCAGGTCCTCCTAGTGACTGCTGGTTTCTGTTTTTCTTTTTTAATTTATGTTTGATTTGTCTGTAAAGGATGTTTTTTTAATTTAAAAACAAAAAAAAAAGAAATTATGTTTTGACAATTGAATTAAATCAGGCATGACATATTGACACATCTGGATTCTGGATCAGGCAACAATAAAACAACAAAAAAGATATCCCGTACAGACTACAGAGTGGAGTGGAGTGATATATATATATCTTCATTTTCTACTTTTTATTATTATGCCTGTCATGTGTGTTCATAATGCCCCACCCGAGCACCTTAGGCCCTGTTTGGATGATTGTTTTTGTAGGGTTTTTGGTGGTGCTGGGTTTGGAAGTTTAAGGCTCTATTTGGCAAAGTAAATTAGGTCATCTTACTAGCTGGTTTGTTTTACCACATTTTTAACTGCTTTTTAGATTACTTTTACCAAACACTTCTGCTACTAGTAAAGATTTTATAATGGAGTAAATAATAATTTTAGAGATTAGACAACAGAGAGGATCATATACTCCAAAGAAAACTACTGGGTGTTTTTTTCTTACTCATTTATGTAACTTTGCACATCCTTTTTTACTAGTCATGAAAGAAACGGGATTAAGAACAGTTGAACAGACTGTTTGGATCCATGAACAGTGAGTGACTGATTCCAACAAAACATTCTTGACATCAAATTACGGATCTGCCCAGGTGAGATTCAAACCAGTTGAATATTTCTTCAGACTGTAAGCTTGTCATTTCATGATATCCATAAGCCAGATTCATTTCTTCTTGGATGTGTTTGACCAAGGTCATATCAGGAAGAAGAGACTTCATCTCCTTGACAGCCAAATCATCCCATTGTATAGCCCTTCCATCTTTTCTCATATAACCCCTCTTGTCCACAAATCCTTTCTCCTGAAACAGCTCAAACAGTTTCACAGAAACTGTTTGATTCAGACCCGGAACCCGACCTGCTAAAAATTCGGGTGAGAGCGGGAATTCCCAGCACTCGATCTCTCCGACATCAACACCATTCCCTTTCAAAAGTATGATGAACCTCTCAATGCTAAGCTTTCGGGCTCCATCTCTGGGCATGTGGACGAACATAGTGGGCGGGTACCCGTTCTTGGTATTGATTCTGTCGAACAAACCTTCAGCTATCATTAGAACAATGCTGCTGAATTGGATATCTGTGGCAAGAAGGGAGACGAAGTATCCACCCGAGGAAGCGCCGAGAGCTACCAGGGGCAGGTCTTCCAGGTTTTGCTTAGATACCCACCAATTTATAATGTGTTTCACTTTACGCCTTTCCTCCCCGAATGACCAGCATCTTCTGGCACTGGATATGGCAAGAACTGCAAACTTTCTTGAAAGGGCATTCATCACAATGAGCCTTTCTTCAGGCAGGCCAACACAGTTGGGGCAGTTTGGGTTTTTGTCCCAAAAGTTGAGAGCTTTGCCATTGCAGCCGTGCGCTAGAAAGAGAACCGCCTTCGGGTTTTCGGGTATTTGCCATATCAAATCCGTCCCGTTCTTGATTTCGACAGTGGGATCCAGATTAACAGAAGAGGAGCCCAATGAGTTGGAATGTTGGGTTGATGTTTGTGGTGGTGATGGATAAGATATCTCCCCATTTCTCCCAAACAAAATGACGATTGAGACACATAGGAGAAGGAAAAACAGGGTTAAAACGGGCAATCGAATATACCGAGCAAGGTTCGATTGCTTCTGTGATCGGTTTCCACGTTTCGACATAACTACAGAGATAAAATGTGAAAAAGCCATTAGTGCCCAAAAAAGTTACAGAAAAGAAAAGCCTTTAAGGAATCATATATGCTATTGAAACTCCTTTGCATCACAGCATTTGACAAAAAAACATCAGCGGATCATATTTTAATAATGAGTAGGAAATCACATTGTGACACTCCGTATAGAACACGAAAAAAGAAAGGAAAAATCATATACTTATATTGAGCAATGAAAAAAAACTCATATTTCATTTCCTTATAGCTAATGCAGGAACCCAAATTTGCAGAAAGTAAGGAAAAGGTTCAAACTTTTCTCCTAAGTCAAAAAGGGAAATAAAATACACACTTCAACATAACTTGCATCTTCAGTAATAGAGTAGAAATTTAAAAAAAAAATTGAATTTCTATATTTAATAATAGTATATTAATAGTAAAAAAAACATGTGCTTTGTTCATTGCGTCGTTTTATCAAGCAGCTGATGGGCATTGAATGATTTGAATATGATGAAAAACAAAAGAGCAGTCGGATTTTTTTTTTGTTTATTTTTTTCAGTGGCTAAGATCAACTGATTCTTTCTCGAAATCTAAAACGAGAAAATTACCTGAAATTATAAATTACAAAAAAGAAAAAGACAGTGGATCTGGATGGGAGGTGGAAAGATGTTCTTGAATCTGAAATTGGAATTGGGATTTCTGAGTACGTTGTTGTTTTACACGCGTCTGAATGCGAGCGTCACGATGTCTCATGTTGCACCACGTATCCAATGTACTACGTACCATATACGGAGTATACCACAAGTAAAAAACATCTTTGGGAATTAAATTCCATCATACACTATTCACTTCTTTTGTAAATTTTTTTCATTTTGGTTTTAGTAGCCTCGTTTGCAACAACGTTAGAAGTTAACATTTTGAAAATTATATCTAAACGCAACTTATAGTGTTAGAATTTTCAAAATTTATCTACATCATTAATAATTTAACTGAAATGCTTATGCTTATCAAAAATGATATTTTGGAAGAAGGCCTATGTTGACTTGTTCATCCCACATCGGCTATGCAGCCTTATATTGTGCTGCTATTTAATAGCTTGGGTACCTTAACCTTTTGAGTTAACTTTTGAGGTTGAATTGGGCCCAAGTCTATTGTTTCAACATGGTATCGGAGCTAGGCCATTGATGTTGGGACCACGCCCGCAGTAATCTGCGCCTCGTGTGAGGGGGGCGTGTTGACTTGTTCATCCCACATCGGCTATGCAACCTTATATTGTGCTGCTATTTAATAGCTTGGGTACCTCAACCTCTTGAGTTAACTTTTGAGGTTGAATTGGGCCTAAGTCTATTGTTTCAACATGGTATCGGAGCTAGGCCATTGATGTTGGGACCGCGCCCGCAGTAATCTGCGCCTCGTGTGAGGGGGGCGTGTTGACTTGTTCATCCCACATCGGCTATGCAGCCTTATATTGTGCTGCTATTTAATAGCTTGGGTACCTCAACCTCTTGAGTTAACTTTTGGGGTTGAATTAGGCCCAAGTCTATTGTTTCAACAGATTATATCAAAAGAATGAAAATCGAATCTTGAAAATAAGACTAAAAAATAAACATTTTTATGCAATCTCAAATTGTACAAACAATACAGATGGTAAAAGCAATATATATACATTTGTCATTTACAAGTCTCGCAATAATGTTTCACATTTTCTTTTTTATTTATTTCAAAAAGAGATTTCACCTTTTACTTTTAAAATGTTCTTGTGGCTATTATTATTTCTCTTTTCTCTACGCCACTTCCCCGTTTTAAACACAATTTAAGTTTTCTTAAATTTTGTGTCCAATCAAACATAAGAAAACCCTCCAAATAAGAGTAAATCATCAGACATATACTTCAAATAGGAGTCTCTAACTTATATACCCAAAGTAAGAGCAATCTATCTAACTGGCGTTCATCTCACCCTTTCTCACCCCTTCTCGGTGGTTCAACTTGCTCTTTCTCTTCTTACACCAGCTTTCCACCACCATCATCAAACTTTTAGCAATTGCAAAATGAAGTAAGTCAAATTGGTTCAATTACTTCAATACAATTTTCTCTCTCTTTTTCTCTCTCTAAAAGAAGGCCAAGCTCCCATCAATCGAGGAGATTCTCCAAACCATTTCTAAAAAATCGATCAGTCGTCTTCTTCTTCATGCTTCAATTAATTTTTTTCTTGTTTTTCAGTTTGTAAATCTACTTTCAATCCCTTATCCTTAGTTTATCTTCCTCACATGTCCACCACTTTCTCCTTGATCTATCACCGCCCAACTCATGTTTGGGCTTCTGGTGATTCTGACACAATTTAATCAGTGACCTTTGTAGTTTCGATGGTCTCATAGGGCCGCTCATTTGTTTAGTTTCATTGTTACTTATCATTAAATTGCAGATTTGAGATGTTAGAATTTTTTAACATTAATTTTGACTTTTTCATTGTTGGAACTACAGTATGAAATGTGGCATTGTATGTAGGCAAATCAGTCTTTCTTGGCATTTTATTTCCTTTTGGACATTATATATTGATATGTTTGGCATTGTGCAGTAACACATTTGTCATTTTGCAGTGTCATATTTGTCATTGCAGTTCCGTCTAGCATTGTATTGAGAGTCACTGTGGCACCATGTCACTGCAACGACGATAGTGACTGACCTTGGTGGTGTCTGTGGCAACAACAACGTAGATGGCAGAAAGCAATGGCATCGAAAGACTTTGATGGTGGAGTGGCACAACAAGGATGTCGACGGTAATAGAGACATTGGTATGATTTTATGTTGTGTCATCTGTTGTCATTTTTGACATTATGTCCGTATTTGACATCGCGAGAGGGAGATGGAGGTGGAGCAAGTTGTGAGGCTTGACAGGGGTGCAACGACACAACGAAGCTAAGAGGGCGGGTGTGGAAGCGGTGATGGCGCTACAATTCAATCAAGTGATGGCGGTAGCAATTGTCATGAGATGGAGAGGTGGACAACAGAAGGAAATTGATTGCTCGACCAGTGATGATACTTTTAATGAAGAAGATAAATTGTAATGGAATTAAAGATAGTATGCGGGTAGTATTGCTGATGCTTTTAGCTCCTATTTTTGAGATTTATCTTTCAACTCATATTTTAGGATTTTATCAATGTTTTACTCTTATTTTACTTCTTAACCCATCAAACATAAGAGACTTCTAGCATAGTCCATGCAGTATAACTACCAGTTAACTTTATTTTTTTCATCTTTAAAAATAAAATACTTGGTAATTTGTATGAATAGAATTTGAATAAAATATTCCACGACGTTTTTTTTGCAAGTCACGAAAATTTTGTTGGATTTCTTTTTCATTTTTACAATTTACTACGCATATCCATTTTAAGTTTAAACTACAACAATCTCATTAAGGATGAACTACATTTCCTAATTATTGTGAATTTTTTGTAACATAATCCAACAATATCACCATTCTTTACACCTAAAAAGATTTTCACATTCACAGGATATGAGTTTGTTCACTTGAACTTATTCTTATTTAAAACAACTTAGATTAAATTAAAAAGTATTCCAACCGAATCAAATGAAGAAAAAAAAAGTCATATTTCATGTCTACAAATTTCTGTGAATGATTTACATATAGTGGCATGTTAGAAGTACACCAAAATGAGATACTTTATTTGTACACCAGACAAACACAGACAAAAAGCTCAATAGGATGAAAACCCCATAGCCACGCTTTGCAATGTTGAAACCAAACCATAGCAACTAGAGCTGACAAATCGGTCGGTCAGGTCGGGATCGAGTTTGGTCACTTCAAGTTTGAGTTATTTCAGGTTTGGGTCAATTCGGGTTCGGGTTGAAAACTGTATGTTAATGACCCTGTGTCATCGGGTATGGGTTGACCCAACGGATTATAACTTTGGTTTTCTAAATTTTAAAATTCACATTAACACTTACATTTTCTATTAAATAAATTAAAAATATTAAAGAAAAAGTATTAAATCTATAAAATTATTTTATTTTAAACTCTGAAGTAATTTTTAGATATATAAATCAATAAAAGAATTTAAAAATATCATTAAAAGTATTGGAAAAGAGTAAAAACGAGTAAAAAAGTGTGATTTTGAAAAATTCTTACTTTAGCGAGTCAGGTCGGGTTCGGGTTCGATCGGGTTTGACCCATTCTTAGCAGGCCATTTCGGGTTCGGTCAACTTCGGGTTCGGTAATCAAAACCTTTGTTCAAAACCCAGTGTTTTCAAGTCGGGTTTCGGGTCAAAAACAGGTCGGATCATTTTTTGCTAGGTCTAATAGCAATCAAAGCTCTATTTGCAAGGAAAAAGACTTAAGGAGGAATAAAAACCGGAACTATACCAAAATAGGAATTTCATGTTTTAATTCCTGAAATAGGAATTAAAAAAATTTACAATGTTAATCATAATCATATACATTATTAAAAAGTATTATGAAATATCCATGTACAATGCAATATTACCACCACACGAACTCTTAATTTTGAGGATAAAAACATGGAGATCTTATTTTGATACTTTCTCTATGTTTCACTCCTTTATTTAGGGTGATTTCTCTATTTACCATGACAAGTTGGGGTTAAAATTTTAACCTTTGACCAATATGGGATGCAAAATGGGCACATTCCACAGTTCATATTGAAAGAATATAAAAGAGAGTCACAAACCTCCACAAAATACTTGTATGCACATATGGTTCTAACTGAATGTCATTGTTTTTTTTGGGGGGCCGGGTTTCGAACCTTGGTGGGGGATTGGAGGAAGAGCTCCAACCACCCCCTCCTTGAATTTAATCACAAAAACCAGACTGAAATCTTGTCATTATTTTGGATCAGCAGAAGTTGCATCTCTTGATGAATCCTTGGAATCTGTAAAAACTGTCACAAGAATGTTAGTAGCAAACCTAAAACAGTTGCACACATTACATATGACATAGTTGATAAAGCAACATAAAAGATACAAATTACATATGACATATTTAGTGGACTCAAATAATTTATTCTAAATAGGGTTATATAAGTTTTTAGTCCCTATCAAATAGTCGATTTTTGTTTTTGGTCGTAAATCTTTTTGTTAAGTCATCCTCACAAAATTTTTATTTTGAAAATGGTAATTAAATGTAATTAGCACTTCTAATTTGTTGACATAAAACATTTATTTCGTACTCAACATCCTAATTTTTCATTTTTGATTGCCTCACAACAATTTTCATGCTATAGATCGTTTGTCCTTCATCAAATTACATTTCCAATTTCTAAATTGTGTTATAGAGTACTATATTCTCAAAATACTTGCAATTGGAGATGTAATATGAATAAAAACATCATTTAGGGCATGAGAATTGTGTCAGAGGTACTAGAATTAGAAATGTAAGACTAGGATGTTTAATACTCCGTACAAAATAAATGTGTTATCTCAAAAAAAACAGTGCGAATTATGTTTAAAGACCATTATCAAAATAAAGAAATGTAAGCATGACATAAAAAAAAAATTACATGGACCAAAAAACAATTCACATATTTTACAGGGACTAAAAACACATTTAACCCTTTTGAATATGACAGTTGTACTATACCAAAATTTTAAAAACTGTACATTGAGGAAAGACAATTTTCTTAAAATGGAAGCAATATTGTTTTGGAAAAAAAGATGTTATTATAAATTATTTGATATAAAGTTTGTTGTAAACTTGTAATGAAAAGTATATTATTAAATACATTCATAATAATAACAATGTAGAACAAACTTGGGTTAAATAAGGTGAAAGAAATAAAAAAGAAATTAAAAACCCAAAATGTCCCAAATTGGGCAAGTGAGGTATGAGAGGTTTTCGGATTCCCATCCCCAGCCAAAAGACTGACATCTCCTTTAGTTCCCTCTTACCAAACAAAGGCTTAAAATCAACAACTAGTAATGTGCGAAGGGGGTTAACCTAACCTTCATGTTCATGGCGCATCCAGTCCTGGGCACACATCAATGCCTGCAAAGTATCAGATCTTAGCGAACCCCTAGAGCTGTCAAGGGTTCTGCTTCCAGTATCATATATAAACTCAAGTCCACCTTTTGACAATGGAATCCCAAGAACATTGCAAGCCATCGTAGATAAAATTGGAAATCTTGGGGTGTGAACCCTCCACCAATTAAGTATGTCGAAATCAACATTCCTAGGAAACAGTGGTTCATCTAAATACTTGTCCAAGTCTGATTTTATGTTATGACTATCTGAAGTTTCACATAGGAATCTATCATAACCCATCAGCCGGTCTTCTCTAGAATCATCACTTGGACCATGAGATGCTAGTGGTGAATATTCTTCTGCATGTCTATGGTACAAAGCCTTCATGCAGTTTGAAACAGTATCAATGCATTTTGCGGACTCAGCACCATAAATTTGAGGGTAAAAGTAGTCGAGAAGTTTCATCTTGAACCGTGGATCTAAGATTACTGCGATTGCCAATGCCATACTGCACTTGTTCCAATACTCATCAAATCTGGTTTTCATTTTTAATGCCAAATAACGAATGAAATCGTCCGAGTTCTGGCACCATCCAATCAACAGCAAATGAATATCACAAATTTCATTGAAATACATATTTGCAGTGGAATACTTGGATCCTGAAATAGTGTTTGAAATGTCAAAAAATTTCTTGAGAAAACAAGTGATAGAATTAGCCCTGTCCCACTCTGCAGTAGATGGGCATGCCTCATAATGAGGGTCATGTTCTTGTAAAAGGGTAAACGCATCTTTGTATTCTAAACAAGCTTCAAGCATGGTGTACGTAGAACTCCACTGGTTCATATTATCAAGACACAGGATTTTCTGGCTACTAATTCCAGCCACTTGAGCCATCTCGTCAAACTTTTCTTGTGTTGACTGTGACTGGTGAACATACTGAATACTTTCACGAATCTTGTGGACTATCTCAAATAACTTCTCCAAAGCATCTTTAGCCATCAACTTGACCAAACTTGCTGCACAGCGTATATCAATTAATTGCCCGTCGTAGAGAAACCTGTGCTGACAGAGTTGCTCCCTGATTCTTGGAATGATTTTGTCATATAAAGAATAGCAATCCAGTGTCACCGAAAACAATTTTTTGTCAATATCCCAATTCCTCAGACTTGTCATGATAATTTCTGAAACAACGTCTTCTGTTTGAGAAAGATCAATCATTAAAAAGTTCAGAATCTTCTTCTTCAGTTGCCAAGAATCATCAATGTAATGAGCGGTTAAGCACAAGTATTCGGCATCTCCATTAGCAGTCCATGTATCAGCAGTTAGGCTTATACTCGGTACCTTATCCAACTCCTCATACACCTTTTGTTTCACCTTCAAATAAATTTCCTTACAATCAGCCTCCACCCCATCAAACGTTGGAATGTCAAATAAGGGTTGGAGATTTTTAGCAAACCTCCTGAATCCAGTGTGCTCAACCATAGCTAAAGGGTAACCGTGTAATATGATCATGCGGGCAAGATCTAGCCGACTTTGTCTGTTATCGAAATTAAAGCTTCCGACATTGCCCCCTTCCTTGCCATGATCTAGACTATTAGTTCTCACAATGGTAACTGACTTGTCATTTCTGTGATCAAAAGTGAAATCTGCAATAGTGAGAGTGGTTTCCTTTCTTTTGCCCCTTGTGATATACTGACTTATGTCTTGGTTAGATCCTCTTCTACATCTTATCAAGTGATTCCTCAGATGTGAAGTTCCACTAGTGCTTGACCCGCTAAGTTTCCTATTACAGTGCCTACAGATAGCTATAAAAGTGTCACCTTTCCTGACCCTATCAAAATCATTCCACACAACAGATTTCAGTCTACTGGAATTGACTATGACCGAGTCAGCTGCTATCTCCATTGCTTTCCTGATATTCTAGAATCCCCTGAGAAGATCAGCAAGTTAACATTCTTTTAGTTATAAACAACCAATTATACAACTTAAACAGAGAAAAATGAGAAGACAGCTATACACAGAAAGAGCATTGAAGACATGTGTGAATAAGTGTGATAGCATCAGAACTGCTAACTAATTTAAACCTTTCCCCATATATGATACAGAGTACAAAACACAAAGTTGTAGTAACTAGTAAGTTTTTTTTATCATCAAAATGGTTGCAAGTTGATGGAATACAATGGAAAAGACTACTCAACTTGATCTCATCTCACAAAAAGAATACTCAGAAATCATAACCTCATACAATAAAAGATGAGAAGAGATTGTAACACTTAAAGCTTACGCGGTATCCCAACATTGACACAAAATTTCACATCTCACTAGTGACTTAATTTACTCAGGATAGTAAGGGTTCCTTTCCGGTTTGGGGATTGCTTTCAACATCAACTGAATCTCTGGATCCCTAATTGAACTTTAAATGCCAAAATAAGGCCCCCAACAAAGTTATTTAACACTAAACGTCTACTACTATTAGAGTCCCATACCAAAATATGAAATACAAAGGGAGTAGAAATTAGCTTTTTAGATGAAAAAAAACAAGAAAAGCAAAACAGAACGAGAGAGACTTAAAAGTTAAAACATTTAAAATGAAGGGAGACTAAATATAAATATATTATACATAGTATAAATATATATTACGTTTAGTATTCATTTAGTTTGACTTTTTTGAATGAAAACAAAACAAACTTTGGCTACCAATAAAATATTCTAAAAATTACATTGCATATTATCAAAATGAAATAATTTTTTGAAATTTTATTGTAAGATCGATCTAATGAAATTGTTTTTTCATTAATATCTAAGGCTACTTTTATTCAAGTAAGAATGAAAGTTTGCCCACTAGAAAAAGTCAAACCGAACACATACTTTGGGGCAACCGTAGTAATATTTTCCCACGGCTGGTTAATAGTATTTCAGGCTTCCAAACAAGCATAAATGCAACCCCAAATCTGTAGTTTTATTAATCTAATGTCATTTTCTATTTACAAAAAAATGGAAAATTGGGACAAAAAAAGTCTTCCTGGATGGAAATGAGAGATAAACTATGAACTGGAAAGCACAAAGTCCAATTCTGGAATTACAAAAAGAGCTGGCGCACAAAAGCTCCATATAATACTGAATTATACGCAGCAAAACTCAAGAGAAGGTCAAACATGAGCAAATTTACCAAGTTGGATGGTGGATTCAACAAAGAAGATGAAGAACCAACCCGAAGAGCCCGAACCAGTCCAAATGTTATTGGCCCAATGCCCCAACACAGAACACTAGGACTGAAGCCATACGTAATTAATGGTTTACAGAATCGAACTCTTATCTAAACCCGACGGTGGATTTCGGATCGGGAGCTCGCACGGCGGTAACGTATCCGAACATAATAACCCTAGATGGTAAAATAATTGCAGATATACACAATCAATTGCAACACAGAGTACAAATATACGCACGGGAAAGACGGAGAAAGCGCCGGAAAATCCTCAGATGGCCTGGTTAGGATTAGATTCCACAGCGGTTCCGGCATGTGTGCGGAACAAAACGAGAGAGGGAGACGGTATGGTTAAGAGCAGAAATGGATAGGTGTTAGAAAAAGAAATTTAACGGGCACCCGAATTGATTCTTTTAACAACTTTTAACCCCACATTATTTAAAAAAATATTTTAGATTACTCTTGATTCTTTTGTGTTAAAATTCTCAAATCTCACTTCATCTAAAATAAACTCATGAAAATAAACTTGGAGTATTATACTGCAAATTTTAAGAATCCGAGATGTTCAGATAATGTGGAATCTGAGAATTCTTACGACAAAATCGAGGATACCCTAAAACATACTCCGTATTTGAGATAGTGTGAGACATGTGAGTTCTTACCATAGAACCGAGGATACCCCAAAATAATTTTTTGATGTTAGAAAAATGTGGAACGTAACAAATTTTTATTATGTTACTACCTTTGTCCATCAATATTTGTCCAGTTTAGAATTTTTTCAGTTAACTGTTTTCAACCTTTAATTAGATAAAAAAATATATTATATATTAATAAAACTATTTTTGTATCAAAATATACTATCATTTTTATTTAATTTGAGGTCAAAGTTTATCAATCTTGACCAAAAAATTAAAAGATGACAAATACTCAGGAATGAAAAGAATAGTATAATATGAAATATATAATTTTATTTTATTTAATTTTAATATTGTTGTAATAAGACAAAAATTGTAGCCGATGACAACATTTATGTGACTTTGTCAAATGGAATCTCAGATATTCAAATGGCATTTACAAAAATATACAGAATATATATAAACATATACTACATTGTGATAGTATTGGTAGTACTCAAATAATATTTATTGGAATAGAATTCTTAAAATATCATTTATTTTACTCTTTCCGCTTCATAAATTTAAAGGTTCAACATTTCCTCTTTTGTTCATTCTTAAAAAAAGTTTCACTTTCTATTTTGAGAATGAAATTTATGTTCATGATAATTTTTTCTCTCATTTGAATTATTCTTAATGAAATACTTTTATTTTTCTTAATATTCGAGTGAAGTCAAAGATTAGACCTTTTTTGAGATGAAAAAAGTATAAATATAACTTTTGATGGCAAATGCCACCTGAATATGTGATCCTTTGACATGGAATCGTTAATGTCTATTATGATATCGGTTTAAGGTTCAAAAAAGGTGGAATCGTCCACCCCAGGCGTCCCCACCCCCTGACCCGACAGGGATGATGGAAGAGGTAAATCATGGTGACTCAGTCGGCCAAGAACGCTAGACCCGTGCCCACCGCGCACAAAGAGCCTTATCATCCTTTATGAGATTTTTGGATAGCTCCCACACTGCCGATTGGAAGACTCGATCCCTTGTTAGCGGTTCAAGATTTCACGTTCTCGACCAACTGAGCTGCCCATGCACTAATAAAAAAATAATGTTCTTACCACTTGATTTTTTATAAATCTCCTAGCCAGGTCTGACTTGTAACCTCTAAATAAATTTTGTTCACTTTAGCAAAAAACTTTTTAATTCAAAGCCAACAAAATTTGGGAGTTCTTCAAGTAGGGGTGCATTGGGTCCCGACTGAGAGCTTGAGATGAAGGAAAAATAGGTCTTACCAATTCAATAAGTACTCGCTAAACGAAACGTTGAATTTCTTTTTTGATTGAAGTTCGAATGCAACAACGGCAAGGTTCCCATGATAGAACAATGAATCTTCTGTATATGGAGAATAAAATAAATAAAAAATGTTAAAGTGCCTAAGTGACACCATTTGAGAAATGTACAATAAAGTGTTAAAGTGTGAATATAATATTAGTGTTAAGTCACAAAATGTCATATTTTATTCTTTCATTTTTTAGTACTTTTAAGATATTTAATATGCATTTTATACCTAAATAATCACATTTTGTTCTATTTAGCATTTTAGGCTATTGTTTACATTTTGTATATAAAATGCAAAATTTTGAGCATATTTATATTCTACAAATATTTTGGAAGTATTGTTTATTACCTTGATACAAATTTTTAGATATGGAGTACAAAAGGATGAAGAAATGTCAAAATTGAATGCATATTTACAAAGAGTTATTGGGCCAAGTCAATTTGACCCACATGATCAAGTCACAATTGAAGCAAAGGAAAACAAAAGTTAAAAGAAAAAAAAGAAGACAAGCCGTGCTCTTTCCACGCGCACGAAACGGAAGAAATAAACGGAGAGCAGCGGAAGAAGTGCGAAGAGGTGGATTGCACAGAGTCTTCTTCTCCAATTCAATATCTTCAAAATTCAATTATAAAGAGAGGAGATAGAGATGAGATCGAAGGGGGGCAGATACCAGATCGGATAGAAACAGAGAACAGAGGGAGATCGTGAATAGAGAAGTGCTGGCCTAGGGTTCCGACCCTAGGTCGGCGATGACAATTCCGGCGATGACAGCGTCCGGCGACGACTTGATTCCGACGAAGATGGCGGCTTCAGTTCCGCCGAGGTCATGGCGGCAGTTTGGCAGGGACGGCGATTCCATTGTGGTCTGGCTCTGTGCTTAGTGTGAACGCAGAAGTTAATTCAGGGAGCATTTCTTTTACTTTTCAATTTTATTTTTTTATGAATTAGGATTTTGAATTTGTTTAATTTCCAATTGATGAATTTGATATCCATTATTTAAATATGATTATTTTCAATTCCAATTCTATGTTGAATGTTTAAGTTATATTATAAGTGATGAATTGTTTGTGTGTTGATGTTGAATTGTTCAAAGTTGATTTATTGATTTATTATTGTCTCTGAAATTATAAAACCTTCTTAGGCCAAATTGTTTGATGAAAAAAGATTGAATCTTTGTTTGTTGAATGAATTTGACTTTGAAGAAATTTTAGCTCTATGCTACTGTTAAATCTAAATTCAAAAAGGTGTTCAGAGAACTATTATTCACCAGAGTTTACTTAAATTGGACCAAATTAGGAACGCGCGCCTAATCCAGTTTAAATTGATATTCTTTTAAAGTCCAAAGTGCTTTAAATAGCCGAACTTTTCTAGAAGCTAAGTGTCACTTGATTAGTCTTGGCTGCCTCGTTAAGTGGTTTTTGCTAAATCAAGGTTCTCGAACTGATTTTGTTAAATAACCGTAGTGTTACTGCAAGATTGTTATGGTGATGTTTTCCAAAGATTTTAATGCGCTATTCTTAGTAGTAACTTAAGGGTTGGTCTTTGGGTTGCTAGGGGTAGTAGGGTTTAGAGTTAGGGTTGGTCTTAACATAAGTTAATATGAATGGGAAAATAGGGAAGAACCGTTGGTGGACTTCTTCTTCAGCCTAACCCTGAGTTTAATTAGCAGTTTAATTTCAGAATCAAGACATAATTAATTAGTTAATCAGATTTGTTCAGTTTATTTTCTATTAAAAACTATAAGTATTTTCAAAATTGTTTAAGTTAATTATTATTGTCTACGTTTTTATAAAGTTTAATGTGTGATTGTTTTTGTGTGTTTGTTTTCTCCTTGAGTGACTTCTGAGTTTGGCTTGCTGTTGTGGTTCCGTCTCGTATCTATTATCCTTTATCTTTATTTTATTTGCATTTTTATCTTTTTAGAATCATCATTCAAACCCCCCATATCTTTTAGTTTTAGTTAGTTTTTATTCAATAAATGTGACAAGTGAACTGATTTTCATAGCTAAAAGAGTATCTTTCCTCGTGGGATCGACCCTTACTTGCCCTATCTATATGTTTTAATGAATATTAATTCATAAAGGGGGTTAAGAGTTAAGGAAAATAATTAATTAATTTGTAGGTGCTACGACACGCCTATCAATTAGCAGTATCTTGTACAATAATTTTCTATCTTCAAATATGAAGAAGTATGATTAAAAAATATGTTTTGAATTTTAAACTTTATTTCTAAGCTACTCATAATGCTATATTTAAAATATTTGGCGCCTCTTAAACTTAGGAGGCTTGGGCCAGGGTTGTCGCCCGCCAGACCTCCCTCAGGTGCGGCCCAGATTAAGGATTAGAGGTAGGAACCATCAATTATTTTGTTAAACAAACATATATGTTCCAATTAAATCGATGTCATAATATGATATCGATGGTTGATGTGAAAAGAACCGCATTTTTATTTTAAGTGAATACTCCATATTTTTTTATGATACTGGAGTATTATATTTAAATATTAGTTTTTTGAACAAATATATTGAATTAAAAATACCCCCTTTTAATCTTTCTATTTTTATATACACGTCTATTTGGACAAAAATATTCTCATCTTAGTTAAAAAATTCCAACAACCACATACTTCTACTTTTTGGTAAGGGTATTTTAGACAAATACACCTCATAGAGTCATTGTCAACTTTCTTAAAATTGAGGAGAAGTCTAAATAAAAAGATTAAATTTGGAGGGGAGAGTAATTTTTTATCCAATATTACATTCAAAATGGAGTAGGGGTGGACATAGGTCATAACAGTTTGGATTTTTAGTAGTCTTAGCCCTATTTCTGTTTTTTTAAAAATGGGTTGGAACGTTCTGGGACACGATGTTTTCTATTTTTCCCCATTAATTTCAAGATCTAGATAATTCAGAATTGTTTGAGTCATCGAGATTTGAACTCTTAGTTTATTATAAACCTAAGAATTTTAAATTTGTTAACATGTAAAAATAATTAAAAAGTTTTATATAAACATCTTTAAGACATTCTTAAATAAAGTGCATTAAAACATACAAACATTTAAAAAGTACTACTCCATCTATCCTATTTTTAATCTTCTCAATTGTCTTTTGACCTTAGGACATGTTTTGTAAATTTTGAAGATATGATAAGATATGAGTTATGAAATTTGGGAGAAATAATATGGATTTTGAAATCTGAAACGAAATTGTTTGGAGAGAATTAAAATTATACTTCCTCCGTTTCTTAAAACCCTTCTTCTTTCATTTTTTTTGTTTTTCTTAAAACACTTCCTTTTTCTATTACAAATCCACTTTTACCCATATTTTTTCATACCATACATATCACATCATACTTTTTCACTAATAACTAAACTATCACATCTTACTTTTACCCATCACATCAAGAGCAAAATTGGAAAGTCAACTAAAATTACACTTTTCTTATTTTCTCCTAAAGTCAAAAGAGGAACCGTTTTGAGAAACGGAGGGAGTAATTTAATTGGTGATAAGCGAAGGTGACCGGCAACGGGGTTGGTTCGTGGTGACAATGGTAGCCACGACGGAGAATGATTAATGGTTGAGAAAGATATCAAATCACCATTTTGATATCTCCGAAATCCGGGAGATATCGAAACCCTTCGTTTGAAGGATTTATGATATCTGAATATATCGAATTTGATATCTTTTTTTGGTTTCACCAAATACCAAAAGAAATTCTAAAATCCGGAGATATCAAATCTATATCTTGTTTCGCGAGACACACCCTTGACTTTTTTGAAATTTAATTACAAATCACAAAAAAAACACATTGAATTGTGATATATATTTAATATTAATAAGTTAATTATAAAACATAGTTTTGAAACATTATATTTTTACAATATATATCTATCTATAAATTAATATATTGATGATTAATTGGAGACTATGAAAAGACAATTGAGAAGATTTCAAAGGGACGGATTACATATTATTTTAGTTTAGGGAGAAGTCCCTAGATAAGACTAAAAAACTATGAAAATATCCAAATGAGAGTCATAATAAGCTTTTTAAGACCAAAATAGGAGTTCACACTGTCATTGTTACACTGACACACTCACCACATTGCAATATTATAACTGTTACACTATCACTGTCATATTGCCATCCGTTGACGCCGGTCACCAGTGTAACGTCGGAATGACCGACGATTGATAAATCACATTGATATATTACACTGTCATCACTTTTCCATCATACTGTCACCGTGTACTCTTACACCACACTGCCATTAAACTCATACTTTTTTACTCCTATCTAGATAGATTTTTTTAGTTTATACTGCTCCGTCCTAAAATCATCTTCCCAGTTCAGTTTACGAAGTTTAACTAAAATTATTTTCAATTCAATTTATTTTATTATAAATGTAAAATTAAAAAATAAAAGTTATACTCCGTATATTTTAAAACTACATCAAAAGTTATACAAAACAAGAGGTGATATGACTATATTATTTCATCAAATAACTAACGAAAATAGGGAAAGAAAATGATTAACGTTTGATAATGTAAACAGTGATTGGGAAGATAATTTAGGACGAAGGGAGTAAATCTTATGAGGTTGTATAAAAAACGATGTGAATTAATATTTAAATCTAGACATTTATTTATATATATCTTCGAGAGTGTTATCTCATTTATAGAAATGAATTGATAGATATATCATATTTCTCCGTCCACTAGAACTCTTCCTGTTTGTAAAAAGGTGTGCTTTTAAGATGAATAATGTTGATGTTATTTTCTAAGTATGACTCGTCTATCACATACATCTCATCTTATTCTATTATAAAGTAATTTAAGAGCAAAATTAGGAAATAACAACAAAATTACTTATCTAAAGGTTGCATTTTTTTTTCAAAAAGGAAGAATTTTATGTGACGGAAGAAGTATATGCATACTGGACAACAAGACAGTTCCGAACATGTTCGAAACAAAATTTTGCAATCTCAATTAAATGAAATACTCTCCGTCTCGAAAAAAATTACAATTTTTTCTCTTTCCTCGCGATAACTTTTATTTATTTATGTGTTTTCATAGAGTATTTGACAAAATAAAATATTCTTGACACCTCTCGTTTTATAAAATTTTTGACATAGCTTTTTAATATATACTCCCTCCGTCCACAAATAAACTTTACGTTCACTATTCACAGGGTCAAACTTTATTCACTTTGTTGGCCTATTTTCGCCACTCATTTGATAAAATAATATAGTAATGCCACCTCTAGTTTTGTAGATCTTTTGATATAGTTTTTTAATATGTACTCCGTAATTTTTATTTTTCAATTCTACACCATTTTTCATATAAAATGATTTGAAAATAATTTCAGTCAAACACCGTAATGCGCAATGTAAAGTTTATTTGTGGACGGAGAGAATAATTTTTATTTCTTATTGTTGTAAAAATTTGTAAATAAAAAGATTTAAAAAAAAGACATATTTTGTCTCCTATTAGGAATACTAGTGTTTACCCCGTGCTTCGCACGGGCTCGTATATATTCTAAACTTTTGAGATTTTATAAATATAATTTTAGTTGTTTTAGTTTCTAATAGTGACAAAAAATGTTTTAGACTGATGGAACATACAGAGTATATTGGTATGTTAATTTAAAAAAACAATTTTACAAAATTAATAATCATTGAATTAAGTACTAAATAGAAATGGTTTGAATCAATAAAATATTATAATAAAAAGTGAGTTAAATGCATAATGATACATCATTAGAGAATATATATGTGTCATAATGTCATTTGTCAGTTGTCACCCTTTAAATTTATACAATCATTTTTCGAGAAGTAATAAACTAAAATAAGCTGTGGTATAAAATTAATTTTATGTGTGTGTACTCAAAATACGAAGTTTATTTTACAATGGTGAAATATATATTCAGAATTATTAAGGAATGAAAAATTTTATACAAATGTATTAAAAGATATTTAGAATAGGTGCAATGCATATATCACTTCATAAATGGGTACAGATGTTGATGCACATGTGGCTGCCACATGTCAACATTGCAACAACTAAACTCTCTTTTACATATATATATATATATATATATATATATATATATATATATATATATATATATATATATATATATATTATATATATATATATATATATATATATATATATATATATATAATATATATATATATATATATATATATATATATATATATATATATATATAGGATATGGCAAAATAGGTAAATGGGTGATGGGGCATGGAGCGGCAGGCATTTGCCTCGCCACTGCCAATGCTCATTTCCAACTAATCCGTCAGATCATCATATAATACTCACTGCTCAGTTAGTTGCACGGCGGCGCTGATGAAATTTCGACATAGTAACGGCGCTGATGAATCCCCCAAGCGGTGTTTGAATCACAAATTCCATTCGCGTTTCTGAAGACAAGTTTAGCTGAGTCCCATTAGGACGGATTTCAAGGGTAATGGCCTAAAAACTCTAGATTTATATCGATTAGGATCTTTTCTTGTTAATCATATAAGGATAAGGATTTCTTCCTTCAATGATTTTGGGGAAAACTTTAAACAGAATTGAACTGTTTCGCTGAGGATCTAGTGTAGAACTTACTTCTACGGAGTATTATTTAGGGAACTCATCTCCTATGATTATCTTATTAATGCTTTTCAAGAAATGTTTTTTGAACTATGTGTGGATCTAAATTTGCTTAGGTCCTGGTACATGGAATTCAAACTATGGAATTGGAATTGGGGACTTCAATTCCAATTCTGGTGTTTGGTAGCACAAAAATGATGTGGATTCGGAATTGATAGTGCAAAAAATGAATTGAAATTGACAGAATTCAATTCTATGGAATTGAATCCCATGAAATTTCAATTCCAATTTAATTCCAATTCCACCAATTCCTTATACCAAATGAATTGAAATTGACAGAATTCAATTCTATGGAATTGAATCCCATGAAATTTCAATTCCAATTTAATTCCAATTCCACCAATTCCTTATACCAAATGGTCCGTTTGTTACACGGAATTGACGGAATTGAAATTGAATTAGAAGTTGAAATTCTATGAAATTGATTTGGATAGAACATTTTTGGCACTACCAATTCCAAATCCACATATTTTTGTGCTACCAAACGGAGCCTTAAAACTCCTCTGCTACATCGACCAAATGTGACTCAATTATCATGCAACAATGGATCTACATTTGCTGCAACTTCTAACATCTATTTTCAGTTAAAACCAGTATTCAATTTCAAGGCTAATTTTGAGACTGAAGCTTCTTCATCAACTCACAATTCCCATTAAAAGCTTCTGACATGACATGTTCAGTAGCTGGAATTTAGACTCAAGGTCTCTTATTAGAGTCTTTTACGGAGTACCATTTTTCTTCGTGTGAATATGAGCCGTTGATCATCATCTCTTCCTTACGAATGTGCTTACATTGTTTCATAGTTGTACACGTTTCTTTCCTTTTCGCTAGGATAAATACACGTGAACTTAGCCGATTATAATATGTGCCTTCCATTTCCTTATTTTGGCATTAATGAACGTAAATTCTTGTTTCCAGAAGCATCACATTCTCAAAATGAAGGCCCTTATTCTTGTCGGAGGCTTTGGCACCCGCCTGAGGCCGTTGACCCTGAGTGTACCTAAGCCGCTTGTTGAATTTGCCAACAAACCTATGATTCTGCACCAGGTGTTCTATTGAAAGCACCGTAATTTCTAAATATATTTGCAGTGCTTTTTTGCTCCTGTTTTCACATTGTAATTCTTGTTAAATCACGCGATGACCAGATTGAGGCACTTAAAGACGTTGGGGTGACTGAAGTGGTTCTTGCTATTAACTACCGGCCTGAGGTTGATAACATATATCTCTGATCTTTATTCGGCGTGTTCTGCTTATTCTTAAGCAGAATAAGTTGCTTTTGATGTGCTTATTTGGCTGAAATGTTACCACCAATGCCTTCTTTCAGAAAACTCAACAGATTTAACCATGTTAGCCAAATGCCCTTACCAATTGGGCCCTTAATGTGTGACTGGAATATTCAATAAGAAGTGCATCTTATATGCATGCAGGTGATGCTGAATTTTTTGAATCAAAGCTTGGGATCAAGATTACTTGTTCGCAAGAGATTGAACCGCTTGGGACCGGGGGTCCCCTTGCCCTGGCCAGCGACAAACTGGTGGATGAGTCTGGTGAGCCGTTTTTTGTTCTTAACAGTGATGTCATCAGTGAATACCCTTTCAAAGAGATGATTGAATTTCACAAGGCACATGGAGGTGAGGCTTCCATACTGGTAACAAGGGTAAATCTTGAATTACACTTCCCGTGGAATTTTGTTTTTTCTTAATTTTCCGGTTGGGATCCTAAAGATTGTTTTTTGACATTAAGACCCCGTTGTGTTGCAGGAAAATAACATATTGTGGGCTGAGGAGAGTATTTCCTTAGAAAAGATTGTTCTATACATAATATTGTACTCCCTCCGTTCCACAAAACCCTTCCGATTTTGACTTTGGGGAAAAATAAGGAAAGTGTAATTTTGGTTGACTTTCCAATTTTGCCCCAGATGTGATGGGAAAAAGTAAGATGTGATAGTCTGGTTATTAGTAAAAAAATATGATGTGATAGGTAGGGTATGAAAAAGTAGGGGTAAAAGTGGTTTTTTAATAGAAAGTGGAAGTGTTTTGTAGAAAGCAAAAATAACGAAAGAGGAAGAGTTTTGTGGAACGGAGGGAGTATAATGTTTGATCTCCAAAAATAGAAAAAATGCTAAAAGTTTTTTTTTCCTTGAAGAAAATGACTTCCTCTTTCAAAACACATCATTTTTGACAAAATACCAAAGGATCAAGGAAAATATTGCCATTCCAAAAGATGATTTATGGTGCCAATCACCGGAAAAGTTTTCCAGAGCATTTTCCTGTTCCAAACACAAGAAATCCCAGAAAATGTTTTCACGGGGAGCCTTAATTCTAAGTATAACACTGTTGACATAGGTTGATGAACCTTCAAAGTATGGTGTTGTTATCATGGAAGATTCAACCGGCCAAGTGGACAGATTCGTGGAGAAGCCAAAAACATTCGTTGGCAATATGATCAATGCTGGGATTTATCTTCTCAACCCTTCGGTGTTAGACCGGATTGAATTAAAACCCACCTCGATCGAGAAGGAGGTGTTTCCAAAAATTGCAGCAGAGAAAAAGCTCTTTGCCATGGTCCTTCCGGGCTTCTGGATGGACATCGGGCAACCCAAGGATTACATCACCGGGCTGAGACTCTACCTGGACACCCTGAGGAAGAAATCCTCATCCAAATTGGCTTTCGGGCCCCACATTGTCGGAATCGTGATTGTCGATGAGACTGCAAAAGTCGGGGAGGGGTGTTTGATTGGGCCGGGCTGCAGCATTGAGGCTGGGGTCAGGCTGTCCCGCTGCACCGTCATGCGTGGGGTCCGCATCAAGAAGCACGCTTGCATTTCAAGCAGCATCATCGGGTGGCACTCCACGGTGGGGCAGTGGGCCCGCGTGGAGAACATGACCATCCTCGGGGAGGACGTTCATGTCTGCGATGAGATATACAGTAATGGGGGTGTGGTCTTGCCACACAAGGAGATCAAATCCAGCATATTGAAGCCAGAGATAGTTATGTGAGTAATGTGACACAGACAAGATGTGTTTTTGTTCCGTAATGTGGATGTCTCTTTCTTTCTTTTCTTCTTTTAAATGTAATTTCCTTTCCCTGTTTTTTGCTTTCATTTTTACAAGTGTAAAAGTTTGTTTGGAAAGTTGTATTTGAGTTTGTGTATGATAGGCTTTGGTTTTACAATGTACATACACAATGCTGTCCATCTTTAATCTCCCTAATAAATTCACTTGCAAATATCAAATCAGGTTGTTTCAATTGCATGTTTTCTCTATGCATGTTTTCTATTCATATAGTTAAATTTTATCCTTTATTTGCCTTTTTTTTGCATGTAATTTACTCTATATTTAATAATTACTTCATCTATTGTTTTGTATAGAACTTTTTGTGTAATATTTTTAAATAAATAAATTTTATTTTTTAAAATTTCATATTTATTTGAAAAAAACTTAAAGTAGGAGTAAAACATTGAAAATATATCAAAATAGGAGTTTCATTTTTTATTTTCAAAATAGGAGTTAAAATGCATGTACCATATCAATCATGTCAATATATAATACTAAAAAATATTGCGAAATGTTCAAATACACTGTCACATTATCACAATACAAACTTCTATTTTGAAGATAAAAACATGGAGTTCTTATTTTGATTATTTCTCTATGTTTTACTTCTCTTTATGGTGATTTATTTATTTATTTTTTAAATAAATCTAATTGATAATAACTTAATGAGACACTGTAAACTACAAAAGATAATTTAATTTGAAACGGATGGGGTACTTTATTAGATATCTAATTTGGGATGAAGTACATCACTCCCTTGGTCTCAAAAACCTTTCTGGTTTGAAAATCATGCGCTTTAAAAATGTGCAATTTTAGTATAATTTTCAAATTATAACTCATTTATTCTATATAATATTGATACAATTTGATAATAATTGATCTTATTGAATATTGAAGGATACATTCCTTTATATAAAGATTACATGAGAGAATTCCAATCCAAGTAAGAGAAGAATTATAGTAATAATACAATAAGAAAATAAAGGAATAAGGGAAGTAATTAATAATAAATATTTTGTTTCCTATTATCCTCCCGCAAGCTGATCATCAGTAACGAGAAGCAGCTTGAAGCTCAGGTACTGAAATTGAGCTGGCAGAAGCAATTTTGTGAAGATAGCCTCTAGAAGTAGAAAACTAGATCTTTGTTGTATGACGAACAAGCTTGAGATTACGTTTGCTGAGTTTTATCTGGTGAGGGTGTTGGCGATTTGAGCGAGGACAAGAAGTTTTTTTTCTCCTTTTGGGTCATTCTCTGCTTCTCTACTACTTTCTATGCTCCAGAACTCTAGAAGAAAACATAAACAAATTCATCTTTCTCGTTTTCAATCACGCGTATGATATTTTTGGAAGAGAGAGAGATAATGACTTTTTTAGAGAGAAAGAGGGATAATGGACGGCGGTTGTTAGACACGCTCGTTGAGATTGGTCGATGACGACATGCTGTCGAACGATCGACCGTCATAAACAGAGACCGACAATGTGCTCGGTCTAAAACAAGAGTCTATGTTTTAGAAAACTATAGCTCCATGATACAATTTGATAATAAATAGTCTTATTGAGTATTGAAGTATACATCCATATATATATGGATTAAATGAGAAAATTCTAATCCAAGTAAAAGAAGAATTATAGTAACAATAAAATAAGAAAATAATACTCCCTCCGTCCCTCTATATTTGTCCATATTTGACTTTTGAAACTGTTTATCTAAGCACTTTGACTCATCAAATTCTCTCAATGTATAAGCTTAAATATATTCATGTGTGATCTTGTTTGATTTGTCTTAACATATAGATTATTAATATATAATTTTTATAATTTTTTAATATACAAGTTACAAAATAAAATGGATTAAAGAAGTGCACTGGATGGTGTGCAAAAATGAAAGTGAACAAATACAGGTGGAGGGAGGGAGTAGAATAAGGATAGTAATTAATAATAAATATTATGTTTCCTATTAAATAAGGAGTACATCATATCTTACCCTATTACTATAAAGTAAGGAAAGTTAGAAAACAATACCAAAATTACATATTTTAAGGCGTGTTTTTTTTCAAATTGAAAAGATTTTTTTGAGACGGAGGTAGTACTATGAGTGAGCGTTTGGCAACAACTCCAGTGTTTAACTTTAAAATTTTAATAAAAGTTATCTATTGGCAGCACTTAGTTTTAAACTTTTCTATTCAAATTTATTTGCACCATTAAATAATCTAAAATGGTAACCTAAAATGGTAACGTTAATTAAAGATAGTCTTTCCAAGCAAGGATTGGATTTTCCTTTATTTAAAAAAATAGAGATGTGAGGTCCAAGGGTCTTGTTGCCATAGCTTGCCGCCCAGTTTACTTGGAGATGGAGAAAAGAAGGCTTCGACAGATTAATTTTTAAAGATGTTCTTTCCTCTTTTTTTTAATAAATACATCTAACCGGGGATTGGGAACTCGTGCAGCTTTTCCAGTTTTCATTCGAATAATCTTTCAAATCAGAGTAATAATTTTATCATGGGTGCTTTAGCTGCTGTTTTTAGACATCTGAATTCATTAGTGGGGTATTTTTTTTTATTTCCCCCCTCCAATAATTAATTATTGTTATTTAAATTTAACAAAAAAAAAAAAAGCACTTCCATGCCTTTGAGTAATTATTAACTCAAGATTATTTTTTTTGGTTGAAAAACCAGGCCAGGAGTGATGCTTCTGTTTCCTCTGTGAGTATTAACCATTCTTCTCGCTCTAATTTATTTATCTAATTATATGGCGTATATATTATGTGCTGATTTACAATAACTTCAACGTTCAACTTTAGCATTTTTGAATAACTATCTAACAGGAACATTCAAAATTAGTTTACACCATTAAAATATAATTCGAAACGCGAATGCTAATTGAAAATGCTCTTATGCTTATACAATCAAATCAAAACTCGATAAAATATGCAGTTCGATAAAAAAAAGTCTCCCCCCCCCATTTCTTTGGCTTTTTAAAGGAGATTCGTTGGAATGAAAGCAGGTTTTCATCGATGAAAGCTATAGAGAGCCCCACAACATTGGACGATCAGCAATGGCTAACCTATTGGATTCTCTACTCCTTCATTACCCTCTTTGAGCTCTCATGTTGGAAGGTCCTACAATGGTAACCCACTACTACAAAAAATGAATTAAGTATATTTACTTCATTGAAATTTTTTCAAAGATTTATTTTATTGTATTACAACACTACGCAATGTGATTTTTATGTGCCGGAAGATTAAAATTCATCTAATTTGACTCGAAAAAAGTCAAACTGTACGAGTACAACACAAGGTTTCATGTATTCCTATATTCAGGTTACCATTCTGGGCATTCATCAAGCTCCTGCTCTGTATGTGGTTGGTTCTGCCAAGTTTCAATGGAGCAGCTTATATATATGAGAACTATATAAGTAAACACGTGAGAATCGGGGGCCAGGTAAGCTCAAAGTACTCGGAGACACATAGGAAGGCCATGCAGATGATGAGCCTTGATGCCAGGAAATCAGTGGAGGACTACATAGACACACATGGACCAGAGGCGTTCAACAAAGTGATCACAGCGGTAAAAATTTTGATAAGATCCAGCGACTCTTACTTTATTAGGGGTGTAATTTTGAAAGGCTTATGGTCTTTGACATGTTTTGCAGGCTCTAAAAGAGGCGAAAGAGAACATGAAGGAGGGTAAAAGTAGAATTTAGACCTTTGGTCCAAGAATGACCCCCTGGAAATGTATGGTTGGGAGAGCTTGAGAGAAATGTGGGAATGGTTTATGAGAGTGTGTGTAAAAATTAGAATTAATTGAATGTAAGGCAATCAGTGATTCAACAAACATATTATTGCAAAAGCTATTTCGTGTTTAAAAGAATTGAAGAATTAACTCACACTGAGATAATCGAAGTGTAGAATTGTTGTTGGACGTAAAGATATGCAGCAACACATATTGCTGCAGTTAATAACTGCAAGTGGTTGAGCGTGATGACCGACTTTTTGAATTAGATTGATCAATCTTGAGGATGGCCTCAAAATTCTGGAAGCATTTGAGTGCTCTTGCCTGAAAGTGACACAAATTGTCCCAAATGTAAGCATGTGCAAGTTGCAAGGAAGATAAAGAATTTTTTGATGTATTAAAACATGCAACCACGACCAAAATAAAGGAGCGTAAATTTTAATGAGCATCACTGTAGAAGACTTTTACAGGTAAACCTTTACAAATTCAACTTATTATCATCCTATCTCTTCATGGGTGTTTTACTGGACAGCCTGTTTCTATATTAGTAACTCAGGTAATCAAGCAACTATGCATACGAATAGGTAACTAGAGCTTAAAATTGTAAATTTAAGTGCACAAAGAGCACGGGGGTAGGGGAGGGCGAGGTTCTGTACCTTCCAACGTCTAGCACGAGCAAGAATGTGATGGATTTCTTCAAGCCTGGAGATTATTTGCCTGAAAATTGGTCTTCTAGAGGGAATCTCACTCCAACACTCTTCAATTAACCTGACGAGAAGGAATAAGTGAATAACTGGTTTGGCAACTGATTCAAAAACTCTAACATTAGAAGTGCTAATGGCAGAGCTAAAATAAATATTTGTTGTTAATTCCTCTTTCATATTGTCTCAAGAAACGTGCGTAGAATTATCTAGTAATTTAGCAGTTTGTCTACCATAGACAGTAGACACTAGTTTCAAAACAACCTCACTTCCTGTTTGACTGTCCGAAACAAAAGGGAAGAATAAGAGGGTAAGGATGGATATGCGGAAAAACATTTTCGAGTCTAAGAGTTATACTTAAACTGCCAATGATCTTCCAATATAAAATCAAAGTAAAATGAAATGCAAAAACAAAAAGGAAACAAAAAATTAATGGCTTACTCTCTGAGTCCATGAGCATAAAGTTTCACTGGGGCCCTAAAGGGTGGACGTTCATTCGCAGCATACACTTCGGCAACTTCAATGTCTGGCTTTGTTGGGTAAGGAGGACAGCCTTCAATCATCTGTAAATTTATATGGAAAGTTTAGGGTAGTTACCCTGTGGTAAACATGTAACATGACATGATTTCACAATCCACACAAATGTATAGACAAAAAAACATCTGACACCCTTGACTAGGAGAAATGAAGGACAAATTGTAAGACTATACCTCCTGCAGAATTAGTGCGAATGAGAAAACATCAACCATAGTATCATATCCCTCATTCTTAAGAACTTCTGGAGCTACATATCGCCCTGTCCGAGGGCAATAAATTAGGAAAAAATTCCACCCCATTAATAATGGTATCAAGGACAAGGATAATAAATACAAAAACAACTTCCGAGCTTCATCCACATGTAACCATTGAGAGTTGAGACCATCTAACATCTTGAATAACATCAAGTGCTTTATGTCATTGATGGCGTTCAAATGTTATACGAAGTGCATTATTCAGAATAACAAACAAAGTATATACTTTATTTTCATGCATTTATTTTTATTTTCTAATAGTACTTTAAAAGACGTATTTATTGATGATTGAATCGAGCTTAAATATGATTCTATGAATCAACGTCATATAAGAGTTGAGAATGCAATTGTTTGTATGATACTACGTATATCATAAAATTTTCAACATCAATGTTTCATAAAAGCTTCTAGGTAACTAAGTACAGATGCTGCTAGATTCGATGGCTTCCCATTGAAGAGAATACTTACACGAAGTCTCCTGACTTGTCAAAGGCTTATCTTCTTTTATCGCATTTGTATATCTCATAAGTTTGCTTAGTCCAAAATCAGCAACCTTTAGAAGTCCAGAATCACCCCGTAGTATATTTCTGCCAATTCAATTGAAGTATTAACATCAAATATAAATGCTGATTCTGTACTTCAGCATAAATCACGACAACCAGCTTTAATAAAAAGCAACCCACTGAAATAATAAAGAAACTCACGAAGGCTCCAGATCTCTGTGGATTATAGCTTCAGGTTTATGTTCATGCAAGTAGTTCATTCCTCTGCCACAGCATAATAAAAAAAGATTATAAAACGTAGAAGTGACAAAAAAATAATTGACATGGGACAACCCCTTATTGCAACCAAACTGAATTATTAAAATGTGAACTATTACACCAAATACTACATAAATAATTTGATCCATGTCATATTTGCAAGTCTGTGTGAGGCAGCTCCACAACACAACACTTATGTGAGTTTGCATGGGTGTGGGGTACAGACACACACACACACACACGAAGAATACTGGGCGTGTAATCCAGCGTTCCCTGCTAGGTCATGGACTCAAACCCTAGAAACAGAAAAGTGATCAGATACCATTCATATTCCTTCACATGAGCTGCATGGTGTTGTGGTTTTGGGAAGTGAATTGGATCTTAATTACATTCATATCCATTTACAGACACTCCTAATAAAGGAATTGCTTATGATGCATATCAACTATCTGTCACAAGGCTAGTGTGAAACTCATGTCTGCTAACCTTGCAATATCCAGTGCATACTTGACTGCAATTATGGGCTTTAGTGCACCTTTTTTCTTCAAAAATGCACGAAGATCTCCCTAAGCAGGAAAATAGAAAGTAATTTTTTTTTGGAAAGATTATCAATACCGCCAACACAAAACTCCAAAGAACCCCAAATAGAAGTACCTTGGGTAAATATTCTGTAACAATCATCATAGGACTACTCTGAGTAACAGCCCCAAGAAATTGAACAACATTTGGGTGACGTATTTTCTGCAGTAAAGCAAGCTCATCCCTAAATGCTTGGCTGTGAGAAACAAACAGAAACAAGATCAAGGGCTGCTATTCGTAACAAGTAAAAACAATTGTAGGGAAGTAAAGTTTAATATCACCATTGAAAGCATATAACCAACCCACACTTTCTCTTCATCCATGAAGAGCTCCTCACCAAATTTCTTAACAGCAACCAGAGTTCCACCCCAAGAAGCAATGCAAAATGTACCCTGACATACATTTCTTAAATTAGCATCTAAAGCTCAATATTAAATGCCCCGAGTATATACAAAAGAACAACATTACCCCAGTGCCTTAAAGGCTCCCATCTATTGCGGGGTAAGGGGGGTCGGATGTACGTAGCCTAACCCCTATGCTTAAGACATAAAACGGCTATTTCCAGATGACCCATGATGAACGCCTAAGGTTACATTGACTAACAGCTACTTCACTATTAAAAGAAGCACACACAATCTAAAGATCCATTTTGCTTTATTCCATCATACCGCAAAGCCAAAGAATAGTGAATCTTTGGCTCCATCGATAGAAAACACCCCAAGTAAATAACAACAGCAATAATAAGAAAAATAGCAACAAATTTGATGGAAGACACATATATCAAGTATGAATGAAAATAGGAGTGAAACTGCAATCAGCCCATGCAAAATAAAAGAAGATACTACAGCGAGTACTAATCTGAATATGCTAGTGGAATAAACGAATTAGACGTAAACATTCCTAAAATGTGATTAATGTTAATTCATGTCTCATGATTTAACCACGTTCTAGATTAGGTCAGTTACATGGCATTCAATTGATGAAGTTCAACTCTTATCTTGATATAAGAGCCAAATCCACACCAAGGCTTTACACTATCATATCTTTCTCAATAACTTTTGCTCTAGTACTTCAGGTTATCAGTATATCACTTCCTAACATCTCTTGTTCATTAGCACTTCCAATCTATCAAATATCTTAAGTTGAATCTAGTCGATCCACCAAACCATATTCAATCAGCATCCCTTCACACTTATCTTTGATGACCATGCCTTCAAATAGGCACGTAAAAGAAAAGCCAATGACTAAGTCAGAAGGAAGCGAGAATTATGCTTGAGCAATTGAGCTGTAATGTGTGACAATTAGGTTTTACCTTTGTTATGCCCACACTATTACTGAAGTCAATCTCCTTTGGATTAATTTCGTACTCAGGAATTTCGCGAGCATTTTGGACATGCATGGGAGCCATCTGAAATGAATAGGAACTTCATATACTGAGACTGACCACCATTCGCAGTTACATAGAATATCAATTAAGATGCTTATGTAGATTTAATGTTCCGAACATTCAATTTTAGATACGTAGGACATACTGGAAGTCTTGCTCCATGTGACTCTAGAAGCTTGACAACATCATTGTTTTTGTAGTGTATTGCATCTGCAAGAGGCTGATCATGAAAAAATAATGTCAGTGAGTTATTTTTAAAATCTTCCAGACCGGAGGCTCACATAGGGCATAGCCACATTCATCTAACTGACTGAAATAGGTACGCATTCATGTAACTAAAAGCTCATTTACCACTGATATATAAGACTCTGAATTTCATTGCACTTTTAAAACTTTGGTTCTACTTTGGTTCTATGCAAGACAATATCATTCAAGATAGGTAAAAGTACTACAGGCGAGCATTAAAAGAAAATACTCATCATGCTTAACTATAGATTTAACCCTCTAAATCTATGCAGATGCAATCTACGAGTATCTGTTATATACACATAACTAAAATCAATTATTGGATTAACATCAACATTAATGCAGCTGCAATGTACCATATGACACAACAGATTGAATGCACTAACTTAATAGTGAAGCGGTCAAATTATCTGCAGACAGTTCTAAATCCAGTGGTCCTAGACTCCTAGTCAAGTTACTGACAAGTCCAAGCATGCAGTTGTACGTTTTAGTACTTTACAATACTCGCGGAATACATGTTCGTAAATCAGGAATCACAAATACTCCGTATAACAATAACTTCTTCTGCCAACCTGCAATACTGGCATGTGTTCAATGCATTTACTTATAACAACAGGATGAACTGATGAAGTACAGTGCTTCAGTGATCAGTCTCTTTAGAGAGGTTTAGAGGAGTGAAACCAAAACCGGAAGGTAGTTATATCTTCATCCACTCAACTAATATACAAAATACAAAAACAAGCATCACAAGCTGCATAATAACAAACCAGACTGAACAAGCCCGGCATATCCAACTCAAAAGTAGGGTCTGGCACTAGATTTACCTCTACCCAAGGAGAAGAGAGGTCGTTGCACAAGACGGAGACAAACATCACAAGGTAGATAGTAGACTTTCAAAATAACAACAATATCAAATCCCGGGTTCGCCTTAAGTCCAATTGAATTAAGAAAATAAGGGGAAACAATGAATTTCATTTACCTAAAACTGGAAAGAACTAGCTTTAGCTAGCACATTCTGTGTGCGGCCTGAAATTCTCTCACTATCAAACATACAGCATATGAATGAGTACTCAGTAGTAATCTTTATGAATTGAGAAATTCACATGAACATTAATCTAAGCTACACAGCACTATGAAGAAGTCCCTATAGAGATTGTGGAATTACCGTGCTGCCCCAGCGATCCTCAACATTGACCCGAGCGCCATTGCCCAGCAGCAGCTCCACCACATCCTTGCGGCCCTGGCAGGCGGCCACGTGCAACGCAGTCCGTCCATCAATATCATGGAAATTCGCGCCGGTGCCGGATTCCAAAAGCTCTTTAATTCCCTCTAGATCCCCCTCGTTAGCGGAATACATCAACCTTATCCCCGAATCAATCCCTGCTTCAACTTCGTCATAGTCAACTGGATCCAAGCCGCGGCCGCCGGCGTCGTTCTCCGGGGCCAGAGACGATTGTCTGCCGAGGCTGAATCTCGACTGTGACTTCGACTCCATGGAGTTGATCTATATAATTACGTGGGACGACGAGTAGAAACGTTATGTACAAGCCGCGAGTGAAAGTGGGGAAACGAATTGCGAAAGAGAAGAATGACTCGTCCATGGAGGATGAAGATATACTCCAAGTAGCTTAGAAAAATTAATCAAATAATTGTAGAACTCTCTCGTCGAAGAGGTCTGAACCATTAAGTGTTGAACCAGTAACAGGTCTGAACCGAGCTAGTATATTGCTTAACTATTCAGAGGCAAATATCTGATTAATTCAGATAAGAAGTCTTAACCATTCAGACTCTGTATAATATTTAACCATTCAGAGGCAAATGTCTGAACCATTCAGACATCTGAACCATTAAGAGGCTGAAACAAAAATCATTAAGTGTTGAACCATTCAGACATCTGAACCATTAAGAAGCTGAAACAAACAGCCCCAAGGGGCTAATTGTTTCAGCCTCTTAATGGTTCAGCACTTAATGGTTCAGACTGTTTGTTTCAGCTTCTTAATGGTTCAGATGTCTGAATGGTTCAGACATTTGCCTCTGAATGGTTAAGTATTATACAAAGTCTGAATGGCTAAGACTTCTTATCTGAATTAATCAGACATTTGTCTCTGAATAGTTAAGCAATATACTAGCTCTTAATGGTTCAAACCTGTTATTAGTTCAGCACTTAATGGTTCAGACCTTTTACTGGTTCAGCACTTACCTATTCAGAAGTTGCCAAACAGCCCCTTATTTTATGTGACCTGGTACATCTGGAAATTCGGTAGAACCGAATTTTCTGTACAACCGGTTAATTGAGGAACGAATGAGATGGAACGGAAGCCGTCGGAATTATTGTCGCTCCTCTATTTGCCGGGTTGGGCCACTGGAGACGAAAGACGATGGAGCAGCGAAGACGGAAGACGATGGAGCAGCGGAGATGATGAGGAGCGATGGTGGAGAAAATCCAACGAAAACGATGGAGAAGGAAGATATAAGGAGCAGCGAAGGTTGGGGCGGAGTTACAAATTGAGGTTGCGGGATGGGTCGCGTAGATCGAGGAAGAAAGCCGCGGTAGATGGGGGGAGAGGTGTGGGGATGAAAACCCTAGTCGAGTCGCGTAGGAGAAGCACGCAGAGAAAATGTTATTTATGGTATGAGTTTTATTTTATTTGAGAATGAATACTATTTTAATTCAGAATGAACACTATGTTATTTGTGGATGAATTTTATTATTGTATTGAACAAATGTGTGAAAATGAGTAATACATTATTCCAGAATGAGTACTACGTTATTTTAGAATGAGTGTTACGCTATTTCAAAATGAATAATTATGTTTGTGCGGGAATGAACACTACTCTACTCCAGAATGAGTACTACCCGGATGTACCTATCTCTAGGTACATCCGGTTGTACCATATAGCTTCTCGCATTTATGCCAAACTCTGAAATTTGTGATATAAGAGGTTAAGAAAGTTTGAAAGTACAACTCTATAAATAGATACTCCCTTCGTCCCTTAAAAAACTTCTCATTTTGACTTTTAAAGGATTTAAGGAAAGTATATTTTAGGCTGACTTTCCAAAAATACCTTTTGATGTGATGGATAAAATAGGATGAGATGTGTAGATTAATAGGTAAAAAATGTGATGTCATAGGTAGGTTAAAAATTAATATGGGTAAAACTGACTTTTTAATAGGAAAAGAGAAGTATTTTTTTGGGACAAATGAAAAAAGAAAAGAGAAGTGTTTTGTGGGACGGAAGGAGTATTATATTATAATCTTAAAAAAATTAGTATTATTGACTCTACTAAATGATAATATCTAATCATACCGGAGTGTAATGTCCACGCGCAACCAAAAACTGGTGGAGGGGGTATATGTGGTCTTTAGAAATCATAAAGATTTTAAGAATAAGTATTGAGAAGAGAGGAATTTCTGTACCTATTTCTCAAACTAAAGGGGATTTTGTTATTTGGCCCTTTTTTTATTTAGAAAAAATATTAATGCTAATCACACGAACATTAATGCATACTTCGCACTGCTATTGTGGTAATCATTTCTTTTGACATATGCAACGCAACTGCAATAATTGTACCGCGGTCCTCTTTTTAAATTTACTTTATGTCTTCTCTATACATGTTTTGTAGAGATTGAGAAAAAGATTAAAAATGCATTTCCTATCAACGTTAGAGATTAGTGTTTGTATTTTAAGAGTTTATCTACATCATCAAAATTTTAATTAAAATGCTAACGCTAATCGTAAATATTGTTTCTAAATAAGACTTAAAATCAGAAAGATTGACCAAATATATCTGAATCGAATCAGGAAAGATTGGCACTAAAGTGTTTTTTAAATCGGCTCTTAGAGCGATAGTTTAATTTGGTCTTCTAAAATGAGAGATGGCCTAGATTGGTTCCGCACCAATAGTAACTAAAACTTAAGTCATTTCCCTAAATAGTACTTAAATTATTTTATTCCCTAAATAACATTTAATAATGTCCAGTGATGACGAATATTTACTTGAATAATGACTAATGTATAATGACTAAAAGTACTACATTGGGAAGAAAAACACATGTAATGCTATTTAGAAAAAGTCATTATGTTTTCATGTTATTTAAGTAAATTCCCCTATGTTAAAAGCAATTTGTGTAAAATTAAAGATCTACTCAGGCACAAACTAGAAAAAGCACAATTATACTCCCTCCGTCCTAATTCTTTCTTCCCAGTTTGACTTTTCCTCATTTTTAATTTTTGGCTTTGACTTCAAATTTTACCCTCCTTAAAAAAGATTTTTTGAATTTTTTTTTGCAATCATTCAAAATATAGAGTTAGAAGATAATTGGTGTAAATACATGAGGGTATTAATGTCATTTGTCATCTTTTTTTTTCTAATGAGAAGGTAATTTTAGGACGGGAAAAAGGGGGAAGTGGGAAGAAAGTTTTAGGACGGAGGGAGTATAATTTATCACATGAATAATGAAAACATAAAAATAAACTGAAATAATAAGGGGGGGGTGAGGGAAGGGAGTATATATGTCTCGTAAATTCTTTTGGACTCCTTGGGTCTATGTTTATTTTTTAAACATTATTACATCGACACCATGAAAATACTAGATCTTTTGCAAAAAGATATACTATATCACTTGTAACATATGAAAAATATGTGAGACGACTCACATTTCATACGTAGACTTTAGGATTAAAAAATTACTTCTTGGTTACTATACATATCAAATTATAACTTATTTCCTTATACGGGAGTATATTGTTTTTTACCATTAATTTTAAATAAATAAATTTTATTTTTTTATATTTTTACATTAATACCCGAGAAAATAAATAAATTAAATAAAACATATACTTTCAATTAATGATGGTGAATTAAAATGAGATGGTAAATATAATAAGAGGAACGGTTTGGAAATAAAAAACGAACATCATCATCACATCGATCTTGTTGAAGATTTTCACTAGAGTCTAGACTAGGAGATAATGTTATAATTACATCCCTTTTACGGAGTAACATTCTCCATCTCCATTAAGTGAATATCTAATTTCTTTATCCATTTTCGTTTTAATTGATTATTCTACTATACAATAATGATATATATAGTCCTTTCTTGATAATATCAAGCTAGGCATGCCTAATACTCCCTCTGTCCCTAAATAAAGTTTCATTTTTGACCTTTTGAGGATTTAAGGGAGAGATATTTTTGTGTTGACTTTCCAAAAATACCCTTAATGTGATGTGTAAAAGTAAGATGTGATAGTTAGATTATTAGTAAAAAGGTATGATGTGATGGGTAGGGTATGAAAAAGTAAGGGATAAAAGAGGTTTTTTAGAGGAAAAGAAAAGTTTATTTAGGGACAAAGAAAAAACGAAAGAGAAACTTTATTTAGGGCGGAGGGAGTACATGAATAGGAGTTCCATATTTTTATTCTCAAAATAGAAATTAAAATGCATTTATAGTGTCAATCACTACCATTTACAATACCAAAAGGTGTTATGAAATATTCATATACAACGCCACATTACCACAATGTGAACTCTTATTTTAAGGATAAAAACACGAGGATCTTATTTTGATACTTTCTCTATGTTTTCCTCATATTTTTGGTGATTTTGTTATTATTATTTTTATTTAATGTTGATATTTGAATTTATTTTTTAGTGGTGTAAATTAATTTTGAAAATTTTTACACTAAATGTTACATTTAAATATTTCTTTCAAAATACAAAATTAAACGCTAAATTTGTTGCCAAACGGCTACATAGTCATATCATTATTTGTTCTCCAAAATTGTTAATATACTTTTTAAATTTATACGTTTTACTCCTTACATTTTAATTTAATACTAATACTAACAAAAAAACTAGATTATTTCCAATCAAACATTATAATTTGAAACGATATATTATTACTCCATAGTGTACAAGTACTCCAAAATCTTTCGGGCCCTGTATAAGATGATGGTGGATTATATTCTTTTCAATTTTCTGATGTGAGAAAGACTCTCACGAGAGAAAAAGACGAAAATAGAAGTAAAACATAGAAATTATACTAAAATAGAAATTTCATGTTTTTACTCCCGAAATAGTAGCTAAAGCGGATATACAATGTCAATCATGACCACATACATTTTCAAAAAGTATTACGAAATATTCATATACAGTGTCACATTACTACAGTGCAAACTCGATCCTATTTAGTGAATAAACAATATTATACCTTTTCACTAATAATCTAACCACAATATCCTACTGTACTCATTACATCAAAAGTAATTTGGGAAAATTAACACAAAAATATCTCCCTTAAATAATACTCCCTCCGTCCCACTCTCTTTGTCCACTTACCTTTTGGCACACCATCCAATGCACTTCTTTAATCCATTTTATCTTGTAATTTGTATATTAAAAAATTATAGAAATTATATACTAATAATATATATGTTAAGACAAATCAAACAAGACTACACATGACTATATTTAGGCTTACACATTAAGAAAATTTGATGAGTCAAAGTGCTTGGATGAACAGTTCCAAAAGTCAAAAGTGGACAAAAAGTGTGAGACGGAAGTAGTATAAAAGTCATGAAGAAGATTTAATTAGGAACAGAAACACTATTTTGTTTCTATTTTATTTACTTAATAACATGAGAAATATGTAATTCAGAATCTATTTCTTAGTACTCCAAATAATGTTTTAACTATTTACACTTAATTATCTTGTATTTAAAAAAAAAGCAAGAAATGAAAAGAGAACAATTGATTTAGGACGAGACAAATTGGTTAGTACTACGTACTCGTGAGAAATGTGGTTCGGTCGGGTGGTGCTGACTGTGCTGTCCCATACATCTTTTCTCGTTTCCTTAACCCTATTCGAGTAGGGTATGTCAGTTTTAATTTGGTTCTTGTTCTCGTTTTCTTTGCTTTGTTGTGTGGTTCCCTTTTAGATCGGTTTGGTTCATTTGATTTTAGCTAGAGGAATGCTCCAATGAATCACATTGTTTAGGGTTGTTTTGGTCATTTCAATTCTTAAGACATAAATAGAAGTGCATACTATCATTATCAACCAACCGCATTGTCTTATGGTGATGCCATACACTCATTATAAATATACTCCCTCTCTCTAGAATTTATTGTCCGAGTTTGACTTTACGAAGTTTAAAAAAGTATTGAAAATTTAAAAGTGAGTTGTTGTTAAACTTTGATTAGAGGAAAAAGAAAATTTGCGGACTGCATATTTTTTTACTTTATTAGGAAAGTAAGGAATTGAGCCATTTATTTTGAGACGACATAAAAAAAATGGGACAATTAATTCGAGACCAAGAGTGTATATGGTTGACATTTACTACCTTCATCCCTAAAAAAGAAATTGTACATTTTTCCTTTATTAACGTTTTGAAAAAACTTCTCATTTACTTTATGACATTTTTATGTATTTAATGTATGTGTTGGACAATTTCTCACATTAAAACAAATGATAATTTACCTAAATAATACAAAAACATAATGATTTTTCAATGTAGTACGATATATTTTTTATTTCTCAATATAATACCATTGTTCAATGTCCACTGGTAATTGTTCAATTAAATATCCAGCGCCACTAGACATTATTCAAACTAAATGCTCACCATCATTGGACATTGTTCCCATCATTAGACATTATTCAAGTACTCCCTCTGTTCCCTGTTCCTTTAAACCCTCCCCATTTTGACATTGGACCAAAATAAGGAAAGTGTAATTTTGGTTGACTTTCCAATTTTGCTCCTGACGTGATGGATAAGAGTAAGATGTGAAAGTTTGGCTATTAGTGAAAAAGTATAATGTGATAGGTAGGGTATGAAAAAATAGGGGTAAAAGTAGTTTTTTTAATAGAAAGTGGAATTGTTTTAGGGAATTGGAAAAAAACGAAAGGGGAATAGTTTTACGGAACGGAGGAAGTCCTATATAGAGAATAAAAAAATTTAAATACTACATTGAGAAATGACATACTCCCTCTGTCCCAAATAGTTTTTCCTGTTTCATTTTTGGTGCATCTCATTAAACACTTCTACCGACATCTAAAATGCCTAAAATTTATTACAATATTTCTTCTTCATTGTGGGTAGAAGCTATTTTGAAAGTTTTTTGGCATTCAAGACGGGATAGAAGTATTTTATGGGATGCGCAAAAAATGAAACAGGAAAGACTTTTTGGGACGGAGGGAGTATATTTTACTATTTTAGTACTATTTAGATCAAATTTCACTACTCATTAATTAACTCTCTAACTCCCTCATTAGCCTCCTGCCTACATCTCATCCCTGCTCCTTACTCTTGTTCGCTGGTTGGCAAAAAAATATTGTCACTCGGCTAACAAGAAGGACAGGGGACTAGAGCGAGGTGGAGTGATAGTTTTAAGGGATATTATATAAGAGGTTTATAAGCTCATAAATTGAAATGGTGAATCAATTAGATTCAGCTTTTTAATGCGATTCAGTCCAAATGTCTTATGACACAATCCAGGAATCTGTTAAGCTGTCCGTTTAGATGTTTATTTCTAGCAGCTAACCCTAGTCTCTAGCCCAGTTGTTTATGTGGAATACTAGAATATATATTCAACGGTCTTTGGCTCGTTTAACTCAGTTATATTGGTCGTCTAGAAGTCCATACCTAGGAGATGATGATCCTTTATATTAGGTGTTGACACTCTAAAACAAATTAAGTTGATGAGAATCAATTTACAAATGGTCAACCAATTAGTTTCAAAATGGCCCAATCTACTTGAGGGAAAGTGTTAGAGTCTACTGCACATCGAAAATTAAAAAGAGTACAACAGATATAATCAATTGAATTCGATTTTTTAATTAATGTGATTCAGTCTAAATGTTTTATAACAAATCTTGAGATCCCTACTCATCCAAAAGCCTATCAAATGAGATAGGTAAGGTAAAACTTAATAATAATAAACAAATTTTTTTTATAGAAATGAAAAAGATCTTGACACGAAAAAAAGAAAGAATGAAAAAGTTGTAGTGAGCAAAGTAGCATATAAAATGGGCCACCGCATGAGTCCATTCAATGATTTCTTCCCCAAAACTTCTGTTCCTTTAACCTTAATCAGCTAGCTTAATTAGCTTCCTCCTCATCCTCATAACATTTTTGAAAAAGAACAAAAAAAAAATTGGTTGATGGATAGAGGCAAAGAGTTGGTGGTGGCGATGGGGTCATCGTCCGGCGGCGGAGGAGAGAGCGGTCCGGCGACACCAAGCCGCTACGAGTCGCAGAAGCGTCGGGACTGGAACACGTTCGGGCAGTACCTGAGGAACCAGAGGCCGCCGGTGGCGGTGTCGCACTGCAGCAGCAACCACGTCCTCGACTTCCTCCGGTACCTCGACCAGTTCGGGAAGACTAAGGTCCACTCACAAGGCTGCGTGTTTTACGGGCAGCCGGAGCCGCCCGCTCCCTGCACCTGCCCGCTCAAGCAGGCTTGGGGCAGCCTCGACGCCCTCATCGGCCGCCTCCGTGCCGCCTACGAGGAGAACGGCGGCACCCCGGAGACCAACCCCTTCGCCAGCGGCGCCATCCGCTTGTACCTCAGGGAAGTGAAGGATTGTCAGTCAAAGGCGCGTGGGATTCCGTACAAGAAGAAGAAGAAGAAGGCGGTGATCTCCGGCATGGCTCCGCCGGCAATCTCCGCCGCCGACGACTTCGAATCGTCTTCTTCCGCGCCATTTTCTTGATATTAAACGAAGAAGGAAAAGAAAAGCCTCCGTCACACAGTTGCAGCAATTCAAGGTATCAAGCTATAAGCTATCTCCCTATTGGACTATACTACTCTTATTGTGCAAAATCTATTTTTATTTTAAATGAAAAAAATACTGGCAATAATTTTAAGATTCAATAAATAATACAAAAATACTACAAACTCACCATGAGTACTTACCAATGATAATCAGAGATAATTTATTCATATATAAACAATAATTGTCTGTCCATATATTTAATTATCGCTGGTGTATGTAAAAAATCACATGATCCTAAATAATATCAATGCTCCCATTTTTAATATTTTTAAGTTAGTACGACCACTTCATCTGCCACAAGACCTTCAAAGTCAATGATGTCATTTATTGAATCTTGATTTTATGATGTAAACTTAAATTTCTTAGAATTATGATATGAATGATTTTTTTCTTAAATAAGCTTTAGTCCAAATTAAAGTTAACTTGTTAAATTAAATTAATTGGCGCTAGGCGTTACTTTTAACATTTTAAAAGTGGCCTGCATTCAAAATAATGGTCTAATATCACCATTTATACGCGCTAGGCGTATAGTTTAACAATGGTCACCATTTATTGTCGCTTTAACGTTTTAATTTTAAAATGTTAACCTATACAATTAAAAAAATATTCAACATTCAAAATAAAACTAAATTGTTTTAAGTGCAAAATTGCTTTAATTACATGTGTCTAATATCTAAAATTGACGCGAGACCAATTGAATATTATTTGAGCATCATCAGGTGGGTAGGTGCAACAGAAATTAAGATTGATTTCATGATTTCATCTTTGAAGGGATAAAAACCCTAGCTAGGTGTATGATGGAAACCTGTTATTAGCTAGCTAGGTGAAATTTCAGTGTAAAAGTCTTACTTGTTTGTCATCATATATCGGTAGAAGTACTACGTATTACGGAGTACTTCTCGTATAGGATTCAAGTTTAATTAGTATAGTCCTAGCTAGCTCTAATTAATCTTACCGCTTACCACCCATGCCAATTCTTAACCCTAATTTACCATCCGGATCATGCTAGGTTTCACTACCGGCATATTATTTAAATACACATATACAATAGTTATCTATGTTCATAGATGTTTATTGTCTGCGTATGTATGAACCGTTGTTGGTGATTGTTATTAGTGGGGCAACCCTTGTGGCTTCCTAATATTTTTGTTTACAATCCTGCCTCTATCGAAATCAAACTCTGTTGTCCCATCAGACCTGCCATCTCTCCTTTGGAATTGCCCCCTTTGTCATCCATGTCGCCTATTGCACATCGTTTCGTTAATGTCCATTGTAGTTTCATTCAATCGGCAGACCTGCTAATAAAATTGGTTAGGTCAGACAGGACTGAACTCGAACCTGATTTAATGACTTATTAAGGTAAATGTTTTTTCAAAATCATCATGTAATTTGACATATAATGTGATAACAATAATGTTATACAGAGTAATATTATTCTTTTCATTACTCCTTTTTGTTTTGAAAACCATTACGAAGTACTTCTTTTTAATGTACATACTTATCTTTTCAAATAAGTTTTGAGAATATCACATAACAACAAGTATCACTAGCATATATAGAAGGATGAAACTCAATTTTTAGTTAAGAGGAATTTACTTAAATAACACTAAAACATAATGACTTTCCCTAAATAGCACCAAATGTGTTTTTCTTCCCAATGTAGCACTTTTAGTCATTATGAATTAATCATTATTCAAGTAAATATTCGACATCACAGGACATTATGGACATTATTAAGTGCTATTTAGGGAAGATCAACATGCATGTGCCCACCAGGCCTTTATCATTTTATTGGAGCACTTCGTTTAGGGTTGAACCCCAATGGACTTGTTTGTTGGGCTTATTACGCATGCATGTGTCTCCCAAGCTATGATTGGCTCAGCAAATTGTAACATGCATGGTATCGAAGCCAAATTGACCATGAGATCACGGGTTTGAAACTGGAAGACTCCCAGTTCAAAGGAAAAATTAGAATTCCACGTGCTAGGCGTACACACGAGAAAGCGTGTTAGAATATAAACAATCTATCTTGGGTCTACAATTATAAATTCAAAGTTTTGATTAAGTTGGTTACTTGATAACAAGATTGAGCTTTTGGTTAAATTAGTTAGTTTACATAGTTTATCATGATTTTTCTATAAAGGATCAATGTTTTGAAAGGGATTGATTATTTTTCTAGAGGAAGAAAGTGAGAGATTATTAGTTTAAAAAGTACTCATAAAATAAAATTAGAGAAAAATAATTTTTTTTAAATTCTATCCTTTCAAAATGAAATTAATAGTTTATTTCACAGAACTGCAGTTTGATTTCACAAAATCTAATAATAAGCATTGAAAAGTTAAAAGTAGGATAAAAGACTAAATTATGAGTAAAACATACGGAGTACATAATATACCAAAATAAGAACTTCATATTTTTAATACTAGAGTAAGAGTTACATTTCCAATATTGTTAATATATACTCCCTCCGTCCCTGAAAATCTTTCTCCTTTCTTTTTTCATCCGTCCCAAAAAATATTTCTTATTTCTATTAAAAAGTCACTTTTATCCCTTACTTTTTCATACCCTACCTATCACATCATACCTTTTTTATTTATTAATAATCTACCCATCAAATCATATTTTTACCCATCACATCAAAGGACATGTTTGGAAATTCAATACCAAAATACACTCCACTTAAATCTCTTCAAAATCAAAGCATCCCATGTTTAAAGGGACGAAGGGAGTAATATAAAACAACACTGTGAAATGTAAATATACAGTGCTATATTTTCACTGTAAAAATTCCTATTTTGAAATCAAAATACTAATAATCCTATTTTGGAGTAGTTTTTAAATATAAATTTTTTATTTCTTTACCAATTTGTAAATAGAAGCGTTTTAAAAGTCATGAGGTTTTGCACGTTGAACAAAGAAAGAAATTCTTTTAAGGACGGAGGGAATACATTTTACTTCTATTTTTGTTGATTTTTTAAGTATGTAATTAAAATTTGTTTTAAAAGACTTGTGAGCCGCATATACCTCATTCTTTAATTAAAAAAAGGTAAATTCTATGGTGGACCCAAGGTCCATGATGGGCTTAAATATGAACAAAATTAGTGGTTTTGTAGTACTTAAACAATCATTTTTTTAAATAAAAAGAAATTTTTATGTGACAAGGTCCACAAAATTGATAAGCACTCCAAAAAAAGTTGGTGAGTCAATATTTTGCAAAAAATAGAAAACTTTATTTTGTGATCACACCCCATTAAATTAGTACTCCTTCCGGCACAAATTATTTGTTCTTTTTCGAATAACGCATATAATCACATCTTTTTAAAAGTATAATTAAAATAAGAGTATAATTTACGTATTTAAAACCTACATCAAAAGTTTATCAAAATAAATGATGACATATTTATTCTAATAATATTGTATCTTTAATTAAAACATTATTTTATGGAGAGAGGGAGTAGCAAAAAAACATTATTTTAAGGAGAAAGAAAGTAAACTCTCAATTAAAATATTCTTTTGGGATTCTGCAGAAGATTTTGTGCCCCACACACATCAACTGAAGTCGCAGACAGTAGTCTTTTATGGAGTATGTCTTTTATGGTAGAAAATCGAATCTTAGAACAGAAATAATATTTTCTTTAAGGTTACTATTTATGAATCAATCATGAAATGATAAATTAGTTCAAGTTGCTAGCCGACAGAACAAACCAATAACTTGGTCGATTAAAGCTATTAACCAGCTGGCTAAGTACTTTCGGAGTTCCAAAAAATGAAGATGCATTTTGATTTTTAAGAAAACTACGTCATTAGAGAGTAATTGTGGAATCATTCTCTTAATTTTTACTCATTTCGTCCCTAAATATTTACCATATTTCAAAAAACGAAGCAAAATATTAATTATTTCAAATCATTTTATTTAAATATTAGTATAAAAATAAAAAATAAAATTTACATATTTTAAAATTACATGAAGATTAATCAATGAAAACGTACAAATAAACAAAATTCTCGTAACTGTTGAAAAAGTAAACGACAAATATTTGGGACGGAAGGAATATGATAGCTATTTGTTTCTCTAACATTATTTTGGCTTTGAATTACTTTTTTACTTCTTTCGTACCTATACCCCAAAAAATCATTTTTGACTTTTTCGTTCAATTGCCTACTGTCTATCATATTAAATTTATGTTATAATTTAATATATTTTTCATTCTTCCTCCGCCTCGTAAAAATTTTCTGGTTTTGACTTTTATGCTATTTAAATGAGGTGTATTTTGGTATTTGACCTTCTACAAATGCCTTTAGGATTTCTTTTCAAAAGTGATGTTTCACATCAATGAATAGTTAAGAATAACGAAGAGTAATAAAAACATAAAGTAAGATGAGATGTGACACATGAGATGTGGAAAAGTAGGATTAAGGAGTGATCATTTTAGAAAATTGAAATATTTTATGAGACGGGCAAGATGAGAAAATTGAAATGTTTTGTAGGACGGAAAGAGTACTTTATAATCAAAGTTGGAAAACTTTAATATGATCAAAAAGTACAAGGAATATTTTTTAGGGATAGCGAGAATTTATTCATTCACATTACATTTCTTTTTGGGTCATTACAAAAGTTTTTTTTGAGGGTACAAAGATTATTTGTATTTAGTCTTAAGAAAAATTTGTTACGATTTACATTGGCACGATACGTACTATATATTATATTTGAAAACGTTAAAATTAAATGTTGTTGTTAGATAATCTTTTCAAAAAGAATAAAATTAAATGTTGAGTATCTTGTGATACACGGAATCAGGTAGTATACCGTATAATATGTTTGGTTCATTAAATTTGAAAAGAAACAGAAGAGAAAATAAGATGAAAAACAAATTTTCTTATTAGGCAAAGAGAAAAAGAAAAGAAAAGGGAAATGAAAGGGAAAATGTAGTGATAGGAAAATCCAAATTTCTTTTATTTTGGTAAGAATAAATGAGAGATTTTTTTTCTTCAAATTCCTTACACCAAGCATATGGTCTTAATGTTATACTCCCGCCATTTGGGAAAAACTTCTTAATTTGACCAAAGGCAAAATAAGAAATGGTTAAATTGTACTCGAGTTTCCAATTTTATCATTGATGTGATGATAAAAGTAAAATATGATGGATAAGTTATTAGTGAAAAAAATATGATGTGATAGGTATAGTAAGAAAAAGTATGGGTGAAACTGAGGTTTTAATAGAAAATGAAAGTATTTTAATTTATTGAAAGAGAAAAAAAATAAAAGAAGAAATGTTTTGGTGAACGGAGGGAGTAAATCTTAAGCATAAGACCTCTGCAGTTATCAGGTATAGTCTCCACTTCTTGCCATTAATTACGATTAAAGTCTAGTTTACCTCCTCCTAATGATCGTTCGACTAGACGTGAGGGGACCTCGGAGATGTGGAAAGATTATAGTCCGTATTTAGATATCACATGCATTTAATAAATGGAGTGTTTTGCGCAAATTATTTCCCAATTTCGCAAGTAGAGCACTTTAGAGATGGGACGATCGACATGCATATCCACGTACGTACACATATTATTCCCCCTCCAACGATTTGATTACAACTTTTTTTTTACTATCACTCTATGAGTATACTTTTTTTCGATAATTTTTATGTATTTGTTTTATAAAATTTTTGACATAATTTTTTAATATTTAACTTTTATTTTTTTTATTTTAATACTAATTTTTAAATTAAATGATTTCAAGAGATAGAATTTTGTCTCATAATTCACAATTTCTAGTCTAAATTAAAACGGAGGGAGTATATTTATGTGACTGTATGTACAACTCAGACAATGCACTTATTTTTTTTGTCAATCTTCTAAATACACACACACACACATCTCATTAAAATGATATTTGCACATTCCACTTACTAGTGACATTATACTTAACTGTTGTTAAATTTGTTTTAATTGACAGTTGTTCACAAATATTTATTATTTGTGAAGAATCGTTGGGGAGAACAAATTGAACGACAATATCAAACTTGTCGTCACTGTAACAACACTCTCATATATGTGTGTGTGTGTGTATCTTTTCATCAAAGAGAGTGGAACATTTTACATTTATTACTCGACTCTAAGAATTAAATTGTTCAGGTTTACATACATTAGTAGTTTCACAAAGACTTTTTTTTTTTTTTTTGTCAAATGCAGGATCCTGCGATACAGTATGTATGTGAAGATGCTTGGCTGCCGGAGCTGATTTGATGGAAAAAAAGATTATTTCTATGCAATTTATTTTGTCACTAAAACTTCTCAATTAATTTTCCGGCCTTCAATTCTACTGCGGAGTATGTAATAATATCTGTAATATAATGCTAATGGTTGTAATATACCTTTGTCTCATAATGATCCAGCTTTGTGAAAATGACACAAAGATTAAGAGTTAGAAAGAGAACTATATAAACATGATGCTTACACTATGGGGTTTGGTTAGAGTGGTTGTGTAACTATTAAAAAAAACTCTGAGTAAAACATATGTTATATCCTCAAAGTATGAGTTCCATACACACAAGTAGTTGTTCTTGCACCTTCGCGTAGCATTGCCCCAACCATCATCAACATCGATCCTCTTCCTCTTCCGCCATCACCGTTGACCCTCTGCCATTATCACTACCACCTCTTTTCCTCCATGAGCTCTCCCCTCTTACTGCCTTGGCTTTACCATTTGTATATCCCTTTTGGTTTATTCAACAAATTCTTCCATGCTTTTGTTTAGATCAGATGCCCTATTGAAGATCCATGACCGCTGCCGCCAATGCACACCCCTTAAAGGTATCAAAATAATTGAATTGGTATCTGAATTTGATTCTAAATTGGTGGTTTAGATTCAATTTTTGTACTTCTTAAGAAATGATTTTGTAAAATTGATTTGAGCTTGCTTCTTCAATATGTGTTCTTCTTATTGTTTTAAGTTGTTTTTGTGCTCCATCCGTCATAAAAGTTATTGTAAATGTGCAAGGCATTGAGTCCACTGTATATTTGCACATGTGACATTACTAGGGGTGGACACGGTACCGGTACGGTACCGTGACCGGAAACGGTACCGCCGGTACCGGTACCGTTACCGTCGGCCGGGACGGTCCACCAGTTCCGGGAACCGGTACCGGTACCGCCCACTCCGGTACCGGTTCCGGTGCCCATTTTTCGGTACCGGCACCGGTGGTACCGGTTCCGGTTCCGGTACCGTAATTAATTTTTTTTTATTTTTATTTTTTATTTCATTCTTTCCTTTATTAATTTTATTTTTAGAGTTTTTTATTTCATCCTTTCTTTTAACAATTACACATTTACAATTCTACACTTTGAAAATTTAATAAAAAAGCAAAAAATAATAAATATGGGTGGCCGAAACGGTACCGGAACTAGAACCGGAACCGCCGGTACCGGAACTGGAACCGGTACCGGCCGATCCGGTACCAGTACCGGTACCAAGGGGTGGCGGTACCAGAACCGTCCCGGAACCGTACCGTGTCCACCCCTAGACATTACATATTGGCATCTGTGGAATTATTTTGTAAATTGGTACTAAAATTGAATGATTATGGTGTTGGTAAGTTATAGAGTTTCTTAACATTTTGTTTTTTGACATTATGAATTGAGAGTGTGATATTTGACATTATACACTGCCATATTTGTCATTATGCATTGTCAAGACTGGCATTATACGTTGTTGTGTTTGTCATAATCACTTTGTTTAATATTATACGTTTGCGTGTGTGACTTTATACATTGACATGATTGTCATTTACGATTAAGTGTGATCTTGTTTGACACTATATGGATATTTTAATGTAGTAACGATGACAACAATGCTGGTAGGTATTAATTCAACTTTCACATATTTATTTATTAAGAATCTTGACAAGTGATGGACGTTCATCTCTTCTTCATGCTCAGGGGCTTTACTCATAGCCGTTCATCTCTTTTTCATCACTCCCAGGTATTATCTCAGCTTCTTCCTAGTTCCTACCTTGATTCATATGGCCTAATGGAATTCCCAACTTTTAGTTGAAATTTGCTTGAAACTTGTCTCAGTTCTTGTTTTTAAGCGAATCAGAGAAGTTAATGAAGCTTCAGTATAAGATTCTCCGATAGGGATTGTTGTTTTCACTTGGTACTCACAGGCCCGTGAGATTTTCACCTCTCTTCTTCAAGGTTCGTATCTTCAAAAAAATGTAAATATCTAATTGCCTTCTACACTTTAATGCAATTTGGTTTATGATTGGAGAAATTGTGGGACTATCCAGATGTTTTTTTAATACATTCATCGATTATTTTATGCAACATAGGTTTGTGACTCGATTTACATGAAGTTAAGTATTATTCGATGGTACTAAGGAACATGACAAAGCTCACCTTGTCGTTTTGGGCAACCACCACGAGTTTGGGGTTGACTATATTGATACATTTGCTCTTGTAGCAAAGTTAGCCACTGTTCGTGTTTTGTTATCTGTTGCAGTTGCTCGCAGTTGGCAGGTTGATCAGCTGGATGTCAATATACATTACAATAATAATAATAATAATAATACTAATTATCCTACTCTACTATCCATAACAAACTTTTTTATTCCCTAAATACTCCCTCCGTCCCACTGTCTTTGTCTACTTACCTTTTGACACACCATCCAATGCACTTCTTTAATCCATTTTATCTTGTAATTTGTATATTAAAAAATTATAGAAATTATATATTAATAATCTATATGTTAAGACAAATCAAACAAGATCACACATGACTATATTTAGGCTTACACATTGAGAGAATTTGATTAATCAAAGTGCTTAGATGAACAGTTCCAAAAGTTAAAAGTGGACAAAGACAGTGGGACGAAGGTAGTAGGACTTAATAATGTCTGGTTAGAAGAATAATGTACGTCCAAGTGATGCTGGACATTTAGTTGAATAATGACTAATAGATAATGACCAATGGTCCTACATTGAGAAATAAAAACATATGGTTCTACATTGAGAAAGTCATTATGTTTTAGTCATATTTAGATAAATTACTCATTTTTAAACTAAAAGACTAGTTATGCATAACACACTAACTTGAAAGATTAATAGTACAATTTTATCATTTTTTCTCACTTTAATGTTAAACATTTGCAGAATGGCCCATGTGCGTGTAACTCCCCTTAGGGTGTAGGGTATGTATAACCTCCATAACTTTCTAACTACATCATCCGATCTTTGTTATCAACATTAACGCCACATCAAATTCCATTATTATCATACTTTTATACTACAAGTGACAGTGTACATACGCCAATTTGAATTACCAACAAACTACAATCATTTTTTAAAATAATTAACTTGTTGATGATTTTAGTGTCATCGATTTATTTTGTGTAATTAGATTTACTTCGATCGGACAGGAATTTAAATAGACGTTGTCAAACGAGTTAGAAGGCACGAAGTGCGCGCTCGTTCAACGATATTATAAATTCATTGCGGGGGTCTGGGGGCGGGGTCCAAGGGGCAGAGCCCCTGACAGTTTGGAAGTTTTTTATTTTGGACGTTATTTCTTTATGAAAATCCTTAAGATTTTCGTGATCGGAGTCCAAATCATTAAAGGACTCGAACTAGCGGATAAACGTCAAAATATATAAATACTCTAAAACTGCAGGAGGCTCTTCAAACTCGCGCCTATCTTCTTCCCCAGGCGAACATACGCGTATGTTTACGCGAAGGATCATGTCCGATCATGGATTTTTCTATTCTATAAAATAGAATCTCATGGTATGGATTTACAGGATGAGATTTATATGAAAATTCCTCCGGGTTATACTCAATTCTTTCCCGAAAAAGCTTGCCGCCTTCGTAAGTCTTTGTATGGGCTCCATCAGTCTCCCTGTAATTGGTTTACTAAACTTCGTATTGCTCTACGACGTTATGGATTTCGTCAAGCACATGGTGATCATACTCTCTTTGTTTTACGACATGGCCCTGACATGTTAGTTGTTCTTGTTTATGTTGATGATATTCCGGTGGTTGGTAACAATCGTTCATTATGTTCTTCATTTAAGAAATATTTGGATGAATGTTTCAATCTAAAGGATCTTGGCCCCGTTTCCTATTTTTTGGGGATTGAGCGTGCTCGGTATCACGACGATGGTATGATTCTTAATCAACGGAAGTATGCTCTTGACATTATTCATGAGGCTAATCTTGATGGGTGTAAACCTGTTGATACTCCCTTGCCAGCCAATCATGCTTTGGCTCGCTCTACTAGTGCTGAAATTCGAGATCACCTTAAGTATCGTCGTCTTGTAGGCCGTTTGTTTTACTTGACTATTACTTGTCCTGATATATGTTACACAGTCCATACACTTTCTCAATTTATGTAGGCACCACGTCTTGACCATTGGAACGCAACTCTTTGTGTTCTAAGATATCTTAAAGGTCAATCTGGCCAGAGTATTTTATTACGTAGTGATAGTTATCTTGCTCTTAGTGCTTTTTCTGACTCTGATTGGTCAAGTTGTCCTCTTACTCGATGTTCTATCATTGGATATTTTATTCTTTTGGGTGGTTCTCCGGTCTCATGGCTCACTAAAAAGCAAACTATGGTTTCTCGATCCTTGGCAGGGGCAGAGTACCAGGCCATGGCTAATGCATGTGCCGAGATAAGGTGGTTGCGGGGTGTCTTGGCCGGATGTTCCATGTGCGGCAACTCCCCGTTTATATTGTGATAACAAGTATGCCCTGTTTATTGCCCAATCCAATTGTCTCTATCCCATCCTAAATTTTATCATGGTATCGGAGCAGGTTTTGGCCCACCTCGTTTGTCAAGGTGTCCGTCTAGACGTTTTTTCCTAGCGGCCCGTTAGTCTTTAGCGCAGTTGTCCATATGGAGTATGTACCCAACGGCCTGTGGCCCGTCTAATACGATTGCTCGTCTGAAAGTGCATACCCACTTGCTCGTGGTCCTTTAGGTGTTGGCGCTCAAAAACAAAGTCAAAGGAATTCGAGTTCATTTGCAAGTGGTCAATCGGTTATATTCATAATGGCCCGGTTGTCCACTTGAGGGGGAATGTTAGAGTGCATCCCACATCGGAAGTTCAAGAGTAAAATAATCGGTATATAAGCTCTTGAGTTGAACAAACTAATCGATTGGATTCAATCTTTTAATGTGGTTCAGCCCAAATGTCTTATTGCTCAATTCAATTATCCACACCCAATCCTAAATTTATCAAGTAGTTTGAGCTTTTTTCTCATATAGTTTGTGTTAGACAAAAGTGCAACTCTAGAGGGGGGTGAATAGAGTTGTTTTCAAGAATGTACGTTTTTCGTAAAAATTATCGCAGGAAAAAGTAAGGAGAGTAAGGGAAAGAAGAACACCGGGATTTATACTGGTTCACCACCTCGTGGCTAGTCCAGTCCTCCGAGAGACTCTCTCGAAAGTCCTACTATTCTTCAAGCTTCAACGGGTGCTTGAAAAACCGGTACAACTTGAGAACTTGAATTACACAAGCCTCACTTTCTTACAACAACAAGACTTGAGTCACACAAGTCTTAAGAACAACACTCAAATGAAATTGAGTTTACAACACAAGAATGAAAGCTCACACAATTGAGCAAAGTAGTGTTGAAAGATTTAAGCTCTATGGATGACAACTTCTATAGCACTCAAAGAAAAAATATTTCTAACTCTCAAAAATAATATTTTGATGAAGAAGATGAAGCAAAGGATGAATAGCTCAAAGAAATATATTGGAGTGCAAGAGGTGTATGGAAATGAAGGAGAATGAGGGATTAAATAGGCTGAGGAAAATAAAGCCGTTGAAGAAAGCTGATGTTCAAGAGAATTAATCGATTAAATTAGGAATTTTAATCGATTAAAGTGTACAGAAGCGAAAAGCCTGAAACGAAGGCTGAATAATAATCGATTAAATTAAGGCAAATAATCGATTAATAGGCTCTGTCCGAACTAATCGATTAATTGCTGATAAATAATCGATTATTGTTCAAAAATGAGCAGCCTGCTGAAAAGCTTAAAAATCGATTAAAATGGAGCAAATAATCGATTAGGAGGCTCTGTCCAAGCTAATCGATTATTTTAAGAGAAAAAATCGATTAAGAATTCAAACCTGAGAAATTGCGCTGGATCTAATCGATTATTTTAGAGTAAATAATCGATTAACATGAAAATAATGCGCAAACACAAAGGGCCCAAGCCAAGTGCGATTGGAAGCATTTTGGCTTCTAACTCGTTGTTTGAGACAACGAGAATAAGAAACGCTCCTACTATTAAATCTCCCTTATTCAATGAATTTGAGTAGGGGAGAAAAAAAAGAGAGTCCAAAAATTATTTTGTGTGTCAAACAATACACGAGAAAATATTTAAAGTATATTTTTCTCACCAAGGAAAATTGTATAACTTTAAAAATTGATGTTTTTAAAAGAAATTTTGACACACTCATTTTGAAACTGACTCACTAAAATATTTTGGACAGAGAAAAAAAATGATTTTTCAACTGACTCAAAAATAATTTTTATCCCTCAGAAATTAAATTGTTTTGTGCAAAAGATATTGTCATCCTTACAAAAAATCCTAGACTCAATAAAAATTAAAAGGTCTTCGGAGTCTTCACATCACTTCAAAAAACTGCGTTGGGGGACCGTTGATTTTTATCCCGTAACTTTCTTGATACGCCTCTTTTCTTTTCTCGGTACGAAAATTGAATTTTCGATCATCGTTTGAATTTCATCATCCTGTTTGTCATTTATCAAAACAAAAATATTCCAGAGAAAATAATAAAGGGGTTTGAACTCATGTCCAACAGTTTGATTATGAGAGATATATACCATTTATTTCTAAGATTCACAATGCTTTTTGTAGCCCGAAGGAATAAGCATAATATGATGATCAGATTTTGACTTAAATTTTGGCTAAAATGGATTTTACAAAAATACGAAGTACTTTTTTCATTTCTAAAAACTTAGGTCTTAGGGTAGTTTTGAAAAGCCTAGAAGACCCCAATGTTTTGAAGGTGCTCTTTCTTATTAGCTTAATACTTTAAGACACATTTTACAAAATGTAACCACAACGGGATCAGATATACTTATCCGAAATAGTGTTGTGTTCATTTGCATCCAATCAATGTGAGTGGTAATGTAACTAGTGAATAAAGATTATAACTTGTTTTATGAATGGATATTCGGGCATGTGTATTGAAGTTTACAGTAATTGATTATTTTTTTGGATTAATTCATGTTTCAATGCAATTTACTCCTATTGAGAGGAATTTAAGTTTTGAGTTTCTATTTTTATGATATTTCATATCTTTTACTCGTAGTTTGGTCCTTCTTCCTAACTTTTAAAGTTGTGTAGGGTAAAGAATATATTTATAATACTAATATTGGGGCCAGGGTAGTTTAAGAGGGGATTAGGAGGAGTATGTGGGAACCATCAATTTTATCAATAGATCTCCATTGGAGGCTCGAATCATGCCATGACATTTAGAACGAATGTCACATGAACCGTGGTAGTGATGTAATGATTCTGCATGAATAAAGATGTTCTTTTTTTTAATTTTCATCATGACAAAAACTCAGCTAATAGGCAGGCACCAGACACGAAATCATACACATACTACAGGAAATGTACAAAAGTTTCCACTGGCTCCATACAAACTAACAACAAAAAGAAATGTAGAGAGGCTGTTTTTATGGTGATGTACTGATGCCAAATTGCATATCAAACAGACAAATCAATCTCTTCTTTCATTTTAAACTCAACTGGCTCAAATTCCCATATAGGAGATAGCGGAGAACCACAGCTTGTTGGAGAAGATGGAGGAGATTTCCATGTCAAACAAGATTGAAGCCATTTAGAGTCCTCTGCAGTGGGAAGCTCTTCTGGTTCTGGGTAGCCGCAGTGAATGCTCTGCGAAAGATATGTGTGGTTGAAGATAAATGCTTGATAAACAAGATCTAAAAGCTCCAGTGGATTTATAGATGAACGACAAGAACACTCACCTCTTCTGGTTTCATGTCTGAAATTTCAATTGAATCTGAAACAATAAAAAAAGAAGAAAGTGTTTTGAGATTTTTCCTGAAGTAACCTTTGCATAAGGAAGAAGACTTTGGATCTTTAAGTGGATGAAAATTTTAGAGTGAAATTAATCACACTTTAACAAAAATGAAGGGGACAAAAGAAGAAAAAACGAAATCATAAAGAATAAAATTGCATGCATCTATCACCATGCACTGTGATCCTCTAGCTTTAGATGATTAGGAATTTGCACTCCCGGTACTTGATCATTTGGATTCAAAGGAAAAGAATCTGACATTCTTAAGCCAAACTATCTCAAGCTTAATATACAGAGAATTCATTAAGGATGTTCAGAACTTAATCAACTTGAATAATGTATCATGTACTCCCTTGGTCCAAAACTTAAGTACAACTTACAGAGTATGTATGTTTAAACATATTTGTCAGTTTAACAAAATGTAACATATAAACAAAACTTATTTGACCTCTTTTTTTTAAAAAAAAAAAAGTAGTTGAAAGTAGCTCCAATCAGTCAACCCGGGCTCTTTTTTTAAAAACTAAATGAGTGTGTCATAGACTAATAGTACAATCCCTCACCATTCATAATACAAATTCATACTCAATCTCTGACGAGAATATCAATGCAAAATCCAGGGTTTTCAGAAAGAAAAAAAATACAAAAGTTCCAGCATTAAGAAACCTAGGAACTAATACCATGGATATGATGATGCTTTGCATAAATTGAAAATTGTGGTAGTTAAGTGTCAAGGGAGATAAGAGCTGATCACTTCAGAGTATAATGTAATCCAAATCCTATACAGTAGTGAGTTAACTTGTTGGAGTGTTTGATAAACATAACTAATAATGGAAAACTACTCCCTCCAACCAAAAAAAGATCTCCACACTTTCATGGTTTCAAACTCCCGAAATGATAATTCTTGTTCCTTATAAGGAAAAAATTGTGGGGTTCATATTATTCATCTCTCCCATTCATAAATTTCAATCACGCAATTTCACTCTTCTAAAACTAGGTTCCATTTTCACATGGGAAGATGAGTTTGGGAGTTGAGACCGAAGTAGTACATCATAACAGTGATTTATCAGAAAACATCAAAATCGTGGAATCAGAAGCATATTAGATGAAATCGTGGAATGTATATATTACCGAGTTTAGGAAAAGCTATGTCAAAAAGATCCAGAGTCGTTATGGCCTCTTGTGCCTCTATGCACTTCTTGTGGTCATGCAGAACAGTCTCCTCCTCAATGTTAACTTCATCCTCCTTAAAGACAAGTTTCTTCTTATGTGAGACACTTTTCTTCTGTGATGCCTTTGGTTGCACAGCAGACTTGTTTGTAATGTCAAAAAGGGCACCACGGCTCTTTCGCCCTGCACCGCCTTTCTTGACCACTGATTGTTTAGAACTCAAAGATATTTCGCCACCCAGGGGTTCTATTATAAAAAAACAAAACAAAAAAAAATCAATGATTTGGTTGAAATTCATTTTTCTCAAAAAAAAGCTTAACACCCTCAAAGAATATCCGACACTACATTAAGAAATAGATAAACCATGATCCAAATGAAAGTTGGAACCAAAAAACTATACTTTTGCAAGAGACATCAAAGTTCTCGTCTTGGAAGATCAGCGGCCTCTGAGTGATATTCTTAGCCATAATTTTCCCTCTTTTGACCGATGAACCCTAATAGATCTTATCTCTGCAGCATTATGATCAAAACATAAGAACTGATCGAATTAAGAGAGTCAGACACGGGATAATGATCAGCAATTAAAAACCACGCATACCACGGAATGAGGGCCTATCTTGGCTTTATCTAGATCTTTAATCCCTTAACCCCAAATAGAGATGTAAACCTAGAAGCTGAAAGATAGGGAAACGTGTACGTGAAGAGAAAGAGAGATCTCAGAGCGCTGGGGGAGAGTGTTTACCAGAAGAAGAAGAAGAAGAAGACGGAGATGGTGAATTTCAATTTCTGCAGGAGGAAAATTGAGCGATGGATGAAGGGGCGGGCTAGCCGTTTGGGATTTCAATTCTTCTTGTGGAGAAAATGAACGGGTCGGGTAGAATAACTACTCCGATTGGATAGTACTGAATTGTTCTTAAGAGCAGAATTAGGTAGGCCCGAAATTTTGTTAGGAATGGGAAAAATGGAGATTGATTGTGATTTTCTATAGAGAATGGATGCCTGAAAAGATTAATTACCCCGGAGTATAATTGAGGGTCTGTTTGAAAATATCATTAGCGTTTTGAAAAGGCTATCTACGAGTAGCGTTTAGCGTTTTCAAAGTAATCTGCACCGTTAAAATTTTATCCAAAAGGCTAACGCTAATCTCTAACGCTATTCCCAAATAGGCCTGAAAATGATAGAGGTTGCCTTTAATATTTTGAAAAACTTATCTGATTGTAATATTTAGCGTTAAATTTTTCAGAATTAATTTATATTAATAAGATTTTATTCAAAATATTAATTCTAATTAAAAATGTTGTTTCCAAAAAGACCTCGGTCCAAAACTTCAAAAGTGGAGAGGAACTCTTTGAAATCAAGTAACCAACTACTACAACAACAAGAGTAGGATTTTAGAAGTAGACCCGACCAAGAGCCTGGGTACTCGCCCGGCCCCGCATATGCCCCCCGAAAAAGTACGTGTTGGGCATTAATTTTAATATCCAGCACGACCCAGCTCGTAATTGACGGGGCCCAAAAGTTGTTAGAGTTGGGTATGGGTTTTGATTTTCAGCCTGCGAACGACCCAATAGTGATAAGGGTCGGCTCAACTCGTAAAATACAATATTAGTATACTACTTTTATTATGAGTGCCTAAAAAAGTTAAATAAATAATCTCTAAATTTAGTGCTTCTATGTAGACCTGGACACGATTTTGGTTCTTAACCAGTATCGGAACATGAAGCTTTGGGGCGGGTAGGGAGAACGAGAACCGGAACATTCTAGAACGCTACCCGTACCAGAACCATGAGTTTCGATTCCGGTTTCAGAACTAGTCTTTATTTTTTTATGTTTGCGAGGCAGCTACTACATCTAGCTATTTAACGTTTAACAAGTTATAACTATTCTACAAGTATTTTTTTTCCACATGAGCTATTTTACAAGTAATAACTACAATTAGATAAGTAATTATCTTCTTTTGCATAAAGAATTCAATTTAACAAAACAAAGAAAATACAAAAAAAAAGTTTCAGATGTTATATTATGAAAATAAAACTCTTTATAATTGAGAATTTATCATATCTAATCCAAATTTATCAAATATTATGTTGACAACCCTTATTAATTGGGTATCGTTCCAAGTTTGGTCTTTCTTCTATTTTTCCATCTCAGTGCCGTTAGATAAGGACTAAACGTGGAATAGTATCCAATCAATAAAGATCGCAAAAATAATATTGTATGAATATGGACGAAGTATGAAAAATTCTAAGTTATAGTGGATAGAAATTAAAAAGAATATCTCTCAAAGAATGTCACTTGAAATAAAAATTACTTTTATGCGGTTTTCGAAAATCTTACTTTTATGTGAGTTGTTATTTTTTAAAAAGATTAATACAAATGTATGACAAGAGTGTATAAAAAACATAAAGTCAAAATTTTAAAATAAAAAGCTTGTCTTTCATTTATTTGCGCAAAATAAGTTTAAAAAAATGTTAGGCTATCGATAACTCCCTCATAGTCAGGGGCGGACCCAGAAAATATGTGTAGTGGGTTCATAAAAATTTTAAAAAATAAAGAATAAACAAAGACTAAGAGCATGTTCATTAGGACTGGAAAAAAAGAGTTGAATGTTGGAATAAATTGGAAGGAATTGGAAAAACTGGAAGAAACTGGAAGAACTGAAAGAAACTGGAAGGAAAAACTAAAAATTAAGAATTCAAACTCTAAAGAACAGACTCTAAATGTAATTAATATTAAATCATACAATATACCGAAGTCATACTACATAACAAAAACAAACATTACAATATCATATTTCTATGTTCCGTTGAAAATATTACAAAAAAAGGAAAAAATTATAGAGTTGCAAATGAATATGAAAAGTTTTTTACAAATAAAAATTGGGACTCATTAGTCATTAGTGGCTTAGCAGTTTGCACAGTGCAGTAAAATACTCTCAAGTTTAAAGCGGAAAAATCATAAATACAAAGCATACACAAAACCAACTAAATGCAGTGGCTCATGCCTCAAATAGTCAAATTCACGGTGAAATTAAACTCTCCATTAAAAAATAGCCCTTAGCTCAGTGCCTCCCTCCGCCAACCCGCCACGCCGCTGCAAGCCAGCCACCCTCCTCCACTCCTCCGATGCCTTCCCGCATGCGGCCGCAAAGAAAATCGATAGAGAGCAGCAATCCGGACAGAAATTTGTAAGGATTAAGATTCAATTTGATCGATGGGTATATCCTTATACGATGGATATTCCGGAAGACCAAAGAGATGGGTATATCCTTATACCCGGCCCGAATTTCTGAAAGGGACAGGTCAAAAGTTGACCGGTCACTTTTCATGATTACAGAATGAGAATAACTCTTCGATCGAGATGAGTCAAAAGTTGACCGGTCACTTACCTCAAAAAGTGACCAGTCACATTTCGGGCGATAGCCAAAATGTCGCTTTATATTACGAAGGATATTCCGGAAGACCAAAGAGACGGATTGAGCGGAACCTCTTGGAGGGGTGTGTACCAGGCACTTGACCGGGTACTCTAGGAGGACTAGGAGGACTTAGATGGCAGAAGACCGAAGACCGGTTAATTATATAGAGTTTACATTTGGATTTCCCAATAATTCAATAGTGACAAGTCAGAGAGAAAGACTAGATGATTTCAAAAGTGACAGGTCTGAGGGGAAGACTTGATGATTTCAAAAGAGACAGGTCCGAGAGGAAGACTTGGTGTTTTCAAACGTGGCAGGTCCGAGAGGAAGAGTTGATGATTACAAAAGTGACAGGTCCGAGAGGAAGGCTTGATGATTTCAAAAGAGACAGGTCCGAGAAGAAGACTTGATGATTACAAAAGTGACACGTCCAAGAGGAAGGCTTGATAATTTCAAAAAAGGACATGTCCGAGAGGAAGACTTGATGATTACCAATGTGCCAGGTCTGATGATCTCCAAAGTTCCATGCCTGATGATCTACAAAGTGCCAAATCCGATGAACCCCAAAAGCGTCAGGTCTGAAAAACTCCAAAGTGCCAGGTCTGATGAACCCCAAAGCGCCAATTCTGATGAACTCCAAAGTGATACGTGTGATGATCTGCAAAGTGCCAGGTCTGAGGTACCCCAAAGTGCCAGGTTAGAAGAAAGAAATGATACCCACAACCTTATTTTTGGTCAAGGGAAAGGCTTGATTATTTCAAAAAAGGACAGGTCAAGGGAAAAGCTTGATAATTTCAAAAAGGACAGGTCAAGGGAAATGCTTGATTATTTCAAAAAAAGAAAGGTCAAGGGAAAGGCTTGATACTTTCAAAAAAAGGACAGGTCATGGGAAAGACTTGATGATTTCAAAAAAGGACAGGTCATGTGAATGACTTGATGATTTCAAAGAAGGACATGTCATGGGAAAGACTTGATGATTTCAAAGAAGGACAGATCATGGGAATGACTTGATGATTTCAAAGAAGGATAGGTCATGGGAAAGACTTGATGATTTCAAAGAAGGACAGGTCATGGGAATGACTTGACGATTTCAAAGAAAGACAAGTCATAGGAATGACTTGATGATTTCAAAGAAGGACAGGTCATGGGAAAGACTTGATGATTTCAAAGGACAGGTCATGGGAATGCCTTGATGATTTTAAAGAAGGACATATCATGGGATTGATTTGATGATTTCAAAAGTGATAGGTCAACATAAATATACTTTCCGCCCTTGATGATTTCCTCACAAGGCTGGTAAGTGGAGGACTTCTTGATGGGTATATCCTTATACCCGGCCCGAATTTCTGAAAGGGACAGGTCAAAAGTTGACCGGTCACTTTCCATGATTACAGAATGAGAATAACTCTTTGATTGAGACGGGTCAAAAGTTGACCTGTCACTTACCTCAAAAAGTGACCAGTCACATTTCGGGCGATAGCCAAAATGTCGCCTTGTATTATGAAGGATATTCCGGAAGACCAAAGAGACAGGGTGAGCTCAAGAAATGACCGGGTAACCTTTGAGAAAAGGTGACCGGTCATATCATCTTACTTGGCTAATATCTTCTTCTTCTTCCTCTTCTTCTTCTTCTACTCCTCCTTTGTCTTCTTGTTCTTCTTCTTTTGCTTCTTTAATTATCCTCCTCGGCCCCCCATCCACACCCCAACCCCCCCTTTTTTCTTCCTCTATCATTATTTTTACGAACAGGGCACCTCAGCACCCACGGATCTGATACGGGGTCCGTGGATGAAGTCCACACGCAGCCTATAAATGTATTTTAGATTTTCTTAGATGAGCGAATTATAAGCTCCTTCGATGGTTTCTTTTTGGTTCTTTACCTCGATACCTTTTTTGAACCGACAAGATAGATAATTTAGTAATTAGGTTTTGGGGAGAACTTCACTGTAAATACGGCCCTTGTGTAACCAAAAGGTCATGGAATAAGAATTGCCTCTCTCTCTCTCTCCAAGAAACCCTCTTTTAGTCTTCCTCTCGTTTGTCTCCAAAACCCTACACGTCTCTCTCGCACGGCTCTTTGGTCGGCCAACAAGGTTTGGTTGTATCAACTGGTGCTCTCATTATTCGTTCTCCATGTCTTCCTCGGAGTAGCCTCACTCCTCTTTGACGTTAATCGACGTCATGCATGCCATCGAAGAGTTGGGCAGAGACTTGCAGGACATGAAGTCTCGTGTGGAAGATTTGGCAGTAGCCCGGCGTCCACCCTTTGCGGAAAATCAGCGACCCGTGTTTCACGCCAACCTAGGTTGGCGCCCGCTGGCGTCTCGGACTATCCCGCCGACTTAGGATCCGGCCTCGCGCATGCGCGTGGATACACCTTGGTTCTCGGGCGACGACCTTACCGGATGGATATTTCGGGTCGAGAAATACTTTGATTACTTCCTCACACCGGAACCGGAACATTGGCATATGGTCACGGTGTTGATCGATCATCCAGCATCGGAATGGTTTCACTACTATCAAGCCAATACCCCTACGGCAACCTGGCCAGAATTTTTGGAAGCCGTCCAACAGCGGTTTGATCCGACGACTTACTATGAAAATAAACTATGTGGGGCTGTTATCCAAGCTGACGCAAACTTCTACTGTGATCGCCTATCAAATGGAATTTGAAACGTACCCTCCTCAACAAGGTCTACGGCATCCCTGAGCATACTCTTGTCGCGATGTATATCGCCGACCCGGCCTCGAGCAACCTATTCAACGAGAGGTCAATCTTCGGAATCCTACGGCGCTTCCCCTCGCTTTTGCCCTGGCACGCGAACTTTCGACCTGTCATCCCATTAGATTGGTTCTCAATATTATAGGAACGAAGGAGTAAAATTAATTAGGAGTTTTACCACTCTAATCCTAAAAAAACACTAATGCCCCACCAAAAAATTTGTATACCCCCAAAAACCTTTCCCATTATTCACTTGGGTAAAAAAAGATTAAAATAGTTTAAATCTTTAATCGAAAATTAGTTCTGATAATCAATTTTTGTACACCCTCCGTCCCACAAAACACTTTCCCTTTCCTTTTTCATCCGTCCCAAAAAACATTTCTCCTTTCCTATTAAAAAGTCACTTTTACCCCTATTAATTCTTAACCTATCTATCACATCACACTTTTTGTTTTTTAATCTACTCATCTCATCCTACTTTATCCATCACATCAAAGTGCATTTTTGGAAAGTCAATACCAAAATACACTCCCTTTGAATCTTTTAAAAGTCAAAATGGAAAGTTTTTTAAGAACAGAGGGAGTATAATTTATAAATTTAGAATTGTAACTTTGTTATTTACTAAGCTATTAAATATATGGAGTACGTTGTACTTTTAAATAATAAGAAGAAATTTAATACTATTTTTATTGTTAAAATACAAAGTGTTAAATTTTCATCTTATTATTGTAAATTATTACGTACTATTATGTCGCATGTTTTTTTACAGAACTTTTGATAGTTTTTATAATATGTAATTTTTATTTTTTATTTTTATACCAATTTATATATAAAATCATATTTAAAAATATGAGATTTTACACATTGTTCAAATAGTGTAAATGAATTTGGGATGGATTATAATTTATAACTAAATAAATATCAGAGTAAACCATTTTAAATTGATAAATTATACATTAATATATCAACAAAACTAATTTTCAGTTAAAGATTTAAAATATTTTGGTCTCCTTTTATTCAAGTGGAGATAGGAAAAATGTCAATGGGGGTATACAATTTTTTTGGCGGGAGAATTAGTATTTGTTTAAAATAATATAGTAGTAAAACTACTAATTAATTTTAATCATAATACTAACAACAATAAAAACAACAACAACAACAATAATAATACTCTATAATTATAATAATAGTAATAATAATAATAATAATAATTTTGAATCGAATAATAATACTCTATAATAATAATAATAATAATAATAATAATAATAATAATAATAGAAAAAAAAACAAAAGGGAATGGGTGGGTTAGTGGGTAGATCGCGTCGGGAGGAGGAGAACGTTAATTGAAGAAGAAAAGGAAGAAGCATAATGAAGAGGAGGAAGAAGAATAACAAAATGAAGGATGATGATGATATGACGATGGCGATGACGATGTCGGTGATGAAGGTGAAGAAGAAATTAAAAATTAACGGAGTGATTGACGGAAGGAGAAAAACCCTTATTGGTAAGTTTTAAAAAATTGAAAGTACTTACTACTCCTTCCGTTCCAGAAAGATAGGGACATATGGATTAAAGTGGTAAAATAAGGTAGAGATACTTTTGTGTTGATTTTCTAAAAATACTTTTGATGTGATGAGTAAAAGTATGATGTGATATATAAATTATTAGAAAAAAGGTATGATATGATAGATAGAATATTATAAAGTAAAATGTAATTAAAAGTAGTTTTTAATATAAATGAGTAAGACTTTTGCAGACACGTTTTTTTTGAGACATCTTCACTTTGTGAGACAGAGGGGGAGTAATTCATATCACAAAACGGAGCTACCTAACAATAATTTTTTGAACATTTTAAGTCAATAACGTTATAAATCAAGAATGAATGAATAGAGTATTATCCACGTCATTTAAAAGTGATGGCAAGGTTCAAAAAGCAAAAAAAAAAAGGTACCAAATAATGGTGCACAAGTATAAAGACTCCGACACCGGCAGTTGACCGTCGTTAATTAGGGTATGTGTTGTCTCCATAGCGATGGAGAGTGGAGTCAGTACGTAGGTGCTTGGATCCCTATATAATAATATCACCAAAGCCTTTGAATTAATCATATTCTTAAGTCTTACGTTTTATATAGTGCAATAACATTATATTAATTAATTATTATATTGTGAAGCTGCTCACATATATAGACAGAACTGCAAATACATATATATAAAATGGTGCACTACTACTTCTCCAAATATATGTACCTCCTCGTTCTTCTTCTGGTTGTTTTCCTTCAAGGTGCTCACATATTGCATTTTAGTTTGGTCACACTACTTCTTATAGTGTCTATTTGAGTATTTTTCTGCTTATAAGCTGGTCAAAATTACTTATAAACTATTTTTAACTCATAAAGCAGCTGATAACATGTTTTGTGTCTGCTTATAAGCTGATTTATAAGCCTGAAAATAGGGGTGGACACGGTACCGGTACGGTACCGTCACCGGCAACGGTACCGCCGGTACCCACCACCGTCACCGGCAAGGTCGCCGTGTCACCGGTTCCGGGAACCGGTACCGGTACCGCTACTTTCGGTACCGGTTCCGGTACCTATTTTTTGGTACCGGTACCGGTATAATTTTTTTTTTTATTTGAAATGCAAAAAAGTTAAAAAAAAAAAGGTGGGGGGCGAAACAATTGCATTCTTTCCTTAAACAATTGCAATTTTACAATTGCAATTTTTTATAATTTAAAAATTAAAAAAAAAAATAGGGGGGGGGGGGCGAAACCGGCCGGTCCGGTACCGGAACCGGAACCGGTACCGGCCGGCACGGTATACTATCCGGTTACTAGGGGTGGCGGTACCGGAACCGTCCCGGAACCGTACCGTGTCCACCCCTACCTGAAAAATAAGTAGTTTTAGCTACTTATTTTTAAATCATTTTTTCTCATTTTTCTGTTTTGACTAGATTACTGATAAATGAAGCTGTCCCTCACCATTTATTAATATTTGTCAAAATGACTTATCTATCATTTAAATCATTTTACTCTTATAAAAATATGTTTGACTTAATTATAAGTAACTCTAAGTTAGAAATTTCCTGCAATGAACGAATAAGCACGGGGCATAGAGAAACATCTCGATCATAATAGTCCAGAATAGGTATAGTTGTTCGAGTTTCCACATCGAAAAAAAAAATAAGTACTGTATACCACAAGCATATATATATATATATAAAAGGATGAAGCTCTATTTATCCGCCTAAGCTTTTGGATTAGAAATGTGAAATTTGCATTGAATAGGACGAAAATAAAAGTTATTTCCCCATATAGGATTTAAACTTTTTTATTCCTTAAATAAGACTTAATAATGACTAGTGAGAAGAAAATGTTCAAGTGATGCTGGACATTTAGTTGAATAATGAATAATGACCAATGGTTTTACATTGAGAAATAAAAACATATAGTCCTATATTGAGAAAGTCATTATGTTTTAGTCCTATTTAAGTAAATTTTTTTTTCAATTTCAGAGAATGTGCATGTGAAGGGGGGCGGCCAGAGTATAATCCCAAGCACGTGCTCAGAAGAGGGAGATTCGTCGTTGCAGGGTTTCGGCCCATGCACTGGCGGGGTAGGCACTGTCAATTGTTCTCTAGCCCTGTGCGAGAACGGTTGCCCAAACTCAGCGCCGGTGTGTAAAACTTCTCCGTCCAATTCAACTACCATGCCGCCGATGACCTACTGTGCCTGCCGTCAACAGAAGAGCTCCGCCGCCGGCCTCCGCCGCACCCCTTTTTCCTTCTCACCTCTCGTCGTAATTATTATTGTACTCCTAGCGCAACACTTCTCGTTCCTTTATGTTATGGTTCTTGAACGTGTCGTCGTCAGTTAAATGGCCGGCCGCCGGTACGGTGCTCGCCGGACCCGTCCCCTTTTTTTATCTCAGCTTTACATCCTAATTAATGCTGTGCGTTCAATTCGTTACGTTATATTTATGCACTTTAAAAATCTCAAGAATAGTTCTTTGAGACAAGTTAGGATTCATAGTTCATCTTTCCGCTGATTTTGCCGTTAATTTATGTACTCCGTATTTTTTTCATTTTTTTATTATAAATGCATGTGAGAAAAGAACCCTCTTTTTTCCATAGATAGAGTTAAGTCATATTTGTATGTAAGTTTATTTTGCATGTTTGTCTCAAGGAATTTGAAAAGAAGAAAAAAGGAAGAAAAAAAGTGGAGGCCAGAAAAATAAAATCAGAAGACAAAATTTTATACTCCTTTCATCCTTAAATATTTGTCACACTTGTATTTTTGAGGTAAAATATCAAGCCTTTTCAATTTATTTTATTTACATATTGGTATAGAAATAAACAATAAAATTTACATATAAAAAAACTACTCCCTCCGTTCCACAAAACTCTTCCTCTTTCATTTTTTTTGCTTTTCACAAAACACTTCCACTTTCTATTAAAAAACCACTTTTACCCCTACTTTTTCATACCCTACCTATCACATCATACTTTTTCACTAATAACCAGACTATCACATCTTACTTTTCCCATCACATCAGAGGCAAAATTGGAAAGTCAACCAAAATTATACTTTCCTTATTTTTCCCCAAAGTCAAAACCGGAAGGGTTTTTTGGAACGGAGGGAGTACATAAAATTTTTTTCGAAATAAGAGGTGTCAATAATATTTTATTTTATCAAATAATCAATGAAAACGTAGAAATAAACAAAAGTTTCTGCGACTGCTGAAAAAGCAAATGTTGCAAATATTTAGGGACGGAGGGAGTAAGAGGAAGAAATACCAGATTCCTTCCAATACGGTGAGAAAAATGAGAGAAAAATATTTTTATTCTTTTTTCCTTCAAATTCTTTGAACCGAATATAATGCAAATAGTACTTCCGCCATCATGTTTGGGCTTTTTGGAAGGAAAGCTGTAGAAGTTTGACTATGGTGAAACGACGATAATTGAAACGGTTTAGGCTCAGAAAATGTTCGAATGAATAGTGCGTTGAAAGTAGTTGTGGTAGGTTTGGTTAGATTTTAAAAAAGTAAGCGCATTTGTATTCATTTAGACCAAATTAAATTGTTTTATGAAATATGAAAGATCCGAAAGTTGAAAAGTTTTACGAGACCAAAAAAAAGTTATTCTTATTTCTACTAGTCTAATTTTTTAATAATAAATTACTCTTGCTTTTTATTCGTCTAATTTTTTTAAAAACATTTAGACTAATAAAAATAAAAGTAACTTATTATTGTGAAAAAAATTAGACTAATAAAAATATGAGTAACTTATTATTATTATTATTATTATTATTAAAATTGGACGAACATAAAATATGGCTTATTTGTATGAAAAAAGAGGATTCTTCCCATTTATCTATAATGGAAAATGGAAAAGATACAAGGATTAATAGCAACGTTAACAAACTGTGTAACACTAACTTGAAGAAATATTCAGGAAATTTTTATAAGGTGAAATTTACACCGAATAAGACTAAAACATAAGTCATTTTCCAATGTAAGACTTAAACTTTTTTATTCTCTAAATAGGACTTAATAATGTCTAGTTAGAAGAATAATGTACGTCCAAGTGATGCTAGACATTTAGTTGAATAATGACTAATACATAATGACCAATGGTCCTACATTGAGAAATAAAAACATACGGTTTTACAATGAGAAAGTCATTATATTTTTAGTCCTATTTAAGTAAATTACTCATTTTTAAACTAAAAGACTAGTTATGCATAACACACTAACTTGAAAGATTAATAGTACAATTTTATCATTTTTTCTCACTTTAATTTTAAAAATTTGCAAAATGGCCCATGTGCGTGTAACTCCCCTTAGGGTGTAGGGTATGCATAACCTCCATAACTTTCTAACTACATCAACCGATCTCTCTTATCAACATTAGCGCCATATCAAATTCTACTATTATCATACTTTTATACTACAAGTGACAGTGTACATACGCCAATTTGAATTGCCAACAAACTACAATCATTTTTTAAAATAATTAACTAAACTAATAATATAAATTAATTATAAAATTATAAAATATTTTTTAAATTATTCAATTTTTTAATGCTATGTACATAATTTTAAAATAGTGAAATTTGCACTGAATAGGACTAAAATTAAATATATATGTAATTAACACGATAATAACACTAAAATAAATTCCAATGTAAATTAGTTTTAAAATCTAGGAACCAATGTAAAAATTAATTACATTATAGAAACCAAAATAAAAAATTTAAAAAATAAGATGACACTCATCAAATTAAAATGATACTCCCTCTGTCCCATAAAACCTTTCTCCTTTCTTTTTTTATCCGTCCCACAAAACACTTCTCATTTCTATTAAAAAGTCACTTTTACCCCTTACTTTTTTCATACCCTAACTATCAAATCATACTTTTTTATTAATAATCTATCCATCAAATCATACTTTTACCCATCACATCAAAGGACATATTTGGAATTTCAATACCAAAATACACTTTCCTTAAATCCATCCTAAAAAACAAAAGTCCCACGTTTCATAGGACGGAGGGAGTATTACGTTACATAATCAATCACAATGTTAAAAGAGTAGAAAATAACATATAAAGACGTATCCATTTACTTTTCTTTGGAGAATACAAAATTATAATTTTGATAAAGTGAGATTTAAAATTTTTACAACTTTTATACGGATTACAACGGACGGGGAAGATGAACGGCCTCGGAAAATAAAAATAAATAATATTCTGAATTTATAACTTATTCAGAATATTACAAGATAAACAGAATTAAAAATAAATTTATATATCTTCAAATAGCCTTGTTGTATGAGGACATTAAGAACTTGACATCGAGGACATTATGCACTGGACAGCAAGGACATTATGCACTGGGCTGCGAGGACATTATGCACTAGGGCAGAATGTAGTGAGGTCTTTATGAACTAAACCTTCAAAACAAAACACCGTGAAGGACAACGGAGTCGCCGAACCTGTCCTTAAGATAGTAGTGCCCGCCTACCGTACCGGAAAAACGTGGGCACTCTCCTCCCAAGATAAAACCGCTATCGTGTGTGGAGATGTACGGACCAACCACACACCAACGAACAAAAACAACGTAGGAACGTTGGCGACCAAAAAACTTTGAAGGGAATGGCCGGATAAATCAAGAGCTCTCTCTAAAAATAAACAAGAAAGATTTTCTTTCTTTTTCTTTTTTGTTTCTCACGTGAAGCACACAAGAAATGATGAAGTCAGCTTTGATTTTATAATTAAGGAGTTTAGGAAAATTGTAACTCCCACCATTAACCATTGGAATTAATCATGGCATTTGTGGTGTGTTAATGGTGATTAATTAGTCATTAACACGTCCGTTACGCTACGCTCCGTTTAAAATTTGTCCCGAATAATTGGAGATTAATGGCCAGTTAACTCCGTAAAGATGGACTAATTTTAAACAATACGTAAAATTAATAAAAGAAGATTGGTTCAGTAAAATTGCAAAAATTGCAATCATCACCATATTCTTTTATTGACAGGTTAACTCTGAGAATCAATTTCTCATTCACCCTCTACCATTTTTGGCGTATAAATTATCAAAACATTTATCTCATTTAAGAGAACACACGTCCATTAATTAACGGTTAAAACCGTTAGTGGACCTATTGATAAATATACCCAAGTTGGTCCATTTAATGCCTATTAAAAATGCCAAAAATTCCAACAAAAATGAGGGTGAAAGAAATATTTATATGTAGTTTGAAGTTATTAATTTAAACATTTTTTATAAAACATTAATGAATAATGATTCAGGGCACACATTATGGGTATATTCTATGGAAACTAACATGCGCACAACTTTAATTTCTCCATCAACGTTGCCCCCAAAATGTGACGGATGTGAACCCCTGCAGTGGTTAGCCAAGCTATGTGAGTATTTTGAGTTTTATGAGATACCTTTAGCTGATCGTTTGAACCGTGTGACATCAATGTTAGAGGGCTCTGCCTTGACATGGTTTAATTGGCGTATGCGTGGCGGTTTAATTGATGGTTGGGAGGATTTTATTCAAAAGTTCAAAAGTCGATTTGCTCCGCTACATGCCTTGGATTATATTTGCTTCGAGAAGACATCGGAAAAGGCTAGAGGCATATTTTCCCACATGAGGAAAGATGTCAACACACACTCCGCCCAAACTTTAGAGGACATAGACGAGTCAACAGAATCAAGTGCGAAGTCTTATATCAAAGAAGATGAATATAGCGGGTCTAGCATCATTGTTGAGGGTGGTGGTGCTCTTGATGAAGATTATGGTGCTAATATTCTGAGTGACGAGCCCTCAGACAAATCAGATTCTACACCTCGTGAATTATCTGTACCACTAAATGCCTCAGTTGGGATGACAATTGCAGAGTATGTGGTTCTAGCAAGTATCAAAAAGGTGGTAGATGCAGATAATAAGCAAGCGGACAACCTCATTTCATTTGATGACACCATTAAGTTGTTTGACATTATCGATGTGGTCGAGATGGAGCACCTGGTTTCACCGAGAGCAACTACATATTCTATGTGTCGCGTCTCATATTGCCATCACTTTGCTGCAAGAGCTATGATTTTTGAAGATTCAAAGAATGGACGACTGCTCCTTTGGTTTAGCATTATCTCTCCAGTCTAGAAGTACCAGTGGGAGCTTCCACCTTGAGGACAAGGTGATTTTTAAGGGGGGGGAATGATACAGATAGTTAATTAGAATATTTTAATTAGTTATATTATTATTTAGTAGTTATTTATTATTATTATTATTATTATTATTATTATTATTATTATTATTATTATTATTATTAATAGCTTAGAGTTTTAGTATGGGCCCGAGCCCATTAGGTCAATTAGGGTTATCTGCGCTCTTTATATAATGTAACACTTCGTTTTTATTATTCAATCAATCAATAATTATCTTAATCTCGTTCTCTCTTCTCTGGAGCCCGGAAACGATCGAAGTTTTTCCACTTTTCTCTATCTCTTTTTCTTGGAGCTTGAATAGCGCTGGAAGTTCTTCCCTATCCAATACGATATTCGTATACTCGGCAGAATACATACCTTATATACTAAATTGTCACATAGACAAATTTTGGTATGAAAAGTAGTTTATTTCATCCACACTGTATCCCCTTATTTGTCCTAGAAGTATAATTTTTCTCTGTAGTTTCGTAGTTTTTATTATATGTGCCTTAGCTTATACAAGCTCGTTACAACTTTAAACTGTTAATATTTGTATAAAATTATATTTCAAATTTAAAATATAATCTTAATTTTTTAGTAAAGTATGTGGTATGTTAAAAATAAATATTTTTGTTTAACTATTTGATATGATATTTTTATGGTATATATGAAAACTAAATATAAGAATTAAAAACAATTAGGGCCTATTTGGGAATAGCATTAGCGTTTTGAAAAGACTATCTACGAGCAACGTTTAGCGTTAGCGTTTTCAAAATAATCTGCACCGTTAAAATTTTATCCAAAACGCTAACGCAAATCTCTAACGCTATTCCCAAACAAGCCCTTAGTTGTGAATTTAATAACCTTTCTTCAAATATATATACTTGTTAAAAATTTAATTGATTGGAGTAATTAAATATTGATATAAGAATAATTTTATTAGACATATCGTGTAAAATATTTTCAAAGTATTATTTTATCTAACTAAAAATATACGATGTAATTTTTATTTAATTACAGTTAGAAAATCCATCCTTGTTGATTGCAAAAATTCAAAACTAGATAAATAGTCTAGGACGGATGAAATATTTCTTTACATATTTTATCTTTAATTGTTAAAATAAAATAGTAATGTCACCTCTTGTTTTAAAGAATTATTTATTTAATTTTAAAATATATATAATTTATATTGTTAAATTTTAAATCAATCTTTTGATAAATTAAATTGAAAACAGTTCTAGACAAATATCGTAAACCATGAAGACAACCTTCGAGTAATATAATCACTACAAAAAAGAGGATAGTACCTGCAGTTTCCTAGAGGGGCCATGCTATATTTACACCAAAAAATGTACCTCATTTATACACCGCGGTTATATATAAACATTTTGATGGTTTACACCGACACAAGTGTTGGTGCGTTAACAAAAATTTACACGAACACAAAGTATTGGTGCGTTAACAAAAATTAGTTTTACACCACCACAAAATGTTGGTGCAAACCTGCGATGTACAAAATGAGATACAAAATTTTGGGGTACAAATAGCTGTATCCTTCCTAGAGACATAAATAGTATTTGTCGCTAAAAAGATAGTCCAATTTTTACGTTTGACAGTTAATCGATATCAATTGACCTATAATTAAATACTCCCTCCGTCCCCAATTTGATTGCAAATTGCGGGTTACGGAGTTAAATTTCCTACTTTTTGAAATCATTTTATTTACAAATTGGTACTCCCTCCATCCTGAAATGTTCTTCCCACTTACTATTCACACGGTCAAACTTTAATCAATTTCTTTACCTATTTTCATTAGGTATTTGATAAAATAATATAGTCTTGTCACCACTTGTTTTGTAGAACTTTTGATTTAGTTTTTAAATATATAAATTTTATTTTTTAATTTTACACCTACAATCAAATAAATTGAATTAAAAATAAAGTCGGTCAAACTTCGTAAACAGAACCGGGAAGAACATTATAGGACGGAGGGAGTATATAACAATAAGATATAAAAATTACGTATTAAAAAACTACGTCAAAAGTTCTACAAAACAAGAGGTGACAAGAATATTTTATTTTATCAAATACCTAATGAAATCGCATAAACAAACAAAAGTTATCGAGAAGAAAGAGAAAAAAAAATTGCAATCTATTTAGGGACGGAGGGAGTAAAAATTACATGGTTTTTGAATGAAACAATATTATATTTTAAAAATATTTAATAAGTGTGTCGGGTAAAATTAATCACCTCCATTTAAAGTCGGGTGCCGCTTTCTAACCCAAAATCTTAAGATGATAGGTATAATTTCACCATTTTATATATATGCTAGTAATATTCTTTTTTATTTTTTGGTGTAAGAACTACAACAGATTTCCAATTCATAGTACATTTTGGTAGTGTATATGATAATGATTGACAGTGTAAATCCAAATTAACTTTTATTTCGAAAATAAAAACACTGTGTTTGTATATTTTCAATATTTTACCAGTATTTTTTCCATTCGTAATTGTGTCATGGTATCCCTAATTCCCTATTATAAAGAGCTTTTTTATTCGACACTTTAAGCTAGTTTTCTGGAAAATCAATCATCTTTCTGTTGCTTTTAAATTGTTACGTTATTTAAAAGTGATTTTTTAAAGAATGTTGTTATTTAAAAGTGATGACGATGTACCCTAACTTTAAAAGAAGATAGTTAGATAGTCATCAAGGTACCGTTCGATTTTATATCTGTCGATCAGTATTTCATACGGAGTATATGTTTACCAACAATTCTTTATCTGTTGGTGTTAATCCTAATTTTACAGACATTTACGGGCTGTTTGTTTCATCCTCTTAATGGTTCAGATATCTGAATGGTTCAACACTTAATGATTCAGACTGTTTGTTTCCGCCTCTTAATGGTTCAGATGTCTGAATGGGTAAGAGATTTGCCTCTTAATGGTCAAGTATTATACAGAGTCTGAATGGTTAAGACCTCTTATCTGAATTGATCAAAGATTTGCCTCTGATTAGTTAAGCAATATACTAGCTCTTAATGGTTCAAACATCTTACTGGTTCAGCACTTAATGGTTCAGACCTCTTACTGGTTCAGCACTTACCTATTCAGAAGTTGCCAAACAGCCCCTTAATGAAAATAACAATTTCTTTAAAAAACCATTAAAATCTCCCTCACTCTGAAAGCATTTATCCAATTTTTACTTTTGACAGTCAATCAATACCAACTTTTGACCTATAATGAAATAAAAATTATATTTTGAATGAAATTAAATGTTCCCCCCGTCCCCAAATAAACTTCTCCTTTCGTTTTTTCTTTGTCCCTAAAAAAACTTCTATTTTCCATTAAAAAACTACTTTTACCCCTTATTTTTTCATACCCTACCTATCACATCATACCTTTTTACTAATAATCTACCCATCACATCTCACTTTTATCCATTGCATCAATGGTATTTTTGGAAAGTCAACACCAAAATATCCCTCCATTAATTTCTCAAAAAGTCAATAAGCGAAGTTTATTTAGGGACGGAGGGAGTAATATTTTAAAAATATTTAACAAGATAAAAATATTTAATATATATAAGGCGCTTTCTAACTCAAAACCTTAAGCTGATATGTAGGATTTCACTCTTTTATACCGAGTATATGCTAGTAGTATTCTTCTTTATTTTTTGATGTTTGAAGTTCAACAGATTTTCAATTCATAGTGCGTTTTGGTAATGTACATGATAATGATTGACACTCTAAATCCAATTTAGTTTTTATTTCAAAAATAAAAACATGAATCTCTTATTTTTGTATATTTTCGACGTTTTACTCTTACTTTAGTTTTTTTCTCGTAATTTGGTCATGGTATCCCTAATTCCCTATAAAGAGCTTTTTTTATTCGACACTTCAAGCTAGTTTTCTGGAAAATTATTCATCTTTCTTTTGCTTTTAAATTGTTACGTTATTTAAAAGTGATGACGACGTACCCTAACTTTAAAAGAAGATAGTTAGATAGTCATCAAGGTACCGTTCGATTTGTAATTGGAGAAATGGCAACGCTGCAAAGCGGTGTAATAGGAGATGGTATAAAAATGTGAAAGAAAAACTTTTTAGATTAAATGAACAGTGTAAAAACACTCTTCCATATCCTAATCAGCATATCCCAATCAGGGACTCTGCCCCTTGTATCCTTTCAGCAGCTTAGTCTCTGGGATTGCCGCTCCTTAGACCCTGTTACCAGGAGTTAGATGTTGCCCCCGAACTCCCGCTATAAATTTGAAATATCGTTGAACGAGCGTGTACCATGTACCTCCTAACTTGTTTAACAATGTTTACTCAAATTTTTACTTGATCTAAATAAATATAATTACGTAAATAGCTGATGCTACTAAAATTACCAATAGACAGGGGAGGATCTATATGTATGAATACGGGGGTCAATTTTTTTTACTCCATAATTTACAGTATTAAAATAAATTTTTTTGTAGAGAATTAAACGAACGACTCCGGTAAAAAATTAGTTTGCCCCCACTGACAAAAGAAAATCTTAGTTTAATAGTAAAAAATAATCACTTAAAAACATATAGGTATAAAATTTGAAATATCATAATTATATTATGTTATGATATATTTATATTTTATTTTTCTACTTTAAAAGTATTTTTATTTTAATACTTGTTTGAAATTAAATTTATTTATTTTTATCATTGTCAAATGCTTTAAAAAAACCGGGAGTGTCACATCTGAATCCCACCACACTCTTTAGTGTGTATTTGCCTCCAGTCATATTTAATTTTTTTCTGGATCCCCCTACTGCCAATAGATATTGCCTAATTAGAGGCAAATTGCAATCAAGAAACGTATCGATTAAGAATAGAAAAACAAGTAATTAAAAACAGGGACAATTTTCGGGAAAAAATGAAGAAAAAAAAAGAGGATGATGAAAAAATGTCTCCCTCGCAATTGCAAATTAAACAAAATCCGTTGCAATGCCAATGAACATCTGCGGCCGAGTTCCCCTAATTTCGATAACTTAATTGCGTTAGTTAATTTTTAAAATACTACCTCCTTCCTATTAAACTTATCCACTTTGGAAATAAATGAAATTTAAGGAATGTGTAATTGTAAAATTACTTTCTAATTTTTCATGTACTTATTTTATACTAGTTACTTTATACTAGGGTCTGATGTATAGATTAATAGTGGAGGTAGATTAAAAGTTAACCAGGATAAAAGGAAGTTTTTTAGTATAAATTTTTTTTGGACCTGCAACTACAAGCTTTAACTTTTTATTGAGTTAATTCCTTGACATGGTATCAGAGTCCTAATCATCAAGAGATCACACATTTAAACCTTATCGCCACCTAGTTTTAAAAAAAATAAAATTCACATCTAAAGCATAAATATGTTGGCCATAATGCATCAATTATCTCGTGGCGGATGCTATGGGGGTCAAGTCACAATTGAGTATCATGGATGCTTGTATGTGCTGAATGCAGTATAAGGTTAGAGCATGCGCTTCTTTTAGGGAAAAAGACTAAGGTAGGAGTTAAACATTAAAAATATATACTAAAATGGGACTTCCATGTTTTTATTTCTGAAATAGGAGTTAAAATGCATTTATATTACCAAATGTGATCATGTACATTACCAAAAACTATAGTAATGTGCACGTGTACAGTGCGATATTACCTCCACATTACCACAGTGCGAACTCATATTTCGGGAATAAAACATGGAAGTCCTATTTTAGTAGTTTTTTATGTTATAGTCTTATTTAGGGTCATTTAATTTCTACTACTTTTAACACTAATCAGTTTAGAAGAGTTGGTGACGTCTGAGATTATATAAGTGGTTTTCAGACAAAGTCACTAGTTCGATTCGCAACGAGGATAGTTACAGAGGGGAAGATTGTTGGTTGTAGAAATTAATAAGAGGAAAAATATTCTGTATATTGAATTGGATTGTGATTACAAAGGTCTAACCATCTTTATATAGGAAGAGAGTAAACATATAAGTAAACTTCTATTCCTACCATATTTCTATTCCTACTAAAACAAAAAATAAACAAACTAGGAAAGATACTGTTGGGTTATGGAAACCGGGGGCCTAGGTGGCTAGGCGGATGAGTATCGAACTAAGTATGAGTGCACGAAAATATGGGGTCAAGAAGACTGAGAATGGTATTGTGCTAGTGAGGATAATACTTAGAACGTAAGTCCCCCTTCCCTTAGAAGGGAAGAGGTTTATATACAAGTTACAACTAGGGTTCCGATCGTTGGTCCGTAATCCAACGGTCTGGGCCCACTAAGATTGGGTTGTTCACTGGCGGCGTCCAACCACATAATTATCCCCAGGATTGCTATACAAAGTAGGTAACCAGTAGGGTGGCTATAGCAACTCTGCCAGAGGCATGGCAGGAGTCTAATCGTGGGCCCCTTGATCTTGACCACGCCAGCTCCCTTGTCTGTGTCTGGTCTGTCGCTGTTCATGGTCGAGGCCGAGTATATGACATATATTCGGAAGTTCTCCGGACGGAAGACCGGCCGGATCGGTCCGAAGGTGACCGAGACTGCTGAGGCCGATCGCATGACATTTGCCGAGGCGATCTTTGATGGTCCTTCATCTTGGTTTTGCCAAGTGGGCCTTGGCGTAATTGGGCTGGGCCATTTTCCTGTTGGGCTGGATACCCCCATTTCCGGGTATCCATCAGATACTAAATCGAATCCTAAAGGGATTCAGTTTCCTTCTTCGATCCGGCTTCCTTTTTCTGTCGCCAGATTCAGTCTCCTTCTTCGATCCGGCTTCCTTCTTCTGTCGCCAACACCCCCCTCAACTAGAGCATGAGAGTAGGGTTGTGCATTAACAGGTCCAGACCGGAATTTAGACCTGAACCGGACCAAAATGGACCGGTCCGGACCGGTCTGGAACTTTCAGGTCCGATCTTCGGTCCTCCAAAATTTAGAATTCTGGGTTCCGGTCCGGTCCAGTCTAAACCCGGAATTATTCGGTCCGGACCGGTATATAATAAAATATTAATTTTTTTAAATAAATAGTTAATTCATTAGACCATTATCCTTTCAAATTTCTTCTTTTTTAATTCTCTTAGGCTCCTAGCATGATATGTTACTTAATTTCAATTTTTTACTTTAAGTATTTTTTAATTAATTTTTTTCATTGAAGTTTAATTGAACTTTGGTTTGAGATTTTTTTCATGGATTTTGTAGTGTTATGAACTTATGAATTTAACAATTGTCCTCCCTAGTGAATTGTTATTGTTATGAATTTGGGGATTGATGGTATTATATATATATTTACTTATATAATTTAGATATGAATTTTTTATAACGAAAATTAGGTCATTTATGTTTAAAATCCGGTCCATAGTAGGGTACACCCGGACCAGACCGGTCCGGACCGGTATCTAACAGGTCCGGTTTTCGGTCCATGCAAATAGAGGATTCCGGTTCCGGTCCATTCCGGTTTCGGTCCAGTCCGGTCCGGTTTTGGACCGGTGCACACCCCTACATGGGAGTTCAACATGCCCAACTTGGACATCAAAAGATTGAACAAAGCTTGAGGAAGCCGCTGCCATCGTTGTTCGAGTGTCATCTAGACACTTCAGTTTTTTTCTTTAATGGAGACGCCAAACTTTTCGAATCCGCCGAATAATCAGTCGAGTAAAGGAACGTCATTCTTTTCGAACCTTCACCGTATTCGAACAAACAGGGAGAACGCCATTCTTTTCGAACACCTGAACGCCGACTTTTTTTATTGCCTGCTAAGGAAAGAGTTGTTTGTCTCTGTAGAACAACCCTTCTCAGACAACTTCTTCAAGATTGATGGTTGGGCGGGATTCCTCGACAGCAATGTTCTTCGTTGAAGGAGTTCATGATATTCTTTAGTGAGGGAGAACAACCAAAGAAAATAAAAAATTACAATATCCTGCCGGTAGGCATTGAATTGTGTATGCCCATCGGCAAGGGAAGAAGCGTGTTTGGGGTCTCAAGAATTCAAAACTTGCTCCGATACCATGTAAAAATTAATAAGAGGAAAAATATTTTGTATATTGAATTGGCTTGTGATTACAAAGGTCTAACCCTCTTTATATAGGAAGAGAGTAAAGCATATAAGGAAACTTCTATTCCTACCATATTTCTATTCCTACTAAAACAAGAAATAAACAAAATAGGAAATATACTAAATCGAATCTTAAAGGGATTCAGTTTTCTTCTTCGATCTGGCTTCCTTCTTCTATCGCCAGATTCAGTCTCCTTCTTCGATCCGGCTTCCTTCTTCTGTCGCCAACATTGGCTGCATCAATTGTCGTGTGCCGAAGAATATGGGAGACAAGTCGCAATAGTATGTTGTGGACGTTTATATATATTACATCTCGTTTTACTAAAATATTATGTATCCTAACCCATAGTTTTTATTTATATATAATTTCAATTTGATATGTTATATTATTATTTTAAAAATATTAAATTGAAAATAAAGTTAGTAAGGGCACTGGAAATACCCGTGAAGCCCCGGGGCTTCAAATGTTCTCATCACTCTGCCACGTCAGCTTTAACTTACCTCACAGTTTGAGTAGAATTGAATTTGAAGCTCAGAGGCTTCAAAACTTCATTTTTTACATTTTTAAATAAACATCTTCTAAAACTAAATTAATAAAATTTAATTATTTCATTATTTAATTATATTGAAACGAGAATAATTAGAAAATTACATTCATTAAATTAAAAGAAATTAAAGCGACAATATAAAAAAATTACATTCATTAAATTTAAAAAAATTAAAGCAACAATAATTAAAAAAATACATCAATAAAAAAACTAAGGTAAATTATATTTAGCCTTGATCTCTTTTTGTCTTCTCTCGAAGATCATACGTTTGAAGCCCGATAGTATCAAGTTCGGTTTCCATTATTTCAATTTCTTCCTTCTCTTGCTTTCTTCTGGTCCTCTCTTCTTCTCGAATATTGAACATCCGAAGTTGTTCAACCATTGCCCGACCGATATCGTCGTGAGAAGAAACGAAAACAAACCCGGACCCTCCAAGACCCGAGGCAATGGATTTTGCCTTCTTTCTTCCGATCGGCTGTGGAAGGGGGTCCTCGTCATCGGAATCCGCAATGTTGAAGGGAGGACTTTGTTCGTACGAACCGATAGTGTCATCGACCTCAACCTCGGCGTCGACGGAGGATCTTTTCTTTGAGGACCCGTCGTCAGAATTGTTGAGTTGTTGCCATTTCGGTAAACGGCTTAGAATCCTCCAAAGATCGATGAGCACCTTGACTTGGTGCCCGTCGTCTTGATACTGGTCCGTGGCAAGCCAGAGAATATCGGTGTCGTTCGTCCCGCTCCTCTGGGACCGAGCGCATTCCTCGTAAACTCATATAAACTTTGGGACTTTACGGTTGATGTGGCCCCATTTGGAAGTGAGTTGGTCCCGAGTACGGTACGAGGCGTCCTTGTTCATCGTCGTAAAGAACTTCTCATTGATATGATCCCAAATCGCATCCTTCGTTTTTTCTGAACCTTTAAAAAGCATAGCACGAATTTTTTTAACACAAATATATAACACGATTATATAAATAAAAACACAAATATATTAAAAAACATATAATTTTTACCAACGATAGGATGCTTGGAGACGTCAACCTAAGCCGACGCCAACAAGCACTCTTCCTCCAGCGTCCACTTTTGGACTGGACGTGCCGCCTCGGTCATTGCTTGAGTGCCTTTCGCTCTGTGGCTCTTCCGGCGTGCACTTTTTTTTGGTGCCGGATGGTTCCGGTTGAGTCTCCGGAACCGAGTCCCGCTCATAGACGTACCCCGATGGTTGTGTCTCGAACAACGTTGGATTACTCCCGTATTGTTGGAAGATCCACATGGCGTGCTCGTTAGGCTCGATATCGTCGGGAAAAAAGCCAGAGCCGGAGGGATTCATGTTGAAAAGAGAATATGATAATTGAGAATTGAAGATACGAAGAAGATTGATGAGAATTGGATATTGAAAGATGTGAGAATTGGAGATGGAGTTTGAAATTTATATAAAAAAATAATTAATTTTTTTAAGGCTGCAACGGCTAATTTAGCCGTTAGGGGGGGAAGGGGAGGGCGTCAAACGTCTGACGCTGAGAGAGTAACGGTGCCCCTTTAGGGGGCGGTGTTTAACGCCCCCGGGCGTTAAAATCGGGTTTGAGAGAAAGGAGTATTTTCCATAAATGGACTCATAATTACAAAAAATTCTTTACACAAGGCGTCAGGTCTGATACATATTGAACGTTCAACTTACGTAGTAGCTATACAGTAAGGAGTGTTTATTTTTTCTTGTTGAAAAAATCCTCTTCTCTTTTGCCTTAAAATTCTACGTGGTAACTTCGTATTCTCGACGTAAGTTGTTTGAAAGTGGAAAAAAACGACACCGGCCATTAACCGTCGTCGGGGTATAAGGCTCTGCTATATATAACTCGATTTATAGTCTATACTAATAACATCACAAGATATATTAAGAGAGTCCAACAATAAACAATCTTGTCTGTGCAAATTAAGTGCCAAAATATAATGGCGGTGCACTCTTACAAAAATATGTGCCTACTCTTTCTTCTCCTTGTTTCCGTTTCAGGTTTGTTTTCTTTTTGAAATAGTCAAACTTGACGATGACCGAAAGTAGTACATCATAAATGATACTCCTCCCGTCCCATTATCTTCCAAATATCTCTAGTCTCTAGTTATATAGAAAGATAAATTATAAAGATAGAGAGTGATATTTCAAAATAATGTTTTGAAATGAGCCTATATATTGAAATCAAATTTATATGATCAAAGTATTTTCTTTTTTTTTTTACTTATTCTCGTTACACTATCGTAAATATTAGTAGTGGAAGTATTATATTCTACTGCTTTCGTCTCGATTTAAATTATCTATTGTTGTTTACGAAGTTTGACTGAAATTATTTTTCAAATCAATTTATTCAAGAAATTAGTATATAATTACAAAATAATAATTACATGTTTAGAAATTACATCAAAAATTCTACAAAACAAAAGTAAAAAGAGAGAATCTATACTTTGATCATATAAATAGAAAACTAGTCAACTTAAATTAGGACGGAAAGAGTAACATTTGTAGAGAGTATAGTAGAAAATAAATAGCTAGGCTTATGCTATAGGTGTACTATCTTAATTTGGTGTACACCACTCACTTATAATTTATAAGTGAGTGTATTACAATAATCATCTATATACACATGGATAATTGTAATGTGTGTGTAATATATTTTCCGAACTGGAACCTGTCCAGCTCTTATTTGGCGATATCGATCATCATGTGAAACTTTTTTGGCTAAACTTCACTATTCATCTTTTAACTTTGTGAGTTGTGCACAATTGATCCTTCAAGTTTCAAAAATCCATAAGTAGTTCTTCAAGTACACGTCAGCCATCCAGATGATGTCCTTTTGACGGTAAATGTTAAAAGCTAAATGGAGTACTAGCTCCATATAATACGAAGTAGTCGTACCTAGTGGAATTTACTCGTATTATATGAAGCTAGTATTCCATTTAGCTTTTAATGTTTACTGTCAAAAGGATGACCTCATCTAGAGAGCTGACATGTATTTGAAGACTTACTTATGACTTTTGAAACTTGAAGGACCAATCATGCACAACTCGATCATAAAGTTGAAGGACTATTCATAAATTTTTGAAACTTGAAGAAGCAATCGTGCACAACTCATAAAGTTGAAGGACCAATGATGGATTTTAGCCAACTTTTTTTTACGAGGGGGAGGAATGTGAGTATTATACATGTGTCCATTATTATGCAGAGAGCGTGTGGTTGGGTGCGAAAGCGGATGACGCAGGCGGCACTCCGCCATTGCAAGACGGGTGTTACATGACGGATCCTCCAAAGGTGCCGACGCCATGCGGAAATTATACAAATCGGAATGTGGTGATGTCAGATTGTTCGGGCCCGTGCAATGCCACACGTGCCGGCTCCATACCACTGTGTAATAGTTTGGATGGTAGTGGAACCAACTTCAACTGTGCTTGTCAATACTTCACGACAGATAAAGCCGCTTGCCAGGCCGCCGGAGCTCTGCCTTCTTCTTCTTCGCTGCCGCCGGCTCGTCTCCCTGCAGCCGCCTCCGCCGCCGCACCCATTATAATTAATATGATGCTCCTTCTCCTTATCGTCACTTAATTCCCACGTGCGTCCAGCCCCCCCCCCCCGAGTTCCTCCATCTATTCAACCTCCATGCATGCATGCATGATCTTACCTACCTACGTAATACGTTGTTTCTTCTTTGTTTGTTTGTTTGTTCTTAATTATAATATTTACAGTCGATCCATTCACTCCGTTAATTAATTAATTACTCGGTGGAGTTTCATGTATCACGGTATTACCACACTACTATGTTACTACTAATATATACTACCTAGGGGTGGACACGGTACCGGTACGGTACCGTGACCGGAAACGGTACCGCCAGTACCAGCGACCGTCACCGCCGTCCGGAACGTCCCACCGGTTCCGGTAACCGGTACCGGCACCGCCCCTCTCGGTACCGGTTCCGGTACCCATTTTTTGGTACCGATTCCGGTACCGTTTTTTTTTCTCCGATCCAAACTTGCAACGGTCATTAAGTGAGCGATATATAAGCTCCTTCGAAGGTTTCTTTACGGTTCTTTACCTCGTCGCTTTTTTTGAACCGTCAGGATATTAAATGTAGTTGTTCTTCAGTTCGTGTATTACTCATTTTACAATATTTAAATAAAAACTACATTTTTATTTTTTTATTTCATTCTTTCCTTTAACAATTGCACATTTACAATTTTACACTTTAAAAATTTTTTTAAAAAAAAGCAAAAAAAAAATTGGGGTGGCCAAAACTGGCCGGTCCGGCCGGTACCGTAACCGCCGTTCCGGGTACTGGAACCGGCACCGTCCGGTCCGGTCACGGTACCGGTACCAAGGGGTAGCGGTTCCGGAACCGGAACCGTCCCAGAACCGTACCGTGTCCACCCCTAATACTTCGCACTCAACTTTTATTATTACTCCGGTCTTCTTTACTTTTTCTTATTTAATTTCAGTATTTACAATTTTAATTACTCCCTGTTATATATACTTCGAGCATTAACATTACTGGTTTTTTTATTATTTACATACCCCGTATGTAAATACATACTCTCTACCTCACTTTTGAATCCCACTTTGATTTTCAACATTAACTTTTTTAAACATTGACTATAAGTTATGAGAAAAAATATACTTCCTCCATTCCATAAAACAATTCCGTTTTCGTTTTTTCCAATTCTCTAAAACATTTCCCCTTTATATTAAAAAACTACTTCTAGCCCTACTTTTTTTCCTACCCTACGTATCACATCGTACTTTTTCACTAATAACCAAACTATCACATCTTACTTTTATTCATCACATCAGGGGCAAAATTGAAAAGTCAACCAAAATTACACTTACCTGATTTTGGCCCAAAATCAAAATGGGAATGATTTTAAGGAATGGAGGGAGTACGTAATAAATTGTGATATGGATCCATCTGTTCTCAATAGGTATTAGTAATCAAAAAATTGCTGCTAGGTATCCCCTATTTTGTAGTAAGAATTGCCGGGTACCCTCAATTTTGAAAATATACTCTCAAGTACCCTGAATTATAAAACAACATACCAAGAGGAGATTTTCCCTCAGTTTTGTAGTATTAAATACTCCGTATTTACTACTCCGTATTAATCTATCCATCATAGCAAGAGTAATTCTCATGTGATTATTCACGGTCTCTAGTATAACACTTTAACCATTAATATCTCTATTCATATATAAAAATAAAAATATTGGACCGGGTAAGGTTTAAAAAATTTGACCACGAAAGTCAAACTAGAAAGTAAATTTTAGGACGAAAGGAATACTTTACTTCAAGCATTAATATTACTAGTTTTTTTATTTACTACGGAGTACAAGTTATGGAAAAAAATACATTAAATTGTGATACTGATCCCTTAGTTCGCAATAGATACTTCCAATTGTCCTTTTTATTTGTTCCGAATTTATTTTCGCATTACATTTTTTAACATTTAAAATACCAAAACTATCTCACTTAATTTATTTATTACATCTCACTCACATCACTATTAATATATTTCATCCAATTTCATTAAAGGTATTTTAGTAAACTTTCATCTTTTATCATCTTTTTAAGAAACACAAAAAAGTCATTTAACTTTTGAAGATCAACTTTTATTATACGGACTATTCGATTAGCTAAAATTGATCTAGTGTGTAAACTAAAAGTGAGAATGGATGCTATTCGTTTTGGGCTATCACACTTTATTTAAAAGGCTTAATTGAAAATAAAGCTATCGTATTGAATAAATAAAAGGCCATACACCTAATATGAACAGGGATTTCGAAAAGAATGGATAAAATGAGAGATTAAAAGATGTGACATCCATGAAAGCACATCAGAACTAGTCGGACAGTTTACATGAGAAAATGTAAACTAAACTATAATCATTGACTAACAAAGGGTGAAGCATGCACCTAATACTTACAAAGACTATATATGCTTAGCATAATTATCATCCAACGCAACTGCCACGAATCAAACTCGATTTTTTTTACACTCATTGTTCAACCAAAATTGAAATCATGAAGCCTGAAGCACACCGTAACCGCAACGGGTGGAGGGGGGCCATGTGCCCCGGCAGCCCCCTCTCGATCTCCGCCCATGTTATTCTGTCACGTTCTAGCCCGGTCCAGCCCAGGTTAATTGAAAAGAGTTAGTGCACCACATTATTGATCGATTGACCAAACCGTTCTGCTATCAATTACTCCGCTTGGCCAAAGAATACAAGTTCTACTTTGTTTTAAATATGTACCAATATACAATTCATGTTTTCTTGTTAGAAAAAAAAATTGTGCTTCATATTATTAAATACCAACACAAGTTTTTATTCTAAGTGGCTAAGCATCACATATAAGAATTATTCACCTTGATCAAACCCAATAGATTTGGTCAACACACATGAATCATAAATTAGAATAAGTAGGGTGACAATGTGGGGAAAAGAATGAAAAGCTATCAAGTTTTAAGAGCTCGGCCTTTGTACCGCCCTCTCGTAATTACAAAGTCATCGGGAGGTTGAAACTCTTCCAACCATGTCACTCCGGATATTGCCATTCCCTCCACCTCAAGCTCCCCTTAGGTGAAAACGCAGGGAAAAAAAAAATTATTTTTCATCCAAAAAAAGCGTCCAAAATAAATTGAGTATATATGAACCAACCCAATAAATTATAACTACCATTTCCATAACGTGACTCTGTGTGCGTGTGAGTGTGTGGTGGGGTGGGGGTGGGGGCAGCGTGGATAGGTATGGAGTTCAGTCTTACCCGGAAGATCCTCTCTGTGAGACCTTCGGAAGTAGGTGCAATGCCTTCCATCATCGGAGGAGTAGGGCGGAGAAAGGATGTCGAAGATTGCACAAGGAGTAATGGCTTGGAAACAATGAATGTTACCTCCGCTTGAAGGATAGAGAGCTGTGGTTCCACATGGTGCGCTCATCTCACAATCTTTAACAAGTTTCGCTGGTCGAGCACCTGAAGGTCAATCACACAAATATAAAAATATGACCTCAATTAGCAGAGCAATATATGGTAACCAACCTGACATACCCACACCCGCATAGTCTCCCCCCCCTTAGTTTTTCCCTTTGCTTATTTATTTGTGCTCTATGCCTTCTGCATTCGAGCCAAGGGTATCTTGGAAACAGACATTCTACTTTCGAATAGGGATAAGGTTGGCATACACACACCCTTTCCATACCCAGCTTTTATGGGATTCTACAGGGATAGTGGGATGTTGTTGTAATGGTAAAATTGATTCTCCAATCTCCATCTATCCCATTACTATCTATCACTACGTTGTTAGTGTCTATAGCAAACTGTCGATACTATCCAACATTACTCTCCATCTCTACTGTCGATCGACGATCGAGTCATGTCCATCTCCATTGTCAATCATTACTACCCATCACCACCTTCACTGCCACATTCACTAAAGAGGATGGGGCAACAGGCCAATGACAACAAAGGTGGATGAGTATTGTTGTGGAAGGAAGGACAGCAGGAAGGGAGATGGTGGTGGTGGTGGTGGTGGTGCTTGAGGAGGTGAAGATGGGGAAAAAAAGAATGCAGAAGAGAAGCAACTAGCTACAGAAGTGAGGATAAGAAGAAGAAGAAGAAAAAAAGAGAGGAATTAATTGGGGTTTGAATAAGAACATTTTGATACATTTATAATATTCATTAATAAATTACTCCATTCATCCCAAACAGGATTTCCTTTGACTTCATCGATATTAAGAAAAGTGTTGAAAAGATGTTAAATACTCCGTAGTGAAAAATGAGTTATTTGATTTTGTTTTGTGGGGTCTAGGATGGTGTGTATGCAAACCTTATCACTACTATAGCGATAGAGAGACTGTTTCAAAAAGACCTTCGACACAAAAAAGCATCAAAGAAGTTGAAAAAATATCGATCAAAAAGTTTCTTCAGATCACACCTAGAGTCCGAAAAGATGAAATCTCACTAGAAATAATGCATAGATTGAATATAAGCAATGGCATTTCAAGTCACAAAAGGCATAACATTCTGTTGAAACTTGAAAAATTGTTGAGTTAAAATAACGTACCTTGAGATAGATCAGGATCCACTGGTACGTCGATCCAATCATAGGATTTCACATAGAAAGAACCGTATATAAGCTTACTTAAGACTGTCATCCCAGGATGGTTGTGCAGAGGAATTATTGAGGAAGGTGGCATGCAGAATATTCCCATCTGTAACATCATTCAATACGCTCGTATCTTTCAATTGACTTAATACACCAGTTTCGTAAAACTGGAAATAATACGATGACATTGTAGCTCTAAACTCATGACCGGAATTATATTTCTTCCCATCATAGAATAAAAAGCCAGTCAAACAAATGTGTGCAACACTCACAGTAAAGCTTTCACATTCATGTATATGAATGTATTTGATAGGAGGTGGTGACTGTGGGCCCCCATTACGCTGACGTGCACTAGCATTCCAATTTCGCACCGCTTGTGCATCTTGCTCAAGGCCAACATCAGAAGGCTTGATTTTATCTGAAACAAAATGGATAAACGCCAAACTAATGAAACCATTAAAATGAAAAAGGATGAAATGGATGAATCACTCCAATATTAACAGCATTTTTATTATGAAGTTACATGAAAATGATGAGACTTCAAAGTAAATGGCAATAAAGTGTAACATATCTACTTGTAATAAAAGTAAAGCACAGCTAGTTTCAGGAAGCTACAGTTAAGTCAGTTCACATCTTGAATATAAAATCTAACTTCTCCAACAATAATGTCCAGATCATGCAGCAATTGTGAAATGCTTCAGCGTAAATCATGGGGGTGTTACATGAACAAAAGCATGTCATTTTAAGTGCTTCCATTTAGGAAAGCATTTATCTCGTGAGATGGAATGATATAGAGATTTGACTTTAAGGTAATGAACTCAGAACAACGAATATATTCATCTCTTAATGAAGCCAATAAACGCCATCCTTACCAATGTACTTATTTGGGCTTAGATGAAGAAAAAAAGATGGCATCCTAAGGACCGTATAGATTGGGGGTCCTTGGAAAAATAAAAACATGTCATCCAGGTATTGTGTTGTTGTTGTATGTCGTTCTAAGTATGGATGGATCTATTGGGAAAGATGGAATTGTTTAGGAATTTGACTATATGGTAATGAAAGTGAAACTACTGTAGTGGGATCCAACTGGGTTGTTGTTGTTGGTAATGAAAGTGAAACAAAGAATACGATCGTCTCTTATTGAAGCAAATTTATATCCAGTAGGTGCATTTGGTGAGAAATGAATGCCCATATCAAAAGCAGCATTGAGCTTGACACAAAATGATAAATATCTAGTTACAACCATTAGTTTCATTTTCTTTTATAAATAAAGAAACTCGTGTTAGTCTCCGGAATAGGGAAAATTTGCCCAAAACTATGCATCGAGACATAGACAAAGTATGAAACACAATTACACCATAAAAAGGATGGAGATAAAAAAACATTCGGATGATGGAGAAGGGCTAATATCCTGTAATATTACAATATCTTGTCACACTTATGAGTGATAAGCATTCACAGCCAAAAATTATTTCTCTTAATTTTAATAAATCAATCAGTAAATTCAGGGGAACAATGACAGAAAAAAATAATAAAGGCTGCTCGAAATATTTACATGACTTAAAGTTTGGCTTATTAAAATTTTGAGCAAGTGCAAAATATATAGTCAAAATTAGATACTTAAGTGAAAACTCTAATGGACAAATATGTGGGAATGAGCATGAAAACCAAGGGGAAAAACAGAGGTTGAAATGTAAATTGTTAAGAAAACGTCAATGGCTCAATGCATTGCATCCTCCTACCTAATATACTGCGAACTTTTTCAAGAGCCTCTTCAGAAACAGGTCCATTCGTCGAAAGGGATGCCTTGCAGGAGTTATAGAGCTTCTGCACAGCGGGCATTTTTCGCAACCCGGAACTGTAGTCCACACAAGGCCACAGTAAACGCAACGCTTACAGTATATTTCAAAATCCTGACCCGAAGGGCCCTCTGATTGATAGAAGACCCTTAAAAAACACGGATGGGAATGTGGACTGGACTCTGCGTCATCCACCAAGACTACATCCAAGTGATGATTATCTAATCCACTTTCCCATTCTATCTTCAACAGCACACACTGAAAACAAATGAAACTTCATAGTCAGCATTTAAAGCAAGCAACGAAAGCATCACATTCCGATTGAAACTCTACTTCAGTCTCTCCTTCCCAGCTTCAAATGCTCAAACTTAAGTCTCCTAATATGATCCACAAAACAGACCAGCTAATTTCCAGGTTCAAATCTCCATACAAATCCAAAACTTATTGGATTCAGCTATCTAACACATTCAAATTCCCAACAAACTCAAGTAAAAGCTTAATTTAAAAAAAACAAAACGAAATTGAAAATTCTGCAACACAAAAACCAGACATCGAGAAAATGATTGCCGCGGAATACGCAGATTCTGAAGTGAATACACGCATGTAGTAGAGCGATTACCGAAACAGAAGATGAAGATGAAGGATTCAGAGGAACGTGCCTGGTGCAAGCGACCGAATACGGAGAGAGATCCCAGAGGGGAAGAGGGGGGCGACGATTGATTGCCCCCTTTTTTTTCGTGCGGAAGCTTTTCCTTTTGGAGGTTTTCGGGTCTGGTCACGGGTCGGAGCTTTATGCGTTTGTGTGGGGTTAGAAATGTCAGGTTATGTACCAAAGAAGCAAAGACACCCATAATGAAGGAGGGGGGAAGAGGGCATCAATGAAATGACCCTTTATTTAAAGAGTACCATACCCTAATATGCCCATGTGTTCCAAAAACCGTGGTGCACTTCACACTTCACACTCATGGCTATTTCCCTCCTTCCAAGAAAATTACTCCCTTCCTCCTGTTTCCTCCGTCACTGAGTATTTGTCTACTTTTGATTTTTTTCAATTAAAATTGGTAAACTTTGACCTCAAATTAAATAAAAATAACATTAGATATTGTTAGAAAAAAAGTTTTATTAGATTTATTATATCAAATATTTTCAAAATATTATTTTATTTAATTAAAATACAATGTATACTCTATTTAATTATAAGTCAAAAGTTGAAAACAATTGACTGAAAAAAGTCAAAATTGGACAAATACTCAGGGACGGAGATAGTATTAAAAATTTTTAATATTTATATTTTGAAAGAATTTGTGGTTAACATATGTTTAGAGAATACTTTTTTAGCCAAATCTATAAAGATCCGGGAGGTGCTGAAATAGTTTAAGGAGTAATATACCCAACAAAGAATTGAACTATTGTTGAGATGGAAAATCAAATGCTAGCTCTTCCTAGCTCTTCAAGCCACCGAGGGCCACCCTTATTTATTTTATGGGTTTAGTTTCGGATTTTAAGCAATTGATGATGTAGTTTAAACCTCTCTTGTCTATGGTTAAAAATCAGCAAATTAAGTTACATATTTATTGGCTCAACGACATATGATCATGTGTTTGATTAATTTTGGGAGTTGGTGTATATTTGTGATCTTTTGAACTTTCATATGCCAATTCTAGTTTTTTTAAATAACCATAACTCATGATCTATTGCATCAATGACCATCATAACTATATACAGAGTATTATTGATCGTTACTATCTTTCCCATGACATTATTGTACTTCGTTGTGGCCACAATTACTCTTTGTCTTCCTAGGCCATTATTGTTACTGTCTATCGTATGTCACCGTGTCTACTCCTTTTTGCCATCATAATGTTACTATCTACCAATAATTGACAATGTTATCCATCATTATTATATAACTTGTATATTCATTGTGGGGCGTTATTGTTTACCGATCATTATGTTCATTTTCATTGTTGGTTGTTATTGTCCATCTTTATTGTTGGTCATCACTTTATTTCATTAATATCATCACCATTTTTACCGCTATCAAATCAAGACCGTGGAAGAATTGAGAATCTAAAAAGACTGAAAGAACTAAACATTAATTTTGATGGATTATAGATAGATGATACACTTAACAAAGAAGTGAGATATAAAATTAAAAGTCAGAGTTATCAATGTGTGCCACACTGCAAAGAAAATAAAGCGACTTGATAGTGCCATAGAGCGATGACCTGCCCTTGGAATGAGAACCACATTGGACCCCATTGGTAGTCCCTTTGGCAACACTTATGTCTTATGTGAGAAGAATAGTAGTGTCAATGTCTTCTATACTAGGGTCCAACTCAATAGTTGGCTATAGGTAGACAAAACAGAATTGAAGAAACTAATATATAAACACTACAAGTGACACCATAGAACTCGTGAGGTCAATAAATTTTGACATTATTAATGAATATAATTCTTAGGTATGAAAAATAATCTTGGACTTCGTAGTCATGAACATTCAATGTGTCCAGAATGCTATTCTAGAATACCTTGAGTCGGAAGATCTTGGCGATGTCCTGTTTTTGGAACACTTAAGTTTCGATCCAAAAAGATGCATAAAGTATCGCAGGCGAGCCGGTCTCTCAAAAGGTCCGCTATGAATGGAATTAGTGAGGAGATGATAAATGAAAGTTAAAAGAAAAGGGACACGGTAGTCACTTTTTGCATCTTTCAAAAGAAAATACATAAAAAAATTATGAAGTGTGGAAAATATTTTTTATGTCCAAATTTTTATGTTGAATTTATTTAGAAGAGAGTCGATAAATAAAAAATGCATAATTAAAAATGATGAACTCTAGAAAATGGAGTTCATATACCATATATGCACATATACAGTACATCCGCATAGATACTCATTTTGGAGAAATAAAATATTTATTTCAAATGTTTTTTATTTTATTCCCTATGTCCATACCTTTTTCTCATTTGAATTTTTACAATCTCCAATTCAACACTTGACCATTAATATATTTACTTATATATAAATATAAATAAATAAATAATAAATATATAGATATAATAAAATATACTCCGTAATGTTTTAAAATCATTTTTCACAAAGAATTTATTAATGTTAGATTTATATGATAACTCAATATATTTCATTCATAATTTGCGAGCAAAATTTAAAAAGTTTAACCAAAAAGTGAAACAGGGAAAAATTATAGACATAAATTTATTTATTCAAAATACGTAAATTACCAAATTTGGAGTATAAAGTGCTAAATTTGAAAACTTCTGTATATATTTAGAGTGTACTCCCTTTCGTCTCGCAGTATTTGTTCACTTTTGATTATTTTGGTCAAAATTGGCAAATTTTGTTCTCAAATTAAATAAAAATGATGTTAGATATTGATAATAAAATAATTTTATTTGATTTATTATATTAAAATATTCTCAAAATATTATTTTAGTTAATTAAATGTCAAAAATTGAAAATGATTGATTGGAAAAATTTAAAACTGGACTAATACTCTAGAATGGAGACAATATATTTAGAACACTTGGGACTTAATTGGACACTTATGATCTTTCATTTGCAATATTAATAGTTTATACACTCCCTAGCTCCCTTGGCAACTTATTCCTCATTCAGGTCAATTTACAGAATATAAGTTTAATTAATTTTAAAGTCAAAATTTTTTTACTAAAAAATTAAGAGGGTGACCACATGAATGCATGAATGGTTTCACGTCCGATCTGGATCAGAGCATTTATCAACAATGGCAAGACGAAAATGGAATGCCACACGATGACATGGAACCTTTTAACCAATCAAAAGTAGTCCAGTCAGCGTGTGGCAAGTAAATGGAGTGGCAAGTCCTACAATGACAAGTCAATATTTTTTATCACTTTTTTTATATTTTTTAAACATAAAAAAATATTTTTATTATTTATTTTATTAAAAAATTATTCTACTTTCTTGTACATTTTTTTTCATAAAAAAATTTAAAAAAATATTTTTTTTTAAAAAAAAAAAGTAGTATGAAGTGTCACACTTATGCCTCACCAAGCAAAGCATTTTGGTCTTGTCATGCCATGATATAAGTGGAAGATGGTGACGTGGGAGTCCAATGCATCCCTATTGCCATTGCACATGCTCTGAGTTAACTATCCGGTCCTCCGTGACGTGTAGAACCGGACTGTATTTAGAATTAACAAAAGGCCCAACAAATTTGAAGTGGAGGCGACGGACCCTGTAACTTTCCGATCTGATTCGGACTCTCTTCGTTCGGAGATGGTTGACGTGATCAAGTGTTGCTTCGACTCCATCGCACAAGTACAATTTCTTCATAAATCTCTCCTCAATTTACTTCGATTTTTGATTCAGCATTCTATGTTGCTTTCCCGTTTGCATCGTGTTCGTGTCAATTTCGGTTTTTTGAAGCTCCGGATTCACGATTTAATTGTTCCAACTTTAATTTCTCGGAAACTGTTCAGATATCAGATGACATAAAAGGGGCTATAATATACCTGGATGCTGGGTCTACAGAGAGCTTTCAATTGCTGGGAGCATTTTCTTTGTTATATGAGCTTGGAGCTTATGCCATCTGCAGCCTGGAGAAGACTTCACCTCTTGATAAGGTTGGTGCGATTACATATGCATATCTATCTATGATTATTATCTTCTGATGATTGATGGACAAGGGCAACTGCTTTACACAATGTTTGCATCTTTCATCACCTTACTTATGTAATCAGCTAAATATTGTGATCACATGAATGGTTTATGACTGGATATCATCATTTGATTTATAATGTTTTTGTATAAAAACAATACTCGTATGAAATGTAAATGTGTGACTGTGTGGAATGCTTTCATAACATTCCTGAAATGCAATAGAATGTCCGATCTTGACCACATGATTACATGAGATGTTTTCTTAACATACACGAAATGCAAGAGTGGATTTCTTTTATGTGTGATTGAAAGTTCACTTCTGCTTTTTATATGTATCACAATTCACAAGCCAGTATTTCAATTTCTCTTGCCCTCATTCCCATGCTTTCTATCAAGGTGGCTGATTGGAGTTCAGATGCGGGGTCTGACAAGAAGATTGTCGTTATCACATCACGCCTTCTATCTGATGCCCATAGATACATTTTACGTTGTCTCAGCACACTTCAAAATGTGGATCGGTGTGCCATATTTACATCCATTTCAGAGGTTCTCTTTTTTTCTTCATAACTGATGAATGATGCATCCTATTCCACTTTTGCTATGTGTCAGTCGCACAGTGCTATGGTTGAGCAAATCCGTGCCCATTTATTGACTTATCATCCCATCTTCGAATATTTTATTAAATGCAGACCGCTCATTCAGCATATCCTGATTCACCTCTTGGTCCAGATGCCTTCCGTGAATATGAATCTTTGCTTGTTCTAGACTATGAAGAGCAGCTCTTGAGAAGATCTCAGACAAAATGTGAACTTTCTGGGGAAAGTCTACCAAATCAAAATTTAGGTCCTACAGATGAAGGGTCATCACCACTTGCTTCCACTGCAGAACACATGTCTCAGTTTGATGGCATTTCAAGTGTAAAGGATCCAGAGGACACTGTTATTGGCAAATCAACGGTTCCAGGAAGGAAGTTGGATGTTTCTGTGCGCCACTTCCCTTTGGTCTTGTGTCCTTTTTCACCTAAATTCTTTGTCTTACCTTCTGAAGGATCTGTTGCCGAAGCATACCTGTCGACTGAACAAGAGAATTCGATAAGCCGTGGGTTGCCTCCAATAAGCACCGGAATACCTCTTGATAGTGATGACGTCCCTCCTGGAGCAGCTCTTACAGCTCAATTTCTTTATCACTTGGCAGCAAAGGTATTCACTTGCTTTAGCTCCACCGTATAGGTTCATTGGGTTCTCATGGCATGACTTAGCTGTCAGGGATTCAATGGTTCGAATAAAAGATCGATATCATCTTGACTAAAATTTAATATAAAAGCTTGAAGATGCTAAACACCTATTAAAACAGCCTAGCTCTTCCAAAAGAATCTTCAAGAGGTGAAGGTTATCTGACACTTGTAAACTAGGCTCAAACCCAATAAACAACTAACGTGGGATCCCCTCCATCCCCCCCAAACCCCAAGCATCCAAGACTTGACAACCAAAGGGATGGACAGTTAGGCTCAGACCGACTGCTCTAAACCATGAAGTGGGTGTGTGCGCCCCAGAAACCACAATTCAACCAGGGGTTGACATTATGTTAAACTACATCCAGCTCCCATCAAAAGGACCTTTTAGAGGTTAGCTTTACCTCACGCTTATAGACTCTAAACCCAGCAGAAGAGGTTGTTGGATACACAACAGTCTAGCAATTAACTGAAGGGCCTGCTATCGTACTTGTATCAAGTTTATGCAAACAAAACTTTTTTTATCTGCATATGTGCTACTCTATTTGTGTTTGAAACTGTGAATGCTAATTACTATCTATAACTTACAGATGGATTTGAAATTGGAGATATTTTCTCTTGGCGATTTCTCGAAAACTGTTGGTAACCTTCTTACAGACATGTCAAGCCTTTATGATGTTGGTCGCCGTAAAAGATCAGCAGGGTTGTTAGTTATTGACCGTACACTTGATCTTCTTACCCCTTGCTGTCATGGGGATTCACTTGTGGATCAAATATTTTCATCTCTCCCTCGTAGGGAACGAACATTGGCATCATTAGGCTCACAAAACCAACTGAAATTTGGCCCTACTTATTTACAGAGAGCTCCCTTAAGTGCTGTGATACCACTTGAAAACTTTATTCAGGAAGAAGAGAGTTCGACAAAAGAGAAATCCAGGATGTTGGAATGCATTGAAGCCTTTTTGAGCGGTTGGAATGGAAAAAAGTCCTTCAATAGTTCTGGCAGTGACTTTCTTTCTGGGTCCTTTGTCTCCACCGACAATTATCGAGGAACTCCATATCTGGAGGCCATTATAGACAAGAGAACAAAAGATGGAACTTTACTAATCAAGAAATGGCTTCAAGAGTCTTTACGCCAGGAAAACATTTCTTTAAATACAAAACTAAGTCCTGTTAATAATGATTTGAAGTTAGAGCTAGGGGTAATGATTAAAGCATTGACTAAAAGCCAATCTTCATTGATGAAAAACAAGGGAATTGTTTATTTAGCAATAGCGGCTTTATATGTTTTGGATGAATTGCATAGTTCCAGATGGAATGCGTTTAACAGTGCTGAGAAGATATTGACAGTAAATGCTGGAGATACAAGCCAGAATCTTGCTGCTCAAATCAGTGATCTTATAAACAAAATTGCTTTGGTGGGGGTACAAGAGACTACAACAAAGGGGCTGCTCACTCTTCAAGATGCCCTTCTCCTTTCAGTCAATGGGTATATATTAGCTGGTGAGAATTTCCCAACATCTGGCACGAGTGGTCCTTTCTCTTGGCAAGACGAGCATTCCATTAAAGAGTCTATTGTTGATGCAATTGTGGAAAACCCAGCAGTGGCTAAACTGAAGTTTCTCCAAGGCATGTCAGAAGAAGTTGATGTGGCCAACTCAAACGATAGAAAACAAGAAGAGAAGGATGAAAGCCCCAATCAAGAGGGGACCATTGATTTTGATGAGTGGGACAATTGGGAGGATGACGATTTAGAAAAAGATAAAGACAAAGCGAATGCGTGTGGTGACATGCAGCGAAAGTTAGAGTTGCGTCATAGAGTGGATAATTTTTTCAATTTTCTTCACAAACTGTGTAAAGTGAGGAGAAATGTGATGTTTAGAGAGTGGTCTAAATACAATGATGATCCATACTCAAAGAAGGGGATGCTTTATAAAGTCCTGAGCAGGGTACTAGAGAAGCAGGATGTACCTGGTTTAGAGTACCATTCAACAACTGTTGGCCGGCTTTTTAAAAGTGGGCTTGGGAGATTTGGCCTTGGACAGGTATGATCTAGAAATTTTCCAACATAAGGGGTTTGTTTTGAACTTCCACGTATCCCAAATTTAGAAATTCTGCATTTTAATATTGTCAGGCAAAACCAAGTCTTGCTGATCAGAATGTCATCATGGTTTTTGTCATTGGGGGCATCAACGGCGTTGAGGTTTGTTGTCCTTGAAATTTCTCCTTCATTGACTCTCCCTATGCCCCATAAAACAATTAGGTGTTTGACTTAACGGTGTTTAATGAAAGCGTTGAAAAGTGAAAATACTATTGTACATATTCTCCCTAAGTTGGTGTTTTATTTGTTTTAAAAAAAATTGACCCGTTTCTTGTACGTATTTCCAGGTACGCGAGGCGCATGAGGCATTATCTGAAAGCAGCCGACCAGATATAGACTTGGTTCTTGGTGGAACTACTCTTCTAACCCCTAATGACATGTTTGAACTACTTCTTGGGGAGTCTGGCTACTTATAAGCCTCACCTAATTGTGATGAAAGGCTAACAAACAAGACTTTTTCCCAGTTCATCACAAACCAGACATTTGTGCCACGGCTTCGTTTTCAAAAGGCCGTTGTGGGAGGGCATAAAAAAGAATGGATGACAGTTAGTTACTCCCTATGTGATGTGAAGTTGTTTTTATTTTTATTGTTTTACTCTGTAATTATAGAAGATATAAAACTCTATTTTAGAAAAATGTAATTGTAGTTCTATCGAGAATCAGCACGACAGCACTAGTGAAAAATTGGCACAACTCTTAGTAACATACTAGTACTGAATAGGTTAAAAATAGATGAACAAAAAAAGTATAGAGATAAGAGTTAAATATATTCTAGTCCTTGAAAAATATGCCACTTTTGTTTTTTAGTTTTTGTAAGGATTTTTTTGTCAAGTTGTTCTCACAAAATTAATTATTTTGAAAATAGTCATTGAACATGCTTAGCACTTTTAAAATATGTATTTTTATTTTTTTAATATCATATTACCTCGGTTCCTGAGTATTTGTCCACTTTTGACTTTTTTCAGTCAAAATTGGTAAACTTTGACATCAAATTAAATAAAAAACTAATGTTAGATATTGATACAAAAAAAGTTTTATTAGATTTATTATATCAAATATTTTCAAGATATTATTTTATCTAATTAATATACAATATACTCGTTATATTTTATTTAATTATAGGTTAAATGTTGAAAATAGTTGACCAAAAAAAGTCAAAACTAGACAAATATTCAGGGACGGAAGATATTTAAAACTAGACTCATAGTGGTGTGTTAAGCACGCGTAAGCTTAATGGAGATAGTGGAATCTCGAGAAAGTTTCATGGTGGTTGGACTAGTCACAAAGTGTGGTGAACCAATACAAAAATCATGGTGTCCTTCTTCACTCTTTTACTCAGCACGTTACTTTATTCCTTCAATTTTAATTCTGTGAAAATTTATCAACATTCTCGTGTCACACTATTCACCCCCTCTAGTGTCGAACACTTATTCTAATAGTTTTTCTATTGTCCAATGTCACAATAAATAAAATATAGTTTGTAATTAAGAAGATTGTTTCTTTGCGGGATTTAATTAAAAAACATCATTAGTCTCTAATTTTCCTAAGACCTTTTGTATTCTAGACTACTTCATCACCCATTTTCACTTGCTTCGCCCGGGCCATGCATGCAATGTATATAACGGATGATGGATGAACCCAGTGATAGATATGGAATTGATAGATGGATGATGGTGAGGCTTTACCCCACAAAAACCCGACCTATGCTCCACCCGACCCAAACCCGTTCTTCAATGTTGTGCTTCGGTTCATCCCATTGTAATACTCTACAATATCTTTTTCAATTGTCCCATAATAAAGTTTCATTTTCTATATTTGAAAAACTTTTTCTGGCTTATATCAGTTCTCTCTCATTCAAATCACATTCAACTATAAATTTTCATTTTTACTTAATTTCAATGTCCGGTCAATTGTACATAATTGATATAGGAGAGATTGAGTAATATAGAAACCTTTTTGTAATTTGGACATTTTCGTAAGAGAAATTCTAAGGGTATTTTTATAAGGAAAAATTTATATGAATACTCTCAAATAATATAATTTAAAATTAATTTCAATCAAATATCGCGTGATAGAAAGATAATATTTGAACGGAAGATTACTAAATGTTCAAATTTCAAGAAGTGAAAAGTTTAAGTAATGTTAGTGGAACGATAGTACCCGATTTGTACACTAAAAGTCTCCACACCACACAATTCTTATTCAATCAAACATGTGGTGAAGATCCTATAAGATACAATTCTTATTCAATTATATCTTCGTGTATTCTGCTTGGAACAAGCAAACTTTTAGGGGTGAGCATCACGTCGGTTCGGTCGGTTTCAGCCTAAAACCGAATTAATCAAACTTTTTTTGGGTATAATAAAACCGACCGAAAGGGAACCGATGTATTTGGATAACCCAGAAAACCAAAACCCATTAATGGTCGCCCGTGCAAACTTTCACAAGAGAGTGTTGACTTCAAATCAAAATACAAAAATTAGAGCGCACGAGCACACTCCTTTTCCACGTTAATGGCTACACTCCCACCAGCTTCTTGGCCTTGAAGAGTTCGTTTATCTGTTTGGGATCTTCAATGGAAGCTCGGGACGAGCACTACCAGAAGGAAGAGAGGGCTGTTCTCGTCACGATCCTAGTCCTCGCATCACTTGCCATTTCCTCTTGCCTCGCCGCTTTCAGCTACTACTGTTATCTCCGCACCAAACTCCCCGCCACTCGCCCCAAGAACATCAAGTGTAAAGCCCCTTCACTGTCCTCACAATTGCTTTTACATTCTAAGAATTCGTCTAGGGTTCTGTTTTTTTTCCATCAAATTTGCTCCTCACCCAGATGCCGAAAAATTGTGCAATTTCCTTTTATGTATCTAAAAATGTGTTCTTTGAAATTTCGGATTCGAATAATGAAGATGTGAGATTCTTGTCTCAATTTGTTCTGTAATTTGATTGTTGACCTGTTCTTCTTCTCTGTGCTTCTTCGAGTTCAGTCAAGGAGAGTGATTGTGAAGAGAAAGAAAGCGGAATTTCCGATATTAATGTTACTGTTGAGAAGGGAGTTCAAGTTTTCACCTTGAAACAGTTGCAATCGGCAACTGGGGGGTTTTGCAGGGCTAATGTGATTGGGTATGGCGCGTTTGGGACGGTGTTCAAGGGTGTGCTCCAAGATGGGAAGAGGGTTGCAGTTAAGATGATGGATGAGTCTGGAAAGCAAGGGGAGGAGGAGTTTGAAGTGGAGGTTAGAATTAATTAAGATATCAATGGATTTCTTTCCTCTTTCTACATTTCGGCTTTTACTGTACTGTTATTTGAACTGATAACCAGGTGGACTTACTGAGTCGGTTGCGTTCACCTTATCTGTTGTCGCTCATTGGCTATTGCTCGGAAGGCAATCACAAGGTGCTCGTTTATGAGTTCATGGTAAACGGTGGCTTACACGAACACTTGTATTCCTTCGGCGGTAAGTGTGTTTTGTTTAATAGTTTTGTAGCTTCTGGTTGGTATTCTGCTCATTATCAGCTGTATTAACATAATAAGCTTAATTATAAGCAGCTTTGAGTCACCTAAATATATCTCATATTTTGGTTTAGGTTCCACTAGTGCACGCCGGAATTTGGACTGGGAGATGCGGTTGAAGATAGCATTGGACGCAGCCAAAGGTTTGGAATATCTCCATGAAGATGTTAACCCTCCTGTTATACACAGAGATTTTAAAACCAGCAACATCCTCTTGGACGAGAACTTCCATGCCAAAGTTTCTGACTTTGGCCTCGCCAAGCTTGGAACTGATAAAGCTGGTGGGCATGTTTCCACTCGCGTGTTGGGCACCCAAGGCTATGTTGCTCCAGAGTGAGTCTTTCTTCTTGTTTCTTTGTTTGTTTTACATTAAAAAAGTGGCTTATTTATTTTCTAAAATCTCTGATTTGCATGGTTTTCCATTTCTTCTGGGTGCAGATATGCATTAACTGGTCACCTGACCACAAAATCAGACGTGTACAGTTATGGAGTTGTCCTGCTGGAGTTATTGACTGGTAGGGTTCCGGTTGACATGAAGCGACCTCCAGGGGAAGGTGTTCTTGTATCCTGGGTAGGTACCTCATCTGGTTTTTCTAGCCATGTAAAAAAAAAGTTGCCCCTAAATTGTCCCACGAAACAGGCCAGAAACTTCTCTATCCCTTCGTTTTTAGGTTAATGTCTTTAATAACACTAATGGTCCGTGTAGGCACTGCCCCGTGTGACGGATAGAGAAAAGGTGGTAGAGATTATGGACCCAACAATGGAGGGGCAGTACTCAATGAAAGAAGCTATTCAGGTTGCTGCCATTGCTTCAATGTGTGTGCAACCAGAAGCCGACTATCGCCCCCTTATGGCTGATGTTGTGCAGTCTCTGGCTCCCCTGGTTAAACACAAGCGGCCCACTCCCAAGCACGGCATCTAGCTCTTCCATCTCTCACTTGTGTAAGAATTGATTTTAGTTCTCCATCAAGGGGAGGAGTTGTCTCTCCTCATCTTACTTGGGTTCCACATTGTTTGCAAGATATAATATAATGTTGGATATTAAATAAGAGTAGTGCTGGGTATTTGTGTTCATTGTGATGTAAACTGCTAAAGAACTTAGCTGAAGGGTGTGAAATTAAAGGTTGAATATGTATAAAGCTTGAGAAATCAGAACTTGTCAAATTTAGATTTAGAAGGGCTGCATTTCAACTCAAAAAATAGCTTATACCCTCATAACCTCATCAATGTACACCAAAGAATTCATAGACACACAGAGATACTCAATGTCTGCACATGCACAAATATTGAGTGTATGTGAATCTTTTGGTGTATAAATAGGAAATAGGATATACTACCTCCGTCCCAGTGTATTTGTCCAGTTTGACTTTTTCGAGTCAATCTGGAAAAACTTTGAACTTCAATTACTCTCGATTTATATTACATATAAGCACAATGAAATAAGATTTTGAAATTTCTCAATACGATAAATCTAATAAAGTCTTTTTTTATGTTAAAATACATTACAGTTTTTCTTTAATTGAAGCTCAGAGTTTGGACAAATACACTGAGACGGAGGGAGTACTACTCTGGGTACCCTTAACATTCTCCTTTTCTTTTTATAGAAAGAAAGTAAATGAGAAATTTATTTTGGGACGGGTAAAAGCAATGTTATATTTATTTGCGAGACGGAGGGCATACAAATTAGAACCAAGCATAAGCAAGTTGGGTGGCAATATTTGCCTCGACTAAAATTAAATGTTATCACTATATAGTCTGGGGATATAGTAGGTAAAATCAAAAGAAAGAAAGCCGAAGGAGGAAGAGAATGAAGCAAATTGTTTCATTTTAGAATCGGCTAGGTTTCGTTGACATCGGCTAAATTGATACTACGGTGCCTTTGGGATTGTAAGACAATTACGGTGCTTCAATTGTAAACATGATGATTTCTATCTTCAGTAAATACATTACTCCAGTCTGGCCCGAATTGACCCCTAACCCCTTAATTTCATGCTTAAATTTTTTTTTTTGACTTTAATGTCAAGAAAATTAGACTCCAAATCCAACAAAATTTTGGGGAGAACTTGAAGGTGTTAAGAGGTGGCTTCGGGTTGAGTTAGGGTAAAGAGGTTTAATATAATGAGGGAATTTGAAAGAGTAGGAACTACTCCCTCTGTCCGAGAATAAATTTCCCACTCTAACTGTTTTTTCGTCCGAAAATAATCTCCCCATTCTACCTTTTTATTTCAATTTTTCCAAAAATACCCCTTCCTAAAATACCCCACCCTTTCCTTTTTCTTTTCTCCTTGTCTCCCGTACTTCTCCATTTCCCCAATTCCCCCCTCTCCTCATTTTCTTCTTCTTTTTTCTCGTCTCTGTCTTCCACCGTCCATCTCCTCCTCTCCTCTTTCTCCCCTTCATCTTTGGTCTTCTTTATCTCCTCCTCTTGTTTCTCTTCCATTTTTCTTCTAGATCTGAGCATGGCGGTGATGGTAGCGGCGGCGATATTGGTGGCGGTGAGGATAGTGTATCAAAATATTCGGAGTTTCAAATTTTGTTTATTTCTTTTGTTTCTTTTTTTTACAGGGAAGCGCTACTGTATGGATTAACCACAACAACGACACCACTGCATTGGGGGGGGGGGGGGGAGAGGAAATTGGTTTGGTTTACCTTAGCCTTATGAATGGCATTTTTGAAGACAATGCAAACTTTTTCAAGGAAAGATTAGCTGATTTAGCCCAGAAAATATTCTTATACTGGTAGTAATTATGAGGCATGATAACTAATCAATCAGAGGACAAAAATAGATGTGTGTGTTGTCAACGAATGCAGTAGCCAAATAAAACAAAATATAGGGTGTAGTTGAAACAGAGCTATATTTTTATAGAAAAATATCTTTAACCATGATGCAAAAGTTTGACCTAAAGAGAAATATATTTTTAAAGGGAAGAATAACAAAGCTATTTGTACTAAGTAGTCACATTTTTTGTACAAATAACAACACCGAAAACTTAAATAAACAGTCAAAAAAGAACAAAGGCAGTTAATCTTAACAATTTCACAAACTTTTTTAGGGTAACAATTGCACCAGACGACTCTTTTGGACTTGAAAAAACTTTTTCTGCTCAGAAAGGAAATGTTCAAACTGTTCCTGCAAACTCATTATGCTAATCGACCATTTGTATCGATAGGTAGAATCCTTTTTGATTTTATAGTTCATTCGAGTTCGATAATTGAGAAGCCACCACCACCACCAACAGCAACAACCCAGTTAAATCCCACGAGAGTAGGATCTTGGATAACAATTCCACAAAATTAGTATAAAACCTAACCAAAAAGCAATGGGTGTTTAGGCATAATGTACAACTTTCTTTAGAAATTGAAGATTTAACGAGTCAAGTTTTCGTCAAGCAAAATAAATTCATAGAACTGTTAAGATTTATAGCTAATGGACAAATAGTTCCACCTGATGGAAAATGAAGGGCAGCTGGAAATATGATCTTTTCTAGCTCGAAACTTCTATCTCCTCTGATCTTTCTTTGACGGCTGCAGACATAATCCACAAATATAGGCATCAGTCGTTTATGTTTTTTTATGGTTGCAAATATTATACAATAGAGTATTAATGGAACTGTTGTTCGTAACAGAATGGAAGTAATTGATCAAACCTCTTACCTTACTGGAGAACCCAGTAAAAACTAAAGTAAAATATCACTTTGAGTCTTTGACATAACAAATTACAAATAAGGCATAATCCTGATGCTAATAGTTCATATCAAGGGTGTTTGGCAAACCAAAACAAAGCACTTTATAAGGCGCCTAAAATGAAATTGTAAGACTAACTTGTTAGTGATTTAATCCACTTGTAACTTGTTATAAATTCCTGTCAAATATTTGTCTTAGTCTTTCAACTCTACCATTGAAATATGTCAACATCTTACTTGGCCAAACACTTCGTATGTAATAAATCACCTTATAAGCATCCAGAATTCAAGTCACTTTTACAGTTTCTAACAAACAACAACAACAACCCAGTTAAATCCCACAAGAGTAGGGTCTGGGGAGGGTGTGTGTACGCAGACCTTACCCCTACTCGAAAGTAGAGAGGCTGTTTCCAAAGAGACCCCCGGCTCAACGTCGAAAGTTGCATTGCTTGACTAACTACTACTTCATTAATTAAAGAAGCACAGACAGTTTAGAGATCCATTTTGATTTATTCCATCACACCCTAAAGCCAAAAAATGGTGAAATTTTAGCTCCATCGGAGATGATGGAAAACACTTTTACAGTTTCTAATGACCCTTTTAACATATGGTCTTCTTTTTTTTGTATGTTTAACCAAACAAAGCATTAGAAGTAATTTATGTGGCTTCTATGGTTTGGTTTGGTTTATAAGTAACTGAGCAGTATATGTAGCTTGAAGTTAATTGTGTTAAAATGGTTGAAAACTGAAATAGAAAAAAATACACTTACACCCTCATCTTTGACATTATTTCTCAATTTAAAAAAATCTCTTTTGTAAATTAGAGATTCAAGCACTAAAGTTTAATTTATTGATGAACAACAATGCATATACCATCCATCACTTAGATCGTTTTTAATATATACCCCAAGTGATTAATAGACTGATCTTTAAGTTTATCACCTGTGTCATGGATGGAGGAAATGCAAAATACCATCATACAAGAAAATGGTGGACCACCTTCTAGAAATCTTTTAATTTGAAACCATTGATTGCAATGTTCTTCATATCAACATGAAATGGAATGAATTGAACAAATCAACACAAACTCCAAGATAGAGATTCCAAAGGTCAGTACTGGATGCCTATACTTGTTCTCTTCCGGCATAAATATATGAACTAATTTAAGATTTTGAAATGAACCTGAGGTAGAGGGAGTATTTGATCAATATGTAACTGTGTGGTATTAGAGAAGTCGAATTGCAATGGAGATGCACTTATATAAAACTCACATCATTGAGGACATGAATGTCCAATTTCTAGTCGTGTGACTCATAATGCATACGGTCCCTTTCATTTCAATGGAAAATATGCATCTTAAAAAGTGGTTGGTACCTCATCTTCCTTCTTTTTTATATTATAAAGGAGATCATATTAGAGCTACTTTTTTTTTTTACTTTTTTAGAGCTTTAGAAAGTTAATAACATATCCTCCTGTCAAACAACATCATTTCTCTTTTTAATATAGTAACTAACAATGTTCTTTTTTTCATTATGCATTCACTCTAAGTCCATAAGTCATCTACTGAGTTTAAACTTTAAAGTGGAATAGTAATCTTGAAGACCTCAAAATCAATGAACTATATAGAACCATAATATCGTAATCAAATTTTAATCTATGATTTCATACGATATATCTTAAATTCAATAAGTGTATCAAGTTATCATCTTAACTTTTCAAAAGGAACTTATATGTACCTAGATGTTAAAAGGAATAGAAATTTTATCATGCCATGGGTACTTTACAATTAGTTTTAAAAAAAACTTATAAAGAGAAACTTGGATTTTCTGAAAAGGATCACATTAACCATTATGCAAAAAAAAATCAAGATTCTTGCTACTTTTACTATGAGGAGACATAAAAAAAATCTTTAACTTAGGATTTTTTAGAATCTCTGAAATTTGAAAAAATCTCATCTCTTGGAACCTTCATTTATATTTGCAAGATAACTAATTGAACGCATACAATAAGGGAAACCAGCTCTATGAGAAAATAAGAATAAATGTCATGGAGGTATTTCATCAAACCCCTGTGGTGATACTTAACTTTCTTACATTCCCGATTGAGGTGGTTCATCAATATAATAACTCGTATTAATTTGTTTATCGACCTAAATTAACTTGCTTTCCATAGCCCCTACAGAATTAGCTCTCCTACTACTTCTTCAAAGGATAGTACCTAATAATTACAATTATTATAGTATATCTCACCTAAATATTAAGTTGTTCGCAATTGGTTTTGCACCTAGATGGATATAAACGAGTATGAAGTTCTCATACGTAATCTGACCAAATTTGTCACTCCCATCTCCCTAGAGTGCCTTTAGATACACAGAATCAAAAAAATATTTAGAAATATATAACAACAATCCAATTCAAATTAATTAGTAACAAACTTGAAATTTATTAATAATTAGCAGTAAGTTCGAAATTTTTTACCTGGTTAGTTGTGCTACAACTGCTATAGGAAAAAGGCTGTAGGTGAAATTGGTGCTGGATATGCGATAAAAACACTTGAAGGTTAATATTCCCAAAATGCTCGAGGAATATAATCTCCCCAGTCGCTCTCAAAGTTTCCTCTTCTTTTGTTGTGCTCCTATAAAGACGACACTTCTCTATGTCATTTCTTCACAGTTCATCTGATATTATTTTCTTCATTCTTTCAACTCATAATTCACACACCCACTCTCAATCCATCATTTTCTTTCACATCTCTCTCTTGGATCTTAATTCATTGCTGAGATTAGATTTGGTTAAGCTAAGGTTGATGAACACAAATCAATAACATAATATCTCTACTTCTTAACTTATTAATTACCACTTGATTTTGGTAAGTATATATGTAGAATTTAACAGAAACTCTGATATGGATTTCAACAATCGTGAACTCATATAAATACAAGTATAGAAATGGGCCTATCCCAATATAATACAATAAATATACAAATATCCGCTAACACTCCCCCCTCAAGTTGGCGCATGAATGCCCAACTTGTAAAGTAAGAAATCAAAAGTAAGTTTAGACAAGGGCTTAATAAAAATATCCGCTAACTGATAACGAGTAGGAACATAGCGTGTGGACACATCATGACGCTGAACAGATTCACGAACCATATGACAATCAATATCAATATGTTTCATACGTCCATGAAAGACGGGATTTGCTGCAATGTACAGGGTCGATTGATTATCACAATATAGTCTCGGAGGATACAAAATCGGCACATCAAGAGCTTTCAGAATACCAAGCATCCAGCGAATTTCCACACAAGCATTTGGCATGGCCCTATATTCCGACTTGGCAGAAGAACGGGAAACAATGATTTGCTTCTTCATTTTCCACGAAACAAGACAAGTACCTAGCATGATAAATTATATGGTGCAACAGTGGTCACGGGTTTACAACCCTTTTCTAAAATATCCAATGCACACTTACGCTCGCATAATACCATCACAGAAGACGAACAAGCACGCTCAATACTCAAAAAAATATTTCACCGGGCCCAAGTCTTTCGACTGAAAACAACGATCCAAGTACCGTTTGAAAGAATCATCGGGCAATTGGTTTTACAAATTGAGGTCAGAATATCACTCCCCCTCCGAAGGATAAACAAAGTGTGGTCCTTGTGAGCTAGTTTGAATCCCTAAAAACGCAAAGCAGAACTCAATTTGTAAAACCAATTCTAAGGAAACTGACGCAAACCATACAGAGATTTACGTAAGCGACACATTTGAGCTTTCTCCATTTCTTCTTATACTTGGATCTTTTCTTTGACAATGCCTAGTGCACATCTTATTTTTTCAAATGTTATCAACTCTTTTTCTTCTTTTTAAAGTCATATACTACTACCTTGTCTCTCCTCAACCACTTCTTCTCTTGCACTTATGTACTTCAAAACAAGTTGCGAGAGTTTCCCCTAATACTAGAGAAATTATACAATCCGGGGTTGCGCTTTGATGATGAGTGGGATTAAAATATCCAGCTATATGTTCCAGAATACTATTAAATACTCCCTCCATCCCACATAGATCTTCCCAATAGCCCTTTTTCTTTGTCCACAATAGATCTTCTCATTTCATTTTTTAATAATTAAAATACCACAACTACCCCCACTTACTTTATTTATTACACCTCACCCACCTCATTTAATGCACTCCACTCATTTTCATTAAGAGTATTATGGTAAACTTTTACCTTTTTTCAACTCTCCTTAAAAACCACAAAAAATCAAAATGAGAACATCTTAGGAGGACGGAGGGAGTATTTGGCTATCACAAAATGTTGTTATTATAGACAACAACGCTCCCGCAATTTCTTTTTATTTCATTTGGATCAACCCTTCTTAACTTCTTCATTGAGTGTGTTAAGTAATCTAGCCATCCGACATAGTTTTCCCAACCAACTTTCTAAACTCTGAGAACTTCATACCCACGTTCATAAATTTTCCATCTTTGATGACATTCTCGACGACCGACATATATTTATTTTCCTTCAACTCTAGCCCCCCTATTTCACAAAATCAAATTAGGTATAAGCCGTTAATGCTATGTCGAGAAATAAATCTCAATTTTCTAGACGTAGAAGATACAAATTACATATTCTCTTTTCACTCACAATAAATATATCCTTAAGTGAGGATGCTATAGCAAAGTTTCCGCGGGCAAACTTGATAAAATTCACAAAGTCATTTACTAACTCTCGATTGATAAAAGGCCACAGCTTCACTCATGGTATTAATAACTTTAACTAATATGGGGAATGAAAAAAAACCAAGCTCGTAAACTTAATGATATTCTCTTCAACTGAAGAAGTTTTTAAAAGACTAGTATTTCAATGTCTGGATGAAAGAGCTTACGGATTCTAGAATATATTTTGGATGAATCTGTGGCTCTCTTATTCAGACATTGACACCCTAGTCTTTTAATAACTTTTTAAGTTGAAAAGAATACCAAAAAGGTTACGAGCTTGTTTTTTCTATTTCCCATAATAGTTAAAGGTATTAATACCATCGGTGAAAAGTCATGGCCTTTTATCAATCGAGAGTTAGACATTTCTAACCTAAATGACTTTTTGAATCTTAACAAGTTTGCCCGCTGAGACTTTGCTACACCATCCCCACTAAAGGATATATTCATTATGAGCGAAAAGAGATTAGAGTATTTGTATCGTCTACGTCTACAAAATGGAGATTCATTTCTCGACATAGCATTGAGGGTTAACGACCTATACCTAATTGGATTTTGTTGTGAAATGGGCTGGCTAGAATTGAAAGAAAGAAAATATATATCCAACACCAAAAATGTCATCAAAGATGGAAAATTTATAAACATGAGTATGGAGTACTCAGAGTTGAGAAAGTTGGTTGGGAAAACTATGTCAGGTGGTTTGAATTACTTAACAGACTCAATGAAGAAGTTAAGAAAGGCTAATCCACATGAAATAAACGAAGTGAAACAAAAAAAATTGCAGGAGCGTTGTTGACTATAATAATAATGTTTTGTAAAGATTAAATAGTATTCTGGAACATAAAACAGGACATTTTAATCCCACATATCATAAATGCTCAGCCCCGGATTGAATACTTTCTCTAGTACTAGATTAGAGGAAACTCTCGCAACTTGTTTTGAAGTACATAAGCGCAAACGAAGAAGTGGTTGAAGAATTGGGGAGACAAGGTAGTAGTGTATGACTTTAAAAAAGAATAAGAGTTGATAATATTGGATGAAATAAGATGTGCACTAGGCATTATCAAAGAAAAGATCCGGGAAGATCCAGGTATAAGAGGAAATGGAGAAAGCTCAAATGTGTCGCTTACGTAAATCTCTCTATGGTTTGCGTCAGTCTCCTCAGAACCAGTTTTACAAATTGAGTTCTACTTTGCGTTTTTGAGGATTCAAACAAGCTCATAAGGACCACACTTTGTTTATCCTTCGGAGGGAGAGTGATATTCTGACTCTCTTAGTTTATGTTGATGATATTATAGTTGCAGGAATACTTCTATGTGTGATTCTTTTAAACGGTACTTGAATTATTGTTTTCAGCTGAAAAGCTTGGGCCCGGTGAAATATTTTTTGAGTATTGAGCGTGCTCGTTCGTGTTCTAGGATGGTCTTATGTCAACAAGAGGCCCACTTACTAGGTTGTAAACCCGCGACCACTGTTGCATTAGATATTTTATCATGCTAGGTACTTCTCCAAGTTTCTTGGAAAACGAAGTAAACCATTGTTGCCCATTCTTCTGCCGAGGCCGAATACAGGGTCATGGCAAACGCTTGTGTGGAAATTTGCTAAATGCTTAGTATTCTGAAAGCTCTTGATGTGCCGATTTTGTATCCTCCGAGACTATATCGTGATAATCAATCGGCCCTGTACATTGCATCAAATCCCATCTTTCATGAACGTATAAAACATATTGATGTTGATTGTCATACGGTTCGTGAATCTGTTCAGCACCATGCAATGTCCACATGCTATGTTTCTAATCGTTATCAGTTAGCGGATATTTTTACTAAACCCTTCTCTAAACCTGCTTTTGATTTCTTACTTTGCAAGTTGGGCATTCATCACATTCATGCGTCAACTTGAGGGGGAGTATTAGTGGATATTTATATATAGATTTTACTGTAGCATATTGGACTAGGCTCATTTCTATACTTGTATTTATATCAGTTCACGATTAATGAAATCCACATCAGAGTTTCTGCTAAATTCTACATATATACTTACCAAAATCAAGTTGTAATTAATAAGCTAAGAGGTAGAGATATGTTATTGATTTGTGTACATCAACCTTAGCTTACCCAAATCTAATCTCAGGAATGAATTAAGATCCAAGAAAGAGAGATGTGAAAGAAAATGATGGATTGAGAGTGGGTGTGTGAATTATGAGTTGAAAGAATGGAGAAAATAATATCAAATGCACTATGAAGAAATGGCATAGAGAAGTGTCGTATTCATAGGAGTACAACAAAAAAGAGCAAACTTTGAGAGCGACTGGGGAGATTATATTCCTTGAAGATTATTATTATTATCAATAGGTCAAAGCAAGCTAAAAGAAGCTAATACAAAAACATACGAGTTCTAAAGTTATTATTTTTATTTATTTGTTCTTCGTACATCATAGTCGTTGGGCTAAATCCCATCATTGAGAAAATACTGTGAGATTAACATTGTGAGAGTACGCTGGACGAAGAACAAGGAACTCCAGGCATAATGCTGAAAATTACCAGCAGTCCTCCGCGACGAGGGTCCCTGAGCAACACAACGCTGCTCAGTTTGTTGGGATTGAAGCAGCCCTAAATAACATTGCCAACATGATGGTGAATGTTATGGAAAGGTTGGAGCAGGCCCTTCACGGGCCCTCAGGAGTTCTCAGAAACCCAATAGAGCAGCAGAGGCTAATTCCCCAGATGGTAGGAAGGGTAATCAATCTGATTCTCCGGGAGCTACATATTCCTGAGAAGATTGAGAGGGAAAGAGAAGAGGAAGCGCCTGAAGGGTAATCAATCCGATTCTCCGGGAGCTACTTTGGAACACTTTACAGGGCCAGTTCTAGCACACAGGTATTACAGATGTTTTTACAGATTTAAATTTATGAATGTGCTTAGAAATGACAATTTATATTTTCTTCGTAAGCATGTGTTAACAGTAAAGCATCGAAGAAGCAGTGTGATCAAGTTGATTTACATGGTTGTGAGGATACCTACAAAGAAGAAAATGTTGACAGACAAAGTATTCATGCAAGTACATCTACTCTAGATGTAAACATGAAAAGAGACCTGACTAAGGAATTTGATGACATGGGAAGGCAGTCTAACAAGAAACCAAAGGTGAGTGTGAAGATTGAGAAAGAATGAAGTAAATTTTGAAAATCTTACATGCCTAAACTATTTGGTTTAATTTTAAAAAGTGTGCACTTCACACAATTGAATGCTTTCAGTTTTTCTAATATCGCCTAAATAGTATTGTTACTTTGTTAGCAAAATATTTGTAGTGTCATGTACTGATCCCGCTATGATATGAACCTATTTATGTAAGACATTAAAAGTATACCCTTTTGTCCATACTGTACCCATGCCAGTTTTATTTACAATGTATTATTTTATATGTGATGCAAGGCCCTTTAATGCAAGGAGCTTAAAAAAACATCACCTATGCTATAATTAACAAAAGAAAAATGTTTACAATGTGTTATTAATGCTAAAATTAAATCCTTCATTGAATTGTAACAGTAAAAGAATATGAATTTAAACTTTATGTTTGGCATGTATGCTTTTAAATGCAGATGACAAGAGACTTAGAATTCAACATTCTAACAATTCAACAACCCAATAAAAAAATGCCGATCCAGATTGGAAAAGATATGTTTTTCCCAGTTAAATTCTTAATTTGTGTACATCATCAGTGATACACATACGATTCAGAATCTATCAGACATTAAAACAAACATAAATGGACAGAAACAAGAAAGTATACCTGCATATTCAGCACTGCTAAATAATGTACTGCGGGAATTGTGTTTAACCAATCCCTTTTCCAAAAAACAACAAAAGAAATATTAATGGACATATAAGTATTGCTTTAAAACAAAGATGAATAAGACTATCTACATACAATGCCTAATTATAGTATACCTGAGAAAAACAGTTTCTGCATATTCTATCAGCTTTCATTTTAGGTGGCCTTCTATATGTTCCCTGAATTAAAAGAAAATGTTATGTACAAATACTTAAACACATAAACAAACACATGTATGAACCAAAATTATATTAACACAAAAATTAGCTGAACAGTTCATTGATATCAATGTTATGAAAAAAAATATGTTCTTGTTTAGTACTCACAGCTTCCAGTTTAAAAATAAGAAGGAACATTGGAATCCGAATTTTAAAAACAAGAAAGACCTTGAAACAACACACGCAAAGTCATAACCTTTAAAATCAAACAGAAAAAAATATTAAAATTATTTAAACAATCTGGATCTGTTAAGTATGCTCATGCAGAGCTAAATATAAAAAAATATCCAGATATAATAAATAAAAAACCCATACATAAATATTTTAACAATCCGGATCTCCTAAGTGTTCTCGTCTCCATCATTATTTTTTAGTGCAATTTCTTTTCAATGGTGGAAAAGCTCTCAATGGTAGGGAATTTTTCTCCCTCTCATCTACACTATCACCTACTAAGAAAAAAAAATCAATAAAGAGTGGACTTATAAGTTCACCATTGGGATATACCATATATAGTAGAGCAAAGACATATAGGACAACTTGATGTGTAATGCAGTGGTATATAGCATTTGCCCTTGAATGGCTATACTTTGCCCAAAGCAAAGACAACATGAGATGCATTTTTTTCATTATCACTTATCTGCTTTTGACGAGCAGATAATACATTTGGGTGGTGTAACAAGCAACTAGTTCAGCTAGTTCAGTTGCAGGTTTTAAATCTTATGTAGTAGGATATTGTGCTAGGCTCCAGAATATTTTAGTTGTCCTTCAATCCAACAAGTTTGCTCATGTGGGTTTATGTGTATCTTATGAGATGTACATTATTCCTATGGTTTTATTAAAAGACAAACAATGATTGTGAAAGTTGTCTATTGTATGTCCAATGTATGAAATTTTGAATTTGCTAAATTTTAGCTTGTTATAAAAGACTGTTGAAAAAAACATTCATCATGGACTTAAAAAACAAACTTATGCATTGATGAAATATCATAGAACTTTAATACATCACAGTTAACTAAAAGAGAAATTCACTTATGAAATGGAAATGTACAGACAAATTAGGTCCTTTAATGGATTGGTGGCTCTCAATAATAAGATGCTGAGTATTAAAACCACACAGGCTCCATTTTGATTCTCTTTCTCCACCCCTTGAATGTATCACAACTATAATTGTTGATCTGATTCAACTTTGAAGACTCAGTTTTGTACATTTAAATAGGAGATAAATTTTAAAACACTTGTCTAATTTGTCATGTTATTACCTGATTCTTCATAAGGAGACATGCAAATCTGGATTAATATCTGAAGAATAGATAGAAGTTTCACATGGGAGTAAAGGGACCTGGAAATAAAAACTAAATGAGGACTAAAGATCTGTATTTTCTAAAAACAAGGACAGAGACAAGTATGAAGTATTTATTTTCCTGATTAGTTGATACAGCTATATTAGAGATAGTTGATTTTGGAGTTGGAAATCAACTTCTCAAGGCTAATATGCTGATTTTAAAAGCTAAAACGTCAAACAACTCATGCGTAACAAATAACTTAAAATAGCATTTGGTAACTAATCCATAGGTACCAATCGCAAACCCTCAAAATGTATAACTTTGACTCAGTTTTCAGGTAGACAATAGATGCATCTAAAATTATAATTGGGTATAAAAATGGATATCTCAAAACTAAATCAAAGAAGCAATGAAATTACCTTGCAATGACAAACCGTCAAAGGCTGTGGAGAAAGAAGAAATATACTTCTTAGATCCGCTCTCGAGGCACTCTCTGCTTCTGTTCATGCTATCCGCCAGGAGACGACCAGCGGGGAAGGATTTTTCACCTGTTTTAACCCTTGTTCCTCTCTCCCTCAGAATCTCCAAAGACACAAAAAATAGGAAAGAAATACGGAGAACTTATCGTATGTAAGAATTGATTGCTAGCTCACTCCCGGCGGTCACTAAACGGAAAGGAAACGGGAAAAGTACTAACCTAACATATTAGGGCCTTACTATATAAGGGGAGATAATGGGATAAGAAATGGATGTATAAAACATTTATTTATTTAAAATACATGTTACCTTCGTAGCTGCTAGTGGAGTACTATTTTCTTCTTTGAGCTTTCTCCATTTTCTCTTATACCCGGATTTACCCTAATCTTTTCTTTGATAATAACTAGTGCACATCTTATTTCCTCCACTGTTATCAACTATTCTTCTTCTTTTTTTAAAGTCATATACTCTTGCAACTTGCAAGAGTATCCCCTAATCTAGTAATAGAGAAATTATTTAATTCGGGGCTGGGCATTGATGATGTGTGGGATTAAAATGTCTCATTACATGTTCCAAAATACTATTAAATCTTAGGCTTTCATAAAATATTGTTATTATAATCAACAATGCTCCCGCAATTTCTTTTTGTTTCATTTCGTCTATTTCATTTGGGTCAACCTTCCTTATGTATGTTAAGTAATCCAAACCACCCAACATAGTTTTCCCAGCCAACTTTCTCAACTCTAGCCAGCCCGTTTCACAACAAAATCTAATAAGGTATAAGTTGTTAACCCTCAATGCTATGTCGAGAAATGAATCTCCGTTTTGTAGACGTAGACGATACAAATACTCTATTCTCTTTTCGCTCATAATGAATATATCCTTAAATGAGGATGATGTAGCAAAGTCTCCGCGGGCAAACTTGATAAGATTTACAAAGTCATTTACGTTAGAAATGTCTAAATCTCGGTTGATAAAAGGCCACGGCTTTTCACTCATGGTATTAATAACTTTAACTAATATGGAAAATGGAAAAACCAAGCTTGTAACCTTTTTGGTATTCTCTTTAACTTAAGAAGTTATTAAAAGACTGATAAGTCAATGTCTGAATAAGAGAGCCCACAGATTCATCCAAAATGTATTCTAGAATCCGTGGGCTCTTTCATTCAGACATTGACGTCGTAGTCTTTTAATAACTTCTTCAGTTAAAGAGAATATCAAAAAGTTTACGAGCTTGGTTTTTTCATTTCCTATATTAGTTAAAGTTATTAATATCATGGGTGAAAAACTGTGGCTTTTTATCAACCGAGAGTTAGACATTTATGACGTAAATGACTTTGTGAATCTTATCAAGTTTCCCCGCGGAAACTTTGCTACACCATCCTCACTAAAGGATATATTCATTGTGAGTGAAAAGAGAATAGACTATTTGTATCGTCTACATCTACAAAATGGAGATTCATTTCTCGACATGGCATTAACGACTTATACCTAATTCGATTTTGTGAAATAGGCTGGCTAGAGTTGAAGGAAAACAAATATATGCCTGATACCAAGAATGTCATCAAAGATGGAAAATTTATAAACGTGGGTATAGAGTACTCAGAGTTGAGAAAACTATGTCAGGTGGTTTAGATTACTTAACACACTCAATGAAGTTGACCCAAATGAAATAGACGAAATGAAACAAAAAGAAATTGCGGGAGCGTTGCTGACTATAATAACAAAAAGAAATTGCGGGAGTTACCTTCCTGCTAGTTACGGGTATATTTTCTTTTTTCTCTACTTGAGCTTTCTCCCTTTTCCTCGATACTCAGACTTTCCTCAATCTTTTCTTTGATGATGCCTACTGCAGCTTCTGTTTCTCCCACTGTCTTCAAATTTCTTTTCTTCATTCCTCATTAAATCATACATCGTGTGTCACCAACTCGTCAATCACTTTTTCGTTTAATGAGCATTTGTACTTCAACAGAAGTCCTGATATTTTTTCCCAATTCACTACTAGAATATTTATCCACTTAGGGGTTGAATTTATAAGATGTGTGGCGTTAAAATGTTCACCACATGTTTCAAAATATTATTAAATCTTAGATTTACACAAAACATTGTTATTAGAGTCAACAACACTACAGCGATTTTTTCTTTCGAATCATCTATTTTATTAAGGTCAACCGTAGCGAAAGATATGAGACGAAAAGTGTAATAGATATCTTAATAATTCTAACCTCGATTTCAAACTCGTCTCAATCAATTCCGGCCAGAGGTGAGATCCATCATCAGCTTGAAGGGATACAAATTAGATAACCCTACTACCATTTTATATCCGTATGTTATTAATTAGTCAATATAAAATTAAAAAGAACAATTCATTACTATGTAACAATCCTAAATGGCCTGTGATGTGTAGATTATTTATTTAAAATGTTACCCTTCCTGCTAGTTATGAGTATATTTTCTTCTTTGTCTGAAAAGAAAACATACTCGTAACCAGCACGAAGGTAATATTTTAAATAAATATTCTACCTATTTCAGTCTATTTTAAATTGTTACATAATGCTGAATTATTCTTTTTAATTTTATAATGACTAATTAATAACGTATGGATATGAAATGGCAGTAAGATTATTTAATTTGCATGCTGTCAAGCTGATGATGCATCTCACTACTGGCAGGAATTGATTGAAATGAGTTTAAGTAGAGGTTAAAATTATTAAGATATCTATTACTCTTTTCGTCCTATTTCTTTCGTTACGGTTGACCCTAATAAAATAGATGATTCGAAAGAAAAAAAATTGCGGGAGCGGTGTTGACTCTAATAACAACGTTTTGTGAAAGTTTAAGATTTAATAATATTCTGGAACATGTGGTGATTGGTGAAACATTTTAATGCCACACATCCTATAAGTTCAGCCCCAAAGTGGATAAATAATCTAGTAGTGAATTGGGGGAAAATATCGGGACTTGTGTTGAAGTACAAAGGCTCATCAAACAAAGTGATTGACGAGTTGGTGACACACAATATAGGGGTGTATGATTTTATGAGGAATGAAGAAAGAAATTTGAAGAGGGTGGGAAAAACAAGAGCTGTGGTAGGCATCACAAAGAAAAGATCGAGAAAAGTCTGAGTATCAGGTAAAAAGGAGAAAGCTCAAGTAGAGAAAGAAAAGAAAATATACTCGTAACTAGCATGAAGGTAACATTTTAAATAAATATTCTACCCATCTCAGTCCATTTAAGATTGTTACATAGTGATGAATTATTCTTTTTAATTTTATAATGACTAATTAATAACGTATGAATATGAAATGGCAGTAAGGTTATCTAATTTGCATGTCGTCAAGCTGATAATAGATCTCACCACTGGCAGGAATTGATTAAGATGAGTTTGAACTTTGAAGTAGAGGTTAGAATTATTAAGATATCTATTACTCTTTCCGTCTTATTTCTTTCATTACGGTTGACCCTATCAAAATAGATGATTCGAAAGAAAAAAATTGCAGGAGCGTTGTTGACTCTAATAACAACGTTTTGTGAAAGTCTAAGATTTGATACTATTCTAAAACATATAGCGGGACATTTTAAGCCCACACATCATTAATGCTCAACCCCAAATTTGATACTTTCTCTAGTACTAGATTAGGAGAAACTCTCGCAACTTGTTTTGAAGTACATAAGCACAACAAAAAAGAAGTGGTTGAGGAGTTGGGGGAGACAGGGGAGTAGTGTATGGCTTTAAAAAAGAAGAAGAGTTGATAACAATGGAAAAAATAAGTATGCACTAGGCTTTATCAAAGAAAAGTTGGGGGATATCTGAGTATAAGAGAAAAGGGAGTAAGCTCAAAAAAGAAAATAATACTCCACTAGCAGCTACGAAGGTAACATGTATTTTAAATAAATAAATGTTCTATATATCCATTTCTTATCCCATTATTTAAGATTATAGGTAGGTAGATAGTGACCTTTTGTTCTTTTTAATATTAATTATGTCTTATGATGACTACTATATTAATAAAGTACGTGATATGTCATGACAAAAAATAAAAGATACATACCATTACCATGGAGGACTGTGCTTCAGTGCCGCCCCAACACATGACACTACAATAGATGATTTTATACTTATACAGACGATAATTATCTATGATTAATACAGACAATTATCATCTATGCATGCATAAAATTGTCTATATTATCATGCGTTGAGACGTGCCTCGTGAGTGGTGGCTACATAGAATTCGTATAGTGCAGGAGCGCGCGACTTGGGGTATCTACGTCCATCAATTCAAGTATAGCTCGAGGCTAGGATGAGTCTATCTGCTTATAATAAGCTAAGGGGGCACTAGTAGCTAGCTAGAGATTTTTAGATACATGTTTTTCTCGTGAGTAAGTCTTTCGTTGTGTTGTACGCACGTGTTAGTTACACTGCTAGTAATTAAAACGATTTATAAATTTTATATTTATAAATTATATATATATATATATATATATATATATATATGTGGATTGACTCCAGTCAGATGACATCTCACGGTAAGATGACATGCTACGGTCAGATGACGCAAAGCTCACCACTCGCCACTGCAAAGCTCACCAAAGACAACTACAAAGTTCACCAAACTGTAAGGCAAAGCTCATCATGTTTTTTCAACACTTTGAATTTTTTAAAAAAAAATAAAATCAAAGGAAGGGGTGTTGCCAAGATTTTGACCGTTGACCTCCACCTTTAACCACCGCCGGCCACCTCCGCACCGCCACTGCTCCGCCACCGCGCCGCCGCTGTTGCTAACTGGTTATTGACTGGTGTTGCAGCTGTTGCTATTTTATTTTTAATTAATTTTTTAATTTTCAAAATTTAAAAAAAAGGTGAGTTTTGATTTTCTAAGTGGTGAGCTTTGCATTGTCAATTGGTGAGCTTTGTGGTGTAGTGTGATGAGTTTAGCGTCATCTCACCGAAAGGTGTCATCTCACTGAAGTCAATCCCATACATATACATACATATATATATATATGTGTGTGTGTGTGTGTGTGTGTGTGTGTGTGTATATACATACATATATACATATATATGTATGTATATATATAGATATATATATATATATATATATATGTATATATGTTTGTATATATATGTATATATATATATATGTATGTATATGGATATGTATATGTGTGTGTCTCTGTGTGTGTGTGTATATATATATATCGACTCCAGAGTCAGATGACACCTTACAGTGAGATGACATGCTTCGGTGAGATGATGTCAAGCTCACCACTTTACACTGCAAAGCTCACCAATAACCAATGCAAAACTCACCTAGAAATAAAGCAAAGTTTACCATTTAAACACCAAAACTCACCATATTTTTACATTTTAAAAATTAAAAAATTATTTAAAAATAAAATAGCAACACTAGTCAACCACCGGTCAGCAGCAGCGTCCGGCATTTGCTGGTGGCCATTGGCAAACGGCGGCAGGTGGAGGCAGCGGGATGCGGCAAGCGACAGTTAAAGGTCTAAATCTAGTCAACACCCCTTCTTTTGATTTTATTTTTTCAAAAAAAAAAAATCAGAGTGTTAAAAAAATATGGTGAGTTTTGTCTTACAGTTTGGTGAACTTTGTAGTGGTCAATGAGAAGTTTTGTATCATCTGACCGTTGTATGTCATCTTATCGTAAGATGCTATCTGACTGGAGTCATACACAAGGTAAATGAAACATATTTCTCTAGCGAATCCAACTTAACCAACCAAATAATGTGTGTAGACATAAATGCAGGAACGGTTTTGACTTCAAATGAAAAATTGAATCTTACGTTCAATATATATTTAGTGAACCAGAAACATTAGAATTGAGTTTTGCATAAAAATCATAGATTTCGGTTCTATGGGTATAATGCAGAATGGTTTCAGATCTGTGGCATAAAATGGTTTCAGATCTGGTGGTTTGAGATCTGATGGAGGTAGTAATGAAATTACCTGACATCTTAGTAGACGACGGAATGGGAAGAAAGTACTGTTGTAGGAAGAAGAAGGGTTTGTCAGATCCAGCCGAGAGAATGGTTGTGAATGGGTAGGTATAGAATTTTGAAGGTGTGGAGTTTGAGAGACAATCTCCACATTTATCTTACAGATGTGCGGGGGAATTCAAGCCAATTATGGAGTCAAAGATATAGCATGTCCCCCTCTTCAATTAGTTATTTGGATTTAACATAAAAAAATCATCTTAAATAGAATTAAAACATAGTAAAATATCAAAATATGAGTTCAATGTTTTTATTTTTGAAATAGGAGTTCGTATTGTGATAATGTGACATTGTACATGTGTACGTTACTAAACTTTTTAATAATATACGGAGTACATAATAATGTTTGGTAATGTAAATGTATTTTAAGTCCTATTTCGGAAATAAAAATATAGAAGTCCGATTTTAGTATATTTTTAATGTTTTACTCCTACTTTTGTCTTTTTTCCTTTAACATGTGATTAGTAATTACTACTCTTTCTGTCTCAATTAAAATTATTTGTTTACAATTTACAGAGTCTAATTTTATTAACTTTTTTTTATTTTTTTAGTCATTCGATAAAATAATATAATCATGTCACCACTAATTTTGTAGATCTTATGATCTAATTTTTAAATATGTAATTTTTATTTTTTTGTTCCACACCTTTTTAGATAATATGATTTGAGAATAACTTCAGTCAAATATCGTAAACTAAAAAAAAAATTTAAATTGGGATCAAAAGTTTGGCTTTTAAACTAAATCTATAATTGGTCTTTTATAATCAAGAATTTGTCATATATAAAAAATATCAAAATTTGAGTAAAATATTGAGAAAATGATGATATACATTGTAAATAATGTCATTGTCCAAACTTCTATTTGGGATATAAAAATATGGAACTTTAATCCTTGAGATAAGAGCAATATTTTACTTATTATTGGATTGATTTTTACACCATATTTAATTTTCTATTATCAAATATCATATATGTGATCTATCTTTTGAAGCTGTGGAGTTTTAAACCATATTTAATTTTCTATTATCAATTTCATTGAACCAAGCATAGTGTTAAGGACACAAATAGAATTTTTCATTGGATCCACCAAAACTTTTTAAGCTCCATTTGGCATACGGAATTCAAATTATAGAATTAGAGAAAATAATTCCCATTTTGTTTGATAGCACAAAATATGTATATTTGAAATTGGTAGTGTCAAAAATGAATTGTAATTGAAGAGTTCAATTATATCCAAATCATTTCTATAGAAATGCAACTCTCAACTCAATTCTAATCCCGATAATTAGGTGTACCAAACGAACATTTAATTTCTCGAGAACTTGTTTTCACTATTTTATGTATTCTAGTATTAGCGTCTTTAAATGTTTAATACTCCGTCCTAAATTACTCTATAAATTATCTATTTACTGTTTACAATGTCAAACTTCTTTCACTATCTTTTCCCATTTTTATTAGTCATTAGTTAAATTAATCTAATCATATCACTATTAGTTTTGTGGATCATTTGATGTGATTTTTAAATGTGTACAAAGTAATTTTATTATGTAATTCGACATCATTTTTTCATATAAAATTATTTTAAAATAACTTTAGTCAAACATTGTAAACTGAAACAGATAGTTTAAAAGGAGACGGAGTGGGTACAACACATTATATGAGTACAATTATCAATTGTCAAATAGTCCAAAAGACTCTTATACACCTTTTACATTAAGCTAAAGCAAAAAAAATTTGTTGTCTTCAAGTTTATGTTCATTTTATAGATCTTCGTACATAAAATGACTTTATGTAAGGAACCTTGTAAAATAAAAGAAAAATCCAACTTTGAGCTCATAGAAACTTCATCTAACATGCTATGTTCTCTCTTACTTACACGGTAGTTGCATAAAGCCTCATATTCAATTCTACCAAACATATATTGTCACATCTTTGTTTGTTAAATATTTGATATACTTTAAAACAATGTAATATATATTTTTTATTGATATATAAATTTATATATATAAAAATTTTAAAGTATGATTTGTATGTTCAAATTTAGAAGAAAAAAGGATGGAAGAAGTATAATACAAACAAAAAAGAAAAAGAATTAATTAAAAAAGGCGTCTAATTTGACACCTGTCGGTTACGACACTTAGAAACCAAGTCGTTACACTAATTTAATTAGGATATCTATAATAATACCTCGTTCAAAAATGTGATGCATCTACCACCTAACATACACCAAAGTTCAAGTGACATTGAACCTTGATGTCATGGGATGAACCGGGGGCGCTCCGGTGTCCCGTTCGTAAAATTGACGGTCCCTAACCCCCCCTAACCCCCCGGTAAACCCCCTCACCTGGCCCCGACCCGAACACACCCCCCCACCCCCTTCAATGTCACTTGAACCTTCCTCCCTAACATATTGCTAGAGTGAGAAGGGGGTTGGGGTAGGGGGTGGACACGGTACGGTTCCGGGACGGTTCCGGTTCCGGAACCGCCACCCCTTGGTACCGGTACCGTGACCGGACCTGCCGGTACCGGTTCCGGTACCGGTCCGGCCACCCCCATTTTTTTTTTTGCTTCTTTATTGAATTTTGTGAAAAAAGGAGCAAAAAGGAGATGGAGAAGGCTGAAAAAGGAGATGGAGAAGGAGATGAAAAAGGCACCTGGCCGGAGATGGATGGAGATGGAGAGTAGAAAGGAGCAAAAAACGAAAAAAAAAATTAACCGGTACCGGTACCGGCGGTGCCGGTAACGAATTTCGGGCACCGGAACCGAAACCGGTTGTGGCGGTACCGGTGCCGGTTCTCGGAACCGTTTCGCCGTGCCGGTGTGCGTTACGGTGCTCGGTACCGGCGGTACCGTTTCCGGTGACGGTACCGAACCGGTACCGTGTCCAGCCCTAGGTTGGGGAGGTGAGATGCCCAATTGATCTTGTGTCCTAATTTCACATTACTTTTTGAATATTTGTTTAGTTTTCATTTTTTGCACACAATGTCTAATATTAAATTTATTCAATTAGTAGTAAAAAAATTTGTCAATTTTGATTGTAAAAAATTGGACAAATAATTAAAGAAATACTCCCTCCGTCCCGTTTTAAATTGCATGTTTTGACTTTTGAGCATATATAAAGAAGAGAAAAAATAGAGTTGATTTTTCAAGATTGTCATTACTTTTTAGGAGGGATGACGATGAATAAGAAGTAAAGGTGGAGAAGAATGACTTATTTTAGGGATAGTTTAGATATTTTTTACTCTTAAAAGTTTACGATAACAAGTAACATACAACTTATTTTGGGACGAAGAAAAAAGACAAACATGCAATTTAAAATGGGACAGAAGGGGTATACAACAACAAGAGCCAAGTTGGACAAATAATTAGGGAAATAGAACAGAGCTAATTATATACTCCTTATATTCTTGATTTCCAATTCAATTAAATTGCGATCCAATACTGTGGTGCATAGGCATTGAATTTTATTTGATTTTAAAACATTTTTTTAATTCTTCTTCATTCTTCTGGATGAGTACTTTTGCCTAATCTCATCAAGCCGATCAGGTATGTGCTTGATTAATTATGAATTAATTTTATACGGATCGGACTATGTTTTAATCATTGATTTAGTGATTTTGGTGTATTTATTATTTGTCTTTTTTTAATTATATCTTTCAATGAGGCCTCTCTTTTATAGGAAGTCACAAGTTTAAATATTATTAGAAAGTTAACTCTTTGTACTTCAGTAATTTGGAAAAATATATTGCTTGAAAGTTGAATCTTACTTTGTAAATTGAGAAAATATGTATGAATAAATACTAGTACATTATAATAGAGTTACTAATAAAACAATATGTTTCTTTGTTCTGTGGTTCTTTTTTAAATATGGGTTATAACCTCCGTTATATATCAACAAAATGAAAATTAAATGTGTAACAAATAAATATTGTGCAATGATTAAATATGTGGACTTCAGTTATTATATTTTTAATAGCGAATAAACATTATGAGTTCAGAGTATGTCTGAAAAAGAAACACATAAAAAATGAGTATTACAAGTACTATTCTAGAAATTCCCCTTGTTTTCTCTACTATGTTTGGTTCAAAGAATTTGAGAGGGAAAGGAAAAGAAAACTAGAAGAAAACTATTTTTTTGTTTGTTTAAAAAGGAAAAGAAAAGTTGATGGAAAAGAAAATGAGAAGGCAAATAGTACTAAGTGAATGGAAAACCAAATTTCTCGTATTTTGGTGAAAAAATGAGGAAAAACTATTTTCTTTTCTTTTCATTTGAAATATTTTGAACCAAACATAGTGTATGTTTAAGTGGTTGGACAAGAAAAGGTTATGGATGTAAAAAATAATGTGGGCGAGTTAAGTGGTAGAAAAATGGAACTTTCCAAGTAAAATATAGAAGGAACATAACAATTCTCTAAAGAAAAAGTCACGGGTATAAAGTTAAACGGTAAGTCTAAAATGACACCAGTGTTACTGGTGTCATTTGCTTACACCAGTTCGTTTAGGGTACCTACGGTGCTCCGTTTGTAAAAACGACGGTTCCTACCCCCCCTAACCCTCCACCCCAGCCCCACCCTTGCCCCCCACCCCAGCCCCCCCTCCCACCCCCCTCCCTACCCTGGCAGTACACTGCCTGCGGGAGGGGGGCTGGGGTGGGGGGCTGGGGCGGCTGGGGTGGGGGGTTTAGGAACCGTCATTTTTACAAACGGAGCACCATAAGTACCCCAAATGAACTGGTGTAAGCAACTGGTGTATAAGTAACTGGTGTCATTTTAGACGCTCCCAAAGTTAAATATGTTATAGGAACATAATTGCACAACAAAGTAACACCTTAAATGGGGCCATGGTAAAAACTAGAAAGTCTGTGTATATTCCTTTTAACATAAAGAATATCATCTCCCATTAAGAAAACAAACAAATATGGCAATCATTTTTCCAACCTAAATTGTAGAGTGAAAAGAGTTTCAACTTTCAAGGTAAAACCAAGCAAGCAGTACATGATTTTAATCTTTTTTTTCTCAAGTTTTTTAAATGAAAAAAGATACAAAATCAAACATGCTAATCATTTTCCCATCTCAAATTGTCAAAAGGTAAACTTTCTATACAAGTGCATATGTGTAGGCTAGCTATTTTATCTGTCTTACATATGATGGTTTGTTTTTCATTTTTTTTTCTTTGAAGAAATTGCAGAGAACTCAGCCCTATTTGCGGCTTTGATTTCCAAAGATGATGCTAAGATCATACACAAACCTTTTAGATTTGGCCACAGGCAATTTCCCAACAATGAAGAGGGAAGGAAGACGAATGCCGAGGGCAATGTCTGTACCTGGGAACATATGCGTTCTTGACGATCAACAGTCCCATCACAGCGCTGCATTCTCTGACAATCCGTCCTCGCTTTCCAGTGATAGGATGATCATTGTCGCGAATCAGCTGCCACTTAAAGCTACAAGAAACGCGGACGATAAAGAATGGATTTTTACCTGGAATGAAGATTCTTTGCTGTTGAGACTCAAAGATGGGTTGCCAGAAGACATGGTGATCATATACGTGGGGTGTTTATGCATCGATGTTGATCCAGTGGAGCAGGACGATGTTTCTCACCACCTACTGGAGAAGTTCAGATGCATCCCCACATTCCTTCAGCCAACTGTTCTTGAAAAGTATTATGAGGGCTTCTGCAAGAAACACCTATGGCCTCTTTTCCACTACATGTTGCCCTTCTCCCCGGATCATGGGCCCCGCTCTGACCGTTCTCTGTGGCAGGCATATGTTTCGGTCAACAAGACTTTTTCCCAGAAAGTGGTGGAGGTTCTTAATCCGGATGAAGATTTTGTTTGGATCCACGATTATCACTTGATGGTGTTGCCCACATTCTTGAGGAGGCGGTTCAACCGGTTAAGAATTGGTTTCTTCTTCCACAGCACTTTCCCTTCTTCTGAGATTTACAGGTCTCTACCTGTTAGGGAAGAGATTCTGAAGGCTCTGTTATGTTCGGATCTCATCGGTTTCCACAATTTTGATTACGCGCGCCATTTCCTCTCTTGCTGCAGCAGGATGCTGGGGGTGGAGTATCATTCGAAAAGGGGTTATATTGGGATGGAGTACTATGGTAGGATTGTTGGTGTAAAGATTATGCCCATTGGAGTCCACATGGGACAAATCGAGTCGCTGATGAGGCTTGCAGAGAAAGAAACGAAACTTGGAGAGCTTAGGAAACGATTTGAAGGGAAAACTGTGTTGCTTGGGGTTGATGACATGGACATCTTTAAAGGCATCAACTTGAAGCTTCTAGCTATGGAACACATGCTCAAACAACACCAAGAATGGCAAGGGAAGGCTGTTTTGGTCCAGATTGCCACCCCTCCCAAAGGGAGAGGGATCGATTTGGAGGAGATCAAATCTGAAATCCAAGAAAGCTGTAAGAGAATCAATGGAGAATTTGGAGAAGATGGGTATGAACCTGTTGTTCTCGTCGACTCACTCATATCAAGCAGTGAAAAAATGGCTTATTATAACATTGCAGAATGTCTTGTCACCACACCTGTAAGGGATGGGATGAACCTGAGGCCATATGAGTACGTTATTTGTAGGCAAGGAATACCTGGTGGTGCAGAAACAGACTTGGGCTCGGGCTTTGGTGAGCCCAAAAAGAGTGTTTTGGTCTTATCCGAATTCATTGGGTGTTCACCTTCGCTTAGTGGGGCAATCCGGGTCAACCCGTGGAACATTGAAGCTACTGCTGAGGCAATGAATGAGGGTATCTCGATGGGTGAAGCAGAGAAACAGCTCAGGCACGAGAAGCATTATCGCTATGTCAGCACCCATGACGTGGCGTACTGGTCTAGAAGCTTCTTGCATGATTTGGAGAAAAAATGTGCAGATCACTTCAGGAAAAGATGCTATGGTATTGGGTTGGGGTTTGGTTTCAGAGTCGTGGCCTTAGACCCCAACTTCAGAAAGCTATCAATAGATGAGATTGTCTCGGCTTATGTTAAGGCAAATAACAGAGCAATGTTGCTGGATTATGATGGAACTGTTATGCCTCAGAGTTCTATCATAAAATCGCCTAGTGCACAAGTCCTCACCATTTTAAACAAAATCTCTAGTGAGAAGAAGAATGCAGTGTTTATAGTTAGTGGGAGAGGAAGGGAAAGCTTAAGCAGCTGGTGTTCACCTTGTCAGAAGCTGGGGCTTGCAGCAGAACATGGCTACTTCATGAGGTATGCATGGTTTCCTGATCATCCTCTTAATCCTTCAGCCAAATAAGTCAATAAGGCTAATATTCAGAATGAGCTTACCAAACAGACCCTTCATGTCTGGTTCTTGAAAATAAATACTTGTGCAGGTGGACACAAGATGGTGAATGGGAAGAGGCGAGTCAGAACTGCGACCTTGGATGGATGCAACTTGCTGAACCAGTGATGCAATCGTATACAGATGCAACAGATGGGTCTTGCATTGAAAAGAAGGAAAGTGCGATCGTGTGGCAGTACATTGATGCAGACCCCAGTTTTGGGTTTTCTCAGGCCAAGGAGATGCTTGATCATCTTGAGAGTGTTTTAGCCAACGAACCTGTTGCTGTCAAAAGTGGGCGCTCCATCGTAGAAGTCAAGCCACAGGCATGCTTTATATATCAATTGCATTCTCTCTATAGGGCCTGTTCCCAACATTCAATTCAGCTAAATAGGCAAATAAGAAGATACTTATTCTGTTTATGATTCTGTGATTTCTATGTTTATATTTTTTTTTTCATTTTCAGGGAGTTACCAAAGGATTGGTTGCAGAAAAGGTATTCACAAAGATGGCAGAACAAGGGAAAGCAGCAGATTTTGTGCTTTGCATTGGGGATGACAGATCAGATGAAGATATGTTTGAAATGATTGATACTGCACTCTCTAGAGATATCCTCTCCCAAAGTACAAAGGTTTTTGCCTGCACTGTTGGACAGAAGCCCAGCAAAGCCAAATACTATCTGGATGACCCCTCCGAGGTGATACTCATGCTTCAGTCTCTAACTGAGGTCACCTCCGATGATGATAACAAATAAAGTCGAAATTCTGCTTAAATGGATCCCTCTTCATGGCTGAGAAAGGGAGAAGTCTTGTTGTTTATCAAAACTTTGAAGAGATAGTAAAAGTCCTGCAGACTGAAGCAAATTATGAATTGAATCCCTAGAAAAATAATCAGTGCACCCAGTACTCTTTTCTTATTCGGGCATGCACAATTTTGCTCGTTAAGGCGCTGAGCCTACTCTAACAGCTAAAGGCCATGCACTGCTATTTAGAATACTCATTGTATCATTGTATGTTAGCTCTTTCCTGGTTAAATTGAATCCACAAAGAAATTGTCTAAATAATACACAAATGAAAGAGTTATTTTTCATCTTTAATTTCATTTAGATGTGTAGTGTGACATTGATGACATTGTGACAAATGAAGAGTGCAACTTATGCAAATAAGACAAAGAAAGCACATAGAGAGATTTTACAGATTCCCTTTGTGCAGATGTATAGTGCCAAATTCGACCTTTTAGATCAGATAAGTGAGCATTAATACTTAAGATTTCATCTTGGATTAAGAGTAATTCAAGTCTATATATTTTAGCTTGTATTTGTATAATGCTATAGTTCTTCAATGTGGTTTGTAAAATGCCCTAACACTGACATAGTGGGGTTGGGGGTTTCGGGGATGAACAAGCTCAACAAAGCAGGGATGGTGCGGAACAAGAATATTTATAGTTTATGGCAATCCGAAATTCTATTTCTAAGAGATTTTAGTTACATGGATTACAAAGCAGTGATTTTTATACAAAAGAGAAAAAATACGTTTAAGGATGCAATGTCTTTGAAATCACAAAATGCAAAGTATACAAATTATCATACAGCTGCTGGGGTTGGAAGCGCCGGAGGAACACGGATGTTTTGAGAGGGGATCTCAACAAACTCAGCTAGAATTGCACGGAATTCATCTCCGCTCATAGTCTCCTTCTCAATAAGCACTTCCACTATCTTATCAATGGCTTCACGGTTGCTCCGGATGTGTCTCAATGCAATCTCATAAGCACTGTCTGAAATCCTCTTCACAGCTGCGTCTATGTCTTCTGCAAGCCTTTCTGACATGGAGTTACGGGCCATCATTCTCATGATGACATCAGCACTTTGAGCTGCCGAGTCCATGAGTGACCAAGGACCAATTTCAGACATCCCAAAAGTAACAACCATCTATTAAAAGAACAACCACCCAAAGGAACTCTGAGTAAGTGCATGTTTGGAAAGTGCAAGGGAAAGGGGAAAATATTATGTAAAGGAAAATTACATTAACCACACAGAGAACAACACTTTTTTCTCCTAAATCTTCTGTTTCCTCGCATATTTTCTTGCCTACCAACTCTCTTCAATGTTTTCTTTCATACGGAGTATTATCTTTCCTTAATGTTTCCTTGGATCCGAGGTCCAAACAGACTCCAAGGGGTATGTGTGGATCCCACAAAGCACCACAGAAATGATAAGAGATGCTTAGAAGTAAAAAAAAAGTCATTTGTTCATGTCAGGTTTTACACTGGAAATTGCAAATAACACGAGTCTCAACAAGTGCATGCTAGAAAAATGAATGTTAATTATTGTTCATATACTTAGATTCTTAATATTTATATAATAGACATGAATAAATAAAATGTGTATCAACAAATTTCTAAAATGGAGTCATTGGGTTTTATAATGTCCCTTTTTTTTTGAATTTTGCATCTTGTTTCCTTTCCCTAGTGTTTTCCAAAAAATAAGTGGACGCAAAAGCTCTTGAAAAAAAAGGATAAAAGCTGTTCACTGTTGCAACTTGCATACCTGTTTGGCCAAACTAGTGGTCTGTTGCAAATCACCGGCAGCACCAGTGGTCACCTCGGAAGCTCCAAAGATAACTTCTTCCGCAGCTCGTCCCCCGAGTCCTCCAACAATTCTAGCAAAGAGTTGTTGCTTAGAAATCAAAGTTGGGTCGTCTGACGGAATGAACCAGGTCAGACCTCTTGCCTGACCTCGTGGGATAAGTGTGACTTTTTGAACAGGATCATGTCCGGGAGTCAGGGTACTGCATCACATTGCATGAAATGCAACAACTATGTTATTCACATGTAAACTCAATTTCCAAATAGATTCCATTGAATTTAATGTATTTTTTCCAACAACAAAAAAGTATTCCAGACAAGTTAGGTAGGTAAAATTTAGTTCAATAAAAAAATTTAGGCAAATTTTATGGTCGGCCCAAGCTCCACCATCCAAAGAAGTACTCCAACAATTAAATTCATAGATATAATTAGAACTTATATCTCCCAAAAAAGTCGAAAGGCAGAACAGAAATAACTCAGTTTTTAACTCAGAGTAAATACAGGTTGTTTTTGCACTAATGACTAACCCACAAATTGCATGGCCAACTTCGTGGTATGCGACTAGACTTTTGCTCTTGCCATCTGTCATAGTCGTCCCTTCCATCCCTGCTACAATCCTGTCAATTGAATCATCAATCTCTTTAGATGAGATTGCTGTTCTCCCACGTCTTCCAGCTAGTATTGCTGCCTCGTTGAGGAGGTTAGCCAGATCAGCTCCACTGAAACCAGGTGTCCTCATTGCTATTACTTCAAGAGACACATTGGAATCGAACTTCTTATTGCTGGCATGGACCTTCAAGATCTCTTTTCTTCCCCTGATGTCTGGAACATCAACAGTCACCTGTAACATACAATGTCAAATTTAGCTTTTCATGGTATATCGTTCCACATTCATTGTTTGTTAGTTCAAGTCAATTATTTGAGTCACTTTGGTTTATGGGTGCATGTCCACTCGATGGTTTGGTTTAGGACACCTCTTTTTTTTGGGGGGGGGGGGGGGGGTTGATAAAGTCATTTGTAGATTCAGGTTTAGTGTTTGGGTGAGGGCTATTTCAACACAAAGAAAGCAAACATGCAGTTATTAGGTTACCTGTCTATCAAACCTCCCTGGCCTCAACAAAGCAGAGTCAAGAATATCAGCACGATTAGTCGCTGCAATAACTATAATTCCAGTGTTTCCTTCAAAGCCATCCATTTCAGTCAGAAGCTGATTAAGAGTTTGCTCCCTTTCATCATTCCCTCCACCAATACCAGTCCCTCTTTGCCGCCCAACTGCATCAATTTCATCAACAAACACAATGCAGGGGGCATTTTCCTTGGCCTTCTTGAAAAGGTCACGAACACGAGACGCACCAACACCAACAAACATCTCCACAAACTCCGAACCGGAAATTGAGAAGAAAGGGACACCCGCTTCGCCTGCTATGGCTTTTGCAAGTAACGTTTTACCCGTACCAGGGGGTCCCACAAGAAGAACCCCCTTAGGGATGCGAGCCCCGATGGCAGTGAACCTCTCGGGTTTCTTTAAGAACTCTACCACCTCCATAAAATCTTGCTTTGCTTCGTCAACACCGGCCACATCATCAAATGTCACACCAGTGTTTGGTTCCATTTGGAATTTGGCTTTGGATTGACCAAAGTTCAGCGGGAAACCAGGGCCACCGGGACCTCCCATTCCTCCCGAAGACCGCCTAGATAATAGGAACAGACCACCGATCAAGAGAAGCGGGAATCCTAGATTCCCAATCAGGTTAAACAACAGAGAGCCAGAATCCTCTTGAGCATTGTGGGCAGCAAAATCGATATTCTTTTCCCTGAACTTTTGAAGGAGTTCCTGGCTGAGCCCTGGAAGTTGAACACGAACCCTCTGAACCCGATCCCCTAGTTCAGGGGAAACAGCCTCAACAATGGCAATGGTTCCATTTTCAAACAAATCCACCTTTTTCACTCTACCCTTGTCTAAATACTCCAGAAATCTGGAATACGACATCCTGGAATTGGACACCGCCTGTTCATCTGCATTAGCTTTCCCACCTCCGAGAAGCACAGGAGCAGCAACACCTTCATTTCCTAGCAACAGTTTCAAAAAGCCCCTTCTTCCTTGAACAGAATCACGGCCCACGGACGCATTCACAACAACACCCCTTGAAGTTCTGTTAAGCGATGGCAAGCGCGAAGCAAACAAAAGCTTCCTTCCATAAATCTCCTTGTTATCAAAGCTCGCACGTCTTGTTCCATGGGCGGATAACAGACTCCCCCCTGCTATGCACACTGATGAAGTTGCCATCTCGGCAAATTTCCAGTAATCTGGGAAGAAATCTTGGAATCAATCCATACATATTGCAAGAAAAACACAAACATGACCCAATTATGAAAAAAACACAGCAGACTAAAGGGACAACAGATAGAGCTAATAACAAGAGAGATCTGGAGAAGAAACCTGCAAAAGAACGAAGCGGGTCGACCCGATCACAGAATAACTTGAGAATTCAGCTCTTACAGTCCGAGCTCAAGCTAGCTCCAAGAAGAAGAGAATCGAAACACAGTTACTAGAAGAAGAAAGAAAGATGAAAGGATGGAGAAAGACTGGATTTTTTTGAAGAACAAATGGATGGTGTGGCTTTAGATACGTGGCCCTTACTGTGAGGACACCGTTCTAAATCCGAAGCGAAACCTATTCCGAACCGCCCCTGTGGATTTAGACAATTAGACCGCGATTCGAGCCTCTCCAACGGTCCAACACTCCAACCGGTTTTGTTTAATATTTCATCCAATTTCAGAATTAGAATCAACTTGTATCTGGCTAAGGTTGCGCTTTGTTTGACTGATCTCATTTGATTTTTTGAAGATCTGATATGATCTGAACTAATCTGATTGTAGTTATAATAAAGTTGTTTCCAATCTGATCTGATTTGATCTAGTCTGATCTGATCTGGTCTGGTCTGATCTGATTATAATAAGAATAAGTAATAATCAAAAAAAATAAGTTGAACGAAACGCTGCCTAAAGGTGGTCATGGTTTGTGATTAACTTCAAAATCATTTAATACTATTTCATCTTCAAACAAAATAAAAATTGAGCATAATTTTATTTTAATAGTAAACAAAAGATGAATCCACTTTTAAAAAGTAGTGATTTTTTCTAGTAATATGATATTGGATTATTAATGAGTAATTGAGTATAAAATAATAAAAAAAGTATTCATTAAAATAATACTGATTTTAAAATGTCTAAAAATAATCTTAGAATAATAAAAGAAGAAAAACACAACAGAAAATATTTCGTATATGATAAGATAAAGTACACAAATAAATAGTTGATTATCCGATCATGTCATATTTAAAATCAGTTCGAGATGAAAAAAATCTAGTCTTAAATACGATAAACCGTTTGGTGTCATTGCGATCCAATATAGTACCATTGTTAGTTCAATCTTTTTGTCAACCACTTATATCTAACCCTATTACTGAAAATGATTACACATTGTGTGCAATACCTATATTTTTAAAGAGGATTTTACGCCATTAGTCACCAAGTGAAAGTTACTATAATTCCTCAAAAATTTACATTGAATAACACCGTTTTAAGATATGTATAGTAGCAACTATTGCAAATTCATCGTGAATAACACCGTTTATAACAAATTCAAATAAATATTGTTTCTAAATCATTGCTCGTTGTCCCTAACTTCTAATGCAGTGATATAAACATGTTCCGTTAGATTTAGGCTCTGTTCCGTTCAACTTATTTTTTCTGATCTGATCTGATTTTTTGTAAGTCTGATCTGATCTGGTCTGATCTGATCTGATTGGATCTGATCTGATCTGATTGGATCTGATCTGATCTGATTGGATCTGATCTAATCTGATCTGATTGGATCTGATCTGATCTGATCTCATCTGATTGAATCTGATCGGATTAATTATGATTTGATTTAAAATTCAAATCAATAATTTGAGTTTATAATAACGTTTGAAAATTGTAATGATAATTCATATTATAATATAATCAATATTTTTTATTTATAATTATTTTTTAATAAAATAAAATTAGTTAATTTATATATTAGAATAATCATTCATATTTTAATGTAGTAATATTTTTTATTTTATGATTATTGTTTGTGAAATAAGAATATTGATTTAATATTTTAATAATTAGTTCATACATACATTAGAATAAATATTTAATTTATATAAATCAATACAGATAGCAATAAAAATCTATTTTAAAAATAGAATTAGATTGACTTTGTCAATGTATTTTAAAAATAATTTTTTCGACGTTTAATAATTAAGGATTAATTTCTTTGTTTTCTATTTAACTTATTTATAAAGTTTATTCTTTTTCATTTTTAAGAAGAAGAAGAAAAATAAGAATAATAATAATAATAATAATAATAATAATAATAATAATAATAATAATAATAATAATAATAATAATAATAATAATAAGAACAACAACAACAACAACAACAATAATAATTCTTTATGTGATCTGATTGGATATGATCTGATCTGATTAGATCTGGTCTAATCTGATCTGATTCGATTTGATCTAGTCTGATCTGATTTTAATAAGAATAAGAAAAAATAAGAAAAAATAAGTTGAACGGAACATGGCTTTACTTCTTAAAATTAATTATTTCTATTGATCAATATTACACGAGTCTAAAATATGCTTTGGTTTTATTTTATAATATTCCTCTATCCTAAACTTAGCTTTTTTTTTTGTTTCGTTTGATTTTTGTGACGCACAAATTAAAAAAAATTAAATCTCACTGTTAAACAAAGTAACTACACAATTAATGAATACTTAAACGAAAGAAGCAAGTTTATTTCAAAAAGGAGCAAATTCTTAGTGGTTGCTGACTTACTGGTTACATAAACATCTTTATAGTTTTGTGCTAAGTATTCATTAACTTGTTTATGTGAAGTTTAATGCATTATTATGGGGTATCTAAACTTTAAATTAAACCCCCATTGTTATTATTATTATTATTAGCTCGTATGGAGTAGTATATATTTTTCATAAGTATCACACAACATAAATCTTAACTGTGAAACTCTTATGATCAGCTTCTCATCACCAGGCTTCAATCATCTTCCCAGCAGGAAAAGAGGTATCATATTCTGATAGCGAACATCATCGTCATCGTCTAAGGCAAGTGCCCTCACGAACTCGAGCAAATCTCGGTCAACCGCCGGAGGGCCCACATTAGACTTCTTCCTCTCAAGAAGCGCGGACCGACAAACAGGGCAAGACCCTTCCTTAGTCACCCAGGGGACAATGCATTCGTCGTGAAACATGTGGCGGCAAGGGGTAACGGTCACCTCCTCCCTGGCCTCAAAATCTTCCAGGCAAACGGAACACCTCTTCCCCTCCTCCACCTCCCTCTGCTTTGGGGTGGCTGGATTGTACTTCTCCTTCCTGAGTTTGGACAGCACCTTGTTCTGCTCATCTATGGTTAACTTGGACTCGTCTCCAGGGGATTGACGGTTGCGATGGTGCTGCATGTGCCTTGGAATAGAAGAACGGCCTGGTTGTGGTTGAGTTGGAAAACCATTTCCTCGCACGACTTCTTCGTAAACTGTAACTCGGGTTGGCAATCTGCAGTTTCAGTTACAATGTTTGTGTTACTATTAATTGCTTCACCAAATAAAGAACAGCTAGGTTCAGTGGCCACTCTCTTTTAATGGCCCAGAGAACAGTGTCCCAATTAGGAGACGTACGGTGCTCCGTTCGCAAAATTGATAGCTCCTACCCCCTACCCTCCGGTAACCCCCCCACCTAGTCCCGATCCCAACCCATCCCCCCCACCAACGTCAATTGCACCCCACAAGTTTAGTTGACTTTTGGGTCAATTTTATTTACCCCAATGTCAAATAAATTTGGAACTATCAATTTTATAAATGGAGCACCGTAGGTGTCCAGTGTCCTCTGTGGCCACACAAAGAAAGTAGCCATAGAACCAGCCCGAATAAAGTATAGGAGCACTGTTAGAGTATAAAACATTTCCCGAGCCAACAACCACAAGCTTGAACATTTAGATGAGTTGGTCTTGTTGATTCAGAGGTCAGGAACGCCTCCGCACGTTAGGGCGGCATGTTATAGAGTATACAATGGGCCAACAACCACAAGTTCAAACTTTTGGTTAAGTTGGTTCCCTGGCAAGCACAAAAGGAATTAGAATATTCATGTTGATGTTATCCCACACCAGGAACTTCCCTACATATCAAAGACCTAAGAATTTAGAAATATACTGTCAAATTGTCAGGCAGTGTTATGAAAATCCTAATCTTCGCTTAAGCTTTTGCTTTTCCATGGGAGCCTAGCTTTGCCTAATTCCAGTGTAGAAACTTTGAATTAAAACCCGGCTAAGGGCTAGGTCATAATATTTTGCCTATCCTGCGCCTAGCACTTTTTACAACACATTGGTACCAAGAGCTTAAATGATCATTGAACCCCACACACCAAATATTATTCAGGTTTGGATATAAACATGTAAAGGTCGGTTTAGTTGTGAATAAAAGATTTGAAATGAGCAGTGGGAGGAAAAGTCTGTTTGGGAATCACAAACAGAACTATGAAATTTTTTATTAGTAACATAAAGACTGAAGTTACGTGGTGTCGGTGGTGAATCCGAAAAGCGCTCCTCCTATCAGTCTCCTTGAATTAGACGGCAACCTGGAACGCTGAAAGCCTGGATTCTGGCTGCTCTGGAAGGACTACAACCAATCAATGAGAAATGAGCATATGCAGAAACAAGTATGTGTCCATGTGCAAAACATATATACATACAGAGTACATGTGAAGATGCGCTTACTGGAGGTGGAGGCTCTTCTGAAGATAGAAATCCTGGTTGTATTCTATTCCTGTTGTACCAATCACTAGCCTCTTCTGACAAGCGTGAGTGAGGAAACCCATGTAGAACTCTGCTCCTGTTGTACAGATCAGCAGGCTCTTCTGGAGGAGAAGATTGAGGAAATCCAGGTTGCACTCTGCTCCTGTTGTACTGATCAGTAGGCTCTTCTAGCGGACGAGAGTGAGGGAACCCAGGTTGCATCTGGTTCCTGTTGTATCGGTCAATCGGTTCTTCTAGAAGATGAGATTGACGAAAACCAGTTTGCATTCTGGTTCGGGCATACGAACTAGGTGGACCCTGGATAAAGCTTCCCAAATCATTTCTCTGCCAATATCTCTGACTCTGAGGAGGGAGATAGTCAAAAGGGTTGTCGCCATGCCAGCTGCTCATCTTGTTTATGGTCCTTCTGCTCAAACAGATCAAGAAAATGAGATGAGCCTCTTAGCTTAGGAGCATTTTATTTAAGCACATTACTTATTAGCTTCTTTCCAGAATACCATTGGAGGGAATGAGCTATAACAAAGATTCTTTTTTGGATGAAAAGATTTGTCCTTTTGTGGTGGCCAGCATTAGAAATGAGAGACCATCAAAGTAGAAATCAAGCAAGGAATCCAATTCCAGAACTGTTTACATTTGAAAATACTGCTTACTGTAAAAGGGGCATTACGAATTCCTAACTTTATCGGAAGAGAAGATTCGAAAGGCATTTGAAATAGTGATAGAGAGGTGAAGTTCACACATTTTGCATAATTCAAAATCACCATTTGATAAGTTATTTGGAGTAAATCGTTAAAGAGATATTATATTCTTAAAAAAATAATTGTAATTGAAAAACATATTATTCAAGTCTAAAACTGTAAATCTAGCACAAAAAGATTCTGGTTTGTCTCATTTACATTTTTCAATTCACTTCTCTCCACTGGTAAGCAAAATCAAGAAGCATATCAAACCAAAAGTGTGAGGATAAATACTACTCCGTAGTAAAATTATAGAGAATGTCTATTTTCATTAGAAGTGCTTTATGCAAGAAAAATAAAACATGTACGGAGTAATTCTGTAGTGCCTGACTATACATGATAAACAGTTGTAAGGAATGGTGGTATGCAGGTATAGAGAAGAGAGAGTATGAAAAGGTTTGTATCCTTCCCGAAATAAGAAACGAAATAACTCATTTGTAACATCTCAAAAAGGAAAGTGGGCCACTGATAAACAACCAACATAGTATTAATGTATTACGAGTATTATTCATAATAAATGGCATGAACTCATAATTTCAAAAGAAGATTCCAGAATTTTTTAAAAAATAGTCCAGACTCGTATAAATATAATGACACCAATATTTTGTTTTGTTTTGTACTCTTTTAAAATTGGATTAGAGAGGAAAGTATGTTACTCTAAACAAAGATTATGTGGCAAAGTCTACAAACATCTGCCATAGCAGTGCAGGCAGCAAGGAGTTCATAAGGCATAAATTTAAATACACCAATGTTTTTGTTTTGAGAGGGACTAGTTCCGCACTTTTGCATGCATCGACCCCACTGTGTTGTTAATGTTGGTTCAAAAGTAATGCATTTACCTTTGTGCCAGGAGATATTCTCTTCACCAGATATCACCATAGCTGCAGTGTCCATCTCTGATAAGATGAAAGTGGCTTGCACCACTCACTTTAATTTCTCTTTTTGTGATGGTGGTGATAAAATTCAGTGCAGTGTGGCAATCAACTCATTAGCTCAGATTCTTGGTAACAAGAATGGGCCCTCTAGGATTAATAAGATTAAGCCATTGCAACAGATAGCTTCTCACTTTGATAATAAAGAAGAATCTGTTCTTTTGCCTTCTCTTGAACATCTTGGCACACATGATCAAATTCTGGCAGATACCCGGATCTCTTCATCTCCAAAGATAGTTCATTTAGTTTCTCATTGATTCTGACCGATTGTGGGTGAGATTGATCCCCTCCAACGAATGCGTGGACAATTCCGTTTACTTCAACCCAACTACACCCGGGGTTCTTCTTAAAGCCAGAATCCTTCTGTACAATTCTTATATGAGCAGCATCATCCCATCTCTCTGCAGTACTATATAAATTCGATAAAAGAACAAAATCACCAGGACTCTCAGGCCCTATGGTATGGATCTTATTTGAAACATCTTCTGCCAGTTCAATATTTCTATGAGTTCTACAGGCAGCAAGCAAAGCACTCCATATCCGAGCATCTGGCTCGAACGGCATTGCTTTGATTAAACTGTACGCCTCGTCCAAAAGACCAGCACGCCCAAGAAGATCCACCATGCATAGATAGTGGTCCATCTTTGCAGCAACCTTGAATTCCTGACACATGGTATGGAACCAATGCTTCCCTTCAGTGACAAGACCTGAGTGGCTGCAAGCAAAGAAGAGACTGATGAAGGTTATGCCATCTGGTTGTTGACCAACAGTCAACATATCATTGAACATTGATATTGCTTCTCTTCCGCGACCATGAAGTCCATAACCGGAAATCATCGTGTTCCAAGATACCACATCTCTGGTACGCATTCTATCAAAAACAAGCCTAGCGGCTTCAACCTTACCACACTTCGAGTACATGTCAATCAGTGCATTGCAAATTGAAATATCTGTTGTGTATCCTTTGACAATGGAGAAACCATGGCCACAAACTCCGTGCTGCAGCGCAGCCAACTGTGAACAAGCTGGGAAAAATCCCATCATGGTTGAGGAATCTGGCTCAACACAAGAACATTGCATTTGTTTAAAAATATGTAGAGCTTCTTCTGCATTACCATTCTGCCCTGACCCTGAAATTATAGCACTATAGGAGACCGAGTCTGTGAAATTCATCTCCTCAAATAACCTCATGGCTTCATCTATCCTCCCACACTTTGCATACATAGAAAGAAGCGTGTTGCTCACCATCAGGTCCAGAAAAGATCCCATCTTAATGATTTGAGCGTGTATCTGTTTCCCTCTACGCAGATCAATTAACTTAGCACAAGCTCGGATTAGTATTGCAAGCATGGAAGAAGAAAGGTTGAAGTTCTGTTCCAGCCTCATTGTCCCAAAGAGTTCCAACCCCTTTAGTGCAGAATCACATGTTACGCATGCCCCAATCATAGCACTCCATGTGACTTCATTTTTTGAGTTCATTGCAATAAAAATCCTCTTCGCGTAATCCAACTGCTTACATTTTCCATAAACGTCCAATATCGCAGTATCAAGGACTACACAGCCAACAAAACCCATTCTTATGCAACTCCCATGAACACTCTTCCCTTCTCTCAGCTTGTTTGCCTCCCCAATTGCCGGCAGCATGGCTACCATAGTTGAAGGATTGGCATGCACCCCACTTTTATGCATTTCCATAACCAAGTTCACCATCTCCCCATACAAACCATGGGAAGAAAATCCAGCAATCAATGCATTCCACGCCACAGTATCTCTCTCAGTCATTCCATCGAACACCTCTCGTGCATCAGCCAAACACCCGCACTTCACGTAAAAATCAACCAAAGCAGTGCGAACATAAACGTCATTTCCAAGACCGTGTCTTTCCACGTCTTCATGAACCACCTTCCCGTTTTCCAGATCTTGAAGGGCAGAGCAAGCCTTTAACACAAAAGGGTACGTGTATTTAGTGGGTGTGACCCCATAATTCTTCATCTCGTAGTACATCTCAACCGCTCTCTCAAACGGCCCATCCCAGGCATACGCTCTGATCATTTGGTTCCATAAGATGGACTTATTTCTTCTGTCAGTGCTCGGAATCGAATAAAAAACCCGCCGAGCGAGCTCGAGCCTGCGGCATGAGATATAGAAACGGGTGAGCTTGTCAAGAAGGATTGAGTTGTTGGTGAAAGAATGGCCGTGCTTAAGGATCCTCTGGTGAATTGCTTTGCCTTGTGAAAGCGACTTGGACTCGGTAAAGGATTCCAGAAGTTTAATGCAAGCGTGAGGGTCTATTCGGGAATCCAGACAGTTCTGCTGAAGCAAACGCCTCGCTGCGAGAGATGACATTCCAAGGAGGAGGAATAATGGGGGATGGAGGCGGCGACAATTTGAACAATTCTTCGTCCCTAGCCTCGACTCCGGCGGTGTACCCCTAATACATCATCACTACACCCCTACGAGCAACTCCAACGAGAGCTGCTATAATTCATTTGTTATAAACACTAGTATTAGATGTTTAAATACTCCCTCCGTTCACAAATAAACTCTACGTTCGTCAAATTTTATTCACTTTGTTGGCCTATTTTCGTCACCCATTTGATAAAATAATATAGTCATGTCACCTCTAGTTTTGTAGATCGTTTGATATAGTTTTTTAATATGTAATTCTTATTTTTCAATTCTACATCATTTTTCATATAAAATGATTTGAAAATAACTTCAGTCAAACATCGTAACGCGTAATGTAAAGTTTATTTGTGAACGGAGGGAGTAGTTCTTTAGCTTTTCACTTTTTCTAAGCAACTCCAACCATGTAGTCTAAATTTTAAACTTTTATTATATTTAATATTTACTGTATATCTTTACTATATAATGTAAAGAGTCAAATCTCCTCCACTTGTTTCTTTTTCTTTTGTTCTCTCTCTCCTCTCGCAACTTAATATTTTATTATTTTTTAGATTTAGCTCATGAATAGTTATCTGCTAAATAAAGCTGGTGGGACTTCCATTTTAACTCACCATCTGTTTTATAAAAGGTTGATGTTATTAATGAATAGTGTCACTTAAATCTTCTATAATAAAGCTTATAGAAGAGGCGTTTGAGTTGCTCTAAGAGATTTATAAAATATACTCCCTCCGTTCTAAAGGGCTAATAGCATTACAAAAAGGTCGTCAAAGTTTTTTCTGTTTTTAAAAGTTATTTGTAAAGTCCCTATGGTTTCTAAATAGAGCACACATGCCCCCCTTACCTATTTTTAGAGCAAAAATGACATTTATGCCCTTTCTTTTCCGCGATCTTGAATTTTCCCAATGTTATTCTTTTTTATTATACAAATATTTAAAATAAAATAAACGTTTCCCATCTCAAATTAAAATTTTCCATAATGTATTTTTGAAAACAAAAGATTTTTTTGGAGGATGTTACAAAAGAAAATGAAAAATAAATTATTATGTACAAAGTAAAAATTATAATTGAAAAAAGGTAATGAAAAGAAAGAAAATTATAAAAAACAGTCTTTTTCTTTAACTCCATATTTAATTTCATCTTTATGTTCTTCATGTTTTATAGTCCTTAAAAAATTATTTTACTTTTAAAATACAAATAAGTTAATATTTTTAATTAGAGATTGAGTGAGTATATGCTATCTAATTTTTTATTTTATATATTTTACTTTTATGTTTAATGAGAAAGTGTATTTTATTTCATTTTTTAATTTTTCATTTTCTTTTAAAAGATTTTCTAAAAAATTATTTTTTTGAAAATTAAATAAATGAAAATTTTTAATTTGAGAAAGAGAGCGAATATTTCATTTTATTTATTTGTATAACAAAAAATGCAAATAAAAGAGTGAGACTTGAAGATAGAGAAAAACAAAGGGTATTAATGTCATTTTATATCTTAAAAAAGGCAAGAGGGGCGTGTGTGCACTATTTAAAAAACACAAGGATTTTACAAATAACTTTTGAAAGTAGAGAGGGTTTTGGCGCTCCTTTTGTAAACCACGGGAGGCACCCATGCTATTACCCCCCGTTCTAAAATTAACTTCACGGTGTGATTTTTGTAGTCAAACTTTTAAAATTTTGATCGTATATTATGATTAAAATATATCGAATTTTCATATAAATTTATTAGCAATAGATTCATTTTGAAACATAGTTTTGAAATATATAATTTTTATAAAATATATTTATATAAAAATTGATATATTGATAGTCAAAGTGTCGCATTGGAGACCGTGAAAAGTCAAATGAGAAGTTAATTTTAGGACGGAGGGAGTATCTATATATGTGTGTGTGTTGATAGTCAAAATACAACATTGAAGACCGTAAAAGGTCAAATAAGACGAACATTTTCGGATAGAGCTAGTATTAAAATAAGAGCTCCGTATTTTATTCTCGAAATAAAAGTTAAAATGTATATATATAATGTCAATCATATCAATATATAATATCAAAGATATTGTGAAATGTTCATATACAATGTCACATTATCACAGTACGAACACTTGTTTTAAAGATAAAAATATAGAACTTATATTTTGATATTTTTTCTATTTTTTATTCTTATTTGCAGTGATTTCCTATCAATTTTCATATATATATCTGATGGTAAATTTCTTAATCAATGAAAATAGAAGGTTTATTTTAACTTTCCTACAACTAATCTATTAATAGACCTGTACAAGCACAGATTTGACCCACGTTTAAAACTAAAGATATAAATGCCCATTTCAATTTGGTATTCTTGGTTTTTTAAGATTTCTCAAGATCAATTAGGTCTTGTTCATCCCTATTAAAAAGTATTCCCTCTGGTTCGAAATGAACTTTACATTCTAATTTAAAAAATTTGATTGGAATTATTTTCAATTTAATTTGGTCAAGCAATGCAACTTTCGACGTTGAGCCGGGGGTCTCTTTGGAAACAGCCTCTCTACTTTTAAGTAGGGGCAAGGTCTGCGTACACACCCTCCCCAGATCCTACTCTTGTGGGATTTAACTGGGTTGTTGTTGTTGTTGTTTAATAAATACACCTTTCATCTCAATAATTATCTTCATTCTTTTCTATTGGAGTCGTTCCATTATTTTCTTTTTCTTTTTTAAAATTAATAAATATGTGGTCCGTATAAATTCTCTTTCCACTAAACAAACTACAATCAATTACATTTCATTTTGATCCCGTTTGGTATTAGCGTTAGAGATCAGCGTTAATATTTTTAAAAGAGTATCCGAAAATAGTCTTTAGCATTGGCATTTTTAAAATTTATTTAAATTATTTAAATTTTATCAAAAATGCTAATACTAATTAAAAATATTGTTATGAAGAGAGACTTTTATTAAAAACCACATTATAATGGGAGTGGATGTGGCGAGGCAATCGACGAGGAGAATTGGAGGGTCAAAGTGTGGATCAAATGATCAATGGAAATTAATGGGAGTAAAAAGAAATGGATAAAGTAATAAACTTTGATTCTATTGGTAAATAAGTAAATTTACAAGAGATAAACCCAACAAAAAAGAAAAAGAAGAAAAAAACAGTCAACCAACAAATTCCATCAAGTTCCTTTCAGTCTTTCACATGTTAATCCTGATCCACCACGGCCTACCACCGTTCACCGCCAATCCGCCGCCGCCGCAAGTCTCTTCCGCTCCGGGCTCAACCCCCTGCTGATCACTCTCTCCCGGCGTCTCCGTCAGGAACTGCTGCCAGAACACATCGTTCCCTCCATTATTACCCGCCACAGACGCCAAAGAGCCGCCGTCAATTTCCACTCCGTTATTATCACCGGCATCGGGGCTTCCCTTCTCTCCGGCAGTTTCTACATCCACAATGAAACTCGAAGGCGATGATGGCGTCCGGGACTCGCAAACCCCATCGCAATTCCCCTCTCCACTCGAGATCTCGTACGAGATTCCACTCCTCAACATCAAACCACTCTCGCAATTATAATCAACCGAAGATTCCAACTCCTTCTGCAGTGAACTCAAGAAACGGGTTTCTTCTTCTTCTTCCTCTTCTTCCTTATGCAACATGGCGGCGGGAAGCGGGGACGACAACCTCGGCTTCTTCCGGTTATGAAAGTTTAACCAATGGGAAGAAGATAACAGAAGCTCTGGTCTCAGCCACAATTGACCAAGAAAGGCCACCAATCGCCTCTGTCTCCTGTCAATCCCCTGCATCCGATGCTGTAAACTGAAGAACTCAAATCTGTGTTCTTGATTCTCTTTTTCATGTCTGCCCACTTCTTCCCGGAGAAGTCTGTTTTCGTTCCTCAGCCTATCAATCTCCTCCTCGAACACCCGTCGTTCGAAACAGGAGGAGGACGAGTGGCTGTGGACCGGCTTCCGCCTGCGCATGTTCTTCAACAGATCTCTCTGTCCTCTCACGAACTCTTCATTCGCAAACTCCCACCTTTCCGGAACAATCTTTCTAAACCCCTGTTTAAAAAAAAAAACACAACCTTTTAACAATTTAAGAAATCATTTATTATTCAGGCGAAATGGGATATTTAGGGACTTTGGAATTACGTATGTGTTGAGCTGTCTGATGAAGCTGGAGAAGTTGTTGTGCTTGAAGTAGGCGGGGAGCAAATCGGAGCAAAACAGGGGAGGGTTCCAGACGATGAAACTGAGGCCGCTCTGGCTCCAAGAAACAACGAGGTCTGTCGATGGATCCTCGACCAGTTCATATGTTTTTGTCAGAAACGGGGCGGCAGCTTGTGGATCACAAGGTGTGCCGCCGCCGCCGCCGCCTTCACTTCCACCCATCGTCGTAATTAAGCAGCGACTAACCCAAGCTTGACGGCGACCCAAGAAAACCCAGAACACGAAATTATGCAATGTGAGATTAGAAAACGATAATAATGAGTCTTTTTGGGGTTGGGATATACGTAGTAATTAAGAAACTCAACAAAACCAGAAGTGAATTTCTTGGAAATAAAGAAAGACGGCTGGAGAGAGTGTCTATATACTCCTTAAATATTCACAACATTTGCTTTTTCAGTCGTCGCGAGAATTTTTTTATTTTGATGTTTTTATTCGTTATTTGATAAAATAAAATATTCTTGACATTTCTTATTTCAAAAAACTATTCATGTAGTTTTTTTATATGTAAATTTTATTTTTTATTTCTATACCAATATTTTAATAAAATGAATTGAAAAAACTTGAAATTTTGTCTTGAAAATACAAATGTAATAAATAATTTGAGACGGGAATATATACATATACACATATAGATTGTTGGGGGGCGGTCAGCTTGACCGGAGGGAGTGAAGAGTTGACTTGCAATAGATCGGGCAGGGGAAGGATTCGATCGATGGTTGATGTGGAATTTTCAACGGCCCTCTCTTTATCATTTGACCCTGCCCGTTTGTACTGTAGCGTTTAGATGGGTGGAGCCATTTGGACGTAAAAATGGGTTAAATGCGTTTGAGTTGTTAATTCATCTTGCTCAACTTGAAAAAGTAAAGAGGAATATTTGTGATGTATATCTCTTTTAATTAAAAATCATACTTCAATGGGAGAGGTAAATAAGAAGGAGTAAGTATATGGTACAACCGGTTGTACCTAAAAATATGTACATCCGGGTAGTACTCATTCTGAAGTAAAGTAGTACTCATTATATGATTCCTAATAAGTGAGAAATGAACAGTGCTCGTCGCCATAGCCGAGCTTAGCCCACCCAGCTCCGCCCAATCGAATGCTGAATTGATTGCATCCTATCGTTCTCCTCCCTGTTGCAACCATATCATCTGAAGGAATCTTTGAATTTCTTCAAGATTTGAGGGTA